>JAECWQ010000231.1:2400000-3600000 GCA_018150835.1 Drosophila repletoides
ACGAGCAAAGCAATTCAAATTAATTTGCCAGTTGACTACAATTTTTGACTCGTGATGCTCTTTTGCTACTTAAAAGCTGTTAGTTAGGCTTAGATTCAAACTGGAAAAAAAAATATATTTTTTAGCTCTTGCCCCTTTTTCTCCGTAGCTGGAAATTGTTCATGTGTGAAATGAAATGCACAAACTATGGACAAGGGCGGGGAAAGGTTCGTTGCAAAAGGTCTGCAATAATAAAACACATTTTGGGCCACGCACGCACATTTTTATTTTAACAGAAAGACCCCATCCACACCCCGGAGTGGGCCCAGAGCCGGATCTGTGTGGGAAATTTGTTGATTAAAGTTGTGTAGAACTTTTTAATTGCCTGGATGTAGCTGTACCTGGGCAGAACACATACTTGTACTACGGATATGTTTATTTTTTAGTGAGATTTTCCCCTTTTTTTCTATTTTCCTTGTTGACTTTTTGACTTGAAGATGCTGCAACAGATTATGCAAACAACAGAAAAGAAACGTGAAAAACTTATGCCATACGCATGGAAACTCTCCAATTTTCTTTTGGTTTGGCTTTGCGTTAACGCTTTGTGCTCTTCAAATTACACTTCAAAGTGTTTTAAAAAACTTTTCTTATTAAAAGTCAAGCACAAAAACACAAAAAAAAAATGTATATACATATTATAGCTATGTTATTTTCTGAATAAAAAGCATAAATTGTTAACTTAATATCTTTCCTTATTCTTTCTTCATTTAGTCTGTTCTTTAGGTTTTCTTCTACGCTTCATATTTTTTATTCTTATTTAATGTTTTATTTGCTTACCTAAATAAAATAAAACATTTCCAATTGCTACGTTTTTTTCTCACTCGAAAATAAAGTTTAATTTTTAATAATCCGATTCAGTGCACAAGTTCGGAGTATGAGAATCTAAAGGAGATTTGTCTGGCATACGATTTATTCTTCGTGTGATGATCTATGGCGCCTAAAGTCAAGATTTATGCGTTCAACCGCTCAGATTGGAATAATATGCAAGGCATATTCATTCGTACACTTAGACAAAAATATCAAGTAGAAATATTTCCCATTTGCAAGTGCTTTTCTGAAATTTTAAAATAAGATTTTTTTCTGCAAGTTTTAATTGAGAATGATGGAAAATGGGTAAAAATTTAGGGAATACTTTTTAAAGTAAACCATAGTTCTAGTTCAGAATTCTACAGTTTGTTACATCCATTTAACTTTTTGCTTTTTTTTTTCTTTTTTGGTTAAGGATAAAAATACAACAAAGTTTGTGCTTTCGAAAAAAATGTACAAATCAAAAATATAATTGAAAAATATCAAACTTAAAAATGTTAATAATGAAACAATAAAAGTTTCAGTTGGAATGTAGACTGGCTCATTTTTTGGTTGAGTGTATGAAAAGAGGGTCAGAAGCAGGGGCAGCGGCAGCGGCAGCGGCAGGGTGCGGAGGTACAACAGCGATAAGCCATAAAAGCTGGCGAAAACTTTATATGCACAATTCTTGAGCCTTGTGCAAAGAATAGTACAATAAAATAAATAAGAAATTGTATAAATTTATGGGGGAGGGCACTTAATAGCCAGGGCTATGGCTAGTCAGTCAGTAGCCAAGAAGAGATTCCCAAAGATTTAAAGCTGCTTCCTGCATGTTCTTCATATATTTCTTTACTTTTATTTTTTATGCTGCTTTTTGTGTTCTTTTTAGAATTTAATTGGACATTATATCGCATATTCGAGTTTTCTCCTGGGCCAGGCAAAATCAATGCATGGCCATATATCAAATTGTGTTAAAGTTAAGGATGTTGCTACAACAATCGGTAATGGCTAGTGGCTCCATTGTCTGGCCCCAGCTGCTTACCGAGTGGGGCATTATTTATAGTTCCTCCTATTCCCTCTCTCCACTCTATTCGCTGTACTCGCTCTATTCGCTCTAGTCGGTCTATACCCCCTGCCTCTTAAGCACTAATGCACACTTGGCATGTCGCAATTGTATTGGGGCTTTGAGCTTTAAGTTCCGAGTTTAGGATTGGGGCTGAGTATGAAACTGAAGCTGAAGCTGGGGCTGAGGATGGGGCTGAGGCTGAGCTGAAGCTTTGGTGTAGTTCGTCCTTCACTTGTGGCGACTCTACGAATCTTCGAGTAATGTGTGAAAATTGCCTGGGAACGGTGGCAGCTGCAATATCATCGATGCGACGACTACGCTGTCTTTTGACAAACTGCTTTAAGATGATTATCGAATTACCGAATGGGAAGTTCTCTCATGATTCAAAGTTGCCTGTGTACACTCAGAGAAAAAATAACAATGATTTAGTACTCAAGAATAAAAATAAAATTAAACTTCCCTAGCGAACTGGAGTAGCCAGGCACACATATGAGATGTCTTGATCATTTTTAAAAGCGTTTAGAAAACACACTCGTACATCTGACTTGTAAAGAGTTTTTCCCACAACAACTTCCTATGGCAGGTGGATGATATGACCTTCCGATCTATTGGGCTCCGCCACCTATGCTGTTAAACAAAAGAACAATAAACTGAGAGACTAAATATAGGAATTTCAGCACAAAGAATTTGAAGTCGCTTAAACAATTTCTATTTTTTTGATCCAATAGTTTCTTATTAATTTGAAGACGATGTATTCCTAATTTATTGAAATATATAGTAAAACTTTTCCAAAATTATTTTAAATAAAATATTTCAATCCAAATAATTACTATGCAAATCATTCTAGATTCAATTCAAAAATAAATATTATAAATATTATACTTTTCTCCAAGTGTATCTGTGCTTCCTACTTCAGCGAACAACATATATCTATCCTCTAATCAAATTTGCTTATTTCGCTCATAAAATTGCGACAGATTTGTCGCTGCCAAGTAAAAGTCAAATTCAGAATCAGAATCAGAACCAAAATCAGAGTCAGAGTTAAAGTCAGTCAGTTGTTAATAAGCGGATAAGTTTGGGGGCAACTTTTGACGAGGAGCCCAGCCAGCTGTCCAGTTTGATAGCTGCCGTTCCATCTGGTTGTTAAAAATTCCATTGTTGTGCACTCAGAAAAGTATGGCCACCCACGTCCCCTCCTCCCCCATTGTCACGTTGCTGGCGCCAGTTTTTAAAATCGGCTTAAATTATAAGCGGAATGCGACATTTTTTCATTATTATTAAGATGTTTACATTTGAGCCTAGGCCTAGATAATGGAGCACAGGCAAAAAAATGACATAATTTGCCAGAAAAGAAAGAACGCTTGAAATTTAATATAATATTTCACTTTTTGTTTACTCAATGAATTTCAATGCTTATATTGCTTATTGAGTGTGCAAGAATATTGTGATAAAAAATTATATATATGCAAAATAGCAAACTTCAGAATATGAAAAATAAATAAAAATAAAATAAATGCATAAAATAATAGAAAACTTGAATCGTTCGATTGATATTCGATTTTATATTCATTTGAATTTTGGTTTGAGAGGAAATCTGAAAGCTTTTTAATAACTCAGTTTCTTACTCCAACACTGATATGATGCAATGACTTTGTTTCATGCATAAAAAAAAATCGAATACAAAATTGGAATGGAATATTTTGATACACCCTAAAATACTCAATTTTATGTTAATTTAAATTAATGCTTGAGAAGATATTTCAAGTATTTGGTTAAGCAAACAGGATGCTCTTTAATAATCCAGTTTCTTTTATTTAATACTTGTATTAAGTCCTGATTGCTTACCCTACTCAGCTGATAAAAGGAATTTCTCTAATTCACTCTTGTCTCTATGCCTATCTCTAGTCCCACATGATGACATTTTAATTGTAAGCGTGGTTAAATTTAAAACAAACAAAAAAAAAATATATATATATAGGTATATATATATATATATATATATATATATATATATATATATATATATATATATATATGTTAAATTTATTTCTATATATATAAAATAATAAAAATGTCAAATGTCCCTGGGGTCTATTTGCTGTGGCTGAATGGGCCATATGTTAATGCTGCTTGGGGGCTTTAGGACATTATGCTGCGAATTAGATGCGAGTTATGCTGGACCCTAATTAATGTTGACATGGGATATTCTTCAGTCCGTGCATTCCCATTCTTTCTGTTTGCCTTTTGTGTAGTCTTTGTCTTTGCCTCAGCTGAAAATATGCAAAAAATCTCTTAGATTAGTGCGTTAACAAGGGGTCAGTACTGGGACGACAAGTGGATTAAGTGCCCAAAGAAATGTCTACCCTTGTCCCAAACATTAGTTCCACATTTTATTTAGTTGGAGAATTTTAAAGAATCTAGAAAAAGGAAATAGAACGAACAAATATCTTGGTTCCATAATTAATTTTCGCTATGAAATTGCTGAGCTTTCTATGCTGCCGTGAGGCAAAACTTTAGCACATAATTAAACAATTTTTATAAGTGACTTTAGCTGCTGTTGCTGTCGTGCCACGCCCATGCACGCCCATCGCAGACACCTGACAAAAAGTTGCAAAATGGAAACCGAACCCAGACAATTTCACCTGCATAAATTACAATTTTCTTTCCCTTCTGCGCTCTGCTCTTCTCATAAATTAAGATAAATCATAAAAGCTGCGAAAAAAGCATAAAGTAAAATTGCGAAAATGCGTGGAGTAATTAAATTGGCTGTTACAATCAGAGACAATGACTACTAAGACGGGAAAATTGAAAGGCAATGAGAGTGCTAAATGAAAGGAAAAAATTGCCCCAGACACGACGATCATGACTTGTTCTTTTAATATATAGTAAAAAATTATATACAAATGTATGTGCGTCCGTATAAAAATATATTGACGTTTATGTATATTTATAGGTATACAACTATATACCCTGCTTCTTAAAGATTTTGTTGGTGCGTCGTTTAATGTGTTTTTTGTATTTCGCAGAATTTAATTGAAATATGGCCCAGCAAGGTAAACGTAAACAATACTGAAAGCGAAAATGTTATGCTTCAGAGTTGCATTGTTCTGCAAGTACGAATATCCTGTGCAACTCGGGAAACAAAGGGCGCATAAATCTTTCCTGTAGTTGCAAAGACTTTGCTGTTTTTCTGTGGATTCTTCTCTTGCTTCTCAGTTTTTTCCAGTTTTCCCCTGCTTCTTCTGCTGATCTGGGAGTCTTC
The DNA here is from genome assembly GCA_018150835.1 of Drosophila repletoides. Lineage (NCBI taxonomy): Eukaryota > Metazoa > Arthropoda > Insecta > Diptera > Drosophilidae > Drosophila > Drosophila repletoides. Next base: position 2,405,154 of record JAECWQ010000231.1, read on the forward strand.
TCGTGCTCGACTTGGCATTTAAATTGACGCTGACTTGCAACTCGACCTCTGAGAACACAATGCAAATACTCGCAAGAAACTTGCTAAACTATGCCGCCTGCTTGTTTCGCTTGTTAACCAACCAAAAACCAAAAAAAAAAAAAAAAAAAAATCTCCAAGAGAACCAAAAAAAAATTAAGTGAAACCTGCAAGTATCGTCAGCATTTTGCATACGAGTTCAAGTCGAGTGGCGTTGACGTTTAAATATGCTGTGTTTACACAGAAGCAGGCAGAAGGGGTATATTAGACGATTACTGGAATAGGTATTAAATTATTGATATTATAGAAAAAAAATGTTTATTTTAATCTCTCCCTCCCCCAATTGCAAAATTTGTGTTCATTTTAAGTAATATTTCATAATTAAATAGTTGAGAATATATGAGATGAAAATATTTAAAGTCACGCTTAAGTTATTTAAGAGTTACTTTTAGTTCAAAAAATTGTTTATGCCCTTTTTATTTTTCTTTTAATTTAATAATTAAATTATTTAGAAGTTAAAAAAACAATAAAACATTATTTGTTTCACCGTCTTGCTAATTATTCTTCTTGTCTGTAATTTGTTCTAGGGTATCTTTTAGCATATTAATTCATATTTTAGCTGCTGTTTCAGCTGTATACTCACTCCACTTCAAAAATCATTAAGTATAAAAAACAATAAAAATAAATACCTATAAACACTTAAAATGGCACAGCAGAGCACACGAGAGCCCCCTTTAACCTCCTCAGCCTCTGATGCGAGTACCAGGTAATACACATGGCACATCTCACAAGAGACGGAGCGGAGGAACAAGGAACAAGGAACAAGAGAAGGCAGAGGAGGCCAGGAGGAGGGGGAGGAGGAGAACTCTGAGTAAGCCAGTTGCAACTTGGCTTGCAACTAGTTGGCCAGTTTGGCCATTGTAAATGTCAAGCAGATTTGGTTGCTTGCATTTTTCGATGTAGAGTTCCCGTAACTCTGAGTTCTTGGATCTCGGTTCTCAATTCTGAGCAAAATATGGCCATGTTCTCGTACTTGTAAAATGTCGCCAGAATGTTGTACGAGCTTGTGTGGAAGGCAGGTAAACATGCAGTTTGTTGCATCTGTGTTTGTGGCAGCTGCATCTGTGACAGTTTGGCATTTAAATGGGTTCACATCAAGTATATTGAGGTGATAAGTTTTGGCTAACTGTGTCTGCTAACAGTACATGTATCGCTCAATTCCGTTCACTAACTGAAGCCTTAAAATCTCTTCTTGATACCAGTAGAAATTTGAATTAGAAAACTCGGATATTTAATCTTTTGTACATAATAATATACCACCCTGAATGCTCTTTAGCTTATTCTTATTGGTAAAAAAGTGAGTAACAAACAAATTTAAGGAGATTGATTACCCAAAAATAATAATTTTTTAAGTTTTCTTTTGAACAAATCATTCTAACAATTTTAATTTATATAAAATATAAAATGTATAAGCAAATATATAAATTTAATATGATTTTATAACGAATGAGAAATAATATTATCTATCATTATTATTTAAATAAATTAAACTTAATTCCCTCGCAAACCCTCGCAAATAATAATTTCCAAGTGCTATGCATATTTCTCTCTTGCTCCCTTGAAACTGTAACAAATAAGTTAACTATTCGATCAAAATTTATTAATTAATGCACTTCCCTGGGGAAAAAACACAATTTTACCCATTAAATGTTACCCATTATTCATCGAGCCTGGAATCGAAAAATAATTAATGCTCAAACACTTAACTCGCTGGCAGAGCTAATTTTTTGCACATATTTCTTGCAAGAGCCGTCGAACAATAATGTGAACCATAAGAAAATGGAAACGAAAATGAAAATGAAAGAAAAGCAACATTTTTGCTAATGAATTTTCACATATTTCTCTTTCTTTTTTCTGATGTTTTTTTGGTTTTGGAGTACAGCTCTTGTGGTACGTGCGGCGTGAAACGCGCATTTAAATGTGTAGGAAAATTAGTTAATAAATCACACGTGGAAAATTGATGAGCTGCCGTCTGCCGACGATTTGTGGTGAGCTAAGGAAAATGCTCTGAAAATTAGATTTGTTTTTCTTTTTGCGGTTTTTCCTTGTACATTTATTGTTTAGTTGGCTTTTGATATTCATTACACGTAAATCATAAAAATGATGTGTGTGCTCCACGGACAAAAAAAGAGATAGACCAAAAGCGACTCAGGTAAATTGTTGCAACATCCCCAAGGGATACCACAATGGAGACCTTAATTAGGTGAGCACGAGAGAGCGGGGGAGTAAAGGTAAGGTATTTGGGACATGCCAAATTAATGCCCACAGTTGAGAGACCTTTTCTCGAAAGACACGAGTATTCATATTATTTATTACGAGTACTCGGGTAGTCGAGTAATACTTGTGAGGCTCATTTCTTTCCCAGGTAGCTAGCTCTTCGTAATCAGTTCAAATTGAATATGAATTCGAAAGTTGCTTAACAATTAAAAAATTAGTGAGTTGTCAAGCCGGAAGCCAAAGATTTCGTGTTTAACTCTCTTTTTCTCTGTTAATAGAAACCACAAAAACTTCCACATGAACTTAAACAACAACTGACTCCAATCAGAAATTTTAAAAGCCAAGACCCAACATAAAATCAAAGAAAAAGCCAAATGAACTCATTGGCATTGTGCAAAGATCCCAATATCTGCTCATTGTCATGTAACTCAAATCGGACCCACAAACAACAACAGCAGCAATAACAAGAATAACAACAACTACATCAAATTTGTACAACAAAAACAACACTTTGCATGTGTAGCTGAGGCACAACAAACAAGCAAAGAAACACACACAACCATAAATAGGTAGCAAAAACAAGAACAACAGCAATGCAAAAAGCTGGCTACACAAAATAGTAAAACAAGTAGAACTTGTCTAGTTGTGTAGGCCTAAACCACAGAGGCGTGCTCTGTGAAAGGGTTCTAGGACGGTAGAAACTGGGTAACTATTGTTACTATTGTGAAACTGAGTGTTATTAGAATAAACGCTGATATTAGTTTAATGTTTTGTTTTTTAGTTTGTTCGTTAAATGTATAACTTTGAAAAGGTTTACAAAAATATATTTATGTCCCAACATTATATAATTGTATTATTTTATTTATAATAGTACGACAGTTCATCACTGAAAGCCATCTCTGCGAATAAATCACGAACACCTCTGTATCTTTAGAAACAAATGTGTTTCCTTTAAACGAAAAAAATGCAATTTTTAAAGCCGGCTATTTAAATGACTTTTCTTTCGTTTTATTGCCGTTTCGGTTTTCTCAAAGTTAAGTATTTTCTTGTTGTTTACCTGCAGCTTTTTGGTGTCTAAAGTCAAGATCACAAACGTGATTTGTTGTTGTTTGTCCAGTTGCTGTTGCTGTTGCTGTTGCTGTTCCTGTTGCTGCTATTTAGTTTTGTTTGCTGTTTTGTTTTGTTGGTCATTTTAGAAAACGCAAAAGATCGTGATCTTTAAACTAAGCAAACTCTGTTGTTGTCTTTGTTGTTGTTTGGCCATGCTGATTCGATCAGTCGTCACTTTGTAGTTTTAGTTCTCTGATCGCACGAATATATATACAGCCATATATATGTGCATATCTTTTATATCTTTTTATTTTTCTTCTAGCCTATGGCTCGATTTATGTGAGCTCATTTATTTTGACAAGCGCAGCAACAACGAGTTGAAACTCTAAGTTGTGTGGGTGCTATAGACTCTATTGATCGCTATGACTATAAATATATATATATCTATCTATTTGTCTATTGAGTTCGGGTTTCTTGCCTCTCTCTCTCTCTCTCTCTCTCTCTCTCTCTCTCTCTCTCTCTCTCTCTCTCTCTCTGTCTGTATCTCTGTCTGTATCTCTGTCTCTATCTTGTATCTCTGTGTGAAACAACTACAAACGTTTGTTGGGTGTTTATTTTGTGCAACATTACAAGAGGCCTACCCCGACCTCTCCATAGCCTGCAGCTCTCTGATTGATGTGGCGCACATTAATCAAGCCATTGAGCGGTGCGATTGAAGTTGATCAAGCTATCGTAGTACTCATATCTCTGCCTACCTCTCTCCTGCCCAGATCCCATTCTCTCTATTTAGCTATCGATTGATTGACTCGAACCAAACTGAGCTCTGAAATTGAGATTCGTTGAGGCTTGTTCCATTGATCGTTTGTCGAGCTGCCGTTTACGCGTTCCGCTCTTTTTCATAGTGTTGATGATCATCAATGATCACTTGTATACATAAATCTCAATATCTTTTCTTCTCTCTTGTTTTTGTTTTTGTTTTTGCCTGATGATCGTTTTCACGTTTTTGGCTAGTTAATGGGCAATTTGCTTTCAATTAATTGGCTTGTTGTGTGTTAATGTTTTCTGATTACGTCTATAACCTGAAGGCATCCATTGTACCGTAGTACGATGTACGATTATTTCTCTCTGTGTTTCTAGCAATCTCTTGCCTTAGATCACTTGCACTTTTCAGCGCCCATAAATTAAACGCAACAACTCGGGCGCTTCCCAATAAAAAAAGATCAAAGTAAACACAACTGAGCGAAGAGACAAGCCAGACGAACTACCCACAACAGTTCGTCAGTCAGTCAATAGATACAGATACGAGTGACGCATTGATAGAGTGGAGCATAGTTAAGGAGATCACAGATAGAAAACGAAATATATACACGTATTTTACAAAGTAAAGGTTTAGGTCCGGTAAAATCTTAAAATACGTTTAAGTTAAGCGAATAATAGATTATTCAGTGAGTAACAAATTCAGCTCGAAATATTACTCGTATTTCTTCAACATTCTACATGATATTTACTACGAGTAAAAAAAGACAATTTAAAAATTTTTTACTTTTTTAGCAATTATAAATTCTAAGCCCTCTTCCAAATACAGTACTGTTTATTATAAATTTAGCTTGGCAACATATTGATTTATAGGCCTTAGCAAAATAACTTTGGTCTCCCAAGAAGGAATCAAAAAGTAAATTTCCATCCCATCTCGTCAGTTTCCACTGTAGGCAAAATTTTAGTTTAGTTCCTGGTCACATGAACGCATGCAAAATAGTCAGTCGTATGCCATTTTCAAATTAGAGCAAATATTGTTGCTTTGCCTTATGGAACCGTCGTCTTTTTGATATGAGCCGACGAGAAGAATTTTCTTAGAATTCTGTTTGAAGTTTTAGGAAAAGGAGGGGTCGGTCCCTTAGTAATAGAAATATACGAGTATTTCAGACTGATCGCCGTGCTACACAAATGAAGATGAATGACAGATGGTTCCTTTTCTCCACATACTATCTATGAGGTTGTTGAAGCTTTGAAGTTATTTTACTCTGTACAAGTTTTGTTCATTAGCTCATTTCCACTAATTCAGTTGGGGGGCACAGTTCCTTCTCCGCGAAGTCTTAATTATGTATGTAGAAGTGCGAGGCTTTCGAGTTGGTGTTGGTCTTGCACTGGGACGGGGTATAAAACTTTGTGCGGATAGTTTGCCAAATTCTTTTACAGTTTCTCGAGTGTGTGAAGTTTTTGGCAAAGTTGTGGGGAAGAACTCCAAAGGCATCGCTGATAAACGAGATTACTTATATGTTAGAGTATGTATAATGAAAACGTAACAAATTATATTCCAGTTAAGAGGAATACAAGATTTGTAGAGTACAAAGCAGATTGATCATCTAAATAATAGGAAAAGCATATATATAACCAATACTGGCGTTATTGTTTAAAAATAACTGAAATAATTGAGTTATACATATATTTTGTTATTTGATCTACAGAAAGTTCACCTGACATCTCTTTTATTCTACATTTAATTATTTTTAAAGCTTCTCTAATATGCCACATTTTTTTTAACTTTTGTTATCCATTTTCGCATTTTTTCTTCTTTTTCTTTCACTTTCGGAGACGTTTCTAAAAGTTCTAAAGTCCTAAATCCAAATAATTTCGCGCCCCCTAATGTACTCGTAAGTGCCGCAATTTAAATGTATATTAAATTTAATGTCCTCCTCCACTTAGGAACTGTACAACATAAGTTTTGGTCGGGACGTGGACCGGGACCGGTACGGGAATCGGAACCGGGAGCGGGACCTTTAGACATTTATTCCCCCTCAAAAAAAAAAAGGCACAGATTCGGTTGCAGTTGCCGACCGTCTGCTGTACGGATAATTTCATTTTTATGACTTTTATGCGCCGCATTTGCGTTTATTTTTGTTTTACGTTTTATTTTATAATTTTTTTGTACTTTTATCTTTTGCTCTGAATCAGATTCAGTCGGAATCGTAGTCAACGTCAGAGTCGGAGTCTCGAGTTGGAGTTGGATGATTTATGGACGCTTGGATTTTTCTTTGAATTTTTCTTTTATTTCTTTTATATTTTGTTGGGTTTTGTTTTGTGCACTGGTTTTGGCGTTAAAAATATTGCAAAGCTGCCATAAATTTTGTCGTATTTTGACAAGTAATAAAAATGCAGGCCATAGCACTAAAATGCAAAGTTGAAAATGCATTCCATTTGCATAGGGTCGGAAAGGGAGAAGGATAGGATAGAGAAAGATGGAGAGCAGAAAGAAGAGTACAGAAAAGGCAGCTGGTTATTTCGACTTGTAGCTAATTTGCATATCAAATCCGAGTCTGTTCTTTTATGGCTGTCGGTCGAAGAATCAAAAATGGTTTGACAAGTGTCTCCACATTTGGACGATCCATCGATATAGCCATGATTTATGGCAGCTCTTTTGTTTCGATTTTTTATATTTTCAGTATTTCTCTCTCTCTCTCTCTCTCTCTCTGTCTCTCTCTCTCTCTCTCTCTCTGTCTCTCTCTCTCTCTCTTGTAGATTTCCCATTATGTATTTGGAAAGAACTAATAGATTTTGGCGTGCTGCTTTGTTAAAAACTAATTACATAAACCGACGAGTTCATTGTGCCATCCATCCATCGATTACCATATTACCATAAGAGAACTTATCACTTAATCATTTTTTATGGAAACATTTAAATTCTTTAACTACTTTCCTACTTGGGTTATATAGGGTAGCATAAAAAATGGTTTATGATCTTACTTCTCCCAGAGATGAGAATCTAGCGTAGGTTGTTGTAAATCCCTAATGAATATGATATAGCTCTGTTTACGGTTATTTGTCGAGTTCTTGTGCTATAAATTCTCGAAAATAATGGGCGGAGTATACGGAATGTGCTCAGGGTAAGGTACAGTTTATAGTCACTTGTTTCTCACAGTTTTTTTTTTTAATTTTATAGCACATGGTTATTTGCCAGTTGAGGTTATGTTAACAATAAGAAACTGCTTTGAACTTTATTTTGCTTATAAAGGATTCGTATACTAATCCACTTTATAACTCTTATAAAATAGACTAAAACTCTTAGAATTGTTGCTATACAAGTTTTCTATACTGATCCATGAATAGCTCTAATAATTTTTATAAAAATTGATGTTTCTCTCATTTATTTATATTCAACAGGCAAATGTTGATGTTATGTGGACAGTAAGGCGATGGTATGAGTTTAATAATGTTCCTATTAAAGTTTCTTAAACTAATCCTTTACATAACTCCAATAAATTTCACTTGTTGCGTCCCCTCTCAATTAAACTGAAAAAGTCATTAGCTTATTTTTATATAGACTTGCAATAACCGCCCAATAACGATATACTACCATAAGCTCTTACATAATCTGCTCATATATTTTCCGCACACACATAGGAAAGTTTTTCAATTTTCCGGGCTATCTGCCTCACACACATATTGAAATCCATATAAATAAAGCGACGCTGGAAGTCTGCGAGTAATTATCATAAAGCGGAATCTTGTAGCGCCAATATGAAGCTCATAACTTTTCGTAGCGAGAGGACTCGGGTCCGAACCTGTCCGAATGTTCAAATTTGGGTTCGAATGGCGCGTCACCAGCCCAAACGATGTAACTTTCAATTTGCGTAATTTTCAAGTGAATACGCGACCAACTGATCCCTCACCTAAAACCTAATGACTTTTGCCGTCGGATGCTCTGTGGGAAATTGAGAAGTATTTCGGGGGTATTTCGGAGGCTAACTGCTGCGTTAAGGTGCACGCTTGTCATAAAATACCGCTTATTATGCTGCCTATTAATTTTTACTGCTTAGACGCAACCTGAACCTAGAACATGGTACCTGCAGCCTGGCCAGTCTCTAATCCAACTCGTAGTTCCAAAACTTGTTGGCTTCCCTAGCAATTTATGACTTACATGCGAAATGGCCATACCCATCCTCAGTCTCATGCTCATCCTCATCCTCATGGCCAGCCTCATCGAAATCGCGTAGCTTGGACACATTTGGGAGCATATCGCGCCGCTTTTATCGCAGCTGTAAAAATTTATTTTGCGTTTCCATACTCCATACTTAAATTGGCATAATAGCTAAGTAATCAAATATGGTTTTGCATAAATCCAATGTATTATTCATTTTTTTTATTATTCTGTTTTATTGGAATTTTTAACTAGAACTAAGAATCTGCGACTGCCTGTTCTATTCGAATCATGCTCGACTTTTAAACTAGACAATACGTCTAAAAAAATATTATAAAACTTTCAGATTTACTTGTTTAACTTCTCTTCTAATTATCTGTGTGTTTTTAGAAAACTTATTACTCTTTAAGGAAACATACTCATCTGTATAAGAATTCTAATTCCTTTTTCTTACTTCCGTAATATTATTATAAAATCAAAGTTTATAGATCTGGAAGAGTATCTAAGAATCGTTATATCAACTTGTTGTTTTGTGTATACAATTTATTTCCTTTATTTTTTTCAGCATCTGCTAGTTCTTTGGAGCCTCAGAAAGAATAAGCCGCGGAAGAAAACGAGGCGAAGATGTCGGAAAGTTACCCATCATTAGTACTAACAAGCGACATTACGAGTACATTCGCTATGGCTATGGCTGCTGCTCTATGGTCTCTCCAGTCTCTTCACTCTGGGATCTTTTGGGTCTCAGCTTTTGGCTGATTACATTGGTTAGATAGTTGCGAGCACGCGTACTTGATATGGCTTTGTCTTAGACTCTACGCCCCAACCGCCCCCCAGTCAACCGTTTCAGTCTCTTACAGTATGTTTATTTAAAGGAATTGTTATTACCACATGTGAGCTTCAGTTTTAGCTTGAGTTTGGGTAGCGTACTTATCGCATTACTGATTTTTCATGGGTTTATTAAATTGTTTTATGTAATCCCAGATGGTCAAATGTCATAATGGCAAATGTGAGTTGAATTCTTGAAATTGCTCTCGACTCTGATTATACTCCTAATGTGGCCGTATTATTAACCTAATGACGGCATTGCTTTGCCATGTTATTAGATTTCAGATATTAGATAGAAGATATGATTTACTGTTATTACATTCTGAAATGTTGTACAGAAATTCAGTATAAAACAAAAAAGAATACTTAATTGCGAGAATTTGGCTTAAATGGATGCCCTCCTGGCAATAGTAACGTATCCCATATAGTTACTTACCTGAAAATAAAATTAAATATTTTTTATTAGTAATTAAATTAAAAAATGAATTCTTATAGTAAAGAAAATGCACTTAGTGAATAAACTATTTAAATAAGTCTTTCAGTATATATAGGTAGTTATATTAAAAGAGGCTGAATTAAACTGATTTGAATCGTTGACTTGTGTAGTCTGCTAACTTATTTAAATATTTATTTTATTTATAATAAGTTGAGCGAAAAAGTATTTCAGTGAAATCAATCTTTAATTAAAGAGCAGCCACATATTTGTTATTGATTGTCGGTAACACAGTAAAAAATACGATGACAATTATGAATTGAGACGTTAATTGTCTATGGGATTTACTCGTAATCTGGGAAACGCAAACTCTGTGACAGGTTTCACTTTCGCAGATGTCAAAAATTGAAGCTTGTCATATGAAATTGCCAAAAATGCATTTCAAACGGGTTGTTTAGTTCAGTTGGTGGGTTGGACAAAAATAATTTTCATATTTAATTGACAGGCGGACAGGTTGAGAAATGCTACCGCTTCCATTAGCGCGACTTGTCGTCAAGAGTTTCGATTAAAGCATGGGGTTTTATATACGAGTATTATTAATTTTATTTTTTGGGTTTTTTTTGACTGTCAATAAAATGTAACGCCTGCTGCCTCTGGGGCGTTATTTTTTGGGCCGTGTGTCGCTTGATTTAATGGCAACATGTTTTACAACATTATTAGACAACGTCAGGCAACCGGCTAGCGGCTTACGGCCAGACTAAACTGGCGAACATGGCAAATTTTAATTACCAATATTTTCCAGGTGTCGTATCAACGTCCCACGATATTATGACAGACACCCCCCGCCCATTGCCGGCACAGTATTCTGTCTAAAATAAAAGCTAATTACATTTTGTACTTACAGCTAATTAGCGTTTTTTACAACAAACAGTTCTAATGGCTTGTAATTGGTCAATATTTGTATGACCCATTGATATTTAATTTCATTTATATTTCTATTTATGCTACTCGTAATTGAATTGTCGCCGCTGCAAGTTAATTTCCCATTTCCAATGCGGTATACGTGCTCTACGTGGCAAAAGCCCCTCTCTGATTGTTTCACAATTTTGGCATTATTTATTTATATATACGACTAAATACAGGGGGTTCTATTAATAGTCTGCGTTTATTTTGCTAGTCAGGTCTCAATTGTTATTTGGTTAACTTATGATGTTTTTCATCGATAAGATATCAATTATTATCGGTTTTTTTCTAATTAATTTAATGGTAGCTTCACATATTTTTAGTCACCTTTTTGCACTTCTTCAGATGTTCACAAAAAAAAAAAAAATATTTAAAAAAAAATATTATAGCTAAACCAAAATAACCAATGTTTATGATAACTTAACTAATTTGTTGCTGCATATTTAACTGCAGTTACAGTACATTGAACCCAGAAATAGTAGTACGTCTGGTGACGTAAATCCCAGTAAATTAACATTACTCAAACGTAAGTTATGTTTTATTGAATAGCTGTGAGTACAATACCCTGTAATTACCTGACCAAATAGCTTCAATCACAGTAAATTTACTGTAAGAATTATCATTATGCACCTGCAAAAAGACCAAGGACTCTTCGTCACACTCCTTACAACGCAACTGACCAAGATGTTTAAGTTTTAATATTTGTTTTATGTATTAATTAATTGAAAAATATTTCAATATATCACAAAAAGTTATGGGATCGACTTATTATTTTGGTTGGTAGAATTTTCTGATGCTTTGTAAGAAAATTTTACTGAAGAAATACGTTTGATTTACTATTTTGTGGCTTGTTTTAGTTGGCTCTCTTTATCGGAACTATAAACCCCATTTTCATATTTAATTTTAAACTGTTTTTATGTTTTTCTGTATATATTTCTTGTATTTTTGTATAAAATAAATAAAATTCGTGACTTTCTTTTTTGTTTTTGTTATATAACTATTAAAATTCACTGCACAGGTAAATCACAACATTAATCATCATTCGACCTGGTCCAAAATATTTTCATCATTTCATCATCAGCTCTGATCCTTCAGCAGTGATGGTGATGATGATGTGGCGGGCCATGGTGGTGATCATAGTGTCCATGGTGGTGGTCGTAGTGGGACGGGGGTCCATGGTGAGGGGGTCCGTGATGATGATGGTGATGATGATGATCGTAGTGGGGTGGAGGCGGGGGTCCATGGTGATGATGATGATGGTGGTGTGGCGGCGGTGGTGGATGGTGGTGTCCGTGGTGGTGTCCATGGTGTCCAAGGTGTAGTCCCAGGTGAATGCCAAACAGGCGATCTTCGTGATGTGGTGGCGGCATAATTAGACTTTTAATAATTTTATACTTTTTTAATCCTTTGTAGCTGTTAATTCCTCAAGTGGAACTTTTGAACTGTGCCTCACTGAGCAGAAATTGCCAATAAATATAGTTAGAAACAGTTGCCTTATCACTTAACAGAGTTTAGGTAATGTACACGAAACTGTTATCTGCTATCTTATCATTTCAGGTACTTGTCGTAAACAGAGTGAATCATTGTGAGTCATTTTTTATGTTGGATTGTAAAGATTGCAGCATTTTGTTTGTACGCAATATACATTTTTCACTGATATTGTTGGTATCATTGTTATTATCATAATAATTATTATTTTTATTGAAGGGTTGAGGTAATCTTTGACAGGTGAGTAACACGTTTCGGCTTTGTGTGCTTCCCAGCCATTCCCATTTTTATTTCCATTCACAATAGAAAGTGTAATAACGCAGACAACTAATCGCGGTAAATAAATAAATAAATCTATTTACGTTCAAGAAAATGCACAGCGGGAAATGCATGAAAAAAGTCTGAAAACATGCCACAAAGTGTAGCAACTTTTTGTAAAAGTTTTTGCACCACAACATAAAAAAAAAAATAATAAAATAAATAAAAAAGGAAGAAAATAAACGCAAAGGAATACAAAAACTAAATGCAAGACGTCGCCGACAATAATTTCCGCCTGCATGAACAGGGTCTGGCAGGGCAGGGAGGGGCACAGAGTCTACCACCCTCATAGACTAGACTTTTGTATGGAGTTGTCGTTTCCTGATTTTTCTCTCTGTCTCGCTCGCTCTCCCTCTCTTTCTTAACGGTTTCGCGAAAGCTGAGCACGGTGTCATATCAAGTGCTTAGTGCGTGCAAGCGACGCTTTCATAGACTTAACAATAACTTTTCCAGCTGAGCCCTTTGAATGGTGGAGATGGTCGAGATGGAGGGTTTAGGCCCGACAGGCAGTCTCTGATAAACTGCGTTAGAAGTTATAAAGCGATTAGAATGTGTGGCGGGTTGGCAGCACCGTTGACTGCAGCGAATTTGGATAGAAAAATAAAATAAAACTTTTCTGTTTGGTGTATCAATTTAATGCCCATTTAAAGTGTCAGCTCCCCGGGGCCTCAGGCGATAAAGCGCGTATCGTCGCGCAATGCAGGTACTCCCACTCGTAATGCATAAATTAGATTTTATACAAGTGCGGGACAGTAGGAGTATTTGAAAAATTTTTGTAGCATTGCCATGCTTTTTTATTAGCTTAAAAAAGTGAATAGAAACGAATTTGAAATAGAGTTTTCCACGAAAAGACAGGGCATATACATATACAATATATGTATATATACATATAATATTAATCAGGAATCAGAGATGAGTCGATATAGCTACGTCCGTCTCTCCGTATGTTTGTCAGTCCAACTTATATATCATAGAGCAGCCATATAAAAAATCGGTTAAAACAAACAATTTAACATGAATTTTCACATGCTTCTTTCAGTCTGCGAAGTGCCGTTCCATACTAGCTTTTCCTTTACAATAATAACACAATAATTAAAGAAATAAAATATATTTTAATATAAAATCTATTATTCCTTAACTAATAAAAATAAAATCTATTATTCTATAACTAATAAGCCATAAGCCCAACTCCTTTCAAATCTAATTATATCCCTTAGATTCAGGTAATTATACTCCCTGTGCTTACATAAATATGGCTAATTAATTATTTCATCGACAACTGTTGAAAGTGTTTAATTTCGTAATTCGCCTCGTAGTACCCCTCCCTTCTACCAGGGGCAGAAATATTAATTGAAAATGTCACAAGTCAGCGCAATTATCGTAAATTATAAACACGCGTCGGGGGTTGTCGGGTATGTCGGGTTTGTCGAGCCTGTCGATTAGCTGGGCAAAATCAAATCAAAATATTATGATTATTATTATTTTCATTTTTATTACATGAGCTCTGCACGCTGAAATACAAAATATATTTGCAAGCCCCGAAGGCTGCTGTACTTGGGGTGGGTAATTTCCACCCTATAATGAAATGTCAACAGAAAAATGGTATACATGCGAGTAGTAGATGTATCTTGATATGAAATCTGCATATGTATCCCAAGATTGAAAATAGCCTTAGAAATGCTTTAAAGTATTTGTAACAAAATCTGCAACAGGATTGTACAAAATTGTCCTTTTGTTTCCCATATTCAAGCCTGACTATGCAAAAATGCAGCTAAAAAAGCATATACAATTATTATGCGGGTTGGACGGGGCAGGACAGGCTGCCCAACCGCTTCTGACACTGCTCAAAGGCATTTTTTGGCTAGCATCAGCTAAAAACCAGACAGGCGACAACACTGGCATGTGCATTCTCTCTCTCTCTCTCTCTCTCTCTCTCTCTCTGTCTGCCACTTTATATGTCTCTCTCGTTCTCTCGTCTCGTATAAAGTCCAAATAAACTCGAAAGTTGTTGACAAAAGGGTTAAAGGCCACCATTGTGGCCAGAGTTCTGGACACATTTTTGGGTCCTGGTCTGGGGACTAGGGCTACGTCTGGCGCATTAAACTAGAGTAGATTTTTATTGAAAGTGTAAACATGACGACTGCAGCAGCAGCAGAGTTATCAAAATTATAAAGCCAGACTGCTGGTGAAAGATCCTATTAAAAAGCTATTTTTGGAAGCTATACGTACAATTTTAATGTGCATATTTGTGCAGCACTTGAGTTATATACAAAGAGTGCAAATGGGTATTTTTTATTAGACGAGAGAGAGAGAGAGAGAGAGAGAGAGAGAGAGAGAGAGAGAGACAGAGTAAGAAAGAGAGCAGTTGGAATGCATTATTACTTGGTAGTAACAAGGGTTATAAAACTGGGGATTGACAGAAATTTTAAAAGAAAAAAATTAAATTAGGCTTTTAAGGGTTACAATTATCCAAATATAACTAGTTTTAAATACGATTTTAACTCTCTTTCTTTTCCATGGCTGTTTTACCGGCATGTTTTTAAGCAAAATAAAAAGTGCGCCTAATAAATAAAATGGGCATACAAAAAAATCGCAGTTCATATCCTTGTAGGTTAGGGTGTGCTGCCAATTTATTGATTTCCCCCTGCTCTGTAGCTTCATTTCCATTAGTTTGACAACAATAACTCAATCAGAATAGAACTAAAGATGACTCAGCCACAGAATCCCTTTTCAGAATAAACAGAAATCATTCTGTCCTAAGTAGATTGCGAGTCAAAAATGTCTAAAAATACTCGTAATACAACCCCCAAAAGTCAAGCAGTCGTCGCCGCAAGGCAATATTTATTTTATAAAGCTTACAAATTTGTGCAAAATTTTTTGCGCACATACAAAAAAGGGGGGAATACGAATAGAGGTCCATACGAATGGGGGAAGAAATAAAACCTGAGGACAAATGCCTTAGGAGCTAACAAGCGGCGGCCTTCCACGCTTTTTTCAGTTCTTTTAAGTGATTTCAACCCGGAAATGGCCATAAATCGATTGGGGGGTGGTTACACACCCCTTCAAGTCTACAACTAAGTCGAGCACTTCTTCTTCTTCTTGTTCTTCATGCCGACGTCCCTTTATGGGCTAAATGAATGAATTGAAATGGGCGGCAAGTGTATCGACTTATGGTTGAATTGAACAAGAATGTGTATGGCACACTTGTCGGCAGCTCTACGAATAACCCCCATAATTCCCCTGCAGAAATCTGCCCTTGCACAATGCAAATAAAAGTTCATTACAAGCACAGTGAAGGCGCTTAAAATTACACTCAGAGAAATAGAGAATATGAATTTAGTTCTCTGCTCAGAGAAAGTTAGAGAGTTTATTAAGATCGGTATTTCTAAGTGCGAGAACAGAAGTTTTAAAGACAGACATTACTTGTAAGCTTAGCACTCCTATAGTCTTTTTTCACTCTTCTACTCTCTTTATATATTTCTTTTATTTTTAATATACGAATATTCTTACTGTATTCAAACTCAAAAGAACAATCTAAGTAAGCAGTAAGTTTTCAGTTCAAAATTTAAAAATTTACAACTGAGATAGAAAAATGTGTTTCCTCATAGCAAACACCAAAAATTATCAAGATCGGTCTACTATATTATACAGCTGCCATAGGGATAGTCAGTCTAAAAGTTTTTTTATGCAGAACTTTCAAAGTAGAACAATGCATTTTGTTGAAAATTACAAGTTTGATGTAAAAATCCATCTCTAAACCTAAACCAAAAATGAGCAATATCCTTGCTGTAATAGGAACAATCGGTCAAAATAAATCAATTTAACGACCATTTTGAAAGGCTGCTCCAAGTGATGTAATCTTCAGCGCGCCAAAGGTATCTTTTCTTACAAGTGTGTTTAATCTTTGTTTTTAATCTTAAAAGTATTGTCCCGAATTGAAGTCAATTTTATGTACATCAATACACATATTGTACTTTTCAGTTGAAGGTTGCCTCGTACTTAGTCCAGACAAAATACCAAGTACTACTTTGAGTTCTTACGATTACGAGTTCGAAAATAAATTTATTTTTAAAAGAGTTCCGCATGCAAAGACTGCTTTAGAAAAGTCTCTACAGATTATTATTTTTTTCTCAGTGTAAGCCAGTGAATGTGCTGAGGCTTTGTTATTGCCTATCCTGCCCTGTTCTGTCTCATTTCAGAGTGTACACTGTATATTTGTGGGAGTGTGTGTATGTCTTTTATGGTCATTGCCCCCCAAGAGTTGTTGGGTTGCGGGTGCTGCTTGCCGCCGGGTCGTATGTGCGGCACATGGCACCGGAAATGCCACATCCGTAGAGTCCGCAAGTCCACAAAGTCCGAACAGTGCGCTGAGCAAGTCAATAAAAAATTCTAAAGCCAAAAAGGAAATAAATTAACAATAAGCAGCGATTTTTCTTTGCCTTTTTGTTTTTTTTTTTTTTTTTTGCAAAGTTTTTGATACGTTTATAAGCTTGAATGATATTGTATATCGTGAGAGACTATCGCTTATCCTCAATTGTCGGATGTTGTACATAATTTGACGCCGGTAATTTGTTGGCGAATAAATAGAAAATTCAACAATAACTCCAAATATTGATAGCGCCGTATTCGAAGTGAGTAACGCGAGATATAGTGTATGAAATGAACTGAATGAATTTAAACAGCATCCGATACAATTTTCAAAATGATTTACTTATTCAATCATCTATTTTGCTTAAATAAATCCTATTTGAGCACCAATAGTTTACTTAACAATTTATTTGGCACTTATTATTAGGTATTTAATCATAAAATTAGTTAAATAACTTAACCTTCACCACAATCAAGCATATTTAATTACACAATTCGCTTGATAAGCTCACCTTAACCACAGTCAAACTTTAACCTAACCTCACTTCTCAGAGCAAAAGTTGTTTTACTAAAATTAACCTCAACTTAACCTCAGTTTTATGCAACAACTTGCTTTTATATGCATCTCTATAAATTACAAATGAACGTTATGAATATTTAAAGTTCACTTTCTTTGGTTGGCAACCTCAGAACTTCTGCTCCCTAACCTAATTCAAATGGAATGCAACTTAGCCTCACTTTCTCTATTTTTCATGTTTGGCTCAGACTGCTTGTCATTAGGTGGTTTCGCAACTTTTAATCAATTTACTTGCATTATTATGAAATTTCATGCCACTTAATTAACCCCACAGTGCAGGGCAGGGACGGCTCAGCGACACCTCAGCTGGCAAAAACCTTAATTAACCCATTACTTTTTGTGCTGCATATAAAAACCACAAGAAGAATAAAAACAAAAACTATTTAACACGTCATGCAAAAATGCCTGAAGTTGAGAAAAAACTTTTAGTGCTTTTTCATGCCAAAAACATGTGAAAGGTGTTGGCTTGGCTAAAACTTTGCTCCTTGAAATTGTGCCAATAAATTTTGGATGCATTCGGGGTTAAACAAAGGCTGAGGGCTGCATACGACAAGAGAAAAAAAAATATTATGGTCAATGTAATTAAGAAAAGTTTTGTTTTCCTTGTTCTTTTTTTTTTTGCACAATTGAGATCGAGAGGATTTTTCTTTTGTTTTTCTTTCAGCCTCGCCTTAAGCCAATTTGCACGCACCGAACCAGGGTAGCAAAAAAAAAAAAATGCCAAAGATTCATTCTCATTTTCGATTTTCATCTGTCTCTGGTGCTCTCTTATCAAATTAGACAAAAGGGAGAGTTTTCCGGGTAAAAGCCCTTTTCATGGTAAGTGTGATTGCCAGGTGTTAAAGCTGTTGATATTGCCCTTGACGAAGGATAGAAGGCTTTCCTCTCGTATCGAATATACTTGTACTCGTACTCGCATAAACCTGCCAAAAAGAGATTTTAATGACAGCAACAACCGCTGCGCTTTATGGGCTTTATTTGAGATACTCGGAAAAAATCCATTGAATGTGGGCGTGTTTATTGTCGCCAACGGCGTCAGGATATTAGAAAAAAACATAACTGCAGGAGGGCCAAGACGATGAGCTTCAGCCAAAGGGAGACAATGCCGAAATGAGAAACGAAAACGTTGCTTTTCTTTAATGCTTAGATGAATTTAATGTTCATTTTTATTAGATAAATTTTTGAAAATCTCTACAGAATATCAATGAAGCAAGGTACTTATCGAAATTATAGCGTCCTTACCTTGTTTTATTCCTTGAGTTCTAGTCAAGTAGAGATTAAGTAATATATTTTTTATATGTAAGTAACTGAAAATCTTTATAGTACAACAATGAAGTAACATATATACTAAAATCTCAAACATCACATTCTTTTCATATGCATGCGAGATTTTACTGTATATATATAAATAATATAGATGCAATGATGTCGAATCAAACAACTTAAAATATCAATTTTTACCTCGAAAGCTTCAAGATAACCTCAAATGTCTACAATTTGTTAGTGCTCTCATTTAAGAATACTTGAATAAAGCAAAATAAATGATTTTGGGTCTGTTCTTGACACTTACAACTTGTTTGAGACGTTACCCATAACTGCACCAAATTCATTAGTCTCTGTCCGGTCTCTGTCTCCCGTTGTCCGCTTCTCCCAGATCTCTTGCATCATTAACATTGCTTTTCACACTTTTTGCCATTGTTTTCTACTGGTCATTGGCCTGTTTGGGCTCGGAATTAAGTTGCCTTTGAGTTTTAGTTTGAGTTTGGGATTGGGTTTGGGTCCGGGTCGAAGTTTACAGTTGGGCATTTTGCCTTTGGGGCGCGTAAAAAGCGTAACGCGAAATTCTTTTTATTTTTCATTCTTTGTTTTCGCTGTCTCTGTCTTTTGTCTTTTGCTTAAGTTTTATGTTTTATGTTTTCTTTTTCAAATCATATTAATTTGAATTAATGAATTTAATTGCTCCTAATTAGTGGCCCGCCAGTGCCGACAACTGGAGCCCCTAATGATCTCAACCGCTATGACAAATGCGCCAAATTTCCATGTTCTATTTAATTATGAGTGGAGCTCAATCAGGGGTTAAGCTCTTTTCTAGGTAAAAGATTACCTTTTTGACTGCCTTCAAAGCGCTACATTTATGCACACTACAATTATTTAATAGGCACAGCCACATAAAAACCTACATAAACACAGTGAGGCCACAACAATTTCTCTACGCATCTCAAAGCAAAGTAAAAGCCATTAACTTAGAAGGCTACAGGCAGCAGAGACCATCTAATACCCAGTAGCCAATACTCGTGAAAGTAAATTATAAAAATTGGATATAACACAATGTATATTCATAGTTTCTCTCGGCACAACTAATATTTCATATGCATTTTTGACAAATTTATGGGTAGAGCGAGATTGTATTTTATATATATTTTTCCATATATATATTTCTCCTTAATTTTCAATGCCAAACCATCTTAGGGTATCAAAGCATCACAAAATCCGATTAGTTTTGTTCGTAAGTTGAGTGAGTGTAAAATATATACTAAAAAAATATTTATTGGGGCACGTACTTCAAGATGATTCAGATTCAGAACTCATACAGTAACCAAATATATGAAAATGTAATCGAACAAAAATCTGCACAGAAAAGCAAGAAAATAAAGGAGAGAAAACAAAAACAGAAGCCGCATAAGCGGGGAATAAAAAAGCCATAAAAACGTGTAAGCTTAGATAGCTTAAGAGTTACCCAATAATATATACACTTATACTGAGCGTAATAATATTCTGAAAAATTGTTAACCTTGCTAGACGACGTAATAATAAAATTTATTAGAGATATAATTTTGGAAGAGTTTTTACTGAAGAAAATGTTCTTTTAACAGAAAATATTACAGACATTTTCATTAAGAAACCATAGTCCTTTGTGAAATAAGACTGAATTTATTTTATACTTTTACTTATAAAATCAATACTGCATTTTATTTTAATATCAGTCGAGTGTTTGTAATATCATAACCTAGTTATTGGTTATAATAATACCCACTGCATGTGTCTCTGGAGGCTGCACAAGCGCCAAACTGTAAATGTAATCAAAGATACGGCAACGTCTTCCCAATGGACCAGCAACAACTACAAAAGCAACAACAATCTGCACCATGTTGCATGTAGCAATATCTCCAACTGCGTATCCACCACTGACAGTGCCCCGCCGGTGCTGCTGCCAACTTCACTACTTGGCGACTTACGCACGCTTCACGCTTTTTGTTGTCGCCAACTTGCTACTTGCTACGTGCAATTTCCCCTTTCCTCCTACAGCCCTCACCGCTCGCTTCATTTTTGCTACCGGTTTTACGCGTCAAAGTGCGCGTAACTTTTGCCGCATGCCGCATTCGCAATCCACATTGTTGCTGTGTTGTTTTAAGCAGATGTTGCAGCTTCTCTTGTGGTTGTTGCTGCTGTTGTTGTTGTTTTTGCCTTTATTTTTGTTGTTGTGTTGCAAGTTGATCAGCAGCTGTTGCTGCCTGGCAACTTTGTTACGTTTGCCCTTTGCCTTTACTCTAGAGTCTGCATCTTGCAACATGCAGCTTAAAGAATTTGGTCAGTAAAGGAATGTATCATTTTTATTTTCAAATCTTTTAAATTTTCAAATAAATCTACGTAAAACAACAAAATATAGTTGTAACGTCTACAATTATAGTTATTTTATAATTTGAATTATACCTAATTAAATATATTTTTGTCAAAGGAAATTCAATTTAAATATTGTATTACACGCAGCCCAAGTTTCTTAACTCATAGCTGATGAACTAAATTAATTCATAAAAATATATTTATGTATGCAAAGTGTGAAGAATATATATAATATTAATTTTTAAGGGATGATTTATCCAAGAAATACTTCATCTACAGTTTCTAGGGTATCTTTAGTAGACTATTGCGTTTCAATTTTCTTTTTTTGCATTTTGTGCTTTATGAATTTGGTGGCAGCTGGATGAGGAGGCTGTGTGTTGTTTTGTGTGTTTGCTTTGTGAACTGAAGTTGTCTAGGAGTACTATGTGACCTGCATGCCGTATTTGTTTCTCTGGATCTCATTCCATTACTTCTTGTCACATTCATTTGCTTTCTTCTACTTGGGCTTTGTATTATTTCTTGCTGTTTTTTGACGAGGCGAATTACCAGGACAACGTTTATGAACATTTTTCCTTTATTAGATTATATTTACTTTAGGGTCTTTTCTTCATTTCATTGTTTCAAAAAGGAATTCTTTTGGTTCGGGGCATTTCCTTTTTACAAAGTGCTCGCCAAATGCATCAACATGCAGTTGAGTCGTCTAGTCGGACTTTGGCTCTGACTCAACTTATAGTAGGCCCCAAATCATAAATCATTCATACGCAATTCTTTTTCTCTACCACTCGATAAGTCGCTAGCAGCTTCGGTAACTTTGCTTCTCCTCTAAGCCCCCACAAGACTTGGATAAATTATGTTAATTTCATAGCCAGTAGTCGGTTTTATTCCGTCTTTCTCTCTCACAAGGCTGGACAAATGAAGGAAAACGAACAAGAACTAGATTAGATGCTCGTACTATGACTAAAGACTACAGTGTACCCTGTACATAAATTATATCAGACGGCACATATCCTTCAACAGCTCTGATATACAGGGTGTCCGGCACATACTGCGAAAGAGACAACTGACAACTGGAACTCGACTTCGTTTCGCGACTTACAACTTGCGCCATATAATTTGTAAAAGCGCAACAAATTGTTCATTTTATTTTCTTTCAACTTTTTTCTCTTCCTTCCTTCCTTCCAGTCACAGTCTTTACCCAGTCATTCGACTCTCTGTTACGAGTAATTTACATATTTTTGTGTCAGTTTTTTATGTTTTTTTTTTTTTTTTGAAGCGTTGACTTGCAATGTAAATTTAAAATAATTGTTCAGGGTACAGGGAAAATGTTAAAAACAAAATATGTATAAAAGAAAATGGTAATAAATTCTGGGCTAATAAAGCTAATAAATTGTTGGACAGGGCTTCCTTGCATCCTTGACATTTTGATAAGTATTTATTTTACGTTCAAGAAAAATCATTAAAACTGAAATAAATTCTTTATATCTGAACAGAGAACGTTTTCGTGTCGTGAAAATATGGAAAAATTGTTTGCAGACAGAAGATTATCGGCAAATAAACAGTTTAAGTATCAAAAGTTTTGTTTCAAGAATTAAAGCAAAACTAAAAATTGAATAAAAATATTTTTTTTTCAAACTCCATAAAAACTCTTTAAAAACATGCATATAATACGAGTAATAGGTGGGAGAACATTTAAGCATAGCTAAAGTGGCATACATGACCATCTGTTCCTATAAATATTTGGTATTCACCTAGTTTTCGATGGGATTTGTGTTGATCCATTCAAATATCACGCTTTACACACACATACACACACATGAATTTTGTGCTTTACATGCTAAACACACACACACCCACACACCCACACTACCACACTCCCACACACACACCCCGCACACCACACATATAGAGATGGGCACCCAATTGGATTGCTGCCCAGGCATTTAGCATAAATTAAATATTTGCCTTTTGCACTCGAAATCCCTGTCTAAAGAGACAAAACCGTATAGAATACTCGTAGAATACAACCGATAATATTTATGCAGGTGATTCATATATTCACACATTGAGAAAAAAACTTAATAAAATTAAAATAAAGTACATAAAATAATGTTCAATAAAGTTATTTAAATTTAATTAAAGATTCAAATTTATTGCACACAGCGATTGATTAATACTCTTTTTGTCATATATTGGTATTGGTCTTTTATTATTTTTTGCAGTGTTGGACTCTCTTTGGGAGCCCAAAAAGGGAAATCCATCAAATGAGCTGCCAACGCGTCGCGCAGTCAATACAAATTAATGTTGACCTGCCCGTATACCCTCCCTTTTAGCCTTATCTGTCCCTAACGTTTATTTACTTAACGAAAAGTGCCTGTAAACGGGACGCGGAGGGAAGGTAGGGTATTAAAGGGGGGTACATAGACTATGGGTATCTGTGAGCATTATTCAATGTTTGCTGGGAACGTGTGGAAATTACAAATTCAATGCACGTAGCCAACGGCGGCTCTGCTTTCGGGGGGAGAGGCTTCGCGGGGGGTTTCGAGGGGAGTTTGGAGCCGTGAGATGGTTCGATTCTGTTTCCAGCAACAGCGGTTCCCTCTGTCTGTGTCTCCTTCTCGCTCTCTCTCACAATCAGCTGACGACACATTAAAATAATGTATTTTTAAATTTAACATTAATTGTCGTTGAATGGGCTCCTCTCTCTCGGCCTTTAACCGTTGTGCTTGCCACACCAGCACACCAACTTGATATCCCCTTACCGCCTTACCCCCTTTTTACTGCTTTTGGGGGCAAGCACTCTTAAGGAGTGCCGCCGCACACATTGTCTCTTCTCTTGGCTCTACACTGAGCCTGTGCCACAGTGCATTAAGTCATCATTTTTATTTTTTGAGGAAAAGAGGCAAAGATTTTCATAAATCGTTTTGGCTCGTTGTTAATGTTTTCCATCCATTTTATGGAGGGAAATATGTTTTTTTATGGCTTTGCCATTTTGCATGCATTAGCGAATGTCTTCGGTAAATTGCAGAGGGATCTGCTCAGCGAGGGAAGGGGGACTATTCCGCATGCCCCTTTAAGTGAAAATATTTGCTCATCCATTGTACAAATTTTGTAATGAGCTGGTTGTTAGCCAAGTTTTCAGCTTTCGAGTATGTGCGTGGGCCAAAGCCATCCTTGTAACATTTCGCAAGTTGAGGAAATCAGTCAAAATATCGAATATAAATACTGATAATTTTGTACATTTGAATACCCTTGCTGAGGGTATTGTGATTTCGTTACGAAATGTATACAATATCGCATGGGACATCTCCTACCGCATAAATCATGTATATAGGTATATTATTGAACTACACGATAAGAGTCAGTCAGTTGTATTGCAATGACTGTCTGCCTGTCAGACTGTCTCTATATCTTAAGTATATTTTTGATAAGATCAGCTTCATAATCATGTAGCTTCCATAGGAAAAATTAATTAACAATTTTCTGTTTGGAAAATGCTTTAGTTAATAGATAAGAGAGTGAGTTCTAAACGCACATCAAACGTTATCAAAATCCACTGTATTATATAGCTGCTAAGGGATCAAACGGTAAATAAAATGAATTAAATAGATTTCCAGCTCTATGTAATCTTCTGTACGCCGAAGATAAGCTTTCCTTACTGGTTTCATTTTTGTTCATACATACAAAGATATGACATGATATGGCATTAGCAATTCTTCTACAATTTATTTTATTTATTGCCATATATCTTTGTAATTTTCTCTTTTAATTTATATATAATTTTTTATTTCATAAACCTATCTACGAAATTCTCTTTAGAAAGCCTTCTAGTACATTAATGATCAATATTATTTCCAACTTAAAAGACATATTAAAATTGAATAGAAATCGAATTGTAATTTGGCGTAATTGATAACAACTGCAATTATACGAAGTCTTTTTTAATTGTATTTTGCCTTAATATCCCTCAAAATTTTATCATCTTACTGCCCTGAAATAAGTACTCAACTATTTGTCAGATATTAAGGCACTCGTTCTCCTCCTCCTTCCCGTTCTCATTCTCGTATTCGCAGTTCAATCAGTCGATCTTATCGATTGTCATTATCCGGTGATAAGCTTGTGCCACAGTCCTCACTTTATAATGGGTCAGTTAATGTTCAATATAGTTGTAGTACTCGTGAGTGCCCCATGTCTGCATTCATTGGATTTGCCTAACAAGCCATAATCATGTGGTCCTGTATTTAATTACTCGCTCCCTGCCTTCGGTTCCAAATTGCAAATTACTGGGGCTCTCTGGATGGGGCATATGTGCTCAGCTTAGGTGGGGTGATGGGTTTAATACGAACATAAGCTTTAGCTTCAGCTACAACTACAGCTACAGCTATAACAAAATTCGAATACTCCGTAATGGCAAACACAATTGAGTCATTAAGTCGCATTCTAATTAAGCCCAAAAATCCAGAGAAAAAAGCCAAAAAAATAGAAAAAGAAATAAATTCCAGAGCTGGCGCGAGATTTGTTCTTTGACCCAAAATTGAAGCTCAAGAAATAAGAAATAAACAAAAAAATAAGTCATGAAAAATAAAGGTCTAGATCTACGTTGATGCTTTTTACGGCACTTTAACGTGACCATTTTAGCAACCATTTTGTTTTACATTTCATTTCTTGGGCCAAGATTTATTTCGTGTCTGCTTTCGACCACGTAAGTCATTAAATTGCTTAGAAATCGCGAACATCAACTTTCCGGCTCAGACCCGGCCTCAGCTCGTTTTTAAATGAACCACAAAATGACTGTGAAACGGGCGGCACTCGAATGTTTTTTAACTGATGTACAATGGGCCAAATACCAAGAAATTTTGTACAAAAAAATTATAAAAGGATTGAGTTGGCGAATATAGCCTAAAATATGATCAGTATTGGCATAAAAAATATAAATTTAGTTAGCAGATTATAATCTATGTTTATCCTTATTCAACAATATAAATTCGAAATTTTTAGGTTAAGCTAATTTTTTATTAATTTTGAAAATCTATTTCAAATAGGAACAGTTTTCTGATATAATTCAATTCCAATAAATTTTGACTAGGTGCGTCTTCTTTCCAAACAATAATCAAGAAATTTAATAATAATAATACAAAATTTTCCAATTAAAATTTTCGTAGTTTTGCCCATTATTTCTGTGCTGTTTTTGATTCTTAGGGTTTATTTTGGGGCACGCAGCATCGAAATAGATACAGTTAATGCCACAAAATTATGTCTAATGAAGGTTTCGTCTTACATGACGAAAACCGACGGCCGCTGTGGCTGATACTGGGACGGAGACTGTGGTATCTTTGGTTAGTTTGTGTATCTCTACTTACAAGTATTAAGTGCTGGTAATTTATAGTGGGGCCCAAGTAGGGTGTATACCCTCCCCATTCGTATTATTATTATTATTAATATATGAATCATTTTTGTAGGAGTGCTCACCTTCAACTTTAGCCAGGGCCAGAACGGATATGGTTTGGAGTGCGGGCACCGCCCAGGCAACCAAATGGAATAAATGAGATTTATTTTCAATTGCCTCGTGGCCCCATTTAAGTCCAGCGGCCAAGAACCAGGCAAAAGCCAAACATGACCACCACGCAAAGGCGGCCATGCAACAGAAATACAATGCCATGAATAATACGGTGCAGGCGGTGGTCTGACGATGACCCTACAGCAGGCAGGAATAAAAAAAATCATTAAAAAAAGAAAGAAAGGAAGTTGGTAAATAAAAAATGAAATTCGTTTCACCTGCTGCCGCTCCAGCTCAGCTCGAAGTCGAACTGAAACTGGACTTACCTGGGTTATTGTGGACATCATCTGTAGGCGTCCCAGCTTCACTGGAGGCGGAAATGGTTCCCGGCACGAAACCGAATCCCCCGCACCAAGTCCGGCCACATAGGCACACCCGACTACCAGATAGCATACGGCCAAAAAGACAATCGCACGCTCCGGATAGCGAAAACGGGACGAGTCTATCAGAAAGGTGAGCACCTGAAATACGAGTGATAAAAAAACATATTAAATATGAATTTACATTTAATTAACTCTGTAATTATGCTAAAGATACCGCCGAATGGGCCTGAAAAATGCATTGGAGGCATGCGAAATGGAGAGACTTGTTTTCTGTCTACTGTTATACCCTTTCAAAGGGTATTACACACTTTTTACCGCCGGACTCATCAAATATAAAATACAAGCGTTTAAGAAGCAGTCAGAGCAGAGTGACTCGAACTTGGAGCTTGTGGAATTTACTTGTGTACATCTCTCTTTTATAATGGTAGTATACATATATCTAGGAGATCAGATCTGACAACTATATCATATACAAAGGTCCAATGCAAATGCCCGAACATAAATATCCCTTTTACGCGCAAAACTTGTTACCTTTCTTAGATTACGTAGCAAAATGTATAAGTAATATTTTTAAATTTTGTATTTTAGAGTAATATTCTACAGAACTTCTAGGATTAAAATGCCTATGTATGTAGAGTGTGTAGGACTTCGGTTACTTTCTTTTTTCGTTTTTTGCTTGAAGTTTGAGTTCGGATAGGGTCATTAGGCACTACACATTAGCTGATTGTTGTGCAATTTATTTGATCTGTGCTCATTTGTAGCATGGCCCTAATGAGAGTAGTCCTTGGCCAAGGAATTAAGGGAGCTTTAAGTATACAGTCAAGCCTCGCATTATATATTTAATAATACTATTGAGCCCTATTTTGCCATTTAGAGCTGAACACACAAATTGCTTGACAATTCTTTAGGCTTTAAGGACAATTTCAATTAAATGGCTTCACTTTGATGAGCCGCAAAAGGCAATTCAAGTCCTACGGACTAAACCAAACCCAACCCAACCAAACTAAGCTAAACCAAACCAAGCCAAAGAACCTCCCACACAGTCAGAAACTGCAATTGTCAAGACCCAAAAACTCAATCTTCGACTCAGTTGCTGATTACGCACCATTTAAATGAATTCATTACCATTTGAACTAAGCCTCAAAACAGTGTCTGGAAGTCTGAAGTCTGCAGTCGATTCCTCAAGTCTTTTGTCTCTTGGTCTCCTGTCTCCCAAGCAAAGCCATTTAATTTGATCATTACAAAACTATCAGAGGGTAGGCACACTGCCATCCCATTATTATTACGACCCAGAAACATTTGAATTATTCATAGGCGCAAGTATTCATTTGCAAAGATTTTACTGACTTCGTCGTGTACTTGCTTATATGTATGTATATAGATGGGGTATGCTCGAGCATGATAAGTATAGTTTGAGTGTGTGTCAACCTCATATCGGTCTAATTAATTAATTTCAGATGAAATCTTGTGCACACTTGCAATTATAAGCTATTTAATTTGTGAGTTTGCTAATTAATACACGTATTATTAGCAAATAATTAGCCTAAAACGAATTATACACTTTTAATCTGCATATTTCAATGAATCTCTAGACCTATGACACTCTGGCAAACTTATCAATAGTACTGAGATGAAGAAGACTTATTACTAACCTTTCCACATGAAATTCAATATTTCGATTGCTACTCGTATCTTATCTCGATTCTCTTGCCGATATACAGATCTTGCAAGACTATTTCTTAATCATCCCTTAGTAGTTCGTAAGCTTTCTATCCGACCCGTAGTATAACTCTGAATCTTGAGACACTCCTATAGCAGACTAGCTAAACTAACTTACAGTTCTGAGCTTGGAGCAATTATGATTGGAGGGATCTATTCGCAGGGTACCTAATAGTCTGTACCCTTAGCTGCATTTCACTTAAGTTATAATCGTATATAATTCCCGCCTACGCTTGAGCGTCTTTTTGCTCATTTACATGCAAAATTTATGCCACAGATTTTGGGTGTGTGTACGAGAGTATATTTTTGGAGTTGAGTTTTTGTAGCGCATTTGTTGACATAATACTCGTACACACACACACACACACACACACACACACACACACACACACACACACACACACACACACAGAGCGGAGAATCGGAGAGATAGATATATTCAAAGGAATACAAATAAAAATAAAAATAGAAATTGAATTCAATTGAATGGAATTGTTTATTTATGCCAAGCAATTTCGGGCAAGGATTGCCGCCAGACAGTCACACAGACAGGCAGACAGACAGACATACAGAGCTCTGCTTAGAAGAAGGCAAGGGTTACTGTCGTTACTGTTACTGTTACTCGACGTCTATTTTAGATACTTGTATATTCCTCCGACATTTCCCACACTTCTCTCACATATTCTCCATGGCAATTTGTTATGCCACGCATGCTGCTCATTTCATTTGTAGTCAGAGGCGTTAGGGCGTGGCAGATTGTAGGTGTGACTGCAGAAATTGAAGCTACAAATTAACTAAAATACTAAGCAGGCCAGCTAACTGTCGGAAGTAAACTTCCCCGATTTCTATCTTCCCTTCAGCTAAAAATTATGCGTTACTCGAGCTTCAGTTTCGCTTTTCGTTGTCATCTCATCTCATCTCATCTCAGCGTCGTCGTCGTCGTCGTCGTCGTCGTCGTCGTAATGTAAGCATAAGCAGCTCTTTTGAGAAACAAGGGGCGTATTCAGCCAGTTTCCGGCTGGCATTTAGCTAAGGCTAAAACCTCTATATATTATAATGTAGAGTAGTTGAAACTACTGAAACTACATTGTACTTTTGTAAATGGGGTCTTTCAACTGATCATTTGAATAATTATACAATAGTTTTATGCTTTCCACTTCTGAACTTTCGATTGAACAATAGTTGTATGCTTTTTACTTGTGATATTTTAATTGAGTTACCTGGTACGAATACTAAGTGCATTACGTTAAAAAATATATATATATTTCATCTATCCCTCTACTTCGTCAAAGTTAGAACAATGACAATACTCTATATTATTTTTTGAGCTTTAATAGACAACTGTACGCTTTGTCGTTCAATTATTATTAAATAACTTTATATTGCATAAATTTAAGTTCCAAAAGTTTTGACTTAAGGGTTTACTTGAGTCTAGGATAGTCGCAGGTAGGATAGCCCTTTCATATATTAAAGGCTAGCCGGTATTAATCGGAGTCAGAAGTAAATTTTGATATATTCGATTAACTTTCCCTCCGTTTATTTAAAGCCAGTCATCTATTATTTGTTCGGAAAGAGTTTGGGACAATACGAGAAATTATAGCTCTACAGATTTTCAAGTGTTTCCTTTAAGTTGCATGTGGTATTTATCCTAATAAGTAAATTCCTCTTGCAACTTTTCCCGTCATATTTCTGGTTTCCGACAAAGAAATTCACAAGACTGTGAACAGTTTGGTTAGTAATATTATTTGTAAAATAGTGAAGAAATTAAAACGTTCTCTCCATTTTCCGACTTTATAGGCGGATTTTCGAACTTTTTGCGTAAAAAATTGAGAAACAAATATTTTTTACAGTTCTAAAACCGAATGTGAAGTCGAGCGGATATGAATTAGATTTTTACCCATACAATGTTTGATCCCCAATTTCGAAGAGGAAACCTTTAATTTTAAAGAATAACTCTAAAAATATATTTGAAATCAATCGGATAAGGGACAATAAAGTTTCATACAACGAAAAAACACCATTTTCTAGCAAGTGAATCATGAATCTTTTATTTAATCTTATTTTATCACGAAAACTACTTAAGACTGACCTTTTAGTTTGTTGAATTTGATAATAACATCTGCCAGTGCCCACTGCAACCTTGTGGAACTCTGGAGCTCGGCAGTTCTGGAACGGTCTCCCGGTGGACCAACACAACATTTAGCCAAATAAATTCAAGCCACACCTCGTCCAAAAATGGTCAAGTTGAATGTTTAATTTCAATTTCAACGCCGCTGTGGCTCATAAATTTCTAAAACTAGTCATTAAAATCGGCCAAAAACTAAAGCAATGCCGCTCAGCTTTGTTCAACGGCTGCCAGTTTTGAGTTTTGCATAAATTAAATTACATTTTTTCTATACTTTTTTTTGGGGTGGAGGGAGAGAGGGTGAATGGGGTTTTCATTTCAAATTCAAACTAAATGACAGCCTCATTTGCATACAACCAAAGAGACAACAATAACAATTGGTAGAAAGGGGGATCTAGTTTTAATTTTTAGAGGGGGTGTAACATCCAGTTGTCGTCTAGTTTAGCGCCTATGATTAGCATAAAACTCTCGGCAGGTAAAAGAAAAAAAAAAAATAATAATTACAGCATAAATTGTGGTAAATGTTTGCGGCGTCGCTTCGTTTGGTCATTCTTTTCGATTCAGTTTTTTTAATCTTTTAGCTCGGAATATTTTGTATATTTTATGTTTTTTGCTATCGCTCTGTCGTTTAAATGTTTAAAAATTTGTTTATGCTGTCATTTAAATGTGCATATTTAGCAAATAGTTAAAAACCATTCATATTTTTATGATAATGATAAACCAAATGTCAAACAACATGTCAACCGTTTATGTAATATTTTCCAGAATTGTATATTATATATGTGTGTTTACCCTTACAGAGGGTATTATAATTTTATTAGCAAATATGTTCAATTCATGGAAAGTAGCTTCTCGCCAAAGATATTTTAATGAAACTTGGTATTCATTTTATTACCTGGAAAGAATAAAGTTGTTTGTACTCACAGAAAAAAAGTTACATTCTATTTCAATTTTAATGCGCAAATTTATTGTACAAAGTTTGATGAATTTCATACAAATCCATCTTGAATTGAAAAAGTTCTGCAGATTTTACAAAGTATGAAGTACTGAAATGCTGGTTAACTAAAAAGTTTCTAGGATTAATCAGTAATCATTGTAGAGCTCGATACAAATATAATAATATAATAAATAAATATAAATTTTCAACTTTCAAGATATACTCGTTTTATTTATCGGTAGCTGAGATATCTAAGTTGGACGCGAAATTAGTTATTTAAGGCTTTAGTTCAACTAAAATTTACTATGAGTGGAAGCAATATTTTATTTAACTGATTTACGATCTGCAAGAGTATTATTACTCAGGACCTGTTTCAGTTACTTTTGTCACCATGACACGGCATATTTACTTACATCCTGCTGTCTGTCACTCTCTCTGTCTCCGTCTCTGCCTGTTTGTCTGTCTTTTTGTCTGTCAACTTGCGCCTCACTGAGCTTCTGTTTTCAGGTTTTGTAATTAAGAAAAGTCATCAAAGTCAACAACGTGCTGACTGACTGACTGCCTACCCTATCATCTCCTCTCCTCCCCTCTCGTCACCACTCCTGTGTTACCTTTGCTTATTTGTTGTCAACATTATCAGAGCTTTCCCCTCGGTTTCCTTCTAATGTTACGAGTATGTCACACTATTCCACTAGGCTTTCCCCGTCTTCCAGTTTCCGTACAACCCATTGAGAGCCCATTACAGCCCCAGTAATTTCCTTTTCGCTTTCATTGTAAAACAAATGTCATGTCAGATGTCTCGCTCTTCTACTCAACTCATCTCGTTCCCAGTTCATTTCCAGCTCAATCCCAGCTCATTCTCATCTCATTCACATTTTCATTCTCATCTAATGCGTTTAATGAAAAAGGTGTTGATTGTTGACAGTTTTCCCTCATAGTAGTCAATGATGGTGTCTCCAGGTGATAACTTGAGCTCAGATTCCACGACATTTTACCTGTCGTTTGGCCAAAGTCAACGGCAAAGTTTACAGACAGAGCAAAATATATATTTGTTTGGTTTTAGTTCTGACTTGTTTCTGGCGAAATTGAAATAAATGTGCTTTTGTTTATATTTTAGTTGATACTTTTCTGTACTCTCATAACCCCGAGCCACTGACAACAGTAAACTTTATAATTTGTCTTTACAATGTAGCTTAAAATAAACCCTTTAACCAATGCAGAACTCGCTCAAAACTCAATCAATCTTTAGCTTTGAATAGAAATAAGAATTGGGTCATCACTCATTGTAAATATTATTTCAGCACAGTAAATAAAGAAAAATAAATACAATTTTTTCTTCACATTGCTCGTTGCTCAATATTTATTTTATAGCTTTTGAGTGCAATTTTCTAATGCACTCGACTCGCTTTTTCTCCTCACATGATTTTCCATTGACAATTTAATTTTTCCGTTTGTTGGCATTTGTTTGCTAGTGAAAAACATGCTAAAAGCTTATTAAAAATATCACATGGCACTCACATCTAAATCTGAAATAAAAAAGAAATCTAAAAAATAAATATTTATTTCAGTAAAATCTGCAGAGGATTATACATTGTGTTTGACATGAAATTTATAAATACTGATTTTACAATTTAACCAAAATACATCAAATTAATTTCAATTTTTCTTGCATTCTGGCAATCCGAAACAAATTCATTAATACATTAAGTTGGCTGCGTCCGATAATTATCTGAGCTGAGAGTGAATAAATAAATTAAATAATAATTTAAATGTTCAAGCATGTCCATATATTTAAGAATTTAACTAAAGTTAAAGCTTAATGAAAAACAAAGTTTTCCACTTGAAGGTCAAAAACAATTAAAATGCAACTTCTATTTAATATGGCTTTCAGTTCCTGGTCTCATCACACAGTCTGACAACACAATAGGTGTATTAAGTTGATTTATATTGAAAGGCTTTTCTTTTCTAAGCTAACATTAAAACACGCTTGTTACGCAACAAATTCATTCCAGACACATTGCGGATATCAAGTGAATTTCATGAATTACCATGTGCATAAAAAGTTGCATGCAATTCAACAATGAGGCAAAAAATAAACAACAGCATACAAAACAATTCCATCATCGTCAATGCTGAGAATGAAAATGAAAATGTCAAAGGGGGAGCAGCGGTAGGGGGACTGTACCATCAACAGCAATAACAACAACAACAACAACAACAACAACAACAACAACAAATGTAAAAAATAAATACAAGTGCATTCGTGAGGGGAGAAAGTGAAAGTAAGAGTAAGAGCGCCTGATGAATGCTTGCAAAATGCAAAAATGCAAAATGAACACTCCGAAAAACATAATCATAATCATAAAAAAATAAGTAGAGTATTCCCGGAACGGAGCAGCGAGTTTGGGGGGTTAAATTGAAATAAGCAGCATGCAGACAAAATAATAATTTGCGCACATTTTTCGCATTGATATTGCCACGCCCACTCAGCCTGCTTCTGACAATGGGCGACAAATTACATGCGAGGCAAAAATGTATCACAAGAGCAGAAAAGTAAAGAATGCTCTCAGCTTGCGCCAGTATAGAAGTAAAAGATACCCTGTACTGGGATACAAAATGACGATACATTTAATGATTACTTCTCTTGCAATTAATTTAGGAGATATTAGGAATATATTATTCAAATAAATATGCGTCCATTATGTATAAATTTGTATACCAGTCTAAACTTTATAAGTTAGAAACAATTTCTTTAAAATTATTGGTCCATATGGCATTTTCTGGCGTTTCGTCAATCCCAGTTGAAAGTTAGATGTAGGGTATACAGAAAGTCGTGAAAAAAGCATAAACAGTTATGAAAACCATGTAGCACTGAAAGTGACAATGTGCCCTCACTTGCCCCTCTACGAGTGTGATGGCTGTAGCTCAACTTTATGGCATGCCACCCCCACATAACCCCCACAGTCTGAACTTAACTTTTACTTGTCTAGCATATCCCTCTCCACCCTATAAAGACAGGCAGGCAAATTGTGTTGTTGGCCAAAAAATATTTGATAGATGTGTTCGTTGTTCGGCCGCCCCGATGATTGCCCAACTACCTTGCGAAATTGCATTGCAGACTGCTGCCTACGATACCATTTTTTAGACTCAGTATATTTTTTTTTTTCGTTTTTCTCAATTTTCTTCAGTTTTTTTCTCCTTGATTACCCTGGCCAGGTTATAACTTTTCCTTTAGTCCAAATTGTTTTTTTATTCAAATTTGGGCTTAGTTTCCTGTGTTGATGGATATGTTAAGGTCTATATATAAAGGAAGGATAAGCCTAAAGCAAAAGGTAACAAATTTTCGTAGACAAAGAAAGAAATGAAGCTGGTAAAGGTTAAAATATGGCTATAATTTGCATATGTGCCAGTTGAATTTAGGCATTTGGAATGGATAAATGCTTAAAAAATCACTAAGGGAATATAAATATTAATCAATTATAGATTTATTTCTTCGATAGGTGCCTTTCGATGATGAATAATGGCTAAAAAATCTATACAAATTTGACACATTTTGGGCGCTTAAAAATAATAATAATATAATATTAAAACTCAAACCCAAAGAAAGCATATTTATTTGAAAATATATATAACGAAAATAATAGTTAATCTATTTATAACTAAAAAATTATAGAAAATTATTATAATTTTTCATTGTTTAATGCTTTGCATATCTAAAATTTTTTTTTTTTTTTTAAATCTTTAAACTTATGTTTAGAACTTATATTTTGTAACTATTTTTTTTTATTTCTTATTCTATTCAAACAAGTCTTTTACTTTTTTTAATTTCCTAGTACAGAAACCCACTTCTTAGTTATACATTTTAAATTAAATTAGAATTGTAAGAAATATTTATATCGCAAAATTTTGAAAGAATTTATTCCGTGAAAATTGTTTCTTAACCCTTCAAAAATAGTCAAGTTTTATTAAACTTTTTTTCAACTGTTTTATATCAGTTGAAATCTCTGGTATTAAGGTTTAAGCCTATGTAAAAGCTTCAAAATATTTGCTGAAGCCTTTTGAAACCGTAGCATTTAAACTTGGCTTTGTTCTCTGCGTGGTTTCAATACCGCTAACTGGCAATAAGTTTTTATATATGCAAGAGACAGGTAAATATGCCAAAAGGCAAACTATGCTCCCACCTGAATGGGCAGCCTTGCAAGGTGGAGAATGCATAAGTAGTGAAGTGGAGGATAAAAGAGGCATGGGAGGACATCCATTGTGGCACCTGATGCCAAACAAACAATGCCGCAGGGCCATATGGAAATATAAATGTGAAACAGAAGTTCGGGGTCAGGGAAGGTAAGAAAGAAAGGGGATTTTGCATATGCTTTTTGCCAAGTTTATTGAAAAATATGCGCTGACAGGTAATATGTCAATGCGTGGGATTTACCAAAGTGCTACCATTACAATAGACTCGCTGCAAGAAGGATCTCTTTTTCCCTCTGTCCTCTGTTTCCCTCAAGCCATGTTTTTTGTACCAAAGAAAATATGACAGCACTCAGGAAACCTTGGCAAAAAAGCTTAGGGATAAGTATCGGGTTTGAGAGCATAGCAAGGACTGCACTTGTGTCTCTTTCTTATGATTTATGGCCATCAAATTGAAAATTGAGTGCCTGACATTGTGGCATAAACGAGCAGGAATTAATATTGAACAGGGGAAAGACAGACACGTCTTCAGTTCGAATGACTAAATACCCTTACAGCAATGTATGACTGTAGTTAAACCAGGAACTATAATTATTAATGACGAAAAACCCTTGATTATCTATCTTCTGCACGCCGAACCTGGAATAATCATTTGAAAGAATTTTGTCCTATTCCAACTATATGATATAGTAGACTAGCCTTGATATTAGAATATAACTTCTAATTTAAATAAAATTTAAAGTGCAAAAAGATTTCTGTGCTATAACTTTTAGAGCGATTGATTCAATTATCTCTGCAAGAAAAAGAAGGCTCCTCACAAAAGTTCTTCCACCTAGCTCAAAAACTGAGAGACCTGTTCGCATATAGACATGACTTATCGTCCTAATCAATAATATGATGACTCTTTCAATGCATTAAAAATTTCTTTACAAAGTTATAATACACCTTTCAACTGAATAATAAAGACTTAAACATAATCTAAGATTCAAAATTTATTATTTCGTTGTTTATTATTTCTGCTCGTTGTGACAAAACCAAAAATTGAGGTAGGATTTTGAAAATTAAAAAATTTTCAAATAATTTTTTATCCAAAGAATTCGTTAGAAATGTTGATAAACTAGGCTCCTTATCGCGATATATATATCGATATACCTATTAGCTTCAAACGTTACAAGTTACGTAAGAAAATTATAATATCCTCTGTGAGGGTATTAAAGCGTGGAAAAATGGATGAGAAAATGGCAAACATATTTGTACTTACCGTAAAGAGACAACTGGCCACACAGACAGCCGCCCAGGAACCGACCCAATAGCGGAGAACCGTTCTTTCCCGTTCCGGAAAGAACATGGCATGACACGGTGCGCCACAATCATGGAGATCCTGTAAAGAAAACCCAATTGAATGGAAATGGAATTGGAAATGGAAAATTATTAAAGTGAAGAAGCGGCAAAACGGAAATTAATTTGCTTTGGTGCGCAATTAATAAGGCTTATATTAAAGGATTGCAGCCTACGCTGCTAGGAGTTATGCGCTTATACCCCTAGATTAATAATTGGGTGTAATAAAAAAAAGAGAGGAGAAAGGGAAGCTTTTATCTGTAATTATTTTAATCCGCTTGACAAAATCAATTATCACAAAGAGAACAGAAATTTTCTTTAATTTATGCACTGTTTTTAATGGTTGCATTAAATATTATTCATTTGTTTTAATAATTTTTTTTGTGGAATTTTTCATTACTCGCATTGTTTGACGTTACAATTGATATTAGAGTGGGCATTCGACTCAGTGATTTCAAACTTATAAATTTCTAGTCAAAGTTTTCAGTTCTTGCAGTTGCAAGCTCTTTTTGCGTGACTGTGCCACAACTTTCTGGTTGCACAGTGAAAATCTATTTTGCCCACTTAAATCAGAGTTCCACTCTTTGTGTCCCACTTTATTCAAATTCAAATTTGCATTTCGCCTTGCTATACAATATTTTTTGTCAGTTTTCAGTTTTCATTTTTTTCTTCTTGGCCACAAACTGCAGGCAATTTAAAGGCGCTCCCCACAAGTCTGAAAAGTTATGGTTTATTTTTTCTTATGTGCCGCAAATATGCGTAAATTTTGCCAAGTCTCCATTTTTTCTCCCCCTCCCTGGCTGGCGGGCTGGTTGCCTGCCTGCTTATCTGCTTATCATTAACATCATTATATGATATTTGTTGTTGTTTTCTCCTACTCTTATATTTTGTTGGTGCCAGATAAAACGCGTTTAAAGGCGAGGACGTCGACAGCTTTCCCCGCTCTTTTTCGTCTCCCAAAGAGTACTATAAAAAAAACGCAATTTGCGCCGCTAACCTAACGATGATTGCCCCAAGCAACATCCAAACATCCAGGATTCAGAATTCAGGATCAGAGCGGGCAGCGAGTAGCGCATTTTAAATTTTTACTGGGAATTCCAAATAAAGCTCAAGCTCAAGCCCGTTAAATTTTTTTGGGGGTTGGTCTTTGACAGGGCGGCCACACCCATACCCCCCATAAAAAATGGTTAGTTTTTTCTGTACTCTGAACTCAGTGAAAGTTTTTGAAGTGGCTATATTAAGTTTGTGGAGTGGTACGTAACTGTCAGCACCAACTATCTGTTTCTCAAAGGGTAATAGTTCGATTCAGAGAAATATCATTTTTACATTCGCCTCAGACTCGGCCTATGAACTTGATATTTCATTAATTTTTCAATTAATTAATTCCCATAGCAAAAAAAAAAACAAGCATCGATTATATAATTTCTATATGTTCATTCATAAGTGAAAGAGCGACATTTGGCAGTGGAAAATATGGCTGGAAAATGTGTTCTGGCGAATGAATAAAAAAAAACAGGAAAGTATCAAATAATTCGTCTAATGGGCTTATACATAAAAAATTAATTATTTCAATCTCATTTTATGTTGTCATACTATCATGAATAAAACGTTGATATTACAATGTCATCTTTGTACTCTACATAAAAGATATTGTACAGTATCTCCCAATCAAGCACTCTCCACTATACAGCTCCAGCTTGTTATCCATATATATTTTTTCCTGTTTCTTTTCTTTTTTTTTGTGGCATCAACAGAGAGTCGAGACAGCCGACCACTGCTGGCCCCTATGTGGCTTTTGGCTGCATGCGAAATGAGTTCAAAGTCGAGTATGATGTGATGTGAGGCAAGTTCAGTTCAGTTCAGTTGAGTCGACTCCGAGTCTCTTGCATAAAGAAGAAGATGCGTGAGACAAACATTTGTGCAGATGTGTCGAGAGATCTGCATCAGATGCAGATACATTTCGTACATTTTGTACATTTCGTATTCGCAGTTGCCAGTCAAGAATTTTTGCGCTGTTTGTTTGCCTTTCTCTCTGCGAATGTGTGCGTGTGTGTCCATGAGTATGTGTATGTGTGTGTGTGTGTGTGTGTGGTTCTATCTAAAATTCAAATCTCTTGTGGCTTACAATGGCTCGTCAGGAGCGTTGTTGCCACTTTGCACAATGCAATTTGCGGGGTTGTTTTACAGGGTGTTTTTCAAGGTTGTAGTCCTGCGGGGGCGCTGCAATAGATGGAACTGGATTGCCACAAGCCAAAAATAATCTGAGGCGTAATATCATTAAATTGCATTCATTACTCAGACAGGGTTCTTAGAGCAAGCAGCCAGCTGTTGTTGGCTTGAATTTTGTACATACTGCAGCCTTCCAATAATTTTTGACTATTCAATTCGAAAATTCCAAGCAAATTAAATTGAAAAATTTCCGTTTTCATTTTGAATATTTTATTTACAATTAAAGTTTAATGTTTTAGAATTTAATTAAAAAATATCCGTAACACCGAACTTAAAGGATCTATTTTTACTTCGGCAATAATTCAATATATCAAAAATAGATTTAATAAACGACAATTAAAAAGTACGTCATAATAGGTCTATGTGTTTTTTAACAAAGGGAAATATTGCATAAAAATTTCAAATATTTATGATTGTAAAATAATAATAAAAGAAAGTTAGTTTTCGCATCGTATTCAACATAAACTTTAAATTTAGATCACTAGTATCTTTGTATGCTTGAACTTGAATGCATATATACATATATATTTTTAAATTTAATGTATAATTATTAAAAACGAAAATAAAGGTCGTCAAAACCACATAATAAAACACGTTGTAACTTGAAACACTTTAAGTTACTCAATTCGGTAAGTTGAGTTTTTGAAATCTTTAATAAAGTCTGAAAGGCAAACGGAGATGCCTCATCCTATGACTATGGCCAATTACAGCACTGGAGAGGCCTCTGGCCTGGGGTACAACTTCAGCTGAAGCTTTAGCTTGGTGCGGCTGCCAGGCGGCATCAGTTAGAACAAAAGCCCAAAAGACAATGTTGCCCCGAGGAGTTGCAACACTAGAAACAACAACAACAGCAACTTGCAACATCAACTGACCACAAAAGCTTTGGGACTTGCACATTGCATTGTTAGAGGCCTCTGCTTGGGTCCAGCTCTTGGACTATAGACAACCTAGCTCTTTCCCGTTTCTTCTACTTCATCTCTTTACCTCACTTTACCTCTCTTCGTCCCCTCTTTTCTCCCCTCGCTTCTGAGTCATTTCTAGTCTGGCTGTGGCCCATTGTTTTCGATTTTTATGAGGCATGTATAAATAATTGCGCCCAAAGGCCGCCGACATAAGTTTTCAAGCCGGCCGCGTGGACGAACAACAACAACAACCACAACAACAACGAACAACCAGCAACAACTACAACGAACTACTCAAAGGCCAAGCGACTAAACTGGTAACCGCTGCCCGCGTTGCCACGCCCATGCCCTTGCAACAAAACATTTATAATTTTTTGTTTTTTTTTTCTATATATATATTTTCCCTTCTTTTATTTTTGGCTGGGGGCAACAAATAAATTAAGGAACAACGAAAGACGAGTCGAAGATCTATATACTCTGCTGGATGTTCAAAAAATTGCAGCCTTATAGGAATTAATATGCTTTATACTTAATAGTATTCAGCCCAGAATTTTTAATTTTGTACATTATATATTCTAAATTAAATACTTATATATTTTGAATTTAGCTATTTACATATATTTTATTATTCTTGTAAATTGCACTACTTATTTGATGATAAAACTATATTGTCCTTAGCAAGGGTATTTGCAGATTTTCAGCAGGTTTTAGCAACATTTAAGGAGTTTTTAATTTATTATAAATAAACTTTATGACCGGACAAATAGGGGAGAAAATTCCAAAAGGTAGAGAAGCTCCTTCTTCTAGTTGGAATATTGAGGGGCGTGTTGATGATGGGCTCGCTCCAAATTATTGTGGATAAAGTCTAAAGTCAACAGAGCTTTTGATCAGGAAACACAAGCTACTTGCTTCGAGAAGCGTAAGCTAAGAGAAGAAACAATCCATATAAATATATATAAGAATATAATCTTTGTTGTCTTAGGAAATACACGAGTCTTAAGTTCAAGAAGAGCTTCTGGATTTGATTTTTAGTATTCTGTTTACCGTTTTCAAGCTATCCAAGATAATTACCTGAAACTGAACCTAAGCCTGAACCCGAACTCGAACCCGAACCTTAGCATCACATTAATTCGGTTTTTCTTTACATTATTGCTAGAGAGTTCTCTGTATTCGAGAAACGTGCGACAGTTAGCCAAAAAGGGTTAATGGGACAATCGCTGACAGTTTTAGTAGTCTCACGAACGTTATTCGAAGCAATTAAGATAAAATATCTTCATTTCTGTCAATGTGGCCATAAAATTTCTTTCTATGAAACCACAAAATAAATAAGTGAGAATAAGAAGAAAAAGAACAAGTTAGTTGGAAACTTTTAAGCACAGTGTAAGCCAAAAAGACTCTACAGTTTTCGAAAGACTGGTCAGCTACCCAAAACAGGTAGACAGGATAGATAGGCAACCTTCGACTGCATTAATGATAGTCCTTTCTACATGTCTATGTATACGCATATGTATAGTATATGTATGTGTGTATATATGTGTAAATTTATATGTATATGCATGTGTTTTTGGGGGTGTTTCTGACGCTGTTAAAGTCAAAGCAAAATGAGAAGCCGACGGAAGACCAGACGGGCAACTAACGCATCGAAAGGACGAGCCCAATGTGCAGTTCAATTGTCCTAAGGGTGGATTCAGTGTATACCCTTCGAAAATTCCTAAAAAGAGTATATTAAATTCAATGAAATTTCCTTTAGTCGGTAAAATTAAGCAAGTTTTACTTATTAGTATACTTTTGATCAGTTTCACTCAGCAAAGTCAAAGAATTAATATTTGAGTAAAATAATATTAATAAATATTAAATTAATTTCCTTCATCCAGTTTTTGCTGATATTAAATAAATAAATTAAAGATTTTCATTTGAAATGAATATTTTTATGTGTGATATGAGCAAGAAATTTCTTTCTGCAACATCGTAAAGCTGACTACACAGTATCTGGTGATCGAGCGCTTTCTACTCTTACTTGTTTTTTTTTTTTTTTTTTTTTTGTGATGTCTGGCACATCTTTTGGGGGCGCCACTGCGTCGCACTTGAAACGCAACTAGCAAGGACAACAGGAAGCGGGCTGTGCTGCTGACAACAATAAGAAAACATACATTCAAGCATTGAATATATATTCAAAAAATTGAAATTCAATAAAGTAGAAAACCGGAACGAACACGAAGATGAGCACGAAGACAAAAGACGACAGGCAATTTTATGCCGGAAGTGGCAACAGCAGCAGGATACGAACACGAGCACCAGCGGCACTCTAGGCCAAAGAAACATAACCAAAAATGGAAAAGTAGAAATCAAAATGCTTATAATTTATGAATATTATCGCTTGGGTCGCGAAC
This sequence comes from Drosophila repletoides, assembly GCA_018150835.1. Lineage (NCBI taxonomy): Eukaryota > Metazoa > Arthropoda > Insecta > Diptera > Drosophilidae > Drosophila > Drosophila repletoides. Next base: position 2,447,712 of record JAECWQ010000231.1, read on the forward strand.
CTCCTCAAAAAGCCTCGAAAGTCAAGGGCCGCACAAATTACACATGTCGACACTTTATTAAGGACACTTCGAATTGGGTCTGGTGCCGAGGTTCGATATTAAAAAACATTTGGTTTTTGCGGTCCCGAACCCGAACCCAAACGACACCGCAGGCCATAAAATGTCGACCCGTCCATATGTTTTCAGCAAAAATAACAAAGTAGGAGGAGTATTACGAAAAGAAGAAGAGCTAAAAGGCAACTCTGGCGCGCGATTTTGGCGATTTTCAGATTTTTATTTTTTTGTTTTATTCTCTTAACCCTTTCAGGGCCAAATTGTTGAGGCTTCCATACAAATTATGCCCGAGGAACGAAAAAAAAAATGTTAAAAGGAATGCAAAACAAATGAATGTGTAAGAGTCGAAAGATCCCGACTAGCGGATACTCTATAGCCCTGAATAATATACCCCTGACTATAATACGATTGCTTTAAAATTTTGAGCAAATATTATATTACTTATTATATTATATATTATGTATTGTCTAATAAGAACTGCTTGTTTTAAATCTGTACTTATAATGCGCTATTTTCATTTAAAGTTTGAAGCCTAAATAAGAGCGTAGAAGTTATTACATAAAATATATTCAATAGGACGGAATACATAAGCTTTTTACCCCTTTTTCAATGGCTGCAGAGTATAAAGAGTGAGAAAAAGAGGGAGAGGAAAAGAGTGGAAGAGCTAGGGAATGGTCATGTAAATGTAAATGCTTCGGGTGTTGTAAGGGCATTATCAGGAATGAAGGGACTGTGGAATAAAGATCTACTCCAAGTTGCACACATCGTATAATTTTAATGGATATTTATAATGAGCGTCGGTTTAAAATTTATGTTGCCAAAGGTGACACAGCACGCAAATTAAGTTTGATGGGTAGATTTGGTTAGGGTAGCATTGGGTAGGGCAGGATACACTGAGGTAGACCCGGAGCCCCCGAGGTTGTGTGAATGTTGTCGGTTCATTGTCGTTGTTATTTTTGTTGCTTGAAAGTAATGCAAGGTGTTATCAAAAGGGCGCATGGAATTTATTCATATGAAATAATGCTAATTTTTATTCCTCTTTTCCTTTGTTGGGGTCTGTCATATACTGTCATATGTATATCCATGTGTGTATGTAGGTTGATTGGATGACCATGTAATTAGCTATTGAAATAAACGGAGGAAACGGTAATTTTTTAAGACCTTTGAATGTGAATTAGCAACACACAAAATGACAGTAAAAAAGGATTAAAAGTGAATCATAATTTAAATTAATTGTATTCTTTGATCTGAACAAAAAAAACTGTATGTGTGTATTGTACATATGTTAAGTGTAAATTTGTGTGCGTTAAAGGACCGAGCTCTGGAATTATTTAGTTCTCATTTCATTTTTGTTTTAATAATTTTGTTAATTTCTTGTAATATTATATTTTATTTAGCAATGAATTAATATTGTCAGAAATTCAAGTTTTTCTTTTAAAAAACTCCTCAACACTCGATAAATTCGTAAGCTTTTTATTATTCTCCTTTAGTCCATCCGCTTAGATGCTTAAGCCTCTGGAAATTCCCTAATATCTCGCTCAAATCTCAGCTAATGCCAGCTAAATGCTAACAACTTAAAACCAAGTTAAGAGCAAGTTAAAGAACTCAACTTTCGTAGCAGCATAGCAACTACTGCCATATACCATCTGCCATATACGAGTGTCATATAATGAGACTATGGCAAATATTTATCGAATCGCTTAACATGCGAGGCACGTACGCAGCGAGAAGATGGGGAGACGAAAAAGGAGGCAGAGAAGCGGAAAGAGAATGAGAATGAGAATGGGAAACACCAAGAGAAGGGGGACGTGACGTTGACACTCGGAGTCAGGGCCACTTTTCAGTTGACAGCGGTCATAGCTGCCACAGCTGACGCACAATAACAACATGTTGGGCAACAACAACTTAAGCAACATGATAACCCACATAAAGCAGCAGCAGCTCGTCTTGAAGCGAACCGATCAACCAGAAACAGCCTTTAACTTGTAAATTAACCCAAAACAAATTAAACAATTTGTTGTTTTGGCCGTAACTGTAAACAACCGGCAACGTGCTGTGCGATTAGTCAAATGAAGCTAGACTGTGTTGCCGAAACAACGATATATGTTTACATTCGGCTGGCAGCATGTTGCTGCATTTTCTCTAAGCTGGCATCATGCTGCTGTTAAAATGTTGCTTTGTTTCTTGGCAAGTAAACTTAAAGGCATTATTTTAAACTTACAGGCAATTATTAAAATTAATATATAATAATGGAAAAAAAAAAAAAAATAATACATTTTTTAATGTAATAATTTTAAAACAAAGAGAATTCTCTTCTTAATTTACTTAAATAATTTTATAATTTGGGTTTTAAAAGGCAATGAGATGTATTTAACTTAAAAAAATAAAGGTAATAATCAAATAAATAAATATAAATTCGGATATAGAAAATAAGTAATTCAATCGAACTTAATAAAGCTCGTTCAGTTCTGCTGCCAAGTGTAACTTGCAGCATGTTACTTGCTGCATGTTGCTAACAAAATGATGCCAGTATTAGAACCTAGCAAGCAAACAGAGGCTTCTTTTACTACTACTGCTTCCTCTTGCATCTCAACCTGTTCTACCTGAGACTGGGGCTAAGTTTTAGCTCCTGGCACGTTTCCATGTCTGCTGCGCTGACATTAACGCTGGCAACAGGCAGAAGCAGAGGCAGAGGCAGGTATTTCCAATTTGACATTTTGGCAGCTCTCTCTGTTTTTTTCTTGTGTTTTCTGCGTCTTCTTTTGCTGCGTCTAATTGCATTTCTGGGGCAAGAGACCAAAGGGTTAGGTTATAGAATTAAGGTTATGTCAGGAGATTTCAGTTTTGGACACGCTTCGTTTCGCCTAGTTGCAACTTGTGCATAATTTGACATATTAATTTTAGTTGAATGACAACAACTAATAAGCACTAAACCACAAAAGAAACCTCCCTCTTTCGTTGCTTCTCTTTCTTTGGTCCTCTTTCTCTCTTCATTCCCTGCTGTTCCTAAACTGTTTCTCTGGCCACATGTAGCGCACAACTCATATTGCAGCGTCTCACAGTTGGTGGCATTTTCTTTCTTTCTTTCAATTTCAGTTTTCTGTTTCAATTTTCTATAGACTTGATTCTATTTTAATGCTCCTCCTTCTCTCTCTGCTCAGCTCTGTTCAGCTCTGTTCAGGTCTGTTCAGGTCTGTTCAGCTCTGTTCTAGACATTTACGTCAACTTTTCACCCATTTTCATTCGCTTTCCCTTCATTCGTCTTCTTATCCATCTTCTCCTTCATTTATCCGCTCGATTCTTGTTGCGGCGCATAATTTAATAAATTTATGAAATTTAATAGACAGCAACGTGTTCGGTGGCCACAAATTTGTGGTGGGTCTTGAAATTTATATGCCAGCTGAAGTTACGAGTTGCGAGTTGAAGTTGAGGCTTAAGCTAAAAGTGGGCGTGTCAGGCATCAAAATGATTATACTTAGCTCAGGCATAGAAAAATATTGCTCTTAAAGACTTTTCAAGCCAAGCCGGAAAGCACTTCTTTAATCGTTTTCTTAGCTAGTTTAATCTAACTTTATATTAAAAATTAAGATTATACAAGTCTCGCAATTGTTTTACAAGATTATCAAACGCGGTTATCAGTTATAAGCTGTTAAACTCTTATGTATTAGTTTTTAACTTTAATTTTATATCTTGGAATTATTTGAATTTATAATGTAATACCTTTTTTCTTCCATAGTCGATCTTTTTTATAACTTCGCAAGTGAATTATTAAAGCTTGCTGCTGTGATTTAAACGATTTACTATTATCAAATCCGATTTATAACCGATTCAAAACTAATTTAATATCAAGCGATTCAATACAAATACTGAGAACTAATTAGTAAGGAAATTCTTATAAGTTTCCACAAATTTTCTCATTGACAATTATTTTTATTTATAATATATCTATTCTATTATTATTAAGCTGAATGACAATCGTTTCATTACCGGTGTCTCATAAACGATTCATCATGTCATATCGCAAGAAGTTTTCCCCAAAGTTTTCAGATTGAGAATTATTTACTTAATTTGCGCCATTAGGCATACATCACGCTGCATTCATTAGACGCTGAAACGGTAATTTTATTTCATACTAGTGTCGCCATATCGCCTAACAAGCAAACGGTCCACTTTTAAGTGTATTCAACCCAATCCGGAGCCGAACCCGATTCTCCCCTCGTTAATAATACACTCGAAAAAAGAATAGTCACTTTTAAGTCTAGTTTCGTGGATTAATCTAAATCTCAAAATAAAAAGGCGAGAGTCTTAATTTTCGTCTGCCTATTACTATTATTTTTGCTACTCAATAGTTAAAACATTCAATATTTAAACCAATTTTAATGCGATTTGATATTGAGCTATGCATATTAGTAAATTTTACCTAATTTCACTCTTGAATCAAGACTTTTTTAAACCATTTCAATATTGCTTTTTAAAAAAAAAACATATTCTTTGATTAAAAAAAATCGAACTTATCGAACTTTTGACTACGTTTATTTTCGTTGAGTGTAATGCTACACGAAATATTACAACAATTTGCATAGAACTGAACAGAGCTGAAGCCTGTTACTGTTACGATTTTGTGTGGAAGGTGGAGAGAGTTGCAAAAAGATGCAGATATGCCACGGGAGTCGAGTCGAGTTGAGTCGAGTCGAGTCGAGCACAGTCAAGTCGAGGCGACGCGGGTTCGAGTAGGGGTCTAACGGCATTAAGAAGTGTGCGGCTTCATCGATGATGCTGCCCGTGATCCGATGGGATGCCAGAGATGAGAGTTGTGAGATGTTTACCATCGCGTACAGTTAGCCCCCAGGCTCGAAGCATGCAGTCAGGCAGGCAGGCAGGCGTTGGGTTGCGTTGCGTTTGGGTTGCTTTTAAGCCGGTTCTTTTTTGTTAGTAACTACAAGAAAAACAATAACAAGTTGTGGCATGTTGCAAGTCGCAAGCTGCAAGTTGCAGGTGCCAAAGAGAAACAGACGAAAGAAGATGCTTACTCTGCCCTGAAGTAGGAAAAGTGAGTCTTTTTGTTCTTTCTTTTTCTATTGTGCGGTGATATAATGCTCAAAATTATATATCATTCAAATAATAACGCATTAAATTACATGGAAACTGCCATATAATCGACATGACGGCTGTACAAAATGTTACCAAAAGCAAAAGGAAATGAAATATGTTTCTCAGCCCTGTTTTGCTTGTTTGAACATGAAATGTGAGAAATACGACAAATAGCAAAGTTACTTATTTTTTATTACTAATTTTAAATAAAAATTTTCCATATGATTTTAAATAAGATTTTCATACATTCACCGCAAACTGTAAACTGCAGTATTTTGATCTTTATTCTATTTTTTATATAGGACAGAACTTTCCATATTATTTTTTAATATTGTTCATCAGGCAGCTTATTGCTTGAAGAGATATTCGATAAAATTACCTTTGCGATTAGTTGCTTGAAATCGATTACTTTGAAGTATTTAGAATTTAGATCTTTTTGTAAACTTATATACAGAAATAAAGTTATGAAACTAAGTAAATAGTAAAATTGAGATTTTCAAACGAAAGCATTACATGCAAATGCATTTATAGATTTTAAAATACTTAATCTAAATATTTTAAATTTTATTTCAAGTTAAATTGGCGCTTTTTTCTAATAATTTAAAAAAACCTAAAATACTTAAAGGCTATTTCAATTCACAATGCAGTTTGCCACATTTGCAGCTTATGTGGAAAGCTTTTTATTCAGAGTGAATTATTTTGGTTAGCAAGTCACGTAAATACCGCAAATTGAATTCCTGATTCAAGACCTTTATAGGGGCTACTCCTATTATACATTTCAGTCTGGAAAATATCAGTCGAACATATCAGCTGTATATGGGAAACACTTGCCAGTTGCCACATGCCTTAAGGCATTGGCTGACATCAATGCCATTGAATCAGACTTGAAGAGCGCACTCAAAGCGCGATATGAATGCCACAATGTGAGGCACTCCTTGGGGCATATAATCGTATAGTCCAACCAATACCAATTTGTGGACTGTGCTGAGAGCTGAGCCCATTAACTAAAAGCCTCTACTCCTGATATCGCACTCTGGCAGAATGCAAGAAAAAACATTTACTGAAAACTATTTGCAACAATTTTTCACAGTCGAATGCCATAATTTTTCACACACAAAGCAACAGATGCAGCTCCGCAGATCTATAATACCCTATCTGAAAGTCTCTCTGTTCTTTCCAATCTGATCTTTCGTTACTTCAAGTTCGCAAATATGTTGATACCTGTTGCATAGAACTATTGTATATCGTTTACCTGACATAGAAAAGATTACTATAAATTTGTGATCTTGTATTGTTTTCGTAGTTATCCTTAGGAAACTCAATAAGTATTTACAATATAAAACTGTAATTTAATTAATTTTTTATACTTGTAATGACGCTATAGGCCAAAAAAATTTCAAGAAAGACGTAGAGATATTTCCTCTGGAAACACACTTTTTCTTATAAAAAAAAAAATTCTTTTGGATCTCACATTAAATAAAAAATACCATTCTGAAAGGGTATTGCATCTTCTGCATACAAAACTATTTCTTTTTTTTTTTTTTCATTTTTTAACAGAATCTGTTGGGCTGCTTTTATTTTAACACTTTAAACGCGGACGTTTAGTGATGAAAGAAGAGGCTCAGGAAAAAGGGAAAACGGAAAAGAAAGGGGGAGCCCAACTGCATTTTCATTTCCATTTTTCGCTACAGTGGCGAGCACTTTGTAATCAAGAGCCAAACTCGGACTCCGGGATCCGGGCTCGGACAGGGGCTCTATCCAGAGTGGTTCTGACTCTGTAGATGCAGTGCAGTAGATACAGATACACCACAATTTATCTCACAGTTTGCAGTCTAAACAAAAATGATGGTACGGTCCCGGTTCCCGGTGCCGGACGGTCCCTAACGATAGGGAAGTAACTATGCTCTCAGCGGCGGCTCATCGGCTCATCTCCTGCCAAACCATTTGCCATTTCCCCCCGTCGGTTTTAGCCATTTTTTCTCTCCTATCCTCCTCATCACCTTTGGTCCAGCGACGGCGACGGCGACAGCGACAGCGATAAATGTTTTAGCATTTCAAACACAAACTACAAAACTCTAGAAATATACAAATGATTTCGTATTTATTTTCAGCCAAGTTTCGAGTACACGGAGTACACAGACCACGGTCTGATCCCCTGATCCCTGGCCTAACAACTCTCCATCGTTCTCCTCTCTCCCCATCCTTTGGTACCCCTTTTTGGTTTCGTGGTCAATGCCTCTGTCTCTGTAATTTAGTGCAAATTTTCAGCGGGGTTAGATGGCAATTTTGATGCGGGCCTGGCCTGAATTTTATATCCAACTCGAGGGGCAACATTGAAACCTATGCTTAACAGTGTGTACACACCAAATAAATGTATCTATGTGTTGACTATGCGCTTCACATTGAGCTTAGTTCGGATTGTGTCCATATACAATTATATTATATACAATATACATATATTTAACTTGGACTTTATATACAAATAAATGTGGACAGGGGTCCAAACATTGAATTTCATTAAATGTTTGTTTTAAGTTAACTTAAGAGTATTATTTCTCTATAAGAGCTCTCATAGACTAATGTTAAGTTTACATATATTTTTCCAATATTATCTACAAATGCGACCAATTTACAGCTCTCGCAATAAAATGCATAGCTTAACGCGTTAAATGGTTTCCTTTTTTTGTGATACATGCATTCATTATGTAAAGCTATATTCTCCTATATTAATTTACGGGCTGTTAAAAAGGCTTCAGAAATATGCCAGATTAATGGTTCAACATTTTATGAACTACAACTGAGAAAACAAGCACAAAAGCACAAAAAGAACCGCCAATCGCGAATCGAGCATCGAGCATCGAGCATCGAGCATCGAGAACTGAGTACTGACAACTGTCGAATGGCAAATGGCAAATGGCAAATTGCAAATGGCAATGGTAAATGGTAAATGGAGAGCTAAAAACTCAGATAATGCCGCAACTTGTGCGCTATGCATTTACAATATTTGCCACATTTATTTTCATTTATTTATTATACACAATTTTTTTTCTGGAAATTTTTTTTTTGCTTTTTTCTGTCGATAAGCAAAGAGCTGTCTGAGCTGGACAATCGCTCATTGAATTCGCAACTGGACGGAGAAATCTACGACAACTCCAACAGTTCGGATTGGTTTTGTGTTTCTTTTGTGTCTGTTGATAAATGATTTCAATATTTATAAAAGCGGCAAAAGCTACGGGGCATCAAATTGCGTCAAAAGCCTGTCAGACTCATTAATTTTCAGCCATGAAAATCGGAAAACGGTAAACGAAAAAAAAAAACCAATTTTAATGTGCTGCCTCAGATGATGTTCAATTGCTGGAAAATGCCGCTGTCAGTGAAAAACTATCTTTTAATAATGCCCTTGTCGAGAAGATAGGGAAGTATATGGGAGGTGGTCTCAGGTCAGTTCATCCTTGGACAAGGGCAGGCCTCCTACTCTGTGCCTGATGAGGTGATTCAGCATTTGGCATTAAATTTATTTGAGCAACATTTATCAGTTGCCACTTATCGGCATTATACAAGATTTTTTTTAAGGAAATGATTCAAGAGAATTGTATAAAAATTTGAAAAACTAATAGCTTTGAAAGCCTTCTCAATGCCTTTAGAAATGTTCTTTTTGATAATTTTAAAGAAGTTATTTAAGAGAATAACTATAAGCGATTGAATTTAAAATTTTTATTCAAATGCTTTATAATTCTCTTGAAAGTTTAATTTAAAATGTTAGTTTTATAATTAGCATATGCTGATGCTGTACTAATACAAATAGGAGCATAAAATATTATTAAAAAATCGTATTAAAATATCAGTACAAATGCAAAATGCATTTTATAGTTAGATTAGAATAAATTCTATTTAAGTAAATGACTTTGGAAACCTTTCAAATTATTTTACAAATAATGGAATGAGTAATAAAATGTATAATAAAAAAATAAGTAATAAAATTCATATTTTTAAATATTTATAATTAAAATACAATAAGGTATAAATATCTAAGTACAGGCCTCTAGATCCCAAAACTTCATAGTGTAATATTTGTATTTATTATCCGTCTCCTAATTTTCTGTTAGCCCCTTCCTTTTATCCTTATTTTAGGGCATTTGTCAACAGGACTCGACCTGACCAGATAACTGTGCAGAAATGCGTCCGAAAAAAGGAGCATACCATCAACTGCATTTTTGGGAGCCTCTCGTATCGTACACCCCATCCCATTCATAGTCAAAAAATGTATAGGCATTGGGTAAAAACAACACGTCGCTTCACTTGAGCGTAAACAGTGCCTGCCTGTATAGCAACAGCAGCACAATTGTGCGGGGTACAGGATATTGGGGTACAAGCCCGTACCCCATAGCTATATGGATGAGATGTTAGTACAATTGAGGGTGTACGCTTCTGAAACTGAAATAAAAATCAATGAGTCGCATAGCTAAAATAACCAACAGTTTGTTTTTATACCGTGTAACAATTGAAATCAGGGTATTTTGAAAAAAAATAAAACAATCAATTCCTTTTCATCAGCTTAACATATTATATTACACCAGGAAACTATAACTACCTGTAATGCCATTTTGAGAACAAATTTTAGGATTTTTTAGGCTGTACTTAAGTTATACAATAAATAATTAATGGAATCAAAGGAAGAATTTTTAAAAGTGTATTTAAAAAGAACTTTTTAATCCATTTTTCTACAGGGTATCTAAAAGGTCTAATTTCTGCTCGATAAATATTTGTAGAAGCCGCAATGGAAAGCAAATTAAGCCGTCAACCAAAACTGAAGAATACAAAAAAATAAAAAAAAAGTTGTTTTCGTACTTTGCACCAAAAATAAAAAAATTGCAAATAGAAAATAGAAAATTGCCAACTGGCTGGTGGCTGCACCTGCAACAATGCCACGCCCACAAGAAGAGAAAAAAATATATTTCACAAAATGTTTGTTCGAAATTTGTTCGAGCGCAATTTTCTGTAGTCGCATAGGCCAGAAGAGGGCTAGGAGAGTGTTCTGAATTGAACCCAATGGAATGGAGGAGTTTTGGGGCAACTCTACGGGGCCGCTGTCTAGCCATATTTAAGAGTTTTAAAGGAAAAGTTAGCAAGTTTGACAGGTCCCCCAGCTCAGACCGAAATATCCAAAATCCAAAATCCGACATTCGGTTCGGTAATTGCAAAATTTTGTGTGAGTGGCGCTTTGCAGATAATGAAAACTTTTGGTGCCGACTTAATGCCACTTGAAATTGTCCGGGCTTTCTGACAGAGCCAGGTTTAGTAGAAGAGTTCTAGGGGGAAATGAGGTAAAAGCTCCACTTAACAGGTAGCCAAAAGTTTTATTAAGAAACCCAACTGGAAAGTGCGACGTTCTCCAGCGTATTATTTGCGTATTTATGGTCACTGTTTTGACCCTGTTCCTCCCCTTAGAACTGCGTATATGTCCTCAAAGGGCTAAAAACTTTGCCAATTGACTTTTGGGCGAAAGCCGCGAAAGTTTCAACAAAGAGCCAAGAGCAGAGCGTTAAGACTTAATGTAACTGGACTTACGCTTGATAAATGAATGAATAGCTCCGGAAAAAGTATTACATATGGACTTTAGACATACCTGCAAGTAAAAAAAGGGACAATTTATAAAACATGCTATCAAAATCGTCTGGTGTAATATACAATCTAATATAATATACATTAACAACTTAATGGAATGCTATCTTATAAAGAGAAAATATTGGATTTGACTTTAAGACTCTATAAAAATTAAGTTCCTTTAATTTAAATATAATATAATGTGGAACCTTTCAAATTAAATGCGAATATTCCCTAAGTTTTGGAGGTATAGAAAGTTAAAAGCCTTAAAACTTTAAAATTTCTAATTTTAATTTTATCTGGTTTTCAAAGTGTAAAATGTAAATTAAAAATTGTTGTCAAAAGAAAAAATTAAAATTCCTTCATTTTACTTTGGTTTTGAAGGGATTATAGAAATAAAAAGTACTGCAAATCCATATAACTAAGACTTGTTGCCATTTTTGAGGCAAAATAAATATAATGGAATCATCATTTCTATGCAACTACTCATAGTCGGTTTCTCTTCTTGTAATTTGTATGTTTATGCATCTTCTTTATTTTCGTCTTAACTCTCCACTTTAAACCTCCGAAAATCCAACTTTTCTGCATGTAGCAAGCGCAGTGCACGGCATGGAATTTCCACAGCTCATTACAGAGAAGCCGCCCCACATTTTTGGTTTGCACCCTCCTCAGTTTCGGGCACAGTGTCTGTTAGCAGCTTTCACCCAGTTAAGCAACAACACTCCTTATTCCTCGATTCCTTGGCTTCCAAATGAATATATATAATTTTGCTGTTAATGCATTTGGAAAGTAGCTGCACAAAATCGCTCAATTTGTTGGTGGGCTTCATGAAGGGGAATTTTAGGAGTGAAGAAATGGCAGCTGTTTTGTTGCCTATTTACAGCCACTTTAACCTAATTTCATTAGCCAGCGAGGCAGAGGCAGATGCTTAGAGAGCGTGGAGAGGTAGGAGAGAAGAGTGAGGAAAGGAGTGGTGGGGGACCACTTTTACCTGCCGTTTGTTAACTCAATTAAGCAGCGACCCCAAACATGGAAGAGATAAAAATCAAATGTAAAAATAAAACCAGGCCTGGCCAGAAGGAGTCCAGTTCTACACTCTCACTGGGGGATTAACTAGGGGCTGGAGAAGAGGAAGTTATGGTACAGCTCCACATGCATGTCAAGTGTCTTTGTACATAAAAATCCAATCTTCGTAATTAAAAAAATAAAAGCAGCGCAAAGAAGAAGCGGCTCGGACTCTCTACAGGGGCATAAAACGAGACTCATCTCATTAGAGAATATACACACACACACACACACACAGGCCGGCCACTCGCCACAGTAGCAAAAATACTTGAAATAAAAATAACAACAGCAAAAAAATAGTAAGAAAAGGCTATCTCCGGCACGCCGAAGATGACATACCCTTGCAGAGTGACATGATAATTTGAAAATTATTGTTAAATTTAATCATTTTGACTGATTTTTCGTATGGAAATCATATAATAGCATATATGTTCAATCTCAACAATTTACCAGATGTTTTGAGGAATAACAACTTTTAGGACAATTGTGGATAAAGTAGCCATAAGCTATAATAGGCCGATCCGACCATATATGCAGCCTGCAACAAAAATGAGAAGGATGCCAACTCATTTCATTCACCCAACTAAAAAAGAGACTAGTTTGAGTATGAACATACGGACATCACTATATCGACTTGACTCATCGTCCTGATCAATAATAATTGAATGTATATACTTTAAAGGTTCTGATTAATATTATATATATAATATAGGGTCCGAAATATCTGCTCCAATGCATCACACATTTCGAGACAGAGTTATAATAGCTTCTACAAGGGTATTAAAACTGGATAGATTCAGATATTCGAAATTCGAACCAACAACAAAATGATGTAAAATAAACAAAAGCATAATAGAAAGAATTGAACAACATACGTTTCTCCATTTCCCCCTGTTCCCCACTTCTCTCTTCTCCTCATCCTCCGCTCTTTTATCCTCCTTATAGCACTTCTAAATCGCATATCATCGTAGTGGACGAGTGGACACCATTATCATCGTTTCTGCGGACCTCGAAAGCTCTGTCCGAACGTCGTTAAAATACTAAGCACGTTTTTAATTATTCTTCGTTATAAGTAAGAAAGAGACACCAGAAGTATAGAAAAGAGAGAGGGCCTTAGAAGAAGAAGAATATTCGAGGGGGAAATTATTGGCGCCCTTAGGGAGTTACGCTTGAAGAAGCAGTTGCGATTTTCTAAAGTGTTTGACTTCGAGAAGAACCCCTCATGTGAAAGTTGTTCCAAGGCTTTTATTTTATTTTATTTTATTTTTTTTTGACATTCCTTAAGAGAGCTAAATTCTGCCTCTCAACTAAATAAAATAAGAAATGTCGAGAAAAATAATTACAGAATAAATGAAATAGGCATAGTTAGAAATTGAGTACAACATTTCATTTTGTAAAATGTGAAATGAATATTTTTCTTACCGTAGAATCATATTGAACCCAAAACATTATGGTAAAATTTAAGATTAATTAGAAATACGAAAATTTTTTATTTATTATATTAACTAAATCTTATGTATTTGCATATGTTGGATTTGCATCTTTACTTTACTCATTATTTATTTTAAATTATTTATAGATAAACCCCCCCGAATTTTACTATATTCCCAGTGCTAGGCCTCTTAGTTTTCACATCTCTTAACATAGTTGTTCTTTTTTACGTTTCTTTGAGGTCTACCTGGCCAACGAGGCGGATTCATTCGTCCTCATAAAAAATATTACACCCTTTGCACACGATTTTCATGAAGTTCCTCAGTAGCACTGAAGCTTTATATGGACTATATAATAAAGAAAACTAAAGCTCTGTCAGGAGTATGAAAAAGAAAGAGAAAGAGAGAGAGAGACAGAGACAATGAAAGGGATTTTGTGTGGCACTCACAAAATTTTGATTGCATTTTGATGGCTTTTAATCAGCTTAAAAATTAGTAGCCAAAGGCAAAAAACATAAAAGACGCTGTCTGCTCTTCTTCCTTCATCATCTTTCTATATACTAGTACATACATATAGAATTTATATATATATATGAATGAATGTAAATGTAAATTTACTTTTATCGTGCTAGCAGTCATCAGCTGCGGATTATTATTCTTAAAGATGGAAAACATAAAAATCCTTTTTACGATATGCAAAACATTTTGATAATTTTCTGTAAATACTGAAAAAATATATGTATCTGTGTATGCATGTATGTATGGGTATGCACACATGGATTTATATGTACAACTGCAGTCAGAACAAATCGCGAAGCATTTCCTTTAATTTTTACAGGATACAGTCGCCGTAAAAAGGCTGAAAAAAGCCTCATAAAAAAACACTTAAGCAGCAGCACCACCAGCAGCGTCTTAATAAGAATGCCAAGAGCTGAGAGAAAAATAATTTTCATTTTTATTCTTATTTTATTCTCATGTAAATTGACACGTTTCATTGCGAAGATGCAGGCAGAGATGCAGCACCCGCAACATGCTGGAAATGGGTAGGGAAGGGAAAAGGGAAAGAGAAAGGGAAAGGGAAAGGGAAAGAGAAAAGGGAGCTACATGTCATACTCGAATCATTCGCGCATCATGCCACACATTGTGGTTGAGTTTGTGGCTGCTGCAACATGATACTGGAATGATATGATATGATATGATATGATATGATATGTGGCAATTACAATACTCGTTCCAAAGGGGATACAGATACGCAGCCTGTCTCTAGCAGAGATACTGACAGCATTTAGCTGAGAAGCGTCAGTTAATAAAAGCCCTTCACTGTATGTGAATTTTCATATTGACACAATAAATAATATGCGCAATAATATTTATGAATATTACTCATTTATTTATCATATACACTGATGGAAAATTAACTATGCGAATAAGCAAAATTAAAATAATCGTGCAACAGTTGCGACGCAGTGCATATCATCGGTTCAAGGTAGTATTTGTAGCAAAGAATAGTCCCTAAAAAAGATGTTTAGGTTTTCTAATAATTTGTAATATTTTTATTTTAAGTTGCTTAATTTTTCTTAATTTTAAATCTGACTGTTTAAGCAATTCTGTTATCAGTAAATATTTTAAAAATGAAATTCGTCTCTGTTGAGTGGCAAATAAATGTAGCATAATAAACAAGTAGGGAAACATTGTCTTCTTTGGGACTGTGCTTAAAACGGTTTTTTAATGCTGGTCTACTAATTGGTAGTCTCTTTTTATTTTGAAGAATTGAAGTCTTGGCCAGTGTGGCAGTTGTATCTACTGCAGTTGCACGCTTAGCGTTTAACATTAAACGTTTAAACGCTTAAACGTTTTGGTTTTATTTTGTTGGTTTTTTTTTTATATAGATTTTCGCTGAATAGCAGCTACAGTCACAGCCCACATGCCGCGCTGCCCCATCATTTATAACTGTCAACAGTTTTGTGGCCGAAAGAAACTTGCCACAAAAATACAGGGAAGAAACAAGAAATAGACAAAAACTAATATTTAAGCCATCAGGCAATGACGAGACACGAGAGGCAGTGGCACTGACGGCATCAGCCTCTGAGCAATTGCCACTCCACATCTAACTGCTTGCCGCATGCTGCATGCTGCATGGTGGATGCTGGATGCTGGATGCTGGATGCTGGATGCTGCATGCCCCTCGCTGCAACTAGACAAACAAATTATGGCCACTGTCAATAGACGCGCATTTCTATGCCAAGAAAAAGGCAAAAGAGCAAGCAAGAAAAAAGGCAGAAAGGCAAGAAAAACAAGTTAAGCAAGGCAACAAGGCAAGGCACCCACAGCTGTGTTGCACAGTTGCACAGTTGCAGAGTTGCAGCACGAACGTTTGACTGACTGCCAAACGAATTTAGATTTTTCAATGCAGTTTTCTTTCCTATTTTCCTTTAGTTTTCCTTGTATTTTGCTGTTTGCCAACAGTGAACACTGTGAAAATTGCCGTCAGGCAGCAAAGGCAAATGGCAGCTCGCAAGAGCAACAGGCGGTTCCCTTGGCTAATCATTGGAATTGGCATTGGGATTGTATTTTCTGCATGCCTGCAACATGTTGCAGCAACAAGCAACATTTGCATTTACTGCGTCTTTTGCCTTTACAATTTATAATATTTAACATATATTTCTTTTATAATTATATTTATTTTTACTTATATGTTTTTTATTTTTATTTTTATTTATATATATGTATACCATTCGACTGTTTCTGTTTTTTTTTTTTTTCTGCCTGAGGACATTTTGTATGCAGCCAAAAATTACCAAAAAGCTGTATTTGTGTGTGTGTGTGTGTGTCTGTGTGTGTGTGTGAATTGACGCATAGTTTGCCAGTTAACTACATATTTTTGTTATTTTTTACTTTTTGGCCAGTTTGCTTATCTGCATCAGAAACTGTTTGCGTCCTGCGGCGCTTTTTTCGCTATTTTTTATTATTTTTGTTGAGAAACGTTGGCGGCTTTTGTTATTGTTTTTCAATGGAAAATGAATTTAGATGGCTTAAATGGGCTATGAAGGATGTGGAAAATCGTATAAATATTTAATAATTATAAATGTTTACTGTTAAAATGCAATCAAATTGGTAGCAGCATCACAAAACGGTCTTCTATTATAACAATTATAAATTGTTTAGTCACCCTGGGCATTATTGGGAGCGTAAAATATTAAACAAATTGTATTTTATTTATTTTTAATAATTTTACAATTAATTTTCAAGGGCACTAATCCAATCTATTATCCACAAATCATGAAGGAAAGTATTTACCCATCACAATGCAAATAAGAAGAAATACCGAATATATAGAAGAGAAAAAATAAATTTTAACTTAGAAAATAAATGTGGGCAGCCAACGTAATTACTAAACAGCAGTATCAGTATCTTAGCCAATCAATCTTCGCAGGCCAAAATAATCCCTTATTCCCACTAAATTAAATATATACACAAAAACTGTTCTGGAAAGAGCTACCAAATTTATCTCCATTTATCGTTTTGAAATTATATCAATTACCTGCCATAACAGCACTTAAGTAAGCTTAAAAATAAAATAAAATTGTAGAGTTTTTGCGATTTACAAACGACAATGCCCGGCATTTAACCCATATTAGTCATGGCAAATTCATTTGAGACATAGTCGTAGTCACCCATTTGTGGCACTCCGAGGCCCATTTATCGTTGGTACATTTTTTTATCGATTGTTGTGGCTTTGCATAGCTAATTTCCTTTCAAGATAAAGCCATAGACACAAATGGCCATAAATTACGCACTGCGCTTTGGCTAAAAATCGCATTTATGTTTATCGCCAAAGATAAAGTGCGATTGCCTCTAGATAGGCATCTACTCGTACTACCAAAGCTACGAGTTGGCCACGATCAGGTAATCTACGACTTGTATTATAAGCTGCCAGGCTTTCACTCCATTATAAATAATATAATCAAAGCATATTTGTAATCAAAGCAAGGCTATCGCAGCAATTTAATCGTCAACTTTAATTGTACATTTTTTTTGTGAAATAAAACGAGAGCACTGCAAGTACAAGTATTAATGGCTCACTAAGAGCATTATAATAATGATCTGTATCTGTATCTGGACGGGATATCTATAGGCGTTGCTGCGTCAACTAGTTGCCATTTAAGGTCGTTTCTGCAACTACAACATGGCCTGTAATTTTCACTTGATGCATTGACAGCTGGTCATACACGCGATATGTCTGACTTTGTGTTTGTCTGTCTGTCTGTTTGTCTGTTTTTTTTTTAGGGTAGCAGATCCTTGCAACAACTAGTTGCACTTGAAAGTAACCCAATACGACCACAAAATATGTCGAGACTTGGTTAAAACGGATGTAAGCAAACATTTTATCTATATCTCACCACTCTTCCTTCTTCTCTATAGCCCTCTATATATCCCTCCCCATTACTTTGTTTTTTTTTTGCATTTACTTCAATTGAGCTATCTTTTTCCCTTTGCACTTGATTGTTTTCTCACTTGCACCAAAGAAAAGAAAAAAAGTAGAGCATAAAAACTATAGGAAGAACGAATATAAAATACACTAATAATACCTAAGTACAAAAAGATTTATATAATATGTATTATATTAATAAATATTTAATTGATGTACAAAAAATAATTCTTTATATTTATATTTATATTTATATAATTTTATTGATTATTCTACGTCATATTTCGCTCGCTTTATCAAATATTTATTAGCATTCTGAAGCTACTATTATTAGTATATAAAAAATAGTATGATAACGCTCTGTTAAAGTTTGGATAAGCTTGCAGTTGATCCTTAGATGCAGAACTGGATCACAAAGCTGTTATACTCAGTGTAGTGTATATGCTGCCTTTTTTATCACACCGCACTTTTATGCCGAGTTGCAGCCGCATTTTATCTCTGCGTGTCCATCTCCATCTCCAGCTGTAGCTTCAACTTCAACTTCTGCTCCTGCTCCTGCTCCTGCTCCTGCTGCTGCTGCTGCTGCTCTGATTGTGTTTACCTGGTCAGCATGCGTGCGATAGATCATCTGAGACACAGGTAGAAAATACTCGTATAGGGCCCCCAGTTTCAGTCTTGGGCAGTGCAGAAATTTTAATTAAATTAAACTTTACTTTGAGACACGTGTCGGACGCTTGGCATACAGCAACATATCCCTTTCGTAACTTGCATGTTTGGTTTGGCATTCGCATCCTCATCCTCATCTTCATCAGACATTTCACATCGCACATCACACATCACACATGGACATCGACATCGACATCAACTTGGGAAGTGCCTACAGAATTTTACGACAGTTTTTCCTCTCATTTTCTTTTTTCCGGTTTTTTTATTTTTTTTATTTGAGAGTGTGCGTGTCTGTGTGCTGCAACTTGTTATTCAATTAAATTTGTGCCTTGTCTGTGTTTTAATTGCATGAAAAATGGGTTTTAAGAGTTTGTTTATGTGTAACTTGAGGCCTCTCCTCCCTCTGCCATTCTATTATTCTCCCCAAGGATTTTATCTAATTGATAGCTCGTGACTGTTGGTATTTCTATGCAAATTGATAGAAAATTCTTGGTGATTTTTTAACTGAACTGAAATATTTGTTATGATTTGTAGACAATGTTGTTAAAAACATTTTTTGTCGCTATAAATTGAAGCATAAAAACTTACAGCTGCTGCCTTAATTTTTTTGAAATTAAATAATAGTTTTACCAATAGTAAATTAATAAACCAAAAGAAAATAAATAAATCTTCATGACAATATTTAAACCTTTATTAATTCGTCTTTATTAAAGAAACGCTCCCAAATACGCACTTTAAAATTGATGTTAAATTTTTTATTCAGATCGACATCTTCGTTGACAGCTACCTGATATTGATAATCGTTTAGAAAGCACACGCCTCCATCTAACTACTCCATCTAAAGATATTTTAAGGAACAAAAAAGTTTTCCAGAAAACTTTTGGACCGGCAGCCACTATATGATATGTTTGTCCGATCCGTTCAGTTCCAAAATTTGTGTGCTCTCACCTAGCTCAAAAACTTAGAATCAACTCCAGTTCTGATTGTAGGAAAAGACAGTCAGACAAGTACAAATTGAAAAGATTTGAAATATTAACATTTATTATTTAGCTTTAGAGTTGCGATTTATTTGATCACTTAATTTCATCCACACAATTCCCCAGTTCCATCTGTTCCATTTCCATTTTTGCTGCACAATTACTCATGTTTCCTTATCTTTTCTATGCATCAAATTCTTTATTCTTTATTACAGCATAAATGTTTGACCTAGAAATAAAAACCTTTCCAACTTTTGACTTCACATACACAAAAAGTTATCGTGCCTGTTCGCCCTTTGGATGACATGTTGTTATTATTGTTATTTTTTCTTTCTTTGTTATTATTTTTATTATCGTTGCTGTAGGTTCACCTCATCGCCCACACGAGCTAACACAATTTGGTCACGATTTTAGGAGGAGAACGTCGACGCACACGCCACAAATTCATCAACGACCCCCGCCTGATTTGGTCTCCCGCTCCCTAGCATTTCAGCGTCGCATTTCTTCAATTTGCCTGATAAGAAGCGTTTAGCTAAAAACATGCGCCAAATTACAGCAAATTTCTCAATACTCCTGCTCCTGCTTCTGCTTCTGCTCCTACACAAAATTTCCCCTAAAACGCACATAAAGCAAGAGCCGAGTCACGAGGTTGCATGTCTGCTATTTCGTCAAAATGTTGTATCGAACCACCCCGGGAAAATTTCATAGAAGCGTCACGCAAATCTAGATAGAAACAACAACATCTACAACACCAAAACACAAAGAGGGAAGGGCTTCTACTAACTATTTGCACTTGCTTCAAAATATGGCAATATGAAGCACCAAACCGCAACTGACAGCTGAAACTACATGCAATATGGGAACCTTTATGCTAAATTCCATCCGTTTGTCATTCACAAATCAAAAATCTGTAATCAGAAATGCAAAATCAGAAATCTCGCATCATGTTATCGATGTGATTTGTCATTTGCCTGAAATCAGAACCAGAATCAGAACTAGAATCAGAACCAGTTCGTCTCTCTTTCTCAATCTCTGTCTCTGTTCTTCTGTCCCTTTTTCGTGTCTATCTTTTTCTGCCTTTTCCTATCTGCCACGTTCACTGTAATTAACGCTGTAATCAAATTGGAGCCCCATGTCAAATGGCCCTCATGACAGATCAACATCAGCATCATCCAACAACAACACCAACACCAACAGCAACAAAAACCACAACTGTGCCCACAGTTTGGCCTTCTGCCTAGTCAAACAACTTTGAATGCTTCAGTTTCAATTGGAGCAGCCATCTCCCATATCCCTCAGCTTCAGCATCAAAATGCCGATCCATCATCAGCATCAAGCCTCAAGCCTCAAGTTTTCCTATCAGTTGGCGTTTCTTTTAGCTGCCTCTCAGTTTTCAGGGTTTCTAGTTTCTCAGCGATTTTGTGACAGATAATATAATAACAAATTTTATAGGAAATATCATCTGATTCATTGGACATGAATAACTAACATATTCAAGCCCAGAATATTTTAACACACAAAGAATTTTTTAATCGTAAGATCGATATCGAATTTATGAATTTATTTTTCTAAAATATATTGTCCGTCTTGATCGTGGTATAATGATCAATTGTATAAATTCAACTAGTCAAAAGAAAGTATTTTAAGGATATAGAAATCTATATATAATATATAATAATAGTAAACATATAAATAATAAATTCTTCCTAATATTTTTTACTATGAGAAAGTTTACCTTAGAACTCTTTATTTCTTATTTATATACATATTGATCTTTGGATACTTATGTGAATAAAAATGGAAAATTATTTCTATATTCACTAAGTTTTTGTACACTTTTCCCAGTCTTTTCTAAAATTAATGATATCCAAAACATTTCTAAAAGAATGAGAATTTTTGTAATACGTTTATAACAGAAACTTAAGTTTAAAGAGTATTTGCATTTCTTCTCTTTTCTTTCAAGACTTTTTCTTAAATGGTCAATATATTCTTATCGAATAAAGGGTATTTTGACGACCATCACGTTACTTTTTAATCTTGGCTTAGTCTGTTTCATATTCTGCCCACGCCTCTGCATGTCCAGAGTCTTTCATCGTCTCTCGCTCTCTCTCTCTCTCTCTCTCTCTCCCTCTCTCTCTCCCTCTCTCTCTCCCTCTCACTCATTGTATCTCTCTCACTCATTGTCTCTCTCTCTGATTGCTCTAGATATCTAGTATGCACGCTCCATAGCTGTCATGATTTACAGTTACGACAATGTTAAGTCGGTTCATTAGAGGAGAGCCACAGATGTTGGCTGAAAATGCACTTACTTACAAAAATCCCATATACCTTGTATGCCCCAAACCCCCCACCTCCTATGTTTATCTCTTCAGGGTGTGTGCGTGTCTCAATGTCTATGTTATGATTGAAGATGATTACAAATGTCTTCTTATGGCTGTTGCCAGTTATTTGTTGTTCTGTCTCTTGTTGTTGTTGTTGTTGTTGTTTTTGTTGTTGTTGTTGTTGCTGTTCTTTGTTGCATATTTCCCAACTCGTCTATTTGTAGTTCCAGCACTTTCTGCGCTTAATTAATAGCCTCTGTCAGCATTTTTGAGTTGCGTTTAGTTAGAGCTAAATAACCGTCTGCTTCTCTAATGGTCCCCTAACCATTTATTTATGGTTTAACTAAAGAAAAAAAAATTTTAATAATTGAATTCTGGCATGTGGGGCCCTAGAATGTAAGTCTGCAACGCTAATTGAATGTTTTTAGTTCTTAAACGGTTGCTTTTCTTCTGGTCCCCACTGGTAACATTCATGACAATGATCCTGGCATGTCAGTGTGGTCATATTGGACTCAGTCTTTCGATACGATCACATTTTCTATTTTACAAGTTTAGCTATACGACTTTTAAATAAATTTCTCTAAAATAAGTATAATAAATTAAAGTCATTTAAGCCTGCATTAGATTGGAGCTTTATGAAATTTATATTACTCTTTCAGTTTTTTAACTCGTCGGATTTGCCTACTATTTAATATAGCTACGTTACGAATAATCAGCCTGAATGAATAAATTGATAACAATGTCGAAATGATTGTTTCAGTATGTAAGAGTATGTGGTCTTCGGCCTTACTACTTGTTTGAAAGCTTGTTCAAAGCAAACAAGATCTTTATATGTATTCACTTTTAGCTATTGGCCTGGTCCTTTGGTTGGTATTCAAAATACTTTTTGAATTTACGATCTTCTTGTACCTTTCTCAATCTTACAGGAGCGAATATTAATTTGGATATGGTGTTATTTATCGGATTCTTATTAAGGTATATTCCTAATGAAGCAGCTGTTTGCCATTATCATTTGTAGAGTTAATCGAAAAAAAAGAGAAAAATATAAAGGCCCGTTTCCTTCCTTTAACAGTATCTTTATAAACCTGAAGTCTGAACACACACACAAACACACAAACACACACACACACACACACATACGTACGCACATATACACACACACTCAAGTACACACACACACACTCGCTTATACAGAGCTTCTGGGAATAGCTGCAAAGCATAAAATTTATGATTTGCCTTTTGGCTGCCTTTTCTGACAGCAACTGCAACTTGGAATTGGACTTGGAACTACAAATGGAGACTGGAGACTTGGGGACTTGGGGAGAATTGGGACTGGGGCGACATCGATTCGACATGGGACAAACAGAAAGAAACAAGTTTCCAAGCTGCCCATTTGTGGACTTTGGAGCTGGAGCTAAAGCTGAAAAACTGAACTCGATCTTCAAGTCGTGCGCCATTCTGTTCCTTTTAATTAAGAAACGAACCTCTCTCAGTTCCTATTCCATTTCCAATATGGTAACTCTAACCTAAGGTGTTAACTGTCCCAACTGCCAATTCCAATTTGTATTTGCCCAAAAGTAGCTAAAACTTCAATTTATGGAGCGTTTCACATGAAGTTTGTTAGTTTATTGGCCCAAGGCCTATTGTATATGTCAGTCAGTCGGTGAAGAGTCCAACTCCAACTCCAACTCTAATTCCGACTCTCAACCTCAGCCCCTGTCCCAGTCTCAGTCTGTGGTGCGGCCATCTTGTTTCGACCCTTTTAGCGTGCTTATTTATGGGCCAAGTTGTTTTTAACTTTTTTCTTTTTTTTTTTTATTTTTTCTTCACTTTTGTTGCCAATGTTTGCAATTGTCTGGAGCAGCAACAGACAATGGGCATTATAAATTCATCAGACAGATGAGCAAAGTCTTGGGCAGCATAATGTATATGTATGACTATCAGTGGCGTATGCAGACACTTTTTCATCCAATAGAATTCGAGACTTCAAAATTCTGAAAATTGAAATTGAAAATTGTAGAACCCACAAGAAAATACTTACATTTTCTATTGCTGTCTTGAAAATTTTTCGCAAACCAATTATTTTTATAGATATTTATATTCTTTTTATATTCAAGCATTTTTAATACATTGGAATCAATAAAAAAGCGTTTAGATTTCTCTTCATTCTTGTATTACATAAAATTTTGATTATATTTTAAAAAGTATGTACAAAATTAGTTTCCATTCATGAATATATATTACAGTTAATGTGATAAACAATTCTCAAAATGATAAAAAACATAATTTTTGGGAAATAAACTTAACTTAAACTTAACTTACATAAAAAAAAAATATATATTTCTGCTTCACTAGCATACGTTTTTCGGTAAAAACTATTGATAAACATAAATTTTAAATTAAAAAATTCCATGCGTGGAGGAACTTTAACCACGCCACTGCTTTGTATATCTGAGTATCTAAGTATCTGAGTATCTGAGAGATGCCTTTGGTCACAAAATGGCGCAGCGCTTAGCGAACAATGCAAACAATAAACAACAACAAAAAAGGATGTCTGCTTTGTGGTTGACATTTGTTTTGTTTGTTGTTTATTTGTTGTTGTTTTTGTCGGCTTGTTGCCTTTGTTTTTAATTGTGTCAAATTTTGTAGGAGGCTAGCTGGCGGGCGGGCGTGGTTGCATCTCCAAAGTGGAGCACTGCGGTAGGTGCAAAATCAAAAACTACTTCACAAAATTTTTGTAAAGCCTGCCACAAAAATGGATAGCCACATTGTTTTGTCTAAATTGGGGCAGGAGGCAAAAAAGGAGTGCTGCAATTGGAACGATGATTAAACATGCAACAGTCTGCTCCTAAATATATATGTACATTTCTTCGTATTCCGTTTAGTTTCTAGTCAAGTTGTATAGCACAAAAAAAAAAACAGAGATAAAAGGAAAAATTTCTTTTCATAAAAACGACTAAGGTGAGGTAAAAAAAAGCTGTAACATAACAAAAATTTAATAAAAAAATTGCTAGATAAAAAGGTTCATATCACAAAAATCGAACAGTATGAGGTGATAGACACAGGCGCAATCAACAATTTTCTACGAATAGTTTTTTATAAGATTTTTCATATTCTTTTTCATTTTGGCGTTAAAAGTGTGGCCTTGGGCTTATACTAAGAAATAATCATTTTATAAATATTATATTAAAAAATATATTAATAAATACTTTTACTTACTATTCAAAATTATGTTAATTTATTCAAAAATTATACCATATGAATTACATTGAAAATTCTTCCATTGAATATACGAATTTTTTCCTAATATTCTATGTGTTAGAGTGTACAAAAATTGTGCAGGGAAAGAATAAAGCTAACTAATTTCCCTTTGCTCCGTTCCGTTCCATTTCAGTTCCCATTCAAGTTTTAAGTTTCAGATTCGGTTTATTTACTGCAAAATCTGACATATAACGGTGTCAACCGACCGAATTGTGTGCAGGCTTTAATGCTGGGTGCGGTCAGTTCAGATTTTGGCCAGTTATTACAGCAAATTCTGTTCAGTTTCGGTTCATTTTTCGTTTTGTTTGGCTTTCGATTGGCGCGTGGACCGCCATTAAATGCTTGTAATTAAATATTTTAACAGTTTGTCAGTCTGCCAGTCTGTCAGACAAAAGTCACAGCTAAGCATTAGCATTTAGGAGAGCCGAAAATCCATGAAAATACAACATATACGAGTACATACGATTACTCGTATATACAGATAAATACTTATGCGGCAAACATTTGGTAACCACGGCCTACACACATTTTTTGGGGCGACAACTTGTGAAATGGAAATGCGAGACTGTCAGTCAGTTGACCAATCTGTCAATAATTTGCGATTCGCGTAGGATGTAGAGTATACTTACAGTTTCAATATACCCTGTAACTGAATAAATAATATATCTATTTACGGTATAAAGAAAGCTATTGAAGCCACTGTTCTGAAATTTAGTATGAGTAGTCCTAAGACAATAACAAAAATTGTGTACATGAATTACAACTAGAACTAGTCTGTTCAATTGTAAATGTTATATACAAATACATTAAGTACTTTTGGGAAAATTACAATATATAAAATATAAATATATATCTCTTCTTCAGTGGGCATAGGGTATAAGAAGTTTGTTTAATTGGAGTCACAAGTCCTCAAAGAGCATGAAATACACCTCTATTTTGTATCTTTCTTTCCTAGGAATTGGCTTGTGCATTCTTAAAGCTTAATTTGAAAGCTTCCAAGCACAAGAATAAGCTACATTTATCAACTTAAAGTTTGAAGTAATGTTAAAAATGTTGTTTACAGTTTCACTTTCAAGTTGTTGCCTGGGGACAAAACAAAAGCGGGTGACAAAATAAGGAAAGGCAACATGTCCTTTTAAGCATTCTTGTTGTTGTTCTTGTTGATGTTGCCACTTAGTTTTTGTTGTTGTCGTCGAAGTTGTTGTTTTTGTTATCGTCCTGTCCAGTCACTCAAAGCCGGCGAAAAGCGAATAGAAAATAGCAAAAATAATAGCGAAAAAAGGAAAAAAAATAAAAGTAAAAACAGAAACAAAATGTTTGTCATGGAGACTGGAAATATTTATGGATTTAATACAAGGACACATAAAAAAGAGAAAAAGACTCTGCTTAAGTAGCCGGAAGATGTTGTTGTTATTATTTTTGCCCGTAAATTAATTGAGTTGAAAATATTGTTGTTTGCTGCCGTTGTTTTTTTTTTTTCTGTTTGCCCATAAAAGTAGGAAAAAAAAATAAAATAATCATCCTCAGCTCTCGGCTCGGCATTTATTGGTTATAAATTGAACAATTCGGCCGGAAAATATTAAGTGGATTATAGTTTTAATGCTGCTGGGCTCGAAAACTGGACTGAAGCTATTTGTTAAAGGACATTGCGTAAAATAAATTGCACAGATACAAAATGAAGGATGGAAAAACCGAACAAGTGAATGAGAAAGAGAGAGAGAGAAAGACGACAGACTGAGACCTCTGGACTCGTGAGCACTTAAGAACTTTGCCCACTAAATGATTATGAGGCGACTTCGTATAGCTTAGAGATTTCTGGAAAGCTTTGACTGGCGCTTATTTTGATGAATGCGGGCCTTATCAAAGTAAACAACAGATGAAAGGACTGAGAAACTTGAGTATAGCAACGCAGAAAAAAAGTTAAATAATAACCACTTTTTTTTCTCAGCTTAAAACAATAATTATTATACACTTATACCTCGTCGCGAAATGTGAAAGCAATAAAGGAGGCATCTCTGATTCGATGAGTATACATATATAAATATATATATATATATATATATATATATTATTGATCAAGACGATGAGCCGAGGTGACATAGCAATGTCTGTCTGGCCGTCTGTTTCAATGCAAACTAAGTCTCTTAGTGTTCGAGCTAGGTGAATGCGCCTATGTTACAATCGGCCAGATCAGGCAACTAGATAATGACATTTTTTCCTATGAGCATACTAAAATTTATTGAGATCGAACCAATATATAACATAGTTTCTGTTGTTGTCTAGCAAACATTTATGTTTCGCAAGATAACCTAATAAACTGAACAGTTTAGACCTAAGAGTGTGTTTCCAAATCGCACCCTTTTATATATCAAGATCCGTCTGCTGTATTATGTAGCTGCCGTTTAAAATACAGGTAAAAATAAATAAATTTATTAACAATTTTCAAAAAGTTAGCCCAGCCTGCACATGTATGAATTCTTCGATGCAACTAAGAGAGCCTTATTATTAACTTATTATTCGAATTCAATTCGAATTTACTTTTAAAGCAGGAATGTTTTCCTTTTAAAGTTTATATATTTTTGGTAGCTAATTTTCTACCCAAATAATTCTAGCTCAATTATTTATTAGCTACATTTCTACAGCAATTTATAACTGATATTTATTTATTTTTATCTCTTTTATATATAAAAATATATAAAAATATTAGACAAGTCCTTTTAGATAAATTACAATCTTCAGCAATTTCAAGATTTTAAAACAAATCATATTACTCAAAGCCAACAAACGGAAACCCAGAGAAAATCCAGCCATTCTCATTTCAATTTAATTATTTTTGGGTACGTCTCATAGAATCACGATCCTTGTAGGACATCGAGCATATGCAACGCCTTTTCTATATTATGCAAAACCAACGTCTGTGAAAGCCACAAAAGGATAATTTTATGGCCCCAAAAAAGGATTGCTAGATTAGAAAGCAGTTGAAATGTACCAGAAAACCGAAGGACAATCAATTACAGTTTCGCTTGGCTGGGGCTAGAGCTGCCTTTCCCTTCTTCTATCAATTAAAAGACAGCATTGCCCACAAAAATCGACTAATGGAATTCAGTCAATTCCACAAAACCCAATGAATTATCCTGCAGGGGTTCCTACAAATCGAATCGTCTCCCTTTTCTCTTTGCCTGGCGCCTAAAATGCGTCAAAAGCGTTTCAAATGAGGCTTTTAATGGTTTTACGATTTTCCATATAACAACAAACAGTTTCAGGGGGATCCCTACCCAGGTTTCGGACTGTCGTCCTTTCGCGCTCTTTGATTAATTTATTTTTGGCAGCCAGATTTGGGTGATTTGCGGGTTGAGAGATGCTTTTCAGGGGGTTGGGTCATTCATACATCCAAACCATCAATCGGCGGGCATTGGCCCAGCAACGCTGTCAGTGCGTAAACTTAATCCGCTCATTTTTAAACGCACCCAGACAGATCCCTCTTTCTCTTTATATATAGAACCTGTTGAAAAGCCTCCAACAAATTGATGAAATGTCAGGGTGAATACACTCGAATTGTTAATGAATGCTGCCGTAGAGGCGGGGAAAGCGGAGGAGTGGTACGATTTAAGTAACTCTTTCGCAATCCATGGAGAATTGCTGCGGCATTGGCCAGTAGCAGTCAATTGATTGAGTATTTTTTCAGGAAAACAAAATAAAAAGCCGAATGATCAATGATTTTCTTTCAATTTATTTACAAACTTTCGATTTTACTTAAATTTGGTTTTCTTGTTATGTTTATTTAAATTTAAAAAGACTTTTTTTCGGTTGTTTTATTATCACTTTGGTTTAGTTCTTGGAATTGGAACTCAAAAACAACCAATTTTACCTCTAGTAATCAGGAAAATTATTCAAAAAATTGCAAATAAATGGAAAATTAAATCCTTCAATTATCATTCAACAGCTGGCTCAAAAACCGTTCGAAAATTTCTACTTGTAAGCAGAGCTTACTGTATGACATAAAGACATTTATGAGATTCTTTCCTTACACTATCATTAACAAACAAAATAATCTACCACACAAAGAGAGAGTTCCAATTTTCTATCAAGGACATTCCCTTTCTACCTGTTATCCTGAAGCCCCTCTCTTGCCTCTCTTCTGCCTACTATCTCAAGTGTGCAACGAACAAGCTGCTAAATTTCGCACGCTGCTCTAAAAAGGCATTTAAGACTCAGAGTTTTCGAGATATATATATATATGTGTGTGTGTGTGTGTGTGTGTGTGTGTGTGGAGGATGGGAAGAAGGATGATGACGATGATAGCAAGACACGGAGAGAACAAAATGAGAGAATAAAAAGCAAACAAACCAGACTTGTATCTATGTATGCAGTAAGCGACGCCTCTGAGAGGCAGAAGTGTGAATTATCCTGCCTCAAAGTATTTAATGCGATTTACACATGGCAACAAGAAGAGGGCAAAGACCCAGTAGGACTGATTTGCTTCCAAAATGTCGTATTTTTTTTTCGGATTGAATTGAAACAAAAACTTCCTTAAATTAGCCTTTGTACAAGAATTAACAAAGGAAAAAACTCCGGTGAGTAGAATGCAATTTCATTTCAAATTTCGAACATACTCAAATATAAACCATTTTATTTTAAAAGAATATGTACATATTTGAACAAAATTTCAATTTTCAATCTGTACATGCCAAAAGGCATTTAAAAGGATTGACAGGAGAACTTTTTACGCATCTAAATAGAAAAATATTTCGGATATTTTATTTTGAACTAATCAAAGTTTGTCAAACCAAATATAAATATTACAAATATTGAAAATCTGAGTATCAATTTTTAAATATTTTTAAAAATAGCGTCGGAAAAATTCTACTGGGTAGCATTGAATGAGAGAAATTGAAAGGCAGAAAGTGATAAAAATAGAAAACCAATAGAACCGAAGGGCAAAAATAGTAGGAGAATAAAATACTCGTAATAACAAAAACATTGGAGGTATTCGATCAACAACGCTTATAAAAACAAACTAAGGAGAGGCGGCCAACAGGAGGGGGCTCCAATATAAACAGTCGAGGAAAAGACTTGTGGAAAATCGAGCCAATAATGATGCTCATCTTAATGCTAATGATAATGCTGATGCTGATGCTGATGCTGATGCTGATGATGATTATGAGTAGAGCCAACTGCTGGCTGAAAAATTAATTATACAATGTGAAAATGCGTTGCAATATCCTCCGGTTTGGAGGTTATTAAACATTATTCCTCGTTTTCGGCTATTGGAATTATTATACTGGGGCTCCTACTCCCAGTAAGCAGGCATTACAAATTGCATCAGAAACTGGTTTTAGAATGAAAAAAAAAAAAAATTGAGAAACCAAAGAAAGGCAAACAAACAAAAGACAAAACTGTGGATGGAAAGAGGCACAGAAAAGAGTATTCGAGTATTCCTTCTAGTATGAGACATTTTACCTGCTCTTTGGCAGGTAGCTAAACACAGGGAGACTCTGACTTGAAGACACCCTGCTGTTTGGAATGGTGGTTGAAATTAATTCTACTGCGCAACAGGATATGCATTTTTTCTTTTCTTATTTCTCTTCTTGTTTTTTTTTTTTAAGAGTTCAAAGAGCAAATTGAGACATAAAAAAACTGCAGTTTTGACCTATATGAATCGATGTAGGATACTAGAATTGTAACGTTTTAAAAGTATCTAATAATTATTTGTAATTTACAGAAATAGAATAGAAATAATTTATAGAAAATTACAACCAATTTTTTCTCTTAAACAATCCGGAAAAATTCGAGAGTAAGGCTATATTTTAATTTTAAGGTTTAATTATTTACTTTTGCTCACATTTTCGGTTCACGGATTAGCCTTCAAACGGAACACTTTCGTCATTCTTTTATGATCTTCGCGCTTTATGTTCCACTTTTATTTTCTTAGAAATCGAGTCTTTAATCTTTATAAGTATTCCCGTTCTTCTTCAATTTATGATAATGTCTAGGTAGGGAAATAACGAATTATATCTTACCTTGCCGCCAACTTTGAGCTCATAGCCCATGCCAAGGGGAGTCTTGAGCTGCACGGGGCATACGAATCCAATATTCCGATGAGGACTATCTACTGATATCTGATGCTTTCGGGTTGTAACTTTTGGGGCACTACGCGTTGGAGCTGGAGTCGATGATGACGACGTGGTATTCTCGGCGACGCACAGATCCTCTCCGCCGTGAATAGGAAATTTGGAGCACTCGAGATTCTCCGGCCAGTTAAAATTATAGGTTTTCATGAGGGTCTCACAGACCCTAGCGGATTCACAAAGCGATCGGCAGGGGGGTATGGGACGCTCCAGGATAGTACAGACGGGCACATAAAGAGAGCAGAGAAACAGCTGTAAGTCGGCACTACAACCAATTTTTACCAATGGAGCGAATTGATGCACCTCCAGGCCGGCTTCCTCCTGCTTGGTATGCCCTATTAAATTTGGCATTATTGTCATATTGTAGGGTATATTCTTGCATATCGAAATTGTGATGGGTTCGCAGCGATTATGGTGCGGAAATCCGTCCAAAGATGTGGATGCAGAAGTCCCTGCCACGCCCCCACCACCGCCTCTATAATAGCTGCTTGCATCTAACGGCGTTTGATCGTAACGCTGCGCTGCTCGCAGTAGCTGCGCCGGTAGCAGCAGTACAAGCAGCAAAATCTCATAATTTTTATGCATTTTCCTTAAAATTTTCCTACTTTTCTTTTAGCGCGAATGAATTTTCGGCTATAAATTTTTTTATTTTCTGTTAAGTGAATTTTTTTAATCTTTGTTTTAAAGCTCACTCATTTTGACACACACACACACGCAAAAAATAATGTAAAAAAATTACTTGATGCGCGGTTTATTCAATTTTATTTGAACTTATTATTTTGCCTTTCTTATCACTTCTTTGTTTTGCCGGCGCACCGACGGCCTGTTCACACAGCAAATGGTGCAAAAGTACCGCAAGTTTACGTAAAACGCGCGAAACAAATGACTCGAAACCTCCAGACTTATTAAAAATTTTCAACCGAAAACACAACCGCACGGCAGGGCAAACGCTGACAAACTAAACTCTGCTGTTGCTGCTGCTGCTGTCAGCGTTGTAACTTCAGCTGGGGAGAGAGAGTGCGAGCAGCAGGTTTGGCAGTGGTGGGCGAATGTGAGAGAGAGAGAGCGGCAAGCATCATCACTTGTTTGCATCGCTTGAGTTCAGCGTGCTGAATATGCGCTCTCTCACGCTCTTCAGCAATGCCTGCTCCATTGGGGCGACCTTGAATGCATTTCTGTGAGAGCCAGAGCGCGTCACAGCTTAAGCAGGGCTGTTATACGGGTTTTGTTTTGGATGCTGCCGCGGCAGCGTCGTCGGCTTGAACTCCTGTTGATTGAGTTGAGTGCAGAAGAAGAACAACATCAACAAAATTGGTTAAGTGTTGCGCTTAGCGTATTAATTAAATATTAATATTTAAATTAAATTAAATGCGGATAAAAAACAAACAAAAACCACTCAATAAATTGACTTAGTTAGGTGTACATTTATTTTACTTTTATTTACCGCACACCGTTAGAACTGTCACTGTTTCTTCTAGGAGGAAAGAAAAACCTATGCAAAAGCTAAGTGAACCCTCGATAAATTTTCTTCTTCTTTGTTCCGTTGTTGATGGCTTTTCCCTCGCATATTTGCACGACAATTTGCTCTGTCTAATGCGATATTTTATATGCCCATCCACTCACAGTGACGTAGGGTGTATTCTTTACAAAGGGAGCCTAAAAATAAATTTTGGTTTTTTTTGTAACTTTCCCACGAAATGTGTAATGCTTTGATGCATAATAAATATATATATATATATATATATACACATATTATTATATATATATATATATATATCATTGTACGTCTGTCTGTTTGTATGCAAGCTTGTCTCTCAGTTTTATAAGGCGAACCGTCTAAATCGAATCACTTTTCATTTAGCTGTCATAGGAACAATCGAACGAACTCTTTTGAGTTCGGCGCGCCGAAGATAGCTGTTTCTTTAGTCTAGTCTTTAGGTAACATTTTTTAAGTTCAAAAAATCATAAAAAGCTAAAGAAATATGGCCTGGTGTGTAGTTCAATACTAATTATTTCGTATGAAATTTAAATTTCTGAGCTTGATGACTTTTATCTTAAATTTCTTTGTTGTTCAAATAGCTTATATTAATTTTAAATTTATATTCATTAAGAAATTGTATTATAATGTAAAACAAATACAATCAAGAGGAAATTTTTCAATAAATTTTTAAAAATTTTGTTTATACTTAAAAATTTATTGAAATATTAATCTTAAGATCCCCATCACAACCCCTTTACCTGCGCTCCTGTGCTGCATCGGTTTTCATAGAGTTTATTCAGTTTTTTCTTTCATTTCCACAACTTTTCCTACACTTGAACTTAATTAAGTCATTAACTTGCGTTTAATCTGCGCTTAGCATGAGCCTGAACAAAAAAAAAACAACTCAAACAAACTTCGCATATTCCGGGAATTTCTGTAATGACCCCCGGGGCGATGGGTCGAGGGACGGGGTGGAGGGACAGGGGCAGGCCAAGAGGCAGCCAATAAACTTGTTATATTGACAATAATGATGACATTAGAGGAAGCTTAGTCTTTCTTCTTTGTCTCTGTCTTTGTCACCTGTTGCCTTTGCCCGATCATAGAATGCAGCCAGCATACAGCAGCCCCGCTCAAAGTTTAACATATTTTTCATGCTCACACACATACGTAAACACATACATGTATGAAAGCTTTTGGTTTCCTGTCTCGCTCTCACTCTTGCGCTCACTCTCGCTCTCTCTCTCGTGTGGGCCGTAAACAAGTGTGACCGGTTTAGCCGGCGTTCCTTCTGAGCCCGCTGTGTCTTCTCTTCTTTGCAGTCTGCTTCGGCATTGTCGCACTGTGGGGCTAACCAAACGAAATGTGGAAAGTTTACAGCAAGCTTAGGAACGATATATTTTTTGAGCATTTGTGTTTTTTAGTTTGTGTTTTAGAATTTGGTTATTTTATTTTCAGTAATATTTCCAAATGAAGAAAATTATATCTTTATACACTGACTGACTGCACACACGGTAATAAAAACGAAGATGAAATTTAAGATAAGCATAAAGTATTTGGAAAAATTCGGGCCTTGGGAAATGTCAAAAAGATCTTCTATGACATTTTTTGTTTCTTATCCGAAAGATGAAATTCAGAGTTCTACTTTAAAATTTATGTATGCTTTTTCCCCAATTTTTGGAAGAGAATTGTGTCAAATTATTATTTTTAAAGCTATGTATTAAAATTTAAGAAATAGTTAATTTATATTTTTTTTCTTTTTAGTCCGACGGAAAGTAGGAAAATAGCGATTCAATATTGTATAAAAGGGTAGTATTTACTTTTTTCAAAAGCTTTATAGTTATGCATTAAAATCTAAAACTCCAGAGCTTCACATTTTTTGGAAAATCGGATAAATATTTATAATATTTAAAATGTAGTTTTAGATTTTTGCAATAAAATTAATCAATGGGCTCCACTGTGCGCCGGCTTGTTTAATAAAAAGCGCCGAAGTTGAGCAGCATAAAAAGACTTTTCATTGTTGTTGCTTAGCGACGAAGTCGACGTCGCTGCTGTGCCGTTGCTGCTGCTGCGCTACTCTGCTGCCTTTTTAGTTGTTGTTTTCCTGTTGAGTTTTTACTTGGCGCTCGTTTTATGTTTACAAGTGAACGAACTTTGACGCCGCTGCTCAGCTGCCGCTCTCTGCCTATCTTCTGCTTTTCCTCTCTCCCTCTCTCTTTGCCACTATCGCACTCCCTCACACTGCATTGTTACAAGTAGAAAGTGTTTGTTGTTATGTTCTCTTCTCCGTTCTTCTTCTCCTGTTAGAATATGTTTCGTATGTAATTTTATATAATTAAAATGGAATTGCTTCAAAACTGAAGATGAGATTAACGAAAGTAAAATTGAATATTTCACTTGTTAAAAATCCCCAAAATAAGTAGGTATAATGAGAGTTAATAGGGAGTATCAAGCAGATCAAGTGATAGTTAATAGCTGCACTTACACCAAAAATGAATACCGTTTAATACGCCTAACATACCCTGTAACTTGAAAATCCCTGTAATGCCTTTACAATTACTCCACAAGTAAAAGAAAATAAATGTTATAAGTTTTCTGTATTTAAATCATTTCAAATAAAACAAGCATTTAAGAGCTTGGGCGCAGATTATATTATTAAATTACAAAATTATGTATGTACATGTACATACATGTATGTACATATATATGTATATGATATAATTATTTGATCCGGGGTCAGTTCCGACAAATGTGATGACTGTTTGACAACTTTCAAAAGTGAGAAGCTAGTTCGCATTAAAACAGACAGATGGAGGAACAGACAGGCGGACGTCCACTCAGTGAAAACTCTTCGTCCTGATAGTATATGTGTGTATGTACACATGGGGGCAGCTATATAATATGGTAGTCCTTTCATTGGTCCCCTTTATGTCAGCTGTCTGATCCGGCCGGTTCCGACATACATACATACATACATACATACATACATACATACATATATACATACATACATACATACATACATACATACATACATATATATACATATGAATATGCTTATATAAGTCATTGAACATTTTTTGATTTTTCATTCATAGTTTTCTCTGTTTACAAGCTCTTTACAATATATAATAATTAGGGGTAGTTGAAACTAATGGATTTTCTTTTTGAAGCAATGGAACATTCCAAGATATATTCTTAGCTTTACAGCTTTTAATGATAGAGCTAGTCCTTTTCCCAATTCTATTGCATAAATAATCTAACCTAAGCGCCTCCTTAAAAAGAAAGGAACAAGAAAAATAAATAGAAGCTTATTTGTAGGGAAGAAAATACAAAAAATCAATCCACATATTTCGCTTTTTTTTCTGACTCAAGGCGAAAACATGGCTTCCAAAGTAGAAAGGGTTAAACAGAATTTCAGAATGGTACAAGTTTTCATCGTAATCATATGTGCGTGGTTTTTCCTTAATACTAAAAAGGACTGTCGACCCTAAGCCAAAAGGGTTCGTCATTTTACTTAAAGGAAAAGTGCAAGTATTTACATTTGTCTGACCCGAAACTAAATCCATTTGGCTTTAACGTCTTAGGTCACATTAGTTGACCAATTTCACAGAAAAACCCCCTAAAATTAACCCTTACCCCCAGAGTAAAATGTCAACTTTTAAAAGCTTCCCGCCTCACTCTCTTAACCGCAACAGTCATAACAAACTAATTAGATATAAAAGCTGTGCATGCTCTCTCTCTCTCTCCCTCTTTCTATCTCATTCTCTCTGTAGAGTTAAGGGTTGGGGGCTTAGTTGAGAATTTTGCTTTAAAAGTAAGCCCCGCGGCACAATTCTTGATTAAAAGTTTATGTTTTGTCTGTTCTTTTCCGCCTTCGCCATTTTTACAGCTCATTTGTTGCTATTTGCGCAATCACAAGCCTCTGAACTCCCCTATTCCTACCCTCTACCCCTATTCAAGTTTGCTAGGCATTTGAGGATTGGCGGAAGCTACTCATAAATAATGCATTATTTACTTAAAACAGCCAACGGCCAAAAGCTCAATTAAATTTTTGAAAAATGACCAACAACTTTAGCTCCCGGGTGCTTCAATTACCTTGTTCTCTACCCTTTACATTCTACAACCCCTATAGGGGTATTTTTGGGGGTGTGTCGGTTCGAAGGGGCACCATCAATCAAAACGAACGCTCTGTAATGTCCATCAACCGAGGCTCGTTACAAGCATCAGTCGCGTTGAATGTCCTTCCAACAACAAAAAGCGAAAGCTCTCAAAAGGATAGTAATATATTTTGAATACCCTTTAGAAATGTAGAAAAAAATCTAAAGGTAATTATATCCACTTTAGCTTCTTAATGTAGCTTTGCAGCTTCATATAAAAGTCAGAAGTCAAGCGATTGCTAAATATAATCATATTTTGAAAAATAAAATTTGTAAAGTAAAATTTCCAATTTATATAAAAATTTAGTAGTCAGACTACTCGGAACTCTTCTTTGATTTGCAAAAATTATATCTAAAATTTAAAAAAAAAATGAAAATAAAAAATATTTTTTTAAATTATATTTTCCCTAGTGTATCAAATCTATAAATCTTGCTATAGTTAAAAATAAAATAAATTTAAGGTAAAATTAAGTCTGATTCTGAGATACAGAGAATACTACAAATGAAACAACGCCAGTTCCCAAGAGTAACACAGTGCGCAACAAAGTTATGATGCCACCTGCTGGACTATAAATAATTGCATTTGAAAATTTGCATACACTGTTTGATTGGCGGGGGGAGGAATGGGAGAGTGAAGTAGAGTAGAGAGGAGCAGGAGCTGGAGCTCTTTTAGGCCTTGGATACGAGTATATCCTCGACAGAATTCGCATTTGCAATCGCGTCGAGTTGCGGAAATTTGCAATTCGTTGCTTGGCCAGGGGCGCGGTTGAAAGAGGGTAAAAGAGGGGACAGAAAAGGAAGGAGAGGGCATGACATACGTTGCGTATATGTGATAAATGTGGTCATCGTGGGCGTGGCTACGTCTCTCCAACTTCAGAGGAAATGTGTGTGCGGTTCTACCTACGCGTTCGTACACTTGGACAAATAAATAGGATTCTGAAATACAGTTATCCTTGTAATTAATATAATTCCCAAATTAGAAAGAATTTAATTGTTTTAACATATTTTTAGAACCATTAGAGACTTTATTTTAAAAATTTTACTATTAAACTGCTTTAAATAATTACAGCATAATTTAGGTTTTTTAATGTAAAAAACTACCTAAAATTAACATTAAATCGTTTGAAATTATATCTCTATTATGCTAGAATTCTTTCGAGTGTACCTAGAGGAACTGTGTCTGCGGCTCCACCTACGCGCCCCTAACGGAATCCGAACCCCGAAAGGCCTCAGGGTGTTATTTATGCTATTTGGTTTACGACTTTTGGCACACACTATGAAGTCAAACTATGGATTGGGAGGATTGGAGGAGGTAGTGGGGGATAGTTACAGGTTACAGGGGCAGCTGCAGCGCACGTTGCTGTGCCCCGGAGCCAAAAGATTTGATCAACTTTTGTGCCAGCTAAAGATTTTTCGCTTGTTTCGTTGCGTTTCAGCCCATTTTCAACTTTGAACCGCATTTTGATTTACATGCGAGAGTCGAGTAGTGCGAGTTATTGTTCAGGTCCAAAAGGGGAAGTTGCAGGGGGAGTTTCAGTCCGTAGGAAGCTGTCGACACGTTGGTTAATTGCCCGTTACAGAGTTCAACTTGTTGGCTCTTCTCTCTGTTTGGATTTAATTGAATGCGTTTCGGGCTATTTATGGTACAAGAAGTGGGCGTGGTACAATACCAACGCCCAGCTGTGAGTTATAATGGAACAAGTTCTGTGTAAACTGTGTGGAGAGTTGTTCTATTGAACACAATTGTAGATTTTTTGTTTTTATTTTAGAAAACTTTCGTTTTGAAATGTAATTAATGTAATTTCTGTTCTCTTCTGATTTTCCGCATTTGCCACTCCTTCCCCTTTCTTTTCCATACTTCAGTCAATCAATCAGTTTTCGAAGTTATTCTCTCTTTTTTATTTAATTATTTTTATGATTTTAATTTATTTTAAAAAACAAATTTTTTTTTTGTTTAGTTTGGCTCTTTTAGTTAACTTTTATTCCTCCCATATTAATAAACCAGCATTTTCATTTAATAGATAAAATGTTAAAAAAGAAATAGGGAATGGACTTTCTGAAAGAAATAAAAATCGAATAAAGTCTATATACGAATTTTCTGGGCAACCCATTTCCAATACTGTTCACAAGTAAGTATTACCAATATGTTTATATATTTTAGAAAAAGGTCGGGAAAATTGTAGAATTTACTTTCTTTACTAATACAATAGACTTCTTGATATGGGCGAGAAATAGAGTTTCCCTTTTACGATTGGACTCAAATTATTTTTCCGTAAAACTTCATGGAATAATCTACGTTCGGAAAAATGTTATTCAATGTATCAAAATACACTTTTAATATTGACTTTCCATGCTCACCGCCGGGGTATAATAGGTTGGTCTTATATATATATTCTATTAGAATTTCTACTTTTTTGTCATCATTTTAAATCTAAATTGCACTCTAATCCGAATTGTCAGCCTAAGTAAAAGTGAAACCTAGAAGCTTTGTATTCCAACCAAAATCCGCCTAATTATCAGACCCAAAACTCAACCTAATTAACTATCCTGAACCCGTTAACCGTTAGCTTACTATGCCGGCACTCAGCTTAACCCTTGTTAGCCACTTCAATTGGATTAAACTCATTTGCCTTTTTAGTTCGGTTGTAACTTTTTTTATGGTTCCCCTTTTAAGCTCCAACTAATTTATGGTTCAGATTTTCTTCTTGTTTTTTTTTTTTTTGATGAATGCATTTTTCTAGGAGAAAGTTTTAAATGGGGGAGGGAAGAGAGTGGCAACCGCAGCGGGACAGATAAAAAAAATTTGTTAGGCGGAAACGGAAGCGACGAGCGCCCATAAACTTGCAACAAATTAAATATGGCGGCAACATATCGTCTGGAAAAATGGCAGACCAAAACAAACTACACAACAAAAAAAAAAAATACAGAAACGGAGGCAAAAAGTGGGAAAAAAAGCCGACCCAGACACAAACAAGAAAAACTTTTACCAAGGGTCAAAACGTGCACAGACTGTAAAATTAACGCCACCTTTTTTGGGGGCTGCTTCTGGTCTCTGATGATGGCCAAAACGTGTAGAAAAAGTCAAACAAAAGGTCGCAAAAAGGCCCCCAAAGAGTGCCAAAAGGGTGCCAAAGCAGGGCAAAGGGTTACCTCTCCCTCTTAAACCGCTCTTCCTACTGCATCCATTTCACAAGCTGCTCATAAGCCACGTGAGCCAAACCCGTGCAACGGCGACAACATGAAAGAGCTTCGCGAACCAAGGACTTCGCTTTCATAATCAGACCAAAACAGGGCGGGCGGGACACTAATGGGAGGCTGACCAAATCAAAGTAAAAACCAAAATGGCCTACAAGCCCGACTCATAAAAATGTAAACAAAGTGTACAAAAATAGAGTATAGTCCTTAAGTAAATGCGCTTCAAAGATTATACGAAAAATTACAAATTTTTTTTTTTATGCTACTTTTTTTAATACAATTATTAAGTTTTTTTTTTAGTCTTAGTATTTATTATAATATTTTTTTTTATGAAAATTCATACTAATTAAAAAAAAAAACCTTTTAAATTGAACTTAAAAGTTGTAGCGGAATACAAATCTTATATATTTTTTCGTTTCCGACTTTTCGTGTTTCTTATTTACAATTTATATTTGGTTCTAACTTCACAGCAATGCAAGGAATTCAATTAAAAAACAATTGTTTATTTATAATATATGTTGATATTTCAAGTCAACTCAACTTTTAGATCATTTTTCAAATTTATGTACTGTAGTTCCTTAGTATTTAAAAAATATCTCCTTTTGTTATAATAATAAAGTATAGTTATAAGTGTTACGACAAATAAAATAATATTATCCCGGGTGTAACGGATGACTTTTCCAACCGAAATTCAACCCATTCTGAGACATCATCGCATTTTGAAGAGATGAAATAATGGTATTTAAAAAATATATTAAAAATTCGTAGAGTATTTCTCAAATTTAATCAGAAAAGTCTTAGGACTTATGAGTTCTTATCCTAAGTAAGCAGAATACAGAGGGAAACAGATGTTAGCACACACACTCGACGTCTGATAATCAAGTACGTAATCTACATATATTTACGCCTGCCTCTGCTTCCGTCAATCCTTTTGATAAGCAGGATATTATAAAGCACTATTCTAGCAGCAATTTTAGATTGCAGAAAATTTAAAAACGTCTGGCAACTGGCAACGCGACGTCTGGCAACTTTGTGCGCAATGCAAACCGCCAGCCACACACAAGCTTTTCCGTATCCGGTTGAGTGGGGAATGTACGAATATGCGGTAAATATCTAAACAGAGCTAAGGGTGGATCGGTTTGCTACCTTTTGACGTTGCCTCGTAAAAGTTATTGATTTTTGCTTAAAGTTACCCCGCGTGAAGCTTTAACAACACAATTGGGGAAAAGAGAAAGGAAAAGCGAAGACGTGGCGAGGAAGGTTTTCGCTCATAATTTCATGCTGCATGCCACAAAGGATATGTTAAAGCGTGCACAGGACGTGGCTATCTAGGAATGTTACGCCATAAATTGGCAGCCAGGAGGACAATTTTCTTTGTTCTTGTTGTTACCGTATAATTAAAAGCGCAACAGGAAAGTACACTGCGAAGCAAATTATTCTTTTCAATAATTATATCTCCTCGACTAATTATTAATTAATCTAGTATTACTAATTTATATTATAAATACAAAAAATCTTATGAAATAATCCTTCATATTTTGTAAGAAGTTACAAAATTTTATCTCTTTAGATCTAAATAATATTAATGTTATGGAGGAAGTTTTCACTAAGGAGCGATTTTAGTCTAGTAGTTTAGCGATAGTCAAATTTTTACCCTATAGATTTCATATTTTTGGAAAGCCCACATCCAAATATCCACTTGCCTCCATTAGTTGTTGCTTCTGAATAAAAAGGTGCCTTGCTCTTCACATTTTAAAGTGATCCTTGAAAATTATTATGGATGGAAAGCCTATATTTCTGTGAATAGATGCTTGGAGACTCTAGTCTTTCGCAGAGTGTAGTACAATGGGGATGGAAACAGTGGTTTCGCTAGGGTTCTATACGATATCTGAAGCAGAAAATAAAATAAATTTGCATGTCAAATGCGCATTAAAAGCAGCACAGGCTGCGTTTTTTTCCTCCCCTGCTCTTGTTGATGTCCTCTTTCGCTGATTGTGACAACAGGCAAAAGGATTTGGCAGGACGACAATCCTGACGATGTCGTTGACTAAAAATAAGAAAAAAGCTCAAAACATACACAGCCAAAAAAAATACAAATACAAAAAGAATGTGTAAAAAAAGAATCGTAAAATGCTTCAAACCAGCGAGAGAAAATCGCGAAATGTTCTTCCCATCTCTGAGGTTTTTTTTTTTTTTTTGGGGGGACACAGGAAAAAAAACAACAAATATTGTGCGCAAATTAAATTAAAATGTTAAGTCTGCAGAAACGCAGCAACAGCGGGCGAAAAGCGTGGGCGGCGGTGGGCAGCGGTGGGCATGACTGCAATTGTGTTGCTAATGATTTTGGCTTGTTTTAAGGATTTTCATTTGGCAATGGCCAAAAACAAATGCAGCTTAGCAATTTGAATACCCTACAAAAGTGATAAAAAGGGTATCTAAAAAGGTAAAAATATATAAAATTTGATTCTATTTTCCCAATCTCTCAAATTGATGACTGATATTTTCAAGCGCAATTTAAACGATAAATGTTTAATTTTTAATACAACTTTCTTTTACTCTTTAAGTCTTGAAGATTTCGATGCAATCGAATATTAAATGCAGATAGAATTCGTAATCGATAATATTTTTGTATTTACTACAGGGTATCTGAAAGTCAAGGCAAGACTGTCAATCAAAGCATTTTTGTTTGTTTGTTATTGTGTTGTTGCTCTCGCCCCAAAACAAATTCTAAAGAAATGTTAAGCCAGCAGGGAAATATATTATTGCCACTCTGAGAGGGAAATACGAGTATAAAAAAGAAGGGCGTTCTGGTAGGAAATTCAAGCCAGTAAATCCATAGCAAACAATGCAGTTTTACTTAAGCCAAATTAGTTAAACCAGAAGGGGGAAAAACTGGTAAGAGCTGAAGAGTTGAAAACTGTAGGGAAATTAGTCTGGAAGAGTTAATTAATTGGTCAAGTCAAGGTATATACATGGCTTTCCTTGTAGCCTAGCAAATGTTTCGTACTCGTTAAAACAAAGTCCCGCAAGATTTGGCCTACAAACGTGTTGACTAATTTATGTAGCAAATATTTTTATTCTATAAACAATTATTTATTTAATGTTCTGAATTTAAACCAAGCAATTTCTGTAAAACTCCAGCAAATATGAAAATAATATTATAACAATAGCGACGGTAATTCCAAATATTTTTCAATGAATCTCTTAAGTTTGTAGGAGAGCAAGGGCAAATTTTTGCAGGCTCCAATAGTCCTCGACAAGAATCGTTAATACCTGGTAATATTGTAATATGAAGTGTTCATTTAATATAGCAATAACGTATTGATAGCAATAAAGGAACGCTTTGGTTCATGTCAGAATAGCAACATAAATAAATATAATAATTCAAAAAATGCTATGATTGAAAATCGGAGGGAAATGTTAATGCGTGGCCTATCAATCAAGCCAATTCAATTGAAATGCGACTGCAATTCAAAGGGAAAAATTGTGAAAAAATGTGAGTAAATATGTCAAATATTTTTACACACAGCATTTTGCAAATATTATAAATCAATAAAAAATAAAGGGTGGCAAAAAAACAAATTTCTACCATAAAAACGCTTACTAAAAAAATCAATTCATGATATGCAACAACAAATTTGATGTAAAGCAGCGAAAAATGAATCAAAGTTTGTTGTCATTGGGTTTCAGCAAATATTTATGAGCCGGAAAATTGGGTTTTGCATGCGGCATATGAGTATAAAGCAGGCGGGTCCATGGGGGTACTGTATTGAGCCATTGGTAGTAACTGGATCAAAGTATTTCTCAAGTACTCCATTGATAGAGTCGCCCGCTGCACGCCTTGACATGGTTCAATTTAATGTGCCATCAAAATTTGCCGGCTCTTTGGCTGCTTTTTATCAGGCAACAGACGCAGGCACAAGTTGTAACAAGGCTAAGACAAAGAAGGAGGAAAATGGTGCCCCTAAGGATTAACCTCCTTCTGCTTCTAACTCCGTGTCTGCCTCCGCCTCCGACTTTGTCTCGTCCTCGGCTGCCTTGCGTATGTGTAACCTAAAATGCCATCACGAAAATTGGAAAAAGTCTATATATATAAACAGAAACAAAGGACTGACAAAAACAGAGTCGAATAGCAATATAACTAGCATTCACAGTGTTGGTAAATGCTTGATTACAAATAGGCTAAAAGTCTGTCGATTCGACGTGAGTCCTGTCAAGGACAAATGACATTTTGAATTGAAGCTCAGGCAATCAATGAATGCTATGTATTTTGGGAAGCGCATCCGAGAGGCACTTCAAAAATAACTTCTTAATACGAGTATCAAAGATAATATTGTCGAATAACAATGAGTTGCTTAATTAAATGATAAAAATAAACAAATATTTAAAATATATTTAAATATTGAAAACAAGCACATTAGGTAAATATATATATATTAAAATTAGTTGCAATGTTTTTAACATATTTGTCTTAATTTATTGATTTTTCGAGATATTTGTGAAAACTCCAATATATTTTCACTTAATTTCTATAATTTTCTTTTTCTATTTTTTGTATTTCCAAGTGTCATCAAATCGGAGTACTTGAAATGTCTTTTATTTTTTTCTGGAACTTTCAGACTGTTAAAAGCACT
Source organism: Drosophila repletoides (assembly GCA_018150835.1). NCBI lineage: Eukaryota > Metazoa > Arthropoda > Insecta > Diptera > Drosophilidae > Drosophila > Drosophila repletoides. The sequence continues at coordinate 2,492,204 of JAECWQ010000231.1, forward strand.
TGCTCATCTCAATTCTCACTTTGTCTTTAAGTTCATGCCAATTGCCCTAAGAAAATAAAACCCGCACATCATGTCAAAAAAAAGGAGGAAAATTAGAACGTGTTTTGGCCTCTGTGACAATCTAAGCTAAATTATCATAAAAAAAAACAAGTCCTTAACCCCCCTCTTATCGGCCAACGTTCGACTTACCAAGTCAACCAATTTGCGATAAAAATAAAACATATTGCTCAATAGACGACAAACAACTGTGTAAGAGATACATTCTCTTTCTCTCACTCTTCCTTTGTCTCTTTCTCAGTATCTTTCTACTTTCTATTTTCCCTATAGCACTCGCATTTGTTTTTCTTTAGGCCCACACGTCGTATGCGTGATGTTAGATAAACTTTCAGAGTTGCAGTTCTCTTCGTCACGTGCCACATTTGCTACCTAAACAGTTTTGCTATCTTTTTTTTGGGTATTATATACCCTCACTGTGAATGGCAAAGCTATTTGATGTAGTTCAATATAAGATAGTTTCACCAGTTCGAACACTATTTACCATAGAGTAGAGATATTGTTATATTTTCAAATAATTGCAAGTAATGTTAATCCCTCTATTCTTTCAACTATTTTATAGATATAAGTCTGCAATTTTTATTTGTAGGTTTCTGATTCGCTAAGGCAATTTATGCGTCAATCATTCATTCCTGCAATATTCAATATTTATATACCTGTCAATCTTATTTCTATCTTGAAACGAACGACTACAATTTGAGGCTAAATTAAACCTATTTCGCATTGAATAAGGTTGCTCCAGTTCGAGATCCGAAAATATACATTTTTTTTAAGTTAAACCATACAAAATCACTTCAAAACGTACTATATGTTTAGCCGGTTTTATCCGGTGTTGCTCGGGAAAATTAAATTTAAAAACTTTTTTATATATTGAATTACAATTTCCGCCCGTGGCTTATTAAAAATCGGTCAAATATTATTTATATTTATTATATTTGTATTTTTTCGAAATGTTTTTACACGAATGAATCCATGGTCAAAATAAAATTAGGTTAATACAGTCGCAAAAAAGTGAAGTGTGCAGTTATTATTATATATAAAAATATTCCTATATAATTATTTCTGAATACCTCTGAAAATTATTTCAATACAATTAACATCAAAAACAATGCATTTTGGCGGATCGGTTTAATTTTAATTAACTTTTTTTTTTGAATAAGTTTAAATTTAATCGAAATCCAGGAATCGGAAAAAAACACACTTTTCCCTTTTTTCCCCGCAAACCTCTATATTTAAATGAATTTGTATAACGTATAAAAAATATTAATATTTATTATGATAGCTTTTCGTATTTATTATTTAGAAATATTCACAATTTCTTAGGAGCAGGCAGTTCATTTAAATTTCTTTGCATTCTGCTCATCTCATATGTTTATTCGGCTTTAACCAAATAACCAAAACTTTTCACATGCAGCGCAAATATTTTCCCCGGCGAATTGATGGCTAAAAGTTTGTTTTGTTTTTTTGGCCCATTTTGGTGGGCCAGAGCAGGCTGGGAATTGTGGGGGCCTTTGTTTGGGATGCCATTGCATTAGAATTTATACAAAACTCGATGCTGTCTGTAAACACGCGTAGATGCAGCTTGGAGAGGAAGCCGCTGCTAAGGGATTACATTTCATTTATCGATTGATTTGAAAGCATTGCCAAGTTCTTGCCATAAAGTTTGAACCAGACTTTTCAGACTTGCAGGCAGGTAACTTTTTAGTTTAGTTCAATTTTGCTTTCTTTCTTTTCAAGTCGTATCTATTTTCGCATTATAATACCAATTGATGAGCAAATCGGGGTAATTCAATAAGTTTACAAATCTCTTTCCTTTTCTTGTTGCTGTTGTAGATTTTGTTAAAAAAAAGTACAGCTAAAAAAAGACGGTTGTTGAGGAAATGAAGCGAATTCATCTTTAAAAGCGTGAAATGCACTGAGAGAAACTAAGGCTTTTGACATTTTATAACAGTGTCGAAGAAGACAATGGCTGACTAGGGTCGATATTCCCAAATCTAAATACGAGTATTAAGCTCTCATGGCAGAACTGTTTATATTTTTTAAAATATTATTTTTTTAAAAACCTTTATTAAATCTTACAGAAAACTTTAAACATAAAGCTCTGTATTTATAATTTCAATCATATCAGAATTTTTTCCCACTCTTCAGATGCATTTGTAAATATCTTACGAGCAGGATCCAGAGATTTTAACACAGTTTCTCACATCATTCGTTCTATTGCATTTTTTGTTTTTTCTTTAGTTCTTATCCTGTGTGCTGTCTGCACTTTAAATATTCCGATTTATTTGCCATTTTTCTGCATGGCTCATAAATTCTGTGGCTTTACCTTTCCTCTTACCAATATGCCAAACTGGCTGGCAAAATATCCTTCTATAAATTATAATATAGTTTGAGTTATGGGCGCAGCTTGAGCCCAGCTTGATGCTAAGTTATTAGTTATATTCAGCAAGCTTTTTATATAATCACTCAAAAGTATTAAATATGATAAATGACACACACACACACACACACACACACACACTCGCACACTCTCGCACACACGCGCACACACAGAAGCGCATTAGTTTTCGGCTGAACTGGTTAAGGCTCATAAATTTTATTTGCTACTTGTGGTATTTTCTAAAGAAAACTAAATGTTAGGTTAAGAAGATGCCTAGACAGAATACTAATAATAAAATAATAAATATACAAAAATACAAAAAAATAGCCAGCGAAGATTATCTTCGACGCTCAGCAGATTTCATACCCTTGCAGACTGGAATAAGCTGAAGCATAGACCGAATCTCAATCATTTTAGTATGCCTTTAATAACCTTACTTTTGAATCTAACTGGAAAAATTAATTTGGATAATTTGATAAAAAGAAAAGGTTCTCATACAATTTTTAGTGCGATTGTTCCTATAGCAGATAAAGTAGACCGATCTTTCCGGTTCCAACATATATGCTGCTGGGGAAAAAAATAAAGCTACGTTCCAAATTTCATTGCCTAGCTTAAAAACTAAAAGACAGACGGACATGGCTATATTAAATCACATTAAGGGGTCGGAAATGCCTCTTTTAGTTAAAAAATACAATTTATAAATATACAAATATAATCTCTCATAATGGAAAATTAAAGTCATCAATGTCTATAGCTGGAAATAGTCAAGTTTATTTTTTTAATTTAATTTAAAATCTTACATACTTTTACTAGTTTTAAAACTATTTATATAATTTTAGACACTCATATTTATTTCTTCTGTTGTCGACTGTTCATAGAAAAAAGTATTAAAAATTAAAAAAATATTAAACGCAGATTGTTAAAACAATTTTTAATTAATTTTTAGATTAGATTATTATATTTTCTGATTATATTAAATTTGTTTCAATTAGATTTAATAGCTTTGCATTTAAGTTCTTCGTCCATAATTTTGTATATTAATTTTTAATTACTTGTAGAATGTATTTTTTAAAAAATAGACAGCTTTTGTGTTAAAATCTTATTTTATAAATTAATTCAACAATATTTAAATGTTTAACAGAAATATTAAGAGAAATATTTTATAAATATTTTTGTAGTTGCTAACTATGCCAGAACTTTGGCCATTTCAGGCAGCTCAGTGCTACAAAAAAACCAATTCACAACCCTTGTTTTTTTTTTTATTATTTTAACGAAAACAATTTATAGCATAAGGCCCCGAAAAGAGTGCCGAATCGGGAGCTGCAAAGGAACCCCAAAGAGTGGCAGCCGCCATATGTTCCAAATTGACCACAGCATCATAAATTTGAGGATTTAACATGTGAGCCAAGGAGGAGGGAGTTGGGAAGGAGTGGGATTGTGGGATGAAGTGGAATGGAGCAGGGGCAAATGCCCAGTGGCCACTTGGAGCGTGCGAAAAGCTGGAAAAACTAAAAACTGAAGCTTGAAGATTGGAGTGCAATACGTGCATAAAATATGCATTAAAATAATGAAAATTTATTGACTGCTCAACAGACGCTCATAAAAGTAACAAGATCATTAAGTATTCAAGGAGAACCCATGCACACACACACAAACTGACAACCTTACACTCACGCATAAACACACACATGTTGACAATTACACGCAGAGAAAAATATCATTTTAATCTGTAGAGCCTGCGCGCGCGAGCCAATAAAAATAATCATTTTTTGTATGCTCAGCACTTTTTTAAAACACCCACAAGAAGAAAAGAAAAAGAGTTTTTCATGCTCGCCGCCATGGAAAATCTTTTTCCAATCACGTAAACACAGCTGGAATTTTATTGCTGCATGTTTTTATTAAAGCAAAAGAAAAAAAACTTTGGCCAAAAAAAAGAAGGAAAATGCAAAATGCAAGCAGAAGCTGAGCAAAATCGCTGAACGCATTTTCGCATTGCAATAATAAAAGTTTTTCCGCCAAACGGCAAAAAAAATAAGAAGGACAAGAAAATGAAAATGAAAATGCAGCCACAACAGCATCCGAAATCTGTATGCCGCCCAATATGCCATAGCGCGTTGTGCGTTGCGTGTTGCTAGATGTGACCGGCTATATGTAAGCCCCTGTATTATATATATACTGGCGTACTCGTACTCTTACTCGCATACACCAGATACCAGATAAATCAACCCAAAACCCTAACAAAAACCCAAACCCAAACCCAAACCCGAACCCGAACCCGAACCCACATACACTCACATACATTTATTTGGTGCGCTATGTTCGCTATGAACTTGCCGCCTTCCCAAGTATTTTAATACCCTTCTTTTCCAGCGAAGGATGATCTAACTTTGTTGAAAGATAAATCAGATAATGATCACTTACTCTTTTCATCTTAGGACAAATATCACTAAGAAATTTGAATAAAATAGCCAATATTATATCAATTTTTGCCTTTAGTGATTATCTTGATCAATCAACATTTTCGGCTTTGCGATTACTACCAAGCGAAGAGCTTTAATATAAATGAAAAGTAATTTAATAGATAAAAAAACTATAAAGAAAATCATGACAATAAAGGATAGAACTTAAAAATAGCAAATATGATGTAGTATACTATATTAAATATACAAAATAATAAGTATATTTGTTCAGTGTTAAATAATATTTTCTGTAAAATAGTAAAGCCACCGAAAATCCATAAATTGTATAATTATAAGCTTAGTTAACTTAATTAATTACTTAACGCATAAGAATCCAATTAAATGACTTAAAGTAAATTTTGTGCTGAACAAATAAACAAATAAATACTAAAATATCTCATGAGATACAATAAAAATAATACGAGTATATTTAAAGGTGTGTTTGGAATTTCCTAGGGTATCAACAATTTTGGCATTGTGGGCGTTTCAAGTGCAGCGGCTGCTGTTGCATTCAGCTCGCATCCTTTGAAATGTAGCGAGTTGTTTTTCTTTATATTTTCTGTTTGTTTTCCTTTTTTTAGTTTTTATCGTGTTGCATTTATTTATCATATTCTTTGCGCTTTTGTTTCGGCTGCTGGCGCTATTCAACGGGGTATGATGAATGCAGTGCGCATTAGAGAGAGAACGAGGAAGAGAAAGAAAGCAATGGAAAGGAAGGGAAAGGAAAGGAAAGAGTATCGGTGTAGTTACCAGGGAATTTATTTGTTTTCTACTTATGGTGTCATAAAATTGTTTTAAGGCCAACTTAAATAAAAATGCTGAGCACAAACAAAAAAAAAAAACAAAAATAAAATACAAAAAAAAAGTAAAGCACAACCAACGAGAAGAACAGTGAGAAAAGTGTCAGAAGAGTGGACAGCAAAAGGCGAAACAAGTGGCGCAAAAATGGCGCAAAATCAAATGAAGATAAGAAGTGCACAAAAGTGGAAAACGGGAAAGCGGAACAGCGGAAAAGCACTAAAATGCATTGCATGTCATTTTGTGCATTTTCGCCAAATTGAAAATGTTTTGCGTTATTTATTTAATGTAAGCGTCTTCAGACTGTAAAGCAAATACAGCTGCAAATAAATATTACTCGTACTATGGCGAGAATTGAAAGAAAGCACCGTAAAAGTCTTATTTTTTAATATATTATATATAATTAGCTAGAGATTTATTTACATTTATAAGCTGTAATATAGGTGATATCTGAAATATATACATATACATAAAATATAGCTCTTTTTTTTATTTATTATCCTAAAATATGGAAAATATAAAGGTAATTTTTAATTATATATTTGGTTAAGAGTCGATTGCATTTCAATAACAATAGCCGCAGAGAGAGTCTCAATTAAACACACTCGTAACACCTACTCCTGCTTATTATTATATTTAATGAGGAATACATTAAATAAATTTTCTTTAAAATACCCTTTCAAAAGAAAAAAATGTTACCAACTGCATTTGGAATTCGTGCTGGTCCTTTAGCAATTCCCTTAGCATAAATTTATAAAACGTTTGCCATAAATTTTAGCTGGAAATGCGCTTCTGTCAAGTGTTTTTATTTTTCGTTGCTTTTCATTTTTCTCCATTTTTCATATACATTTCGTTTTTTTCTATTTTTCTATTTTGTCACTGACGTTGGACCGTTGGACCGTTGGACCTCCTACCAAAAGGCGTGGCAAAGACATTATATTTAAGCTGCATAATGAAATGTTTGCAAATGCTTAGCATTGCAAATGTTGCATTTGCAGTTGCAACTGCTGCAGCCAGCAGCCAAGTGCCTGCTGCCTGCTGCTCAGGTGAATCGTTAGCAATGAATCCCACATCTTGGAACAAGGATCCTCTTGGCAAATTATCTAATTAAAGCAAAAGAGCCCCAAATGTCAGTTGGGGTTTACAAGCTTTAAGCTCTCTCTTCCTCTCTGTCTCACTATATGCAAATAATCCACAAGGGAACACACTGCAGCCGAAAGGAAATCTTAAAAAAATTAAATAAAATCAAAAGAGGAAAAGAGAAATAAAAATAAAATTAAGTGGAATGCAAGGACCAACTTTTTCCGTTTTTATTTCATTTTTTCTGCTATACAAAAATGCCACTAAGCAGCTTTAAGTGTCTGTCAATGTCATATTTTCGTTCAGCTTACAACACTTTTTTGCTACTTATAGTTGCGATAAGCTTAAACAAATGAAAGGCAAATGGGAGCAAAAAGAAAATTCATTTAAATTCGTTAATGAAGCTTAGATACTCTTGCACAGAATTTAAAAAAATTTTTTTTTTTTCTCATTTTAGCTCTATTGGCAAAACAAAACTATTTTGGGCAATATTCATTCATATTAATTATAAGTATATACTTTGAGAATTTATCTTGTATCTTATAAGTATTTGTACCCTTAAAACAGGAATTATAATTGCACTGAAAGAGGCAATTCCAACCGAAATATATAGCATCGATCAGGACAATGACCGACTATCAGCCTGCTTTTCCTGCTTATTGTTTTACGCATTACCAACGTATGTAGCTATGGGGTATATGTATATGGTAAAATAAAATTCTTAAATTTTATGTATTTTTTGTGTTCATTCAGCAATAATAAATTAAATTAATTTAATGGTTGATCAGAGACATATTTTATTTTTGAGAAGAAGTTCATATTTACTCAAAGGTTCAATTATTTATTTCCATTTCTCTATCACATTTATATGTAAAAGACTAAAAAAAATATGTTTGGCTAATAATTACAACAAATTTTAAGAATGTCTCTTAAAAATTAAATAAGTTGGCTCATATGAAAGTTAGGAAATCTGTCAAAGCTAAGCTGCCATATTAAAGAGTATTATATAAAACGAAAAAATAAATAGGGTTTCTGGGCAAATGATAAAGTTTATAAGCGCGTAGCAGAACAGATTTCCTTGCACCTCTATCCGTCTATTATTCGATCCCCTATCCCACTGTGCACCTTCGCTTCTCTCTGGCAAAGTCTGGCCTGTCTGCCATGTAACTTCATAATTAAGTAATCCCCATGGCAGGCAATGCAATGCACCTTAAGCTCAGATTGAAATACCGAAAAACCAAAAGACCGAGATATATAAAGAGATGAGAGTGGGCCAACTGGTTTCTCGGCTACTACGAATATAACGGGGCAACTAGATAGTCAGGCCTCAATGGGTCTGGGTGGCTGGTACACTCAGAAAAAAACCACTATCAATTGCAATATGAGCAAATACAAATTAAAATAGAGTTTGAAATCGAATATTTCTGTTATTTTTTGCACTCACATTTTGATAGATTATTATTATCTGCTTATTATCTCTTATTAGCACGTAAGATCTGAAAATAAGATATTTACGATTAAGAGAAAACAAACATGTAATGAGAAGTTTGTAATCCTAATTAGGCTTCTGCAAATTGATCTTAGTCAACGTTTGACCTTACTTTTAACCTACTTCTCTTAAAAAGACGATTTTTATATATGCTCAAGAGATTAATTATTAACATAAACACCTACATTTATTTATTATTAGAAACCTTGAAAACAGTTTTATTTTAATTGTTTGTAGGCATTTGTATCGTAAATGGAGAGGTTATTTAAAGAATTACAAGATTTTATAATATAACTTGTAATATATTCACAAAAATACAAGTTCCCAATATATTTAAAAAAGTATTTTTTCTCCAAGTGTGGAAGCTACCAAAATTTAAGGCCCAAGTGTCAGGCGGTAGCCGGCACTGCACTGCGGGTATCCCAACAGACAGGAGAGAAGGCACCTCAAACTGGACTTGGTTATGGCCATGTGCGAAGGCAATGAGCATATCTTATTACCACTGCAGAGATTACCAGCGGAGGGTAGAGGGAGACTAGCCAGTCGGGCAACAAGCTTTAACGGCCTTTTGCTTTGACTTTGACACATGTTATGAAATTTGAATAGATCACCGCGGCTATTACGTGTGTCTCGCTCTCCACAGAAAAAGAGGAAAAGAGAAGGCGAACAAGAAAGATAAGGAGAAGGAGAAGGATACATTGCTCAACATGATGCAGCAAACCAGCAAACTGTAAAGTGTAGAGTGTTATGTTTGTTTTTGGTTGTATTAAGTCGATAGACTCGTGAGCCTCGTTTCGAGTACGGGTTAAGAACATCTGGACGATGAGTTTACATGAATTGAGTGCCAGTTTAATGAAGTTGTTCAGTTAAGAATGTACCAGGCAGAGTTATGGCTATCAAATAAATAAACTAAAAGCAACAGCAAATACGAGCGGAGCCTCTACAGCTGCAAAAGAAATAATTAAAGCTGAACAGCCTACAAAGTATAACTACAGCATTTAAGAACAATTCAGGAAATAGAACTCAAAACAAGGAAATAAAAATGATCGAAAGTTATTGAAAAAAAGTAACTATTCCAATTAAATACAAGTATTTAACTCTGGCATTGACAGTGTAACAAAAAATTGCAAAATCCAATCAACATTCAACATGAACAAAAACAATAAAGTAGAAGCTACAAATGAATTTTCCATTCTTAACATTCTAAAATAATGCGAAAGACAAAAAATATTTAAAAAAAATTAGTTTTTTGATATGCTACTCTCATATAAACATGGCTCCAAAGCACTGGAAATTTTGGAGGGAAAAAAAGACTATTCAGCTCTTCTACATATAAAGTTTTTAGACAGACACCTATTTAGTTAATAATATAGGGTAAAACCTAGACAGCTCTTTAGTCAATAGTAAGGGGTAAAAAATATTTAATTCAACAATTTAAAATCAATTTACAGGACAATTTCTACAAGAAAGCACACAACAACAGCAGTAATTATGGGGGAAAAACATGCTGTAATCTGAGCAACCAGAGAGAGAGAGAGTTCAACTTGATTGCAACAAAGTGTGGCAACAATCTATTTTAACAGCCATTATAATATAGTCAATTATAAATGTATCAATCAATCGGCAAGCTGGGAGAGATAGGGCAAGGGTTTCATATGCCGGGAACTGAATCATGAAACTTAACTTTGATAATTAATTGATGATGCAACAAGTAGGAAGAAGATGTGGCCAAGATTAGGAGTAAGCTCTTGTGTTCTCTGGTCTCTGGTCTCTGATCTCAGGTGTGGAGAACTGGAAGTCTGCTCAGGTGGGCAACGAAATCATGAAAACAACAGCGGAACGGAAATCGCTCAGGAGACTTGATCATTATGCATGCCACCATGGAATCGACTCCGGTTGTTGTTGACAGAACTGCCACACAGCTGCTTCTACCGTTTTAATTGCCGCAAATTAAAGTATCATTAAATTATGTAGAAAATGCGCTTCAGTTTCTGCGTATTACACATTCTCTAACAGCCCAAAGAGCGAGAAAAAAGAACTGAAGAAAATTGCAAATTGATTAAAAAACATTAACATGTTGCTTATCACTCAACACATGTGTGTCTGTGGGGTCTGTCTGGCGTCTGAAGTATGGAGAGAGTGTCGTCAACTGCCTGGGAAATTGTGTAAGCTCTGGAATTACTTATGGGCTGGTCTGACGTTCTTGACGACTTGCAGCAGGCTGTTGGTTTGGCTGCGGCTGGGGCATGTCTCCTGCCTCATGCCTGGAGGCTCCCAGTTAGGCAGTTAGGGGGCTGTTCTCTTGGGTGCTCAAATTTTATGAGTCAACGTCAGCCAATAGATAGGCCTTCAATCAGCTGCAACTTCATAATTAAAATTCTAACGGAGTAAGCCTCTCTGAACTGGCAGTTAAAAGAGAAACCCTGTACGGGCATTTTGCATTCGCAATTTCTCTGACTATAAATCAAAATTAGAAATAGGCAAACAAGAACTATTTAATTTCCTTCAAAAAATAATAGGATCGAGTCCTGCAAATTCTTGGATCATAAATCCATTACTCTTTCCTCCAAAACATTGCAAATATATTTTAAGAGGTGTTCACAAATAGTTTTTAAAGAAATGTTCGCAGATATTTGAAAGTCGAGACCAAAGTCAATATAACTTAAAAAAGAGGCAAAAAATAGGTAAAAATCTGTAAAATATATTTTTCCCTAATTATGCTTAACTTTGCTTAAAACTACTTACCAACAAATATTAATTGACGGAGCTTAATTTTTTTATTTATTTATTTATTTATTTATTAATAAATCGACTAATTGCAGTCGATTAAAGGATTACAAAAGAATTAATATAATTATTATATAAATTAAATTAAAATTTAGAAATTAATTAAATTAAAATTTACAAGTAAGATTAAAATTGAATTCTGGGGTATTAAAATCAATCAATTTTTATGGTCCAACATTTGTTGCACAGGATTGGGGAAAACCCAGGCAAAAAACCCAATCAGACGAGGAAAAAAGGCGAAAAAGAAATATAAAGATTGTTGAAAATAGAATGAAAAAAGAACATAATAGACAAAAGGATAGAAAGAAAGAGAGTAATAAAGTAAGATAACACATCACATGGACATACATAATAAACAATGTGACCGTGTGCCCCAATTTGATGGAACCGAGGATCCATAGTAGATGGAGCAGATGCGTCAATGTATCGCGCTTCAAGCCAAGCCATTGCTGTGGCGAAAATAATTAATAATTATAATGCAGATACCCGACATAGAACTACATCCATTTCTACATTAAAAAAAAATATCAAAAATCAATCGAGTATTGAATAATCAGAATCTCGAGATTTGGAGCGGATTCTCGGTAGGTATCCGGACTTTTTTAGTGATGTATTAAATTATAATAAAGAAAAAGAAAAACAGAGAGAAAAGAGGACAATTCAGGAAAACACCAACCAAAAAAGAAGCACTGTTGCCAAGGCAGCAACCACGTCAACCAATCAATGATTGGGGTTCTCCCGAAGACAGAATAGAAGAGCAGATTTTAGGTGTAAGAGAGAGAGTTCTAAAGAGATAACGTGATAAAATTCGTTGTAGTTGGAGCACAGCACACGGAATCGATTGTGCAACGCATAGTTAGTTGTGCAATTAGATAAAAATAAGGGATAATAATTTCTTGTTAGTCTACGTGGAACATGAAAGTTAAGACGAGATAATAGAAAAGGAGAGCTAATGTCACCGATAATTAATTTATGAAGAAAAATAATACCAAGGATAGTTCTACGGTTAGTTTTTAAGGGAGATCAATGAGTAAGAGCCTATCAGAGTACGGTGGAAGACGGCGATCGGGATCCCAGTTTAAGCCACGAAGGGCAAAGAGGAGGAATTGCTTCAATACGAACTTGATGGATTCCATATTGAGGACTCTAAACACATGAACAATATTCTAGTATGGGGCGAACTAGAGAAGTATAAAGGATTTTGGTAACAAAGGGATCATTAAACTCCTTGGACCAACGTTTAATGAATCCAAGAACACCCTAGGCTTTGTTAGTTATAGAGGAGATATGCAGAATGAATTCCAAAAAATTAAAACTCGCTCTTTTCGGCATAGCCGAACCGAAACTCTAATAAAATAAATAATAAGAAATTAAATATCATTTTTTTTAACTGTGGCGATTTTTATCTACAACAAAAATGACCAATGAAAATAAGTTCGTGTTATTAACATATACTTTATTTGGTTCAACTTTCATATTAAATGTTGAAAACTGGTAAGGAAAGGCTGTTTCCGGCGCTCCGAACGCTACATACTCTTGCAGACTGAGATAATAGCTTGAAAATTTGGTTCATATTGACCGATTTTTCCTGTGGCAGCCATGCGAAATAGTGTCCACTCTTAAAAATTTTCGAGAATACTTTTAAAAAGCCACCTATTACTTTTAGCGTAATAGGGTATACAAATTAAATGCCACCTGATACTAACTTCATTTCCAAGCTCAACTTTTAGCCAGAAACTAAAACCTATCCTCATAAACCACAAATCAACCCACAACTTGCTCGCTTGGCAATTCATCAATTTTATTGTTTACCACAAAAGCGACTCCAATAAAAAGGGAAAAAGGAAAAAAAAGAGAATTTGTGGGCGGGAAGGAAGAAAGAAAAACTATTGCAATTTCCATTTGGAACCGCAACTAATTTCAACTTTATTATTTGATTTGGAGCACTGACCGAAATGGCCAAAAGTCAAAGGCAATAAATCACTCATACGCCAAGTGTGCCGCACGGCTAAAAATGAAATTGCTAGTGAGAAAATTTTCTGAGTGGAAGCTGCAGCAGTGTTAGAAAATGGCCAACAGCTGTCGCAGCACGTTTCATGGTTGGTCGCTCTGATTCGACCCAAGGACTCGGGCTTCACTTTATGCTACCTTTTTATACCCTACTTGAAGTGAGAAAAGGGAGCAGTATTTATATTAGATTAGGTAACAGCCAGAAGGAAATCTATTGACTATACCTAATTTTTGAATATTTTTTTATTCAAATGAGGTTTAAGCCTTTTAAAATACTTTCTGATGAAAGTTCTTGTATTAATTTTCTTAAGTGATTTATTAAATTGCTGTGCAGAATATTTCTTATATGCAACAGACAGACAAAAGCAATTGTATTTCATTTTATCAATTTTTATTTAATTTTACATCTATTATTAAAATATGAAAAGAGATAATAATTTAACAAAATTATAATACATTTTGCAAGGCTATTAAAATCATATCAAGAAAAAAGCTAAATTTCACCGTTTCCAAGAAGAAAAGTCATATGTAGTATTTGTCTGACTTTAGATGTTACTACAGAGTATCTCCCAGTTGCTCTATTGAATCTGGAACAGTTTTATTTATTTATTTGATGGGTTTGGGTCAATTTCGCGCTTATTTACGCAGTTGAGACATATGCAACACGTGCGAAGTTGACATATCTGGACAAGCAGCATTAACCCTTAGAAGACAATTTAACACCTGACGAGGTTTCTTTTCCTTTGCTTTTCTATCCAGTTGCACCATTGATTCATGCCACAATTTCATGCCACAATTTCATGCCCCACTGAACAAGCAGCTGTTCTCTGTTCTCTGTTTTAATTTTTATTTGATTTTTGGGTTCAATCACCCGCAGAGCACACACTGGGCGCCATATGTGTTGTTACTATTTCTGTTTTAGTTGAGTTTTCCGCATTTTCCAAGTTTTTCCACTGTTCACCCTTTAGGCGAAAACAAAATACAAAATACAAAAAACAGAAAGAAAAAAACTAGCCACATTTCGCGCCCTGTTAGCCTTAACACTTGACTTGTCTTTACGCTGTTCGCTGCTGTTGCAACTCGCACTTAAGGCCAATTAAATTTAATGTCTCAATTAGCGGCCGTTATGAAAATTATTGACTGCCTGCATAGGTTTTTCTATCCATCTTTTATGCCATTTCTTTAGTTTAGTTTTTCCAGCTATTTTCACTCGCTCCGGCTAATGGCCCCTAGTTGAAGCAGGAGCTGGAGCTGAACCAGAAGCTGAAGCTGATTAAATGGCTACTTGTAGCTATTCTTTTTTCCTTGGGTTGAATGACTGCAAGAGATCAGATTTTATTTGGAAGCGATGACACAGGAAACTGCAAAGGAATAGGTAATTAAACTTGATCGAGTAGCATTTTCTAATATTTTAATTTTTGTTTTCATGATGCCAAGTTTTGTTTCCGTTCACCCTAACTTTGTTATGATACTATCAACAGTTATATGATAATGCTATCTAATTATTTATTACAGTGGAACCTCAGGCTTCAATTAAATATCTTAGCTGAAGCAGTCAATACTGCTCATAGCACATATAAAATAAAAATGACGAAAATATATTCATTACTCTCCAAATTTTCATTGTTGAAAGAATTTCACTGGTTATTAATAAAGGTTTTTAATTAAATTATGCTCTTAAAGTAGGCAATATTGTTTTTCATGTGAAATTAATGCTTAATTGAAAACCGGGACTGGAATGATAACAATAATCTAATACTATTTATCGTTGTTACTTTTAATTATATTGCTTCAATTTCTACTCTGATCGGATATAATTGTATTATATATTCTGCTTGCATTCTTTATATTTTCAGTTCCTATCCCATTTCTCCCCAGCACTCATTTAGTCAGCTAGCTTTAAGTCTTTTAAAGTATTAATCCACTTAGGAATTTCCCCATTGTTAACTAATTTTCCTTTAGTGACTTTAAGCTATTTATATAAAAATTTAACTAAAAAAAAAAAAAAAGATTTCTCAAATGTTTCTCTTTAATTCCTGTTCAAATTTTAAACTGTAGCTCATTACTCGCAAAAAGGACTTCAATTTTAAGCATAAATTAGAATTGGAATTGACGTCCAGGCCCCAATGGAGGAGCAACAGCTATGTATAGGAGTGGTGGAGCGGAGGGGCAGCTCGTCCTCAGTAGAAGTGGGTGGGGTAAACATCCTGGCAGTGGCACCAACTGGGCCATAAATCAAAAGCAGCGCGCGGCGTTTAATACACTTGACGCCAGATTTCCGCGACAATTTGCGCATGAATTAAACATAAAAGCAAGTTGCCAGGGTAACGCACCACACTCCACCCGCAACCCCAGCCGAAATCAGAAGCTGGGGCAGGCACTGGAGAGGTTTCCCCAGTTTTCCTGCCAGTTTCCCGGTTTCCCAGGCAAGTGGGCAAATAAAATCAAAGTAGGTAACACGCGCAAATAAAACACTTGACACATTAAAACGGCAACAAGAACTCACATGAGAAACATTGAAGAGGAAGGAGTGAGTATTACACTGTCAGAAAAAAAAACAAGCAACTCTGTATCTAAATTACTAATAATATAACAAAATCCAACTCTATTCGATATGGTTTTCATTGAAGAAACTTTTTTACAATGACAATCAGTGCAATTATTGAGTATTCTTTAATTTGACTCTACACAATATTTAATGTCAAAAATATAGCCTTTTATTATTACCTAAATAAGCATTAATTTAAAAAACATTGAATATTCTAGAAAGTTAATAGATAAGCCACAAAATTGAACAATTAAGACGCATTGCATTGCGCCTACTGTGGAGAATATATAGCCATTTAAGTCTAGCAAAGAGCTAATAATTTTATTTCTTCTTTCAAAAGTATGCTATGATTAATCCTGTGAATATATTTATAGAGATTTGATGGATTTTAATATATTGAGAACCTCGGTTTGCACGAAATCCTTGAGTTTGAGAGCTCCCTTTTCAATACGTTACAGCACTTACATTCAACTCTAAAATATATACAATAAATTTCCCAATTCATAAATTTCCGCTTAATATTAATAATAAACCGGTTTGGCTCTACTAAAGTGAACTTGAGCCCAATGTGGACCTTTTCTTTTATTATAAGAAGATTCAAGTTACTGAACCAAATTTAGTCGAACTGTCGATCTAAAGTAAAAAGAATTCGAAAAAGTTTCGAGTTTAAATTCTTCTAATTATCCCTAAGGTATAAAATTCCAATTGTCTATAAATCAAAAATAAACCAAACAAACGGAAAAACTGGCGAATACAAACAATTAAACAGAACCAACCGAATCTTTGATACAAGGACTCTTAGAATCCTTTATCATGTCTGAGCCTCCGAACCAAACATATTCAACTATTTCAGAGGTTGAAGTCCTTGGTACTAAACGTAAAAAATAATATAGAAAGAAAATGAAAGAAAACACCGCACTCTTTTCTAAGTGTAGGGGGTGTATAGAGGGTGTTCCAATGGCAACGCCATGAGCAATGCGGCTACAAATTTCCATTTTGTCCTGTGGGGGACCCGCTTCATGCAAATAAGTGACACTCGCCGAACAGACAAGCGGACAGACGAGCGGACGAACGGAGTGACTGAGAGTAAGAGGATAGGGAGAGGACAGGTGTAGGCAGGATAGGAGCGCGCATATATGTATATAAATATATATGTGTATTACACACGTGTTTGTGTGTGTGCGTGTGTGTTTGGTGAGTGTCGTCTTACACGCGCATACATACAAATTTAACGAGTCGCATTTATGATACCACAGACAAGTATAATAATTTCAATTAACGACACCCGCGGGTCTGTTGCCAAAGGGAGGCATCGGTGGAGAAGGGGAGCGAGGGCAGGTAGGATGCAGGTGTAACAGAGATGTGACTATGCCTTCATCTGAGTGTATGCCTGTGTGCTTCAGCTTAATAAAGAACGAAAATAAAAGCAAATTTGACTGCTGTGTGATCAAAATTGAGATGCTGCTCGTATACCAAATCATTTTTTTAATAGGAAAATCACGCTTTTTAATATCAGAGAATATACTGCTAAAATATTATTTTGTGTTAAGTGCTAAATTGTAAAATGATATATATTGAAAGTCGAATACATAAGCTCCAAATCCAATCAAGCCAACGTTTAACCGAAAACAAGTTGAATCCACTGAAATAACAGGCCCGGTATAGCCGCATCCGGAGTTGGTTTTTGAAAAATTCCTAGAATAAATCTGGAGATAGTTTATATGGCAGAGTCGGCAACTTGTTGGAATGCAATGTTCATTTAAAAAAGGAGGATAAGAGGTTGACGAATAATTAAGGACCTATTCTCATACTTAGCGAATGTACCAAGAAGAATTTCATTATAATGGGTGGAAACCTTTATACCCGAGGGTATTATAACTTTGTCCAGAAATGTGTAATGCATAGAAGGACCAATATCTGACCACATAAAGTGTATATATTATTGATCAGGACGACGAGACGTGTTGATATAGCAGTGTCTGTCTGTCCGTCTGTTTATATGCAAAATAGTCTCTCAGTTTTTGAGCTAGGTGAATGAAATTTGGTATGGAGCCTTCTTTTTGTTGCAGGCAGCACATATGTCGGAACCGGCCGAATTCGGACAAATATATCATGAGTTTGTTCTTATGTTTGATTTTGAAAAGTTTTACATTTCCTTCAAATATCTTGAGAAACAAAAAAGTTTTCTATTTTTATCTAATTTTTATATATATTTATCCGATTCGGCCAGTTCCAATATATGTGCATCGCGACGTGTACCAAAATTTCACTGACTTTTAATATAACTACTGTATGGTATCGGATATGCGTGCTTTAGTAATAATGTCCACAGATAGAGTAGTTTTAAAAATGCTTTAAAAATTAGAGCCTAAAATAAAAATAAAATAAAAAATAAAAAAATAAAATATTTATAGTTTACATGGAAATTGGTTCATACAAATTGTTCCATAATTTAGCATTTGCATTCATTTTAAATTGAATCTGAAATTGAATTGGCTTTGGTACTGGTGCAGATTAGTTTAGTTTAGATTTGAAAACTGCAGCAGTGAACCCTGAAATGTGTCAAATAATCGGATATCCGGCTTCAAATCGGCTTTCTTTATATTTATTGTTTTGAATAATAAACAAAAAATTCTAAAATTTTATTCTCAATCTGGGTTAATATAAACTAAAGAATCCATTTATTATACACTCTCAGTTTTGTCATACTAAAATGTTTCCAACATAATATTAAAATGAGAGTCATTATACCCAAGTCAAGGACCATACTTCTTGTTTCCGATTTTCATCATCACAATCACTGTGATTGTAACATTTTCAATCACGCTTTCCCTCGCATCACTATAAGCCCGTACACCGTCCTTTAGACTAGGCAGGTGTGGACATAAAAAGGAGCTGCTGCTGTTGCTGCACAGCAAAAAAAGAAGCAGGAAAGTACGCAGAATAATGAAAATGTGAATGCGAAGAGTCACGTTAAATTTACGTATCTGTGTGTTAGTAGGTCGCAGTTGGTGTGTGTGTGTGTGTGGATGTGTGTGCATTATTATGCCTCTAGTTAACTTAACGCATATATACTTTCTTAGCCACATTCCTTGGCCAAGTTTTACACCCTCGCCAGCTCATCAGCATAAAAGTTTTTAATGAGCCATTTTGCTGTCTTTTGTCGCTGAATTCTTCCTCTTCATCTTACTCTAAAATAAATATATATGTATGTATTACACCTATATATACCTACTTATGTACATATACTATATATGCTTTCATATCCTCCTCTTTCCTTCTTTTCCTGAATGTGTAGCGAATTTGTTATGACAAGCACAGTTGACACGTTTTAATTAAATTTAATTAGTGCGTTCGCTACAAAAACAACAAAAACAACAAAAACAACAAAAACAGCAAATTGTCCAACATGACAGCTGTATTAGGTGGGCAGAGAGTGACAACCTGACTGTAAAGCCGCAGCTTTTTATGACGTCTGATGAGCTCCTATTCTGAGTATATAATTGGAACATGTGTAAACCTCATTTTGCCTTGAGCCAAACACAGAATCTGATATTTCAGCCAGCAAATTTGAAGGTGTTTAGGTATGGGTTTCCCTCTAAACATAGTGGTAATTATTGTAAATGTAGATGGTAAGTTAATAATGAGAATATAATTTAAATTACAACCACGAAACGAGAACTGATGAAAGCATAAAATCCAAAAACTAAAGAAAATCGACCGATTGTTCCTATGATATATTACAATACTTATATCTTAAATAAATCTCTATTGTAATTTTTATCAAAATTTCTTGAGAAAAGATTTCAATAGAAAACTTTTGAATTGTATCTATGACAGCTTTAAGAAACAGTTATTCCATTAGATCAGATCCGACAGCAATATATGCAAAGGAAGGTACGCCTCTACACTTGCAAAGTGAATTGTTTCTAAGGCAGCCGTATGATATACTAAAATCTAGCTTATAAATTTGATCAAGATACGTTCAAAATGAAAAATGTTTTCCAAACATCAACTTTTGAACCGATTATTCCTATGGGAGCTGTATGATATAGATGTAGTTGTCCGATTCAGCCATTTCCGACATATATGCTGACTGCAGTATAAAGAAGGCTCCATACCAAGTTTCCTTCACCCAGCTCAAAAACTGAGAGACTAGTCAGACATTTAAACAGCCGGACAGACGGACATGGCTATAACAACTCGTTTCGTTGTCCTGATCAATAATATATAAACTTTATGGGGTCGGAGATGCCTACTTCAATGCCTTAAACGTTTCATGACAAAATTATAATACACTTCTGAAGTGTATAAAAACAGACACAAATTACTATCTCACAAAAATATAAGTCTTGGAATTTTATGAATGTTTTTAAAATTTACATAGAATATTTTCTTAGCTTTACTCACCAAAACTAAAATATTTCAAGTAAGGCACTGGCAGATTCTGATATATAACTATAAGTATTGGTACACTACATATATCCTGTTACTGAAGTACATTAAGGATAAAGTCCTTTCAAATTCTATTTGACAGACATTGAAATGTTATTAGTCCTGAATCTTAAAATTATGGATCAAGTACAAAGTTTTTAAAATAATCAAAAGTTCGAAATTTTTTGAAAATTAAGTTTAGATATGATATACAATTACATTTAATTCTTAATTAATTAAAAATTAAATTCATACTTGTTGGATTCTTTCTTTTGAGCATTTCTTGAAGTACAAAAATAAAGGCCTCAAGCCGATTTTGAGTCAAAGCTGGTTCAACCCAGATGTTTAAATATTTCTGCAACTCAAGCCAAATAATTTACCTAAAAAATCCTAAAATATGGAGAAAAAAATGTATGAATCAAGGTATAAACCAAGTATATGAACCTATGGACTCAATGGCCGAACCTCATATTCCTGACCCCAAAGACTGAGCTCAACACCGCGAATCGGAGCTCAACAATTTTTTTTTCATTTCCTGCCTTCAATTCTGAATTTTTCTAGTCTATTCTTTTATATGTATAACTTTGTAATATTTTGTTGCATTCAGAATTATATTGAAAATAATTTAAAACCTCTGGTTATCCTTAGACAAGGTTTCAACATAGAATCGAAACTAAGTAGGATCGATTGCTGTAGTGAAAATATTTGCAATAGATGTCACCACAGTGATTTTCATTTCTCATGGGTAACTGGCCAAGTGTCGCCAAGGAGGTAGGAAGGGGGATGGGTGTGGTAGAGGACTCTCCAATCAATTTGAAAATTATAAATGCACATTGATAGAGTAACAGCAATCAGGACAGCTCATTGATTACCCACATGCCAAAGCATAAACAGTGGCGACTTGGCTTGATAAAGAAAATCAACTCTAACTCAAACTCTAACCAAGTGCCAGGGAACACAACAATTACAAGTTTCCTGCCCAGCAGCGTCACAACTGTACCAACAACTAATGCTAAGCTAGGCGCCTGAGCAGGGATGCAGGTAAAATAGGTCTGGGGCTGGGACTAAGACTGGAGCTGGAACTGGAACTGAGACTGAGCTGCGACTGGGTCTATAGTCTGTAGCAACGGCAACTTGTCAGCTCGAATGACGTTTTAATAAGTCACATAATTCATGGGCTGGCATTGCCGATATTCTCTCTGTATGTGGATGTGGATGTGGATGTTGATGTTGCACGTATATGACAATGTTACCGCGTGCCCCAAACGGCAGATTACATGTCGTCGTCGTCGCCGTCGTTGTTGAAGAGATTGCATTGCCATGGCATTCATTTTGGGGTCGCTTTGACATGTAGAGTTTCTCCCTGCTGGCTCCTGTCTTCTATCTACTACCTACTGACTGCTGTCCACATATCCCTACATTGCCTCCTGCCGCTCTCTCAGCCCCTGCCTGTCTTGTCAGCTGCTCATTTGTCAATGTAATTGATTTTATGCCTGGGCTTTTGACTAAGGATTGGTTGGATAACTCCCCTAGTTGGCTACCTGACTACCTAGCTAGCCTTTTGCCTGATATATTATTCGATTAAAGTTAAACGTAAATCAAGTAGAAGAGTATGATGTAGCTATCAGCCATAGGTACGGAATAAGGCGATACGAGAACAGGTAAGAGAAGTAAGACTACAAGTTCTCATCACACAAGTTATTGCTTAGAGTTCATATAGATAGAGATTGCGTGTTCCCCCACGGGGAATACGAATTATGGCCAAAAAGAAGGTCAAAAGAGTGGCAAATGCTAAAAGAAAAAGGTGAAATGCGGGGTTAAGAGATAATTTCCTGAGAGATGCGAAAGATATAAGATCAATTTGAAGTTGGATAAGGTAAGATCAGAGATATTTAAAAGGTCAAAAAGGGGCTAAAAGTTGTAAATTTATAATGAAATAGAATCAAAGTCAAAAAACATTAAATAAAAGAGCGTTCAAGCTTCAAATATAATTATAATTGGAAGACCCACTATTTCATCCACCTTGAAATTTAATCAAGATACTTTGGGAAACTAAATATACTATGGCAGCTCTATAATATAGTAGGCCGATATTAATGATTTTTTAATGTGGGATAAAGAAATCTTTTATGGTTATTCTAGTTTGAAAGTGTATGTTATATTCAGAGAGTCAAAGATAGCCTTTCCTTACAAGTCTAATTTTAATTCGATCCAGTTGTAATTCATTTTTAAATATTAATATAAAAATTTAATCAAGAATACCATTGGCGAAAAATAAAGAATTACATATTGTATAAAGTCCAACTATGTCAACATATGATCCCGCCCGGGAAATATAGAATCAGAAGAAAATCTGCAAAGTTTTTCTTTTCTGCGATTGGGTTCACATTTTTTCCAACACATTTCCAAAAAATAAATTATATCAATAAAACAGATTTTAAAAAATCTACAGGCTGAAACACAAAAATTATATTCTTAATATTGGTTCTAACGGGCGACGCCGGGTAATGCCGACAAGTTTCTCGTATAGTACGAAAATTAAGAGCTCAATTATTTATTGGCAGCCATAAAGGCATTAATAGTCTGTATCTGAAAAGCACTTTTAGTTTTTGTCTCTGCATTTTCATAGTGTTCGGTGTTTGCTCAGTGTCTTCTTTGAAAGGTACCGTTGCTTAGAAGTAGTAATGGCTATTTTTTACTATCATTTAATTTCATCTGTGGCAATTTAATTAGCAGACAAGATTATTAGCACCCAAAGCCCAAAGTAATTCCATAAATACAGCAATAGTTCCGTAGACCTGGCATCCATAAAGCCATCTAAGCCAATCAGTATAGCCAAAACACGGCTATTAATTATAGCAAAAGTATAAATCTGGCATTGCCTATCGCCAAAAAGCCCCAAAGAAAGCTGTCAGAGACTTCCTAGAGAGGATGCCAATGACAGTCCCAGAAGTAGAAGAGTCGACCGCCTGCCGCGCATGTGCAGCGACGTCCCAAATTACAAGCTATAAAAATTTATGAGCCCCAAAGACATCAGCAGAAGATAGCCGAACAAAGAACGTATCTAAAAGATAGACGAACAACGCGCATCGCCATAAAACTCAGTCTCCACATAGTACGAGCAGTATCACAGTAGCTGCCATGGCTCTGTGGCATGCAACAGGCTACCGGTTTCCACAAATATACAGAACTTCATCCTCTCTTCTTCTTACTATTGATTGAAAATTAAGTTGTGCGAAGACTGTATGCAGTAAACTGAGAGTTTTTCTAGGTCTATATCACTAAGAAGGTTCACAGAAAAAAAGCGGCTTATAACTTTACATGTTCTTTCTTCGGCAAACTTTAAATTTTTTCAATTGGATGAAATATATTGTCTAGCATACAAATATTTCAAAATATGCGCTTAGCTATTTTCAACTTAAACTAATTAAAATGGCTATGTTCGACGCAGCCGCAGATTGAAATAACCCATTGGAATTTGTTTACAAACTTATTTATTCTTACCGGTTGTTCCTATGGCAGCTAAATGATATAGTAGTCCGACCTTAACGTTGGTAAGTGTTCAGAGAGCAATCTTTAAAACTCGTAATTAAATAGCATCAGCATTCCTTGCAAAACCAAATGTTTTCCATTAAACAATTTTAGAACTTATTGTTCCTATCGAAGCTATTTGATATAATAAACCGATCTTAATGGTTTTACCTGTGCAATTAAAAAAAAAACAACACTACTTCTTACTTGTAACTTGTACTTTTATCAACAAACGTTGAGATGTAAAAGTATTAACCGACACTTATGCCTCATGAGCAAAAAAGAAGGCTATATCCAAATTTTCACCTACCTCAAAATCAGAGATGTTCTTTTTCAGGGCATTACAGACTCGGTCACAAAGTAATAATACCCTCTTCACGGGTACACAAATATTGCTCATTTCCCTTTTATAACATTCCACGCAAATAGTATAATTATTATTTTATATTTATTTCTTCCAGATACTTGAAAGACGTATTCCATATACACATTCCAAATGCCAACGAAATATAGGAAATGTACTATCAGGATGGTCTAATAATTAAATAAAAGTCTAAAATATTTCCCATTACTTTTTTATAAAGTGTGCTAAAATTTAAATTAAATTACGTATCTCTCATTCAAAAAGTATTCCAGCTTTAATAAACAGCAGTCTTTATTATATTAATTTGATTAGCATATTCTTGATAAGATTTTTGAGCTAGCTTAATGAGAACATTACAAGTCATAACGATGTCTAAATATTCAGTTTTCTGGAGCAAACTCAATTACTTAGAGAGCGCACATCTATTTCCGCAAGCCCCTCTAGTGCCCTAAAGCCAAGATTTGGGCAAACATTGCTGTAGCTTCAGCTTCAATTTTACCTTCAGCTTCTTATGGCTGGCAAGTTGCCTCAGTTGGCTCTGTTGCCTGTTGGCTGCTGCTTTGCCTTTTGATGATTACAAATTAATCACACTTTAAACATGGCAATTACGCTTCTCGCACCGCGACAGGACAGGCCCAAGATATCATGGCTTAAAAGCGTAGAATTCTGATATGCTCCTACCAGCCTCATAAGAAGATGCATGTGGCAAGAACCAAAACGAATATTGGCTACCTCAAGAGCCGCAAAAGAAGTAACAGCAGCACAAAAGGCTGCTTTTGCACTAAGAAAAAAAAAGCGAGTTTAAACTTTTGTTTGATAATTTTTTTTTAAATATCCAAAACATTCTCATTATTTCGACAAATTGTAGTTTTACTCTGGTTAACTTTGTTCATATTAATTTTAATTCAATACTGATTCAAAAAGAACATCGTATTTTACTCTATAGCTTTAATCTTAAATCGAAGAATGACGCTGATATCACAACTTAACTTGCTTGAGTCTCCAACAAAAAATAATTATGAAAACCTTGCTTGAATTCTTGGAAAGTTTCCACTTGATTCAAAGCAACAGCATCCTTACTATTTTTCTCAGAGTGTGAGCTCTTACTTGGCTTTTATATGGAAAAATTGCTTCCTTTCGCTGTTTAACTTTCATTTTAATAAATAATCAAGCAGAGTGACTATCGTTTTGGACCTGGAGCTGGACCTGTATCTGGACTTGGACTTGGTTTTGCTCTTGGTCTTGGTCTTGGTGTTGGTCTTTGTCTATTGCGGGTAGTCGTACGTCTTTGGCTGCGGTTCGTCAAGTCCCTCATGTAATTTCCAGGCAATTTCTCATAGCCATAATTGCATAATTTCAAAGTTGTTGGCAACTTAATTGCGCGCAACGCGACCAAACGCTGGCAGCTGCCTTGAATCTGACTTTGAATCTGACTACAGAGCTCACAGTTGCCCAATCCGAACGGGTAGCTCTTCTCTCACATACCCTAACAGAGGGTATTACAGCCAAGCTTATCCTGAAAGAACTTAACTTTCTATTGTGGAAAAAGAACCTACAGAGTTTTGTAATTTTTTTAAAATTAAAATTATCTCGTAAATACCTTTTCATATTTTGCATAAACCTTAGTTTTAAAAAATACAAGTTTCATTATGTTCTATAAATTTTTCACAGAATTTAATAATATTTATTAAGTGTCTCTACCAAAAACCAATGCAAAAGAGCTACAAAAAGTCAACTCTAAAAAGGATGCTACATCTATATATTTTTCTGCGGAATGTATTCTGAATTGGCTTTTAGTGAAGATTTTGAAGGTTTTTTCTGCTAAATATAACAAATTGAATTAAAATCGTTGCATAGGGTATTTGTTCTTCTACTATTTCAGCTGTTTAAATCTTTGTTGTTGTTTCGGCTGTCTTCGGTGTAAATAAAACCTTTTTAAACGGTTGTCATGTGGCAGCCATATCCAAGTATACACAGGACTACCGGACACAGGGTGGACTTGGAAGCTGACTAACTGACTGGCATGAAGAGTCGCCTCTTTCTCTCTGAGAATCTGACTTCAAAGCGCGCACATCATCAAACATGTGTTTCAACTTCTTCCAAGCTTCTCTCGAATCTACCCCATGCTTCCAACCCCTCACCCCCTTCGAACGACAACGCCTGTCAGATGACTACAAAATGCATGACTCCATCTCTAGCTCCATTTTCGTTTTCTGAGTCCCAGTCCCAGTCCCAGTCTCAGTCTGGGCTGAAGCTGAAGCCGAAGCCGAAGCGTTTGCCCCGCGGCCATTTACCATCAAAGGTAATATGCTTTATATTAAATTTGTTGCTGTTGTTTTTGCTCTTACTGTTGTTGAGGTTGTTGTTGCTGCTGTAGTTGTCTGGCCTTGTCTTGTTGCACGTCGCCTGGCAGCAATTGCCGTACAATCTGCATCTGCCACAATTTCCACGCTCTCTGGAAACCCCGATCGCCATCCTCCTGTCCTCTTGTATTACGTCTCATTTGACCCATCGTAGAATTGTTTTGGGATGCGTTTTACTGCGTTTCTCATCAAATTACTCAATTAATTTCATTTAAATTAAAAACAACGTTCAAACAGCAGCACACCAACAATGTAATTCCACTATACAGGAAACATTTGCCGCTCTGCAGCCTGCAGAACTGGCTACAAAAGCTGCCAGAGAAAGGTGGTTATCCAGCCCGACAAATGGTCGTTGATTTGGCATCTGCATTTAAATGTGGCACAATAGTAATTTAGTTTTAATTGAGTTATCTAGGCTAACTAGGGAGAAACTGAAAACAAAAGGACAAGGCTATAAAAGCACAGTCGTATGACAAATAAACCTTCATTCATTCACACTTTTCCTCTAAATCCATACCAGGATATGGAATCAGCTTATGCCGCAGATACACTAATGTGGATGGGTCCCAATTTCCTAAAGGACGAAATCAAATAAATCATATTTACTATTTGAAACACTTTAAGATTATTTGATTATTTTATTGACTAATGAGCGATTTTTTCTATGCTACATATACGATATAGTAGTTAGATCTTAAAAATATGTTAGCTTTAATGAAACACTTATAAAACCAATTAGTAACTTAGTTATCAAGCTCTCTTTGATAGCAGAGAAATGTTCTATACAACAACCTTTGCACCGATTTTTCCAGCAGAAGCTCTTTG
Source organism: Drosophila repletoides (assembly GCA_018150835.1). Classification (NCBI taxonomy): domain Eukaryota; kingdom Metazoa; phylum Arthropoda; class Insecta; order Diptera; family Drosophilidae; genus Drosophila; species Drosophila repletoides. The sequence continues at coordinate 2,519,326 of JAECWQ010000231.1, forward strand.
ATTTAGTAAATCGATAATTATTGGTATGCATTTATTCTTACACTTAAAATTTAAGATTTATTAAAATATTTCCTGAAAAAATAATTTTGTTTCTTTAGATAGCAGCTTTTTGATTTAGATGTCCGATCCGCCCGAATTTATTTAACAGAAAGATGGCTAAAGCCAAGTTTAGTTCACTTAGCTTAAAAACTGAGAACTAGTCTATACATAGGAGGACAGACGGATATGGTTATATCAACTTTTATAATAAGCTTTGCTAGGGTATCAAAATGTAAATACATCCGGTTCATGTGTTGACTCAGAATAAATCTTGGGTAAATCAGTTCACTTTTGATTACGTTTTGAGAGTAGCAGCATTGGCAGAAGAGCTCTTCCGCAACTGTTGCAGAATGTCTACCAACATTTAACCAAAAACTATAAAAAATAAGATAGTTAAGCGGCTTATCTTTAAGTAAAATGAATCTAGGTGACCATTAATGATAGATAACTATTAAAAAGTTGGCTGTTTTGAACAGGTATATAAGCGGAAAATCTGGAAAGTGAAGCTATGGAATGTATAACTTTTATAGCAGAAAATTGTCATAACCAGGCTGATTAATGGCCAAGTTGCTTGCAAATGAGCCAAGCAAATCAAAACAATAATTCCCCTGGAGACGAGGCGATACATTTGGTCGGGCCTAAACCAGAACCCGTTCCAACAAAAACAAAAAGTAACCAGAGCTAAGTAAAATGGATTTGGCACGCAATTATGGCCCAAAGTGTTAATTACATTTCCGTTGCAGCAGCGGCTGAAGCAGAGGCAGCAGCAGCTATCAAATTGTGGTACGGCCCACAACTCACGCATTTGGTGGCAGTTGCAAGTTACGAGTCCAGCTGGAGTCCAGAAGCTGCAGCAGAAGTATGCACTAAAAGCAGCCAACCAAGGCTAACATATTCAAAGATAAGCAACTTGCAACTTGCAACGTCCAACCAGCTAACGGCACTTTTTGGAGCTGCCTCTGCTGCCCCCCTGGAGACGCCGTAAAAGATGGCGCATGCGTGGCAGACACGCAGCGGGGCAGCCAACACAACCAACAGAGCTGAGGGTCCAGTTGCGGCACAAAAAAAAAACCAAGTCAAATATTTGTAGAACAGAAAAACAGACAGACAGAGCGTCAGACAGACGGTCGATGCAACTCCCCAGGCTAACTGCAAATGTGAAATTTATGGGCCCCAAAAGGCGCGTGGACGTCGCAGTTTTAACATGAAAAAATACAACTAAAAAATTAAACAAAAATTAGAATTTGAAATACTCTAAGAACTTAAACTATAATAGAACCAGATGCAACCTATTTTCCATATTATTCCATTATTCCGAATGAACAATTTTCAAAAGTGTTCACCGCAAACATATCGATGTTTCAATATACTTTTGCACCAAAAATTCAGAACGGGTAAACATTTAGTAGTATTTTTAGGACTTAGGCTGGAGTAGGTATTTAAGCCTTAAGCGGGGGTACGGATGTTTCTGTGTTTTTTCTCATATCTCCATATGTAATACTCTGTTTCCTCAAGGACTGAGTCATTCATCAACCCACAACCTAAACGATAATCCATACAAAGATGACATTGGGACTTGTATTATTATATAGAGATTATGGATTAAAAGTAAAGAAACAATTATTTATTTAAATTATCTTAAAATTTCAGCAAATTTAATCCAAAAAATTAAAATACCATTAATATCGAATTTCCCCGAAATCTCCAGGAAAAACTGGCTACTGTAGGAGCGTATACATGTATATATATGATTGATTTTTCTTAGTCACATTGCTTCATCCTATACATATTTATATATAATATATATTTACCTTGTGAGTATAATATTTAATTTAAATCGCGTTTTACTGGAAAAGTTAATAATAAAATCGATTAATATTCCTTAGCAGGTTAGACTTGTAATTCTATCAAATTGAAAACCTCTAAAATTCTATAGAAATCTAAAATGTTACAAGGAGTGTTTAAAAACTATAATACTCCTTCAATAGTTATGCAAATTTTCTGTAACTGAAGCTCGCAAACGAAAAGAAATGATTTCTTTTGGCTTGCCGCTTATTATAAAGTGATTTTTAATGGGAGCAAGAGGTCCCAGTCGCAGTCTCAAACCCAGTCCCATTCGCAGACCCAGTCCAAGTCGTAAGTCCTAGTTCTGGATAATGAGAATGAGTGCTGACAGGAGGCGTCTGTCACTTATCGAAGTCTTTGCATGTCTTTGCATGCGGCTACGTTTGATAAGCGAGGAAAGAGAGAAAAAAAAGTAAATATAAGAAATGTGGTGCCACATTCGATTGGGGCAGCCATTGCTCATTCCTTGCTCCAGTCCCAGCTACAATCCCAATCCCACTCCCAGTAGCATTGGCATTTACTTGGCTTTATGCCTGGCGTTCTGGGCTTTGGCCAAATCCGTTAATAAGCCATTTTGACAAATTGGATGATTGCCTGGAATTGAGCGAGTAATATGTGTGGCAAGTGTAGCAAGTGGCAAGTGGCAAGTGGCAAGTGTGTGTGAGGCAAGTATTGATACATCTGACGATTGCCTCTTGATCTGAAGAGTAACGAGCCGCATTTAAGTATTTGATTGTTGACAAAGACGCATCCGAAATCTATATTTGTTTACCACAAAAGTTTCCTTAAGATCTGAAGTAAGCAATGTGTTCTTATACCCCTAAACTTCAGCTAAATTTAATAAATAAACATATTTTAAAGAGTCTGGCTATGAAACTGGGAAAATGTTCAAATATGTCTACTTATGAGGAAGTAAACTACAAATAAATAAATTCTCTAATACTTTTCAACTTAGGTAAGGAATATCAATGAAGTTGACAATATTATGAGACTTAATTCAACACTGCCTAAATTATAAAAACTTGAGAAACAAATAGTTTTCCATACAATAAATTTAGATTGATTGATCCTATAGCAACTTAGATATCTTAAGTTCCATTGTTCTTATGGAAGCTATATAATAATAATCTTGATAAGATAAGGTTAAGATATGTTGACTTTCATTTACCTAAATCAAAAGCAGTGGGACTAGTTTGCATATAATCAGACGGACATGCCTATATTAACCCTTCTCACTATCCTGATCAGTAATTAATATAAATAAATGCTTTATGGGGTGATGTTTCTTTCAATGAATACACATTTCGAAACAATCTAAGAATACCCTATATAAGGTTATAGGAAGTTAAAAAATGCGAAAGGTTGGGCTAAAAAACAGGGTGAAATTTCTGGCCTACATCGTATATGTTACAGCTTAAAATATAATATGAAAATTTCAATAATAATTTAATTTCAAAATGTTCTGAATAAAATTGAGAAGAAATTGGAAAGTACTGAAAAAAACGCATATATTTCGTATTGTATAAAAAATGTGTTATAATTCGTATTCGTAAATGCAGGGCATAAATCTTACACTCTTCCACTCTTCTTTTTTCTGTATCTCTTTAGATCATATCACGATCGTAGCACTTGATGGTCTTCTGGCACTCATCGTCGTGCACCTGGCGGAACACTAAATCAAGAAATTTTAAGGTAATTAAGTACAGTTAGCAATGCTGATAAAAAGAAAAGCTTACCATTTTTGGTATTGAAGCAATTCCATTGGCTGAGCTCGCACTGTCCGGAAAATTCAACAACACATTTTCCATTCGTGGCACAAACAGGGAGCGCCTGGCGAGGACACTCAAAGTTGCATTTGCCCAGTTTCTGGAGCTCACGTTCCCGCTCCAAAAGCTGTGGCACCTCGACTTCGTTGTTGGTAAGCAAACGTGCTGCCTTTTGTTGTTGTTGTTGTTGTTGTTGGCTTTGTTGCAACTTCTCGCGTTCTTTGATCGCCTGATTGATGGCCTGCGGTATGTGCTGCTCTGCCTGTTGCATCACTTGGCTAGCATGCTGCTGCAACTTGTTGACCTTGTCGCCAATATCCAGCGGCTTTTGTCCGTTCACAGATATCACAATTTGTGGCACTGGCGGCATTACCACTTTCTTGTTGTTGTTGTTCTTACTGTTGTTGAAGTTGTTCTGCCCCACCACAGTTGCTGTGGCTTGATGATTTATCACCTGTGGCTTCTGCCTTGCCGGCTCCACGTGTAGAGGCAACAAATCTAAATGCGGCACAGCTACTGCTGATTTTCTTTGTGGCACGTTGCCAGTGATCTCTCCATGGGTTGGTTTCTTTTGCTCCAGCACCTGATTAATATGATTCGTTATGAGGGTCTGTATGTGTACGGGCAATTCCATTGGCTCCGGCAGCTTTTGCTCCGGCTTTTCATGTTCCACGGCTTGTGAGAGCGTCGTCAGCAGCACTGTAACATTTAATTTGCGTTCCAATGAAGCTATATTTATGTAACAAATGCACTTTTAACTCACCAAATATCAAGATTACTTTCATCATTAGATCCTTTTTAGTCGATTTCCACACTCAAAGTCGACACTTTTGTTATACAACACTCGGCGCTGCTCTGTGACGCTTTCGATTTTAGCTTCCAGTTTTTATATCAAAATCTCAAATCGATTCAAATTTCATTTTGCGTGTTTTGAAACGTTTCAGCGATTTGTCATAAGCATTTACTTACTTTTTTTTACATATATATTTTTAATGCACTTTTTATGCTAATTACATTTATAAAATACTGCAAAAATTGCCTGTACTCTCTGCAGGAACTGGTTTTGTTGGGCCTGACTGAACGAGAACTGAAAAATGTCTGATTTACATTCAATCGCTTCCTTATAGAACATTATGATACGAATATTTACACATTTTGAGATATTTTTGTTTGGATTCTCTTTGTTGGGGCGTGGCAACAAGTTAACAACGGCCTTAGGATCCTAATTTTAGAAGGCATTTTAAAACAAATGCCAAAAGTGTTTGTTTATATATTTGTAAAATGTTTTCCTTATGAAAAACTTTTATATTTAACTTAAACAATTTGTCTGCCAATAAGGTGGCTTAAGCTTGTTGTATATTAATATTTTCTTAAATACAATCACAATTAACGTCCCTTTGCAGTGCTTAAAACATACTTTTAGGTGCTTATTTTAAGGTTTTTTTGTGAACACAGCCTAAGAATATGCCATAAAATATTGTTGAAAAATATAAATATTATTAGAAAGTACTTGTAGTAGTAAAAAGAAAAAACAAAAATTATAATTTGCTTTTTTTTAGCAGAATTTCAAAATTTTAATTTTTTAAGAAAATTTATCATAGATTATTTTACTTATCTCTTCAAATTTTAATAAATTGTTCAACTCAAAGTTTTAGGAAAATAATTAAAGTTAAGCAAAAATAATCGCAACTTTTGGCAAATCACTAAAATCGATATACCTTTTCCTTTCTTTCGATAAAATAATAATGTTTCCAATGTCTCTGGTAAATATTCTTAATAGGGATAAGCAAGCTAGCTACTAATCGAGGTAATTTAATTTCTAAAATGTTTCTATAATTCATTAAAATTTTATATGTAAGATTGGTTTTAAATAAAATAAAATTAAAAAGTATTCTTTTGGAAAATTGTTATACATCCCACAAAGTTTACACATCAGAACGATGAGACGAGTTTTCCGTCTGTCTGTCTGTTTTTTGCTAACTAGTCTCAAAGTTCTTGAATGAAATTTTGAATTTAATGTTTCGCTGGATGCCGGCACCTGCCAGATCTGCCAACTATATTATTTAGCTACCATGGAAAGAAACAATTCTGCCAAAAGTTTTGAATGGAGCACTCGTTTATGTCTCATGGTATTTTGATGAAGTTCAGGTTGAGACAGAGAGAGAGAGAGAGAGAGAGGTAAGAGAGCGTTAAACAGCGTATACCAAAAATGATCAAGATTGGACTACAGCTTCCATAGCCAAAATAAATAAGTTTAACAACAATTATCAAACCGTTATTCCAGTCTGCAAGTGTATGTAATCTTCGGTGCGCCAAAGATGTAAAGATCTTTACTAGTTTTTCTATTTATTCCACATTAATGATTTAAAATAATTTTAATTTCTGATTTTTTTATCGCACACACAAACATAATATATCCATTTTGCTAAGATAATTCATATAATTCGTACCATAAATTATTTCTGATATTTCTACATTTGCAATATTCTTATTTTATTTATAAATTTTATAATTTTGTTTGTTTTATATTTGAAATATTGAATATTATTTGCCAATAATTGCATCTAAATTATATTTGTTATGGCGCCTGGTACATATTTATACTTGTATTTTTTTTATATTACTCAAAGCCTGGCCAAAACTTTAATATTCCAACAAAAAACACAAAATAAATATGCAAATTTCCCACGGGAGAAGCAGCAACAACAGCAAACAGCAAACAACAACAAAAACTAAAACAAAAGCTTTATTTTTGGCAGGCAAAGAAACAAAATGAACGAATGACAGGCCCAAAGAGGATGCTGATGCTGATGCTGATGCTGGGGCTGATGATACGAGAATTGTTAATGCAGTTTTGCATTTATTTGTCAGGTGTTAAAATAAAGGATTATGAGCTTAAGGCAGAAAGAGAAAATTTTGTTATAAAAACAATTGAGGCGGCAGAGAAAAGGCACAGTTTGCGTTTAACAGTTGCTGCACAAACACAGCAAGGTGACAAAAACAAAGTGGGAAGGATAAATCAATTCCAAACATGAAATTCTTGCTGGTTACATTAGGTAAGTTTGACAAGCACTGCCAGAGAATCCTTAATTGTATCTCTCCTGTTGCAGCTTGCTTTGCGCTCTGCGTCGCTGCCAGCGTCGCTAAGGTGCTGCCCGCACCGCGCAGCCATCTGCCGGCAGTAAATGCCCAGGGGCAAATTGTCTATCTGGATCAGCTGATCAATGCGGTTCCAGACAAGTGTGATTTCAGCTGCACGGATCAGGATCTGCCCGTCTGCGCACACAATGGACAATGCTTGCAAAACTTCACCAGTCGCTGCACCATGGCCGCCTACAATTGCCGTAATCCTCAAAAACGTTTTAATATTGTTGAGAACTACCGTTGCTCCCAGGGCTATCAGCCGCTCTGCAGCACCACAGAGCGCAAGGAGCTGCATTTAACTATGTAGGAGAGGGAAATTTTAATACAAAATAAAAATTTAAAAGAATAAATAAATATCTACAGGTCTACAAAAAAAAAAAATGATGTAAATTATTTTCATAACGGCAATCCAAACAGCTTTAGTCAATCTACTTAAATTACCCTGAAATGGCATTTGCACTAGCGCAGTTCTTCCCTAATAGAGATTTTTGCATCTCTGGAATCAGTGCTGATGAGCACAGGTACTAGTCACTCGTGAAAAAGAGCTCCAGCAGTGCCTAATGGCAAATCAGTGTTGTGTACACCACAAGTGATCATGTCGCTATGTTAAGCACCGTTGGAATCTATCATCTAAAGCAATGAAGTCTCCCCTAAGCGACCTGTGGTAGCCCGAAACCTGAAGGCCGCTAAGGCACCAGGTTCTAACGGCAAACTTTTGTTTGTGAACTAAAACACAGGAGAAAATATTTCACAAAATATGGAAAACCCTGACCCTTTTAATACTACCAAGTCCGGGGATTTGAAGTTGCTTCTCCTTCTGAAAAAAGTACCAAGCTGGACGCAGCCATTGCTAGAAAGGAGGTTCCAAACAATATTTTCATTTATTGCATTCATCACTGCGAGGAATGCTGTTGTACTGAGCAAATAAAATATAAATATTAAAAAAAAAATCAACTAAAAAAAGGCTATCTTTGGGACACCGAAGATTAAATACACTTGCAAACTGGATTGTTCCTATGTATGCAAATTAAATTAAGATACAGCAAACAAGTTTTCCACACAACAATTTCTGAACTGACTGTTCCTATGGAAGCTATATGATGTAGCTGGCCGATCTTAATGATTTTATGTGAGGAGTTGAAAAACATGCTTATACATCCGACTCGTATAGCTGCATTAGGAACAATCGGCTCATCCTGTATGTTAAGAGCAGGGTCTGCATATATAATTTTTAATCTGAAAATTCACAGCAGAATTCAGAGGACTAAGTATAAGTAGTAAACATTGTTTATTGTTCGGAACCAGCATTATAAAATTCAAAAAACATTATTATCTGTGTTTCAAAATATTTTGGTAATTTTTTTAAAGTTAGAATTGAAATAAAATCAAAGGGAATAGGGTGCCTTGAAATGTGAAGATAATTATGCTGTATCTATATATACACAAGCCGATATTTCCCGGCGTTGCCCGGGAAGAAGTACATTTTGATATACAAGTGCTATTATTTGTTTTACAAAAAAGTTTGAGGTAATTAAAAACAAAAACTTTTCCGATCATATTTCAGGTCTAGGGGGTCGAATTCCAAAACATTGCTCAATATTTATACCCTTGCAGAGGGTATAATAACTTTTTCACGAAATGTGTAATGCATTAAAGGAGCCATCTCTAACCCCATAAAGTATATAAATTATCGATCAGGACGAGTTGATATAGCCATGTCCGTCTGTCCCTTCATCCATCTGTTTAAATGCAGTCTCTCAGTTTTTGAGCTAAGTTAATGAAACTTGATATGAGCCGCCGACGATAACAACATGGAGATTATTATTTTGTTTTGTTAATATTTTGTGTGATACCGAGTAGTTTGATATTTATTATGATTTATAAGTAAAGATATACAAGTGTAATTTAATATTCTGCTCTACATCTGAAGATCCTCTTCCCGGCAGCGTCGCGCGCATAAGCCCATGCCACAGACATCCTCATCAATAGAGCGGAAGGCCAAATCGCGATGTTTGCAGTTGAAGGTGTCCATGACACATTGATTGGGAAACTCATGGACACAAATACCGTTATGGGCGCAAATAGGCTGCAGCTCAAACTTGGTGCATAGCTGATCGCAGTTCTCGGAGGGCAAAGGCGTCATGGGCATGGGTGTGACAGGGTTTAGCCCAGCCAAAAGCAGCTGCTGACAGTTCTTGGAGGCCGTACGCTTGGGCAGGTCAGAAACTGGTGAATTGGTAGTGATCGGTGGCAGAACGGCAACAGGTTGAAGCTCAGAGGCGGCAGAATTTGGAATACCAGGGTTGGGCAGGCCAGGATTGGGAATGCCAGGATTGGGAATGCCAGGATTATGCAAGCCAGGATTGGGCATACCACGTGTAGGAATTCCAGGGTTGGGTAGGCCATGATTAGCGATTCCACGATTGGGCATACCAGGATTGGGCATTCCAGGATTGGGCACACCACGTGTAGGAATACCAGGGTTCGGCAGGCCAGGATTAGGGATTCCAGGATTGGGCATACCAGGGTTGGGCACTCCAGGGTTGGGCATACCACGTGTAGGAATACCAGGGTTCGGCAGGCCAGGATTAGGGATTCCAGGATTGGGCATACCAGGGTTGGGTACTCCAGGGTTGGGCATACCACGCGTTGGGGTACCAGGGTTGGGCAACCCAGAATTGGGAATGCCAGGATTCGGTATTCCTGAATTTGGAATACGCTGATTGGGCCAGCCGGTCTTGGAAACTCCAGAATTCACTGTTTCCACAATTGCTCTCACATGACGCACCTTGACCAGCGACATCGGGACAGTAGGTGGCGCCAAAACCTCATCGTTCATCACCTTGGTCGGCTTTAACTCCACAACGCGAGCCACCTCTACTTGATCCGTATCCTTAGTCATAACGGGCTTTCCATTGGATAGCAACGGCACCTGCACTGTAATCTTGCCGATTTCTGCATTTGGAACCACCTGCGCTGTGCTGTAAACAAAACACAGCAGCACTGCGAAATCATAGATACATTTAGTTGAGAATTACAGCTATATACACACATATATATGTATAAGGAGATGACCTAGAATTTTTACCTGTGATCAAACCAAAACTGAGCTTAAACATGTTGTGACTCGTCAACTCCTGGGTCTTCTGTGTCCTTACCTGGATCGTGACATAAGCTTTTATACAATTTTGGGCAACTCCCGACCGGTTAAGACAGCTGTAAGAACATACGTAATATTCCAGAACCAGAACCGGTTGCACCAAATATGTGTATTATTTTGGGCGCGTTTTGGACGCGACTTCATTAGCATTATTTCATTTTAATCAGCAAGTGCAAAGAGTTCATACTTTGTGTTTTCTCTTTTTTATAAAATTTATTTTCTTTATTAATTTTAGTATGTATACACTTCCTGGATGTAAATTAGTACATCTACATATAGTTAAAATATTATTATAATGGACTTTTTTGAGTGTTATCTACAAGCTTAAAACACTTCTTTTTCGCCTCTCGTATTAAAAAAAATCACTTAAAAATCATTTAAGGCATCAAATATTTTGATTAGTAAATTTCTGAACAGAGTTTTCATACAGTTATTGGTATATATGTTTGTATATATATAAAAGTTGACCACTTGAGTTATGTTTGAAGGATAAACTATACACTATTAGGGATCGTCCCAAACAAACTTAGCGAAGCAATCCCTAAACCTTTGCACATGGCATCCATCAATAGAGCTTAAATATGTATATGTATGTATGTATGTATAGATAGATAGATAGATATATAAGTAGTACGTAGTTCAGATTTTTTCCTGGTTAGTTTTACATACATTCCTCTTGGTTTAGTATTATAATATTTTCTGTGTGCTCGGGCTATCTCTCCTATATAAATAATTTCTTTTTTCAAACTAAAAACTCCAACTACATATCCTGGGGATTGTCCATACCATAAACGCAAATTTTTGATAGGTTCTTGAGGGATCTGAATTTAGTTTATGGGCAGCACAAGTTATTTGAAAAAGAATAAAATATCGGAGAAAACGGTAGTATTGTATAGCTTATATACGAGTAGAGAAACATTTTTTGCCGCCCAAGAAACTGAGATATATTAAATAGAATTTAAATAATATATATTATCCAAAGATTTGATCATTACACTTAAAACTCACTTTCATCTGCTTACGCCGCCTACTCATGCGCATATTTTAGTTAAAATTTTTATATATATATATGTATATTAATAAATATTGTTTCTTTTAAAAGGTGTGTTTAAGTTTACTAGCTAATACATTTTTTCTTTATAGATAATATCTTCAGGGCTCAACAACACTACACAAAAACTACAAACAATTTGCTGGCATAAACGATTCTATTTTTTTCTTGACAGTTCCCTCGAAATATCTTTTCTATTTTACAAACATGAAATTTACATAACAATTAAAAGGTATACGAGAAAAATATATGTTTAACAATTTGAACTAATTTGACATAAATATTTCTTCTTCTGCTCGATTCTCGATTTTCTTCTCTCTTGTGTTGTTCCATTCTAAAAACTAAAAAAAAAAATTGTTTAAAATAAATTATGACTTAAATTGTACAGTATATAAATACATGGGATAGCTTATAAGATATACATATATCATTCAAAGTAGTTTTCTTCTTTCTGTTTTGAGTTAAAGTTAGGTGGTACAGCAACTGTAAGGTGTCCGGGCTGTTGCTTCCTTCATTTTCTGTTGTTCCTTATCTTATATTACTTGCGCTCCATGGGCTTCACTTCGAGCAGCTGCGGATAGTTCTCCACGATGTTGAGTAGAATCGTATCGATATAATGCTTTAGGCGGACGTTCTCATCTTCCTTTTCCTGGAACGCCTGTTGCAGCTGTAAATTTATTGAGAATCGAATTAGTATTATATCTTTTGAAAGAAACTATACATTTTCTTATAAACAACATAGTGTTTGTGCAATTTATTTCTGAATGGAATAAAGAACTTGAAGAGTAGAATATGAACCCAACACAGAAGAAATTTTACAATTTTTATAAAAAAATTTTAAACGTGCCAAAAGATTGTTAAAGAACATAAACCAAAACCATATAACAGTGGCTGTCAAACTGCAGCGCATGCACAGTGGCTCCAAAACCGTGTTTGTGATTATTTTTGTTGTTGTCTTGTGGTTAAGCATTACCTGACTTAAGGATGCTAATGTGGCTGAATCCACAGAGTCCTGTAATACAATAAATATAATATATAATAGTAAATGGGATATATAATAACGAAATGCGGTACGGGCACAATGTGTATGCAGCAGGACTCTCAAAATGTGCGAACAATTACTAGCTTGCTTGGGGTGTTTGACGTGTGGCAATACTAAAGCATAGGACATAGGAGGGCGATTATCAAGGTCTTTGAAATACACACCTGAGCTTGTGACATTTCCTCCAGCTCCTGGGCTAGATTATTCAGAGTGCCACTCAACAGGTGACGACCCTGTTCCACGCCATTCGTTAGCATGGTTGCCTGATTCGTCAGCATTGTGGCCTGCAGCTCCTCATTTTGCTCCTCGAGCGCTGAAATAGTAAGAGAGAACATAAATATTTTGCAGATACTAAAAATCCAATTCCATAGGCAAGCTGTATTCTATCAGGCATATAATTTATGTGAATTATAACAGATTTATAAATTAAACTTAGTATATCAAATTGTATAAGAATAACTTGACAGGATTCTGAGTTCAATGAAGAATTTATAATACAATCTAATTATAAATGCTACGTGTTAAATTTCAAAATTGCAGCTTGACTGGAAACTGCGTTCCACACGGTAAATATGAATGTTTAACGGAAAGCGATTAATATTTGTTATACAAGCTAGCTACAAATATTATATGCATAGTTGGATTAGAAGCTAAGTTCCAATGGGTGATTATTTTAGAAAGAGGACATTTTAAAGTATAATCATATTTAGGGCATATATAAGCCACTGTTGTACGGCCTGAGCTGCAGCGTTCGTTGAGTTATTTTACTTACAGCGATTCTTTTGGCGCATCTCCTCGAGTTCCTGATGCAGCTCCTCCAGTCTTATGCTCTCCGGAGATGTGGTGGGCATGGCACGCGCCCCATTCTCCTCGCGGGCTCGTTGTAATTCGCGACTCAGTTCAAGCATTAGCTCCTCGGTGGATTTCTTTTCCTGCTCGTGTCGCTTCAGCGATTGCATTTGCTCATCGTATTCCTGCTGCAGAGCAGAAATCTGATCGCGTGCTAGCTCCAGTTGTTCCTCAGTGCGATGCAAATCATTGGCCTGTTTATCGCATAGGACACGCAATCTTTGGGCCTCATCACGTAGGGCATTTGCCTCGATTTCGGTGGCTTTTATCTTCATCTGGCAGTTCTCATTCTGGAGCGAGGCTTCGCGTTCCACACGTGCCAGAATTTCGCGATGACGCTTCTGTTCCTCGGCCAGACGTTCCTCGGCGCGCAGTTCCGACTGTAAAAGAGTTTGAGAGCAATTAGCTGTAGATCTAAAGAGACTTGAGCTTCAAAACAAATTGTAGTACTATCGATAGTATCATTTACTTGATTCCCATAACGATCACCTATTAAAGTCGATCAAGGTCGATTATTCTCTTTGAGCGATAGTATCGATTGTGCCTTAGATATCTATGATAGTTTGGCAGCTTTAGTGCAGCGTAATGACAACTTACCTCTCGGTACTGCTCCTCGAGCATATGGTATCGTGCCTGGAGCACCGCATATTCTGTCTTGGTGCGGGTCGTCCGATCCTCGGCTATATTCTGTGTATCTGATAGATCGTCCACCTTGCGCTGTAGCAGCTCCAGCTAAAATGAAAATAAAACATAATTTATTATTTGCTTTCATTACAAGACACATTTACAGATATATTTCTATATCTATGTATATTTATATATAAATATATCTATATATAGGTATTGGTAATTTACTAACACAATCGCTTTTCATGTGCCGCAAATCGTGTAGCAGCTCATTCACCAACTGCACATCAGCCATGTGATTTTTCAAATACATTTGCATATATCTGCTGCTATATTTGCATTATCTGGGTCTGACTCGCTATCTGTCTATATACCTATCTATCTCTTAATCTCTCTGTCTCCCTCGTTCTGCCTGCTCATCAAAAATTCAAGAAATATTTCCAATTTCTGCTGCTTTGTCGTCGTCTTTGCTCATTTGCTTGCCTCAAACAGACTGCAACACGTAGCCGGCGGCTGTTTTATTTGTTTTTCTTCCACAGCACCAAATACGACGCACTCTGTGGGCTGTATACACTTAATTACACTGTACAACAAGTTCTTGAAACCAAATTTCTTGTGCATTCTATATCATTTAATTTTTGTTTGAAGAACTTTTTTCTATTTTTTCTTAACTACTGTACTTGTACTTATTTATCACATATAAAGAACTCTAATTTGTCACTTATTTTTCAAAATTATGTCTATCTATTAATTTTTGTATTTTTAGAAAATTTAAAATTTGTTGCACAGTGTTTTTCAGGTATGCCTAGCCCATATAAATTTCATAAATATTAAGTATACGCCTATTGGCTGCCTTGGCCCCCTCAAGTGTTGGCGTTGCATTCATTAACTATTTTTGGTAGACATATGATAAAAAAAATGTTGACTGCAGCGAACTGCTGTTCAGTGTAATTATCGGCATATATATACATATATATGCATACATATATTATATATACAAATCAGGCGTCGGTTGTGTGCTGTGCAGATAAGAAATGTGTGAAGCGGATGCATCAGTCTTTGTGTTGCAAGTGGAATGCCGGGTAGCCGATAGCTTGGCAGTGTTGGAAAGTTATTAAGAATTCAGACTTAACTTTATGAAATATTTATAGTTTCATTTAATTTTTTGTTTATTTAATTTATTCGTGCAGAATTTAGTCGTTAGAAGACAAATATTCAATAAGAAGCAACAGACTCGCATCAATACTATTTACCTAAATTAAAACTATACGGGGGGTGTATAAAAAATCATATCTTTAGTGTTTTAAAAGCGGCTTTAAAGTATATTATTGTGTTAAAAAACAAAACAAAAAAACATATTTAATTATATGTCCCTCAGGCTATGCCGTTCTTCTTCGTATTTTTCGCTTACACAAAGTCAAGTCGAAAGTTCAATTAAATAAAAAAAACACATTGTGGGTAGCTTGGACTATCCAGTAGCGGTATAACTGTAAGCAACAGCCTCAATTAGGCTTAATTAAATGCAATTTGCGATGACGAATAATGTAAAACGCAAATAAAATCAGCCACAGACAAAATAAGACAACAAAAAATACTCGGGAGAGGCAGAGAGAGTGAGAACGAGACAGAAAGAATACTATATGGCGACTATATAATATTTGAAATATCAAGTAAAATGAGGTACAAAACGACGCGACGCGCGGCTCGGAAGGCAACTGAATGAAGGTCTAGAAATGGGGACCCGAAAATGACATGTAAACTATTATATAGAGCTGAGAGTACAAAATTAGAGAGTGAAAAAGAGAAGAGCCCCGGTGAGTCAAAGTGTATTCTATAGTAGCACCATATGGAATGGAATGGGATGTGATCGAGGGGCCGCTGTACAATGAACCATGCCAAAAAATATAAAACAAAAAATTATACTGTATAAAAAAGGCAGAAAACTAGAATATTTTAATTCAAATTCTACAGAAACAAAAACAAAAAACCGTTGGCCAAAAAAAAAATAAAATAAAAAAAGTACAAGCCATAAAAGAAACTATAAAAGACATAAAAAAGCAAAAAAGAAAATAATAATAATTCAAGCAGACACATTGAGTAACAAGTGGCGTTTTAAAAACAGGAAAACATAGTGAAAGGGATTGGGAGGGGGAAGTGAGTGGAGCCTCTTAATGCTATTTCACTCTTTCTTGTCACTTTTGCTTAAAGCCCATCAAAATGTCAGCAAGTTTAGTTCCAGGGTCAGGCTCCGACCATATTAAGATGCGTGTAAAAATCGGAAATTCACTGTGAAAATTTGTATTTTATTTTGAAAAAAGAGGGAAATGGGAAAACCTGGAAAATCTGTGACGGCGTTTGACAGATGGCATTATGGGGAAATAATTATGTTGATACCTAATAATGTAATGTGGTGTGCCGAACGAGGAAAGCTGCATTAGAAAGAAGGGATTTATGGATAACTTACCCTACACATACTGAATGTAGAAAAATTCAGAATCTACATCTAATCTATTTACATATCAATAAATTTATCTAGATTTTTCTTTACTTCTAGCTTTCAGCAAATGTCTATCATTGAAATAGTTTTAATAATAATAATATAATAATAATATAGTTTATCCTTGGCATCGAATTAATCGATATTAATACAGAAAGATTTTTTCACATTTCTTAAACAAATATTGTGATGCACCTAGAATAATTAAATATACGAGAATTGTACGATCTTATTCGATCTTTTTCAGCCTCTGTCACTCCACATATAAATTTTCTATTAAGTTCGAAGCATAATTTGTAATCCCCCACAGCTATGGGCCATTCAACGCACATTAGCAGCTCATAGATTTGAATACAAATTGAAACAAAACAAAAAAAACTTTAGACCACAAATATAATAATCAGCATTAGCTTTGACCTCAAAAAATGGTATAGAAAATAAGAAAGAAAAACACTTGCAACACTTTCCGCTGTTCCCATTTGTTACAATTATCAAATGTATTCCCATTCCCATTATATAGGGAATACATATGAATGTATATATATACATATATATCTGGCGTATATGGTAAACAAAAATGGACAAGTACTCGCAGTTGCACAAGTGAGCATCCGTTTTATTGGGGCTTATCGCAGTTTCAGTGTTTCAGTGACCTCCAGCCAGAGCTGCTTGGGACGTTGAGAGTTTAGAAGAGAATTAAAGATTTGAAGAGTGCCTCTTGATTAATCACATGCTCGCATTCACAGCTGTATGCCCAATTAGCAGGCCTCCCAATAAGTAGTACTCGTGCATATAGCTGGAAAATTGCATCATGCAATTGGTTGCATGTCGAATTCTGCCCCATGGTGCACGCGGTTGTGCCATACATAGTGGGAAAAAGAGGTTGTTCCAGCTACCCATATCTCATCATGGCTCATTCCTTTCTCTTCCTCTCAACTGTTGCAATCGCATTACTTGCTCGCTTCTGCTGAGACAAATTAATTTGTTTTCTTTTTTTTTTTAGAAACTTAAGACCTAAGTAGACCCCGAAAGGGGCTACTGTTCTCATTTCTTCTGCTTTACTTTCGTTGACACATTTTTACACACTAATCATCCATTTAGTTTTTTGGTTTCAGTTCATTCATCTACTCGTTCGTTCGGTCATTCATCAGCCTGAAGACCAATTTCTCATCTGTGGTTTATACATTACTATTTCTCTTATTTTTGTTCTTTCTTTCTTTTTTTTTTGGCTGCTGATCTCATTGGACGCATTTTTCGAACATTTTGAAAAATATAATTTATGTCTTCTCTGTTTATTTAAGGCAGATGTTTGCAATTTTTACAAAACAATTTAAGAACCTAAACAAAAACACTATTTTTAAAATATTTTTATGTTTATTTCGTTGAAAGGTAAATATGTCAAGGAGCATTGTAAGCAAATTGAAAACTTTGAAAAGGAAAACGAAACGTTTCTTGGGTTCCTCTAGAAATTTACCAGCCTTGCTCAAATTTATTCCCATTACACTGTCCAACAGAATTACTTTTTTGCCAACACTGTTCTTATAATTTCAGGATTATAAGATTCCTTTTTCGACACTCACATCATTCGTTTCCAGCATAGTGTTTAACAAAGCTCTTAGCCTCAAATAAATCAATTGAGTTGCTAAATAATATTTTCTGTAAGTGCGCCCGAACAGGGTCAGAAACAATCCACAGGATGACTAAATCACCTGAGTAGAAAGCGGCGCTTATTTATAGTAGAATTGACTTTATTGACATGCTATACTAGACTGTACTGGCTGGACTGCCTGAATATATATTAGGGTTTATCAAAGGGGGCTGCTGAGGGGGTAAGCTAACTATGCATTATGACATCTAACATGCAAACCTGGCCGACGTAATTTGTGAACACTGAACTTTTTATTTTGAAATTACCTCAGTCGGGAAATGCAATTAGATTGGCCTGACAATATTAAAGAATCTGCTTAGATAGTTGGGTCTAGTTTTTGCTTACTTGCTCATTGAGATTGTCGCATATTTCTGCACTGAGAGCTCCGTTCATTTTGTTGTTTGTACCGTTGGCTGGGCCAGAGTTGCCGCCGTTTTCCTCGAAATCACAGAGCAATTTGTTTTTGAAATTCTTTAGATTTTCCAATTTAAAGCCGTTTGTATTTGTATTATTTGTTTTATTATTAAATTTACTGGTTAAGGTTTCCAAATTGTAAAGTTTATTGTTATTTGATTCCAGACTATTGTTATTATTCTCAAATTTATTCTCGATGAAAATTAGAGAGTTGGGTTCCGAATCGGATGGCACAATATCTTCAAAATCAGCCGGATTGAGACTTAAAAAGGTCTCCTGATCGATTAATATGGGCTGCTTGTCAAATGCTGGATATTGCCCAGCCACGCCCAAGCTATAGGCGTTGCTAAGTGGATTCTGTGTGGAACTTGTATTGAAATTCAAATTTAAGTCCTCTAGACTATCCGCCGATGAAAGTCTTTGACTAGCGTTACGTTCACTTCCAAATTTCACGCAATTATTATTAGTATTGATATTGTTGTTGTTGTTGTTCAGTGAGTTATTTTTATGATTAATCGTTGCCGTTGTTGCTGCTGCTGTTGTGTTTGTTGTGGGTCCGACAAATTCGAATTGACCCGCCCACATATCATAGGCTAAGTCAATGCTATCGGGCTGGCTGGCAGGTTGACTACTCATGATTTTACCCTCTTTTACTACCAGTCGATTTTTATTTCAGTTTGTTATTGTTGATATTGTTTTTGGCTTTGTTTCTTTTTAGTTTTTCAGTTGGAGGCGTGGCACTGAACGTTGTATAATTTACACTTGATGTGTTAATAATGTTGTTGTTTTTTTTTTTCGTGGCGGAAGACACTTTGTGTTTTCTTTAGTTTTTCTTTATCTATTTATTTAATTTTTAAGGCAAATTTTTCAGATTTTTCAGTGTTTGATTTTTACATTTTAATAATTTGTTGGGCACTTTTCTAAACATTTTCAAGCATGCCACACTACACTACACAATAAATATAAAATATATAATTTTAATGCTTAATACTTTCTTCAACAGATCATAATATGAAGAACTGTGATTGAAAAGAAATATATTTTTCTTTTATTATTTGTTATTTTACTTTTTATATACATTTTTTAAATTTGCTGATTTGTATTGATATGTTTAATATTTATAGGTTTTTGTATTTTTTATATAGCCGTATATATTATACCGGAAAACGGTATAATATAAAACGGTATTGGATTAAGTATTAAAATGACTCTCACAATCGCGACTCCAGACTAATACAGACAATTCTTAATACCCCAATGAGATCTTTCCAACCAAAGAGCAAACCGAAACAAAGATGCATCTTTTAGTTTTTCAATAAAAAATATCTTCAGCTTGTGCTGGAAAATCGATACGAAGATAAAAATCAGCCTCGAAGCAGTTCAAATTGAAAGGTAAAACTGTTCCGGCTGCCCTGCAGTAGCCTCGGGTATTAGCCCACCCAGCTCACCCAGTGCACGGTGCAGTACAGTATCACAGTAAAGAAAAGAAAGCAACATAATTAAACAAAAGAAAATGGCAAATGCTATTCAAGAATACAAGAATTCTTTTTCAGTGTTCCATGCAGGAAGTGCGCGCGTGCTCGGGCTCACTCTGACAAACAAAAGAACCATAAGATTCAAGAAGTTCTTTCCAAGATCCCCCGTTTCCCCGTATGCTCTTCTCTGTCACGCCTCTTTCTACACGACTGAGTTTGGTCTGCTTCTCTTCTGTTGGGAGAGTCTTCTGTGTTTAATTTCCGACTTGAATTGATGAACTTCGTGCAGATAAAGAAGCTCAAAGTTTTCTTCTACAGAGTCTGCTTCTTTAGTGCTGTTTAGTGGTGCTTGCAATGTTGCAATTCTTCGCGCTGCATTGCATAATAATCGCATGCCCTCTGGGGTTCACTTATTTCAGTTTAGTTTTTCAGTTTCTCAGTTTTTTACAAAATCTTCGCAGCTGTTTTTCCAACAAATAAAATCTTCAGCTGATGATTCAATTCAAAAAGCAAGAAGAAAAATGTGTCATACCGTCATGAGTCTTAATTTTTTCTGATGTTTTGCCTTGCCGCCTCTTAAATTGTTTATAATAAATTCGTATGATTCACAAAAACAAAAAGTCTTTCGCCTAGAGCCATCGCACAATTGTGCATGTCAAACGCTCTCAAGTTGCTGCCATCATAAATTTCAATCTATTTTTGCGCTACATTTCATATAAGTGGATTTATAATGCTAATTTAAGGAATTTTTGCTTTTAACAGTCGTATTTAAAACTGTGTAGAGCACAATTTAAGTAGGGAATGCATATAAAACACAGAAAACAGTGTAGGACATGCAACATTAATTTTTCGCAATAATTCGCAAGCAGTTCTAACTGAAAATTAGCTATAAGTTGATATTTATTTTATTTTTTTCTGTTTCGTCATAGTTCGTCATGCACTAATCTACATACTTTATGCAAATATTTTTATAGTCTTGCAGAGGGTTTTATATTGAAAGAGGCATCTCTGACTCTCTAAGGTCTATACACATGTACATCGATGGGATATGGCCATACTCGTCTCTTTATACGTAAGTTAATCTCTCAGCGTTCTTTTTTTGTATGTGTGTATTAGCTTCCTTCCATTCGGTTGGTTTCATTGTACTACAGCTGCCTTTTAACTGTTTTTATCTCCATATTTACTGCAAAGTCAGGTGCTTTGCCCCCGCCATTAAAACCTCAAATTGACAACAACAATTTGACCACAAATTTCATTGATTTACGTGTTTTTTGTCAATGTACCATTACAGTAGCATTAAAAGCAACGACAACAACAACAACTTTCACCAGTCTTGGCCAGTCACAACAACAGCACCAACCACAATTGAAGTTGTCGCACATTTTGTAGACAACTGGTTTGTTGTTTTTGTTTAAACATTTCTTCAGAAAATTAAAATTAGTTGAAACGAAAAGCAACGTTTTGCCTTTGTTTTTCATCAGCTGCCTTCCATTTATGGCTGATCAATTATAAACAAGCCTTAAACTTCGACTATTTATCTATATATATATATATGCCCATATATATATAAATCGGTGCATCTCCGGTGTATGCGTAACATAATGCACACATTTTTATGATCTTCTCCAAAGTGCACATTGATTTGTGGCTTCCTCAGTGTGAGAAAATGTAAATAAATTGAATAACGATCCGTGGCACGTCGTGAAAATTATAATTTTGATCAACCAAAAAAAATCGAAGCGCTTCTTTGCATTTTTATTGGGTTTGTAGCTGTTGCAAGTTGCCAAACAATTTATAAAAAAGCACACATTAAATAATATTTGTGGGTGGCTTTTGGCTAATAAAAAACAATCTTAGGTTGAGTTCCATTAGAAAGGAAGAATCTATTTCAATTCGGATGCTATCATTTAACTGTACTAATAGAATATAATCCTCTTCGTTTTTCAAAATAAGACCAGTCTTCGGTACAATATTTGTGTTTGGAAATACAGAAGACAAATACGTATCATTATAATAAATATCTAGAGTAATTTACTGGAGTGATTCAAAAGTTATTATCACAACTTACTTACAAATGCTTTAGAGAAAAGCTGTAATTCATTAACATCAGATTTTTTCAAATTAAATAACTGTACTCTAGTAACTATGAAATTTAAATACTTCTAATGACTTGAATAATTGCTCGTGAAAAAAAGAAATTTATTAAGTCAGTATTATTAACTTTTCTACTACTCAAAATGATCAAAACTATTCACTGCTTTATAGGCACATAATAATTGCCTATTGGAACTCTCGAAGAAACCTTTCTCAACCTGAAAACCATTTACACTGTCATAATCCAGTTGCGCTACTTTCGAACGATCCAACTGTGTTCCAGGAAAGCAATTTAACAGCATTAAACCCTAACAAGTTCAGCCATTTGCACATTCGCAGTACAACAACTAAAAGAAGAACAAGACAAGCACATGCAATTTGGGCTTAGCATTTGAGCCAGTTTCCAAGCCTATTGTCTGAATGCAGAACACATTTTAGCCATGTCCATTACAACGCCCACTCGCTGAGCCCTTTCAGAACTTGGCCAACACAGATACACACACACACCACTTAAATAACCTCGTTTCTCAATGTGGCGGCTGTCAGGGAGACAAACAGCTGTTTGCTGTCACACTGATCTCTCACCTTGCCTTTTGCATAATTTCTCAATGCAATTGCATTAAAAGAAGCAGAAAACAAGTAAGAATTGGACTGGAATATATCCAATACACATTGAATTAAAATACTTGCAGAAGATATCTCTAAAATTTGTATTATTCCTCTCGGCAAAAGCTCACATAACTAATTCCATACGCCCAGCTCTGAGATTCTTCTAATTTATTATAGTTGGAGCGACCCCACTCTACAATAAGCATACGCTTTCCAGGGTATACAAATTAAAACTCTAAACTGTGTAGTAATCATAGAAGAAGCTGCCACTGCTAAAGTTTACATTAAGTTCCTCTTTCATCTTCATTATATAAGCTTCTGTTTAAGTCAAGCGGCAGCAGAGCGTAAAATCATTTTCTACCCGACTTTAAAAGACAATTAGAATCTCCAAGATTCGTTCTTTTCATGTTTCTTTTCTTTTAATGAAAGCTGTTTGTAGTTTTCTTTATTATTTTGCATGTCCAGAACTGTTCTGTCTTCTTTCTATATTTATCTTGTGGGGGGAAAAACGAGAAACTTTGCTACGTTCCAACTAGTTTCTAATTACACCAAATTCAATGCTCTGGTGCTTCCTAACCATGAGAGGTAGAACAAAAAATAAATAAATACAAATTAAATAGAACGTTTGCCAGCTTATCAGTAGGCGAGTTTATAGGTAAATCGCCCTTGGCACCTCTCTAAGGTCAGTTTGGTGCGAAGCGGGGTCGAGACTCGGCGGGGAATGATTGATAGTGGTAAGAAATTTTTGTTTTGTCAGAACAAAATACCAGCCGCTTGCTTGGGTGGACACTTTTTATACGTTCTACATTATAATTTTAATATAGTACCTGAGGATGTAAAATAGATGTAGAAAAAAGGAGAAAAAAATTGATCATTTTTACTAACGTAACGACCAGTTAAATTGAACTAAATTCAGTTAAAAATCAAAATATTTATATAAATAAAAAACAAAACTGATTTAAAGAACCGATTACAAGAAAAACTGAAACTAACATATGTAGATAGATACGCAAACTGTAAATGTAGAAAGTTTTGGAAAAAGTTCAAACGAACAGCATAATTAAAGCCTAGAATCAATGCAGAGATGCGTTAGAAACCCGATTGAAACTAACAATTTCAAAACAGCAACAACTGACACCACGAGTAAATCAAACAGATATGAAAATAGTACAGTTTGGCTCTTATCATTCACAGTAAATCAATGGAAAGGCGGTCTTTGAGATTGAAAAAAGGCCTACTAATTAACACGGCAATTAAACTTTCCTTAGCCAGTTTTGAATATTTCAAATTTCTTTCAACAATTCGCTCCCTCACTATAGAAGGAAAGGAAAAACCAAGAGAGAAAGAAAAATTATCATTAGCTCTTGAATATGATTTCCACAGCGCATTTACATACAATTGACTCTATACAAAAATTGCTTTTCTTTTTTTTTTGCTAGGGGGAACTGGCCGGCATTATAGAGGGTGTAGCAGTGCATATAAATAAAAGGCAGCAGCATTAAATGCAAATTTACCTTGCACATTTTGTATGCCGAACAAAAGAGCTTCGAATATTTTCAAATCAATTTTCTTTATCGAATTTTAATTTGCATGTCAAGTGGAAACTGGAAAAACAATTCATTCTTTTTCGTACAATTGCAATTTTCATGTCAATCAAAAGACACTAAGAGACCAATTCAAACAGACGATTCATTTGCAGGACATGTCTTGATCTCTCTGCTTGGCTTAAAAAATCTCAAAATGAACTTGCTTCATAATTAATTTCAACAGTTTTTATAAATATTTGTGCAAAAGATTTGCGCTTTGCGAAGACACGCCAAAATAAATAAACAAACCCCGAAAAGTCACGCCAAAATAGAGAAAAAAAAATTGTTTTTCTTTCTTTCTTTTTTCGACTACAACACGCGAAACGCGAAAGGCAAACTAAATGCAAAATTCACGGGCATTTTATATAAAGTAAACTATAGCATATACGATCTGAGAGAACTGAATGATAAAGGCAAAGAGAGGGACGTTCTCTCTCTCCCTATCTCTCTCTCTCTCTCTCTGTCTGTCTCTTTTAGTCTCTCAACCCCAGGCAGATCTTTAAAAATAGGCAAATACAATAAAGAAATCAACGTCGATCTACGGCTATTCTCTGGGGAACCGAAAATTGAGAGCCAAGAACGGGGAGGAATCGGCCTTTCAATCAACAATTTGCCATATGTGCGCCATAGAATATACATACTCGTATTTTCTCTCTGCATATGGTACAATATTTAACGAGGGTCGTTCCATGAAAAGCACAACTATTCTGGCTTTCGAGAAACTATAGAAAACTCTAAACTATGAATGAACTTTTATATTGAATAGTGAACATTGAAAATAGGAAAAGTAAAAACTAATATAGAGTGGCTTCTGGGAATGTTTAGACAAGTTCTCAATTGAATATTTTTGGAACTACCCTCTCTATACACGCTCCCGCAACAACGACAACGCATAATTATGAGGAATTTTAGTCCCTAATTTCACCCCCCTCATAGTAAAAGCGCAAGTGAATAAGCGCAGACACGAACCATGTGAGTCGGGAGTCGGGAGTCGGGAGTCGGGAATCGGTAATCGGGAACCGGGTCAAACGATGGTCACGCGTCGTCATCGGAGAATGGGTAGACCTCTTCCCCCCTTCCGTAGTTGATGTCATCAACAGAATATAAAGATTTCCCTCATTTGTGTTGATTTTACTCGTATGTATAAAAAAAGACCTTTGCTTTGCTTATTGGCTAGCTGTGTTAGTTTCTGGTTCCGGTTCTTCTCCTCCCGTTATAATGCTAACTACTAATTGACTGCCTAATGAAAATTTCCAACAAAATTAACGGTATTGAAAAAGAAAACCCAAAAACTATTTGAAATGAACTTGAAATTGTGCGTGCTGAAGGTTCCTTTGATTTACTTTTATACGTTTCCCCACCTCCATAAAAATAAAGAAAAGCTTGTTAATGCCATAAGCTTCCGCTTTTTTATGCCGTATAAGTTAATAATTGAAGAAAGTACCGCAAAGATTGGTACTGCTAGGTTTCCTATAAGAAAAGTCTGAACAGAATTCAATTTCTGGGCATATACGAGTATGCATAAGTCTTACTTTGTCGATTTAGAAATATTTGTTAACATTATTTCTGTGATTCATTCAGTTTCAATATGATTTCGAAGTTTAATATTTAATTACGTAGTATTTATATTTTGATAATAGTTTATCTTAATATTTAGTTTATCGTTTATATTAATTATTGTAATAATGTGTGAATATTTGTATATAGATTTTACATTTGTAAGTAAATCAGTATTTAAAGTTTGAAAAAATGTTTACTTTAATTAATAATACTATATAAGCGTTGCCATATTATTTATGGATCTTTAATGATATTAATATATTTAAACTGGAATTTATATAAAATTGCTGATACAGTTTGTATTTTGCAGTATATTTTAAAGTTTATTTTGTATATCAGTAATTTAAAAATATATCCCTGTATTCGTTTTCATACAAAAATGTCGGCTATATTTCTTTTTATAATATTTGTACATATTTGTTATAATATTTATTTATTTAAGCAGCAAATTTTGATTTTTAGTTTTTTTTTTTTCAGGCAACCACAGATTTCAATTTGAGTTCAATCAAGCAATATTCCAGCGTTATTTTCGATTACCCGGCTGAGTGAGCCGATATAGTTATACTAGATCGAACAGATAAATTAATAGGGAACCACCCCGTCTTTTTTTTTTTTTTTTTGCCTTTTGCAACAGACTCCGGTAATTACCGTCGTTTTGTGGCCGTCTCAATTTTCACATTAAATAATCGTTTAATGAGCCGCACACACACACACAGAAATATACACGAAGCACCTGACATAGGTAACTGATAAAAAGTCGATACTGTTTATCGATAAGCAGCTAATCGATTTTTCTTTTGCAGTGGCAAATTTAATTTACACTTGGCATAATTTTTTTATTTTTATTTTCTTTCAAAATTATTTAGCACCCACCACAAATCAGCAGCAACAGCAACAACAAAGCTGCATCTGCTGTTGACGTCTCTAGCATTTTCTGCGCAAAAAAAAAAAAAAAAAAACAAACAGAGAGAGACAGTGGGAAAGAGAGCCTCCCCAGCCAACGCGAGGCGGCCGTTTATTTTATTGTGTTTTTCTTTTTCTTCCGCTGTTATCGCTTCGTTCGTTGTGCACGCGGCAAGAGTTAAATGCAATCTGAGCGCAGAGCATACGCCGCGGCATAGGCTGAGCGGGCGGAGCAACAAAACATTGACGTCGACGCCAGCAGCGTCGTTGGCGCTCGCAGCGCACGCTTAGCTGACTTGCTGGGTGCCGCCGAAGCCTGATGCCGCCGCTGCTGCTGCTGCCGCCGCCGCCGCTATTGACGTCTTCGTCGCAATCGTTTTGTTGTTGTGCTATGTAAGCAGCCGAAAATGCGATTAATGCGACTGACTTACAAATAGAAATTTGTGGTTAGAAAACGAAGAAGGAGGAAGAGGTAAATCATAAGAAGCAGAAAAGAGAATTGGTCCAAAGAATTGGTCAGAATAAACTATTTCAATATAACGATACAAAAGCTCATTATTTAATCAATTTAAATTTAATTTAATTTAATTTAATTTGTAGATTATAAAATATATGATATGTTTGAAAGTGATATTAGAAAGAAAAATTAGAAAATATTATATATCAGAAATCATACGAAATTAAAACACGATTATAATTTGATTTCTATAATATTATATTACTATAATCGTATTATAAATAGATATTATAAATTTTGTAGTCGAAATACTCACAAGTGGCGAATATTTCATACCTTGCCCACAAAGAACTAATAAAAGAGTGTTTATTTTTACTTTACAATATTTTATCTACAATAGTCAAAGAACCGGTTACTAAGCACCCCCACCCCGGTTCAACTTCACAGTTACTCAGCACTACTTATCGCAGGGGTCTTACGCGACGTAGTTGTCGACGTCGACGTCGACGTCGAGTTCGTCGTCGTCAAGAGCAACGAAGCAAAACAAACTAAATTTGTATACAAACTTTAGCTAGCAAAACCAAAACAAATTTAATGCAAATGCAAATGCAAATGCACGCAAATAAACGCATATAAATTGCACAGGCAGCTGGCTATTTCTGGTTATTTATAAGGAGAATATACATATGTACATATATATGTATACATATATATATATATGTATTACATACACATATGCATGTATGTAATTCCGGAAAGGTCTTTGAGTTCCCTTATACAAACTGCAGACAAAACGTTTGAATAATTAATGCAAACAACTTTGAAACTGGCCGACAATCGCAGGATAATAAAAAGAGAAATAAACAAACAATATCGGATCTATAAAGATAAAGATGTATGTAAAACAACAACGATAAAAATTGCAACACCTCTGAGATTCCCTAATAATCATAAAAGAAATTCTTTTTTTTGTCTTTTATATATATGAACCAGTTTATTGACACAAATTACAACAACTGACATGTTTAAGACATCTTGATTTATTTTATTTTATATCTATTGCTTGCACCTTTGACAAAATAAAAAATTAATACAAAAAATAAAACGAAACGAAAACAATTATCTTTGTAGTTCAATTATCTCTGCTAGGCAAAAAACTAGGCAATTTAACAGCTCTATAAAGTATTAATTGTTGAGAGACTTAAAAGAGAAAGACGGGTAAACCCACAGATACTCGTAACTTGAATTTCAACTCTTCGCGTTCGCATGGCTAAAGCTTCCTTTAATTGTAAATGTTAAGAGTTCAGCATGATTTCATTTTATTTCATGTAGGCTGTAATTGTAATTGTTGACGCTCGGCTCTCGGCTCTCGGCTCTCGGCTCTTGGCTCTCAGATCTCAGCACTCGACTCTCCAAGCCCCAGCTAGTACGAGTAACTGTCTCATTATTTATAATAAATTATTTTATAAGTAAAAAACAATACCCAAAGTTGGTGATTTTTGGTGCGGCAAGTGCGCCAACTAGTTAACTCTTAATGTAACGCCGCCCGTTTGCCTTGTACAACCTTGCAAAAGTTGAAAAACATGTCAAATGATGAACTATAGAAATACCCTGCAATAATCATTAAAATATATTATACACATATATATATATTTTAATAATTGATCCATTTTTTTGATTTATCAAATTTGTAGTACACCAATATCTTAAATATTTATATAAATATAAATATACCAATAAATACTTAAATAAATATAGGCATATAAAAAGATAGAAATGAAAGCTTATTTTTTTCTTGCAGGTTAAACATTGTATAAAGAGGCTTAAAAGCAAGCACAAGTCATAGACCAAATATGACGTAATAAGCCAACGGACAGACCAACAGAAACAGAAGGCGTTGGATTTTTTTTTTTGCTATTTGTGTGCCACGCCTCTTGTGTGGGAAACAACAAAGGCAGCAACAACAGCAACAATTTTATAGCCAATACTTTTCGCGATGTTGTTGCTCAGATAGGCAAACAGTTCTTTAGGCCTGTGGGCTCACAGGTGTTGGACTTATTGTTTGGCACTTACTTACCCCGACCACCTAACAGCACAGTTAGATAATACACTTGCGGTAAATGTACTTATAAACAGGTAACTACCCGTACTTATTCATGAGTTTGTGTTGTTGCTTACCTGTAAGAAGAAAAGAAATAAAATAATAAATTATCAATGGATACAGACGTATAAAAGAATGTTCCGGTGATGACCTCAAAAGTGAGAGTTGATAGATTATAGAAAAAGGAAACGCTAAGGATGGCTTATGTAATCAAAGAAATAATCAAGAAAATTTAGAACAATTGGAACAAATTAAATGAATATAATCTTTATCAAGTAAACTATCACGGAAAATATGGAACGACCAAATAATTATAAATATATGTATATATATATATTGAAAAGATGTTGAAATAATTCTATGCTATATATGTATTATATATCCTATCCTTTATATATATGAATCGCATTTATGAATGCTTATGTTATGTATCTATTCCAGATCTCTGGCTATATTTTTTATGCTTCAATTCGTTGCGTTCCACGTCGCGTGGGTTTCTCAGTTTTTCATTTTTCGTTTCGGATTATATTTGTGTTTCTCTCCTTCCATTCGGTTTTCTGGGTCAACGGCACATTTGGGTTAAAAATCGATTTTTCGTTTGTGATTTTTCAGTTTGTTTTCCGTCCGTTTCTGTCTCACATTTGTCTTTTTCACTCTTGGCCTATACTCTTCATGTTGTGCCGTCTCTAAGCGTGGACTCTAGACTTATAAACAGGGCTACAAAATTGTTAAATCGATATGATGGAAGACCAATCAATTTGTAGTTGTCCTATTAAAATAGTAGCAACACTTTCAATAATTAGACTTTCCTAAGCAACCTATGAATATGGAAATAACAGGAAATACTTGAAAGTATTATGACCTATTCTAGGCAAGAAATTAACATCAATAACTTATTCTGCATGAAAATTGGGAATATTTTTCGTATATCTTGTTTAATTCTTTAAAATCTCTTCAATATAATTAATATATAAATTTTCTAAACTTTCTCAGCATTCTGCATACTGTAATTATGTAATATATAAAGTTTTCCCTTTCAACTTTGTACCAAATCAAAGTAAACCCAAATAAATAATGAAACAGCCATAAAACACTAAGAAAGGCTCTGAAATGAAAGCTTTTCTCACATTTTCACCTTGGCCCAGTGCCCAGTGCCCAGTGCCCAGTGACGAACCCAGTCTAAGTTTTCTTTGGTTTTTCCCTATATCTTAACACTTTCCCTACTTTTTTACGCTGTTCTGGCTAATTGTCAATGCTCTGTTTGGCCAGTCAGAGCCAAAGTGAAACGAAAAGCAAAGAAAGAACCCGATTTTTAATTAGCTAAGGTCGGTCAGTTGGGTAGGTTTCCACTAGGGAACACTGACTTTTACAACGCATCCAATTGCATAATTCCCCCAAGCTGAGCTGTGCCTAAAGTATCTGAAAGATCAGCTCCCACAACTCTTCCCAGGCACGTCGCCAGATCGCAATCTATGTCATGTGTGTGTGTGTGGGGGGGGGGCCGCACTTATACAATTATAACTGTAGGCATTCGAGTATATAAAACAGTACACAAACAAAAAAAGAAAAAGAAAACAATGGCAATTGCAATTTGTTCAATTGTCAACAGATCTTTCGGCATTTAAGTGGAATATCTTGCAACAGATGTTGAAATTTCTGCGATTTGAATTGCCACAGCCAGCAAAAATCGGTTTGCTGTACTATTAAATATTTCTGATTTCCCAATTTGCCACACTGAATATGGTATTGAAATTAAGTACACATATTTATCGAATAATTAACTAACTAAACTGACCTTTTTAGCTAAATACGTTTGCAAAAGATGCGGAAAATGGAAGAAAAGAAAGTAAACCTCTCTGATATAGAGCAAAATTCTGTAGGGCCACAATTATTTTTAAAGATCTGAAGACCCAGTTCTTGTGTAAACTTTAGTATTACAGTGCTCTCATTTCGGAGCAATTAAATGCTGCATATTTTCTCTTATTTCATTTTGAATATGTGTGTCGCATTTCCTTATCAATTAATAGTTTTCGCCTGTTCTCATTTTGTATGCAACACCAAGTTTCACACAGCAATCAACGAGGCCCTTTCGCATTGCAAATGATCTGATGCCAACCAGCTTTTTACTTGCCAGATGCCACCTTCTCTCCTCTCCTTTACTCACCGCTCCTTCCCTCTCACTCCCTTTCCTTCCTTCCCTTCGCCACTGTGCAACATAGAGCTCGCTCCTGAGTGCCAGGCATTTCCGTTTCCCGCTTGGCCTGTTGCATAAAAGAACAATCAAAGGTCTTCAAATGATTCGTACGTGATATTTTTGCGCAACATTTTTGCCATTTTCTTCGCTGTTTTTTTGTTTTTTCCTGCGTTGAGGTCTCGTTCGGAATTTTCTTTTGCTCTTAATGTGAGCGCACCTTTCATTTTCCATTCACCGCAACTCTTAAATGTTTATTTATACTCCTTTTATTTGTTTTCCAAAAATTTACAAATAATTACGTGAAGCCGGCAACAGGTAAAAACAATTAACAGTACAATTTACATCTGTCACCTTAACCAGCTCCAAAAAATTTGCATTTGGCATAACAACATAATTCCTTTACAGTCCCCAAATAAAACTGAGTTCCTGCCGGATATCTCCATTCTCAAGTTCCATAATTTATTTACATTATTTTCAAAATTATAAACAATAGCGACAACTGCAAGACAAATTATGTTCGATCGACCATTTGCAGTGATTATAAAATATGACTTTCATTTGCTTGCTGCAAAATATTTACGGCCTATCTTTAACTTGTTTTTAAATAAATTCATAAAAAAAAATATTTAAATAAAAAAAATCCTAAAAATATCGTTCAAAAAATAGACTGTTCCATGTAACTCATCAATTTTATTAATATATGTCGCATAACAAAGTGATCGTCCCATCAACTTTTGAGCGGATTGTTCATATGAGTACTACAGGATATAATGGACCCATCTTAATAAGTATGTACGATTTGTTTACAACAACTTTTTGGGTCGATTGTTCCTTTCTATGGTGGCTATATGATATACTTGTCCGATCCGCCATATGCATTGAGTGCAACAAAAATAAGTCCACATACCAAATTTTTTTCACCTACCTCAAAAACTAAGACACTAATTTGCATAGAAATAGGCAGACGGACATGGCTATATCAACTCGTCCTGATCAGCAATATATTTGTAAAATTGATGGGGTCGGAGACGGCTCCTTCCAATTATTACACTTTTTTTGAGACAAAGTATATACAAATAGTAACTTTAGTCGTACTTTATTGGTTTATTAAATAACTGAGACCACAGTAAATGGTCAAGCAGTAAAACTGCAAAAATAACTGCGATCATAGTAAATTTAGTGCTGGAATTATTACTCAGTACTTGTACAGAGCACAAGGCTCATTTTGGGTCTGCGGTGATGCAAAGGTCTAAAAGTCCAGCTGAATAAAGGAGAGGTTTTGAGATCCCATCGTGATATGGAGATAGTTGTATTATTGTTGTATTATTTGTTAATTTATGTAAACGCCTTTCATTGTTTCTTGTAAACTAATTAGTGCAATCCTTGTACTAAGGGAGGAGTAAGCTAAATTTATCGCTTTGTTAAGTATTCTTAATTACTGTGAACGTTGGAGAGATTTACTTATTTGTCCTTTTATAAGAGCTTTACGATTCGAAACACGATTTTGATTGATATTTATTAGCAAATTTCTTTGTTTGAAGGATTTTCTTAAAGTTTTTCAATTAGTTAACTGAAGCCCAGAAAACAAAAATCGTTCAATAAAATGAATAGGATTCGGAATCAAATCAATTGAGTATCATAAAAGAAATAAATAAATTTGATTGCCAGCGATTTACTTATTTACTTCATGATCATCAGATAATCATCAGTCGGAAGAGGAAAAATCATTGTGAAAATGAAAAGCTTGTAAAATACACGGATTAAGTGTCGACCTTATTGGCACTCGGCACTGAGTCCGACTGCCCAGGGGGCAAACCACAGTAGAGCTTCGCTATCACGAATCAGCATGTTCTTAAATCTTCTTGAACTTAGTAAAAAACATATTCGTTTTGAATTCAATTTATTCAGTCTTAATTCAGTCTGTGTTACAGAAACTTCGGTTTAAAGAAGTTCCAATTAGAGAGGTTTGGCAAGCAGTCTTAACAAATTTCACCACAACAAAAAGATTCCAATTTCAATGACCTTGAGGCGCCGTTGCACTCACTCTGAATCTTTTCCACGCCGAGGCCAATTTATATAACAGCAAGTGGTAAGAGTAAAGATCGTGGAAGGCGGAGAAGGAGAAAGGGTAGGAAGAGAAGGTAGGCGGGCGTGCAACCCACACAAAATAGAGTTTCACCTGGCTCACTGGCTGGTTGGCACCTAACCACCACACATTGATAGAGACAATATAGAAAACACGTTTTGTAGCGGGCGAATTTCAAGTGAAAATTCGCTTTTTCCAGGGGAAAAACAACAAGTCGGACTTTGACTTTAATCATAGACCAAATTAGTTGCCAAATGTGCAGGTTTCTTCTTGATCCATCAACAGTTTTGTCATCGCTGGTCAAGTGCAAATTTCGCATTTCATCGAAGGTTTCGTTATCGAAAAAACAACGATCAACACTCGATTTCAAAGAGACATTGAAAGCTACTGAGCCTTACACAGTTTTCTGTCAAATCATTGCAGATTTGTGACGTTGCATATTTCTGTAGAGTTGTGTGTGAAACGGATTCAACGGTTTGTGCAAGTAAAATACATAATAATAAATTACGAAAGAATTCGTCACGAGAAAGAAATTAATAGCTACATTAACACCTGAGGTCTACATAAAAAGTCCTTATATTAGAGTGCTAATCCTTAAAAGTTTGCTTGGAGAAAGCTTACTCTTTGTTCTGGTGTTTCAGTATAAAATTTGAAAAAAGTTCGTTTCAAAAGCGTAAAGCTTAGTCTTCAATATTCTAAGGTTATATCAAAGAGTTTTAATCTAAAAACTACCCGAGTCTTCGAAACCTGCGCTAAACTTTAATATTTAAGCTCAACTATAGCATATTTCGGTACTTTCTTGGCCCACAAGTTGTGTAAATCTCGAATTTAGGTAAGCTTTACGTTCTACGGTAATTTGGCGACTTTCCAATGCTTTTCTTGAACTCTAACCACACACTAAAGCTCAAATTTTTATCGTTAAACTCACCCTGTAATCGTAATCATGACGGTTCTCCAGGCTTATATCGCTGTACATGTCTTCAGTTGTATCACAGTTGGAACTACGGCCCGAGGAGTTGAAGCTTGATGATCTGTAGAGTTGACTGAAAGTTGAAGAAAATCACGTTAATTTAATTGAAAATTTAAAATATTAAATTTATTTCGAAACTTCTGTTTTTTTGATTGGCAGCTTTTGAAAAGTGACTGTGAAAATCAACTCTTCGTTGTTTTTCAGTCTTTTGTGAATATGCTGCGGTTTGTGTCTGCACTATTCGATGTGTGTGTCTTAGCTAAGACAAAGCTTTCAAGCACAAAGTGCAAAGTTAAGACGCAGCACAGTCGTCACAAAACTGTAAAATGGAATGCGTACCAAACTGTGTGCAGCCAAGACACTGACAAATGATGCTCGCACTGTGGCTGCCAAACTGTCACTGTAAAACTGTGCTTGCCACTGTCCCCGTTAGTACTATGCCCGTTAATTTTATGCAATTATTAATGAAAATTAAAATCACTTTTGTGCTCCAAATAATTTAAAGTAAAAAAAATGAATTAAAAAAAATTAGTGCGATTTTTAATCAAACTTACCTGGCTAAGGCATTGGAACTTATCTGCCTGCGGCCGGAACTGTAATGAGAAATTAAGAAAAATATATGGAAATTTAGTAATATTAAATCAATATTTAATAATCAACTAATTTATGCCTTCAATGACCTTCAAGACGAAGCCCCAGTGCAGCCACGAATTTCTGCCCGTATTAATTGATTGCGCACTAAGGAAAATGAAAATGCAAATAAAACTATTCTGACATTAAATAAAAGAGAAAAAGCAAAAGCAACTAACGTGGCCCGCAAAAAACAAACACGTGATAAAACAAAAACAAAAGTAAATAAAAGAAGAAACCAACCAAAAAGGGAAAACAATGGCCACCCACGCAAAGAGAGAGACAGGTGAATAAATGAAACAATAAAACCAAAAAAAAAAAAAAAAAAACAACAAAAAACAATGGCAATACAGCCAAGAAAATTGTAACAACAAAATAATTGAGACGAAAATAACTAAAATTAAGTTGTAAAAGCGAAAGAAAAAAAACACATGGAAAATGTGTAAAGTGTATTTAGAGAAAATGTATCAAACGTGAAAATGTGGAAATGCTTTGCGTGGAAAACTGGTCAGGTGTATAGAAAAAACAATAACTTTGAAAATTCACAAATTATTTTAAGAAAAGCCTGAGATTCATTGAAGCATGCCTCGTGTTGTCCCTACGAAATGACTCTCAAACTGTTTTTAATCTACGAAAAATAAATTCGCATTTTGTTTTTTGTTTCCCATTTCACTGTGTGCGTCTGCGGTTTTGCTTTGCAAATGAGAGACCCAAACCACATGGAAAATTCAGGGAAAATATTTATGCGGTTTGTGCCACAGCGCAAACCGTTTTCAGTCTAATTCAATTAGAAATTAAACACAAAACTGACCGCCAAAAATAAAAGTGAAATAAAATTATATATGTATGTAGCCCTATTATATCTCTTTATATCTATATACATATATACATATATACATATATATATATATATATATATATATATATATATATATATATATATATGGCAGGGCTCAGCCTCAAACTGAACTCATTAACCCACTTTTAGCTAGAAATAAAAACTGTCTCATCTGGCTTATGGCTTATTTTTAGCAAAGCCATAAAGCACATGCACACATACATATATGCATCCATACGTACACATACACACATATGCACACACATATGCACACACGCATATCTTGAGACTAGCAAAAAGGAATGCAAATTAGCAAGGTTTTTCCAAGCCACACAGATAAAAACAAACAAGTTGCGTGTTCATAAAAAATCTAACAAAATATAAATAAATAAATAAAGTATGAGCCAAAATTGGCAACGCGCAATTCAGCCAAAGTCTTGTATCTCTACCAACAATTTGAATGTGCCTCAAAAGTTTCGATTTTCTTTCAGTACAACCAGCAACGGGAAAACTGGTTGCCAAAAATGAAAATTTCCCCTTTACGCTATATGAAATACCCTTTCTAAACGAAAAAAGAAAGAAAATTGATTGAATTGATTGAAAGAAAAATTACTTAACTAAACACTCTATATTTCTATCATATATTTCGTTTCTATCTCTTAAAGATATATTTTTACTTTAATATTTAATTGCCTTTTGTTGCTCAGAAACGAGTGTAAAACGTTTAAGGACACGACACAAAGAGAAAAGTAGGAGGGAAAATAAATAAATTATGCTTTGAAATTGAGGAAAACTTCAAAGATTGTCTGTGCTGCATGACAACTCGTCTAGGCCTCCTTGGTTTTTACAGGGTATAAGAAACAACTGTGAATCGTCCGAGAAGACTTTTGAGCGATGCGGTTTTGCGTCGAGTCTTGGGTCTGGGGTCTTGAGTCTTGGTTCAGTGGTTGGCATTTTATTGATGCAAATTGAAATTGGCATTAAAAATTACAGCTGAAATTAAAGCCAAATGTGGCAGGTGGCAGGTGGCAGGCGGCAGCAGCGGCAGTTGAAATTAAAATTGAAAAATATAAATATTAAAAAATATTTTGTTGTTGTTAAACAACTTCTCAATGCGTAAAATTTGGTATAAACAATACATTAAAATAAAAATAAATCAAAATAAAATAAAACCTGACAGTTAATTATAAAAGCGATCAAGGTAATGACATGTAATCAACAAAGCAAAAGCAAAAACAAAAACAAAAACAAAAGCAAAAGCTAAGCCAAAAAAAAAACAGTGAAACAACAAAGCTGAAAAACTGTTTGAACAAATTATGATTAAGGTCGCATTTGACTGTTTTTTTTTTTATATTATATTATTATTATTACTTTTTAAATTTTTTTACAGAAATTTGAGCTAACATTTGGGCAGCTCTGCAGCTAACTAGGCGACCTTCGCCCCACACACAAATAATATTGTTGAACTTCTGTTTAATTGTCGAAAAAAGGTTTGGGAACACGCTCAAATTGCACGTAATTGAAAGCCGGCCGGAAATTGACTCTGTGGTTTTTTTATATGCCACATTTAATAAGTAAACTTCCTTCTCAGCAGCTCCCTTTGATCAGATGAGTAACAAAATATAAAGCAATATGCTCTGAAAAGAAGTCATTCCTACACAAATTTCGAACAGAGAACTTGGTAGTACACAGAGAGAAAAACGTAGACCTAACCTGTAAATATAGAATTCGTTTTCCAGGGTATCTTACGCAGTACATGCAAATTATTAAACACCCTTGACGACTATTCAAGATGGAGTTTTCGTAGGAAACTGGTAAAACTAATAGGCCCAGGGCTTTGGCCACATACACCTGTTGAATTACCTGCTTCCTATTCATGTCCCTCTCCCTCCACCACTGCCTCTGTAACGCCTTCTGACTCTCATTGCGTTCCGCTTGGCTTAGAGTTGGGAATTTTAAAATATTATAGCAGCAAAAGGGGAGACAAGGGCAACGATAGAACCATGTGAATTGAGTTTTAGTGCAATTTTATTAAAAAACAAGTTTGCTTCTTTTTATTTCTTTTTTGGTTCATGAAATGGCATAACTTCATATAAATAAAATGTGTGCAAAGTTGAGTTTTTTTCTAGAGGCAGTTCATTGCTCCGCGAAAAGAAACAAATTTTGGCAGAGAAATTTGAATTCTCTCTAAATAAGATAATTCAAAAGAAGATTTACAGCTCCCCATTTTCAATTCTAGATTTATCTTTAAAAGCTCGAATTTAAATATAGCGAGAAAGTACACGATTTGAGGATTCAATTTTCTTTTAAATATTTCTGAGAAAATGGGAGGTCTTATATTTACCCGATCAACTTAAAAAGTAGTTTCAGATATATTAAAATCTAATAGATAAACAAATTTTACATTTCTTTGGAAAATCGGCTCAAAATGTGCGCTAATTTATAGAATTACCTTGTAGGACTAGGATATAAGATACTAAAATAAATAAATAAAATAAATGTGAGAAAATGGAGAATCAGCCGCCAAAGTCGGAAAACGCGGTGTCAAAAGTGAATGGAGAGATTGTTCCTATAGCATATATATATTTTAGTACATTTCTATACCCTTGAAGAGAGTATTATAACTTTTTCATGAATTGCGTAATGCATTGAAGGAGCCATCTCCGACCCCATAAAGTATATATATTATTTATCAGGACGACGGGACCAGTTGATATCGGCATGTCCGTCTGTCCTTCGGTCCGTCTGTTTATATGCAAACTAGTTTCTCAGTTTTTGAGCTAAGTTAATGAAACTTGGTATGTAGCTTTCATTTGCTGCAGGCACAGCTATATCATATAGCACCCATTGGAACAATCGGCTCAAAAGTTGTTGTATGGAAAACTTTTTTGATTTTCAACGTATCTTTACAAGATTTACAAGTTATATGGAAAAGTGTAACTTCTAACCGTATACCAAAATCGTTAAGATCGAAATACTAAATCATATAGCTCCCGTATCTTGATCAAATTTACATGTTATATGGGAAAGTGTGATATTGTATATTCTTTCGCAATATTTTAATTGTCTTCACGGTCAGATAGCCAGTTGCGGTTAGTTTTGTTATGTAGATAAAATGATTTTTCAGTAGGGATTCTATCTAAGGATATCCAGTCAACAAGGTACCTATCCGAATCGCAGCGCTTAACTAATAATTAAGGACAGTGCTAGGCTCCTTAGAGTAAACCCTCCGTCAAAATTCGAAACGTTGATCCAATTATTGAATACGATATCCAAGGTGTAGCTCATTATAAATAAATTATATTTGAAGGTATACAAAATAATTGTAAATAATGACTATACGAAAGCCATTTTATTTACTTTAATTTTTGATAATTTTGCTGTCTTTTTAATTATCAAATATTATTTTTATATCTTTTGTATAATTTGAAAAAACTATAAGTTCTTTTCAGAACAAAACTCTATTGTCTAATGAGTATTTTTCAAGGAAGCTTACAATTTTTTTTTTTTTTAAATGATTTCCCAAGTATAAAAATAATATGCGGGAAAAAATATAATCTTATATATCCAAATATACTTCTAACGCTGATCTAACACAGGAAACGCCGGGTATTAATGGCTAGTTTAATTATAAATATCTCTATATACACTCAAATAAAAGGAAAATATTTCAGCATTTTTTTGTTAAATATTTGCGTTTATATAGCATATATAGCCATTTTTTTTAGTTTAATATTATTTTGTGAGTCTTTCTAGATTTTCGTGATACTTAAAAGCCCTCGCTTAGAGCGCTTAATACTCTTCAAATAGAAATGTTTTCAGTTAGTACGCTCTGTAGGTTAACATTTGAAAGAGCAAAAGAAATGGCAATAAAAAAAGTTAAAGCTTTCCCAAAAAAAATATATATAATAACCGACTGTCGACTGTCGACTGTTAAAATTGCCATTATAACATTAAAATAATAGTCAAGGTATTCCCAAGCGCTTTTAATTGAGCTGGTTTCAAAGCGCTTTGCACACTTGAAAGGTGTGTGTACAAGAAATAATGCAAAAAAGTAACGGGGCGGCCATAGAGGTATTTCTACATATTTTAAGTAACGAGCTACAAATATTTATTAAACCCAATGTGGGTCAATTTAAGGAGCACCTAGTCTACTAAGCCCTGGGCCTCAGCCCCCAATAGTCAGTTGTCAGGTGTCTGCTTTGGCAATTTGATTGATTGACTTGGGGGTCGGGGATCGTGGACTTAGGATGGGCACAAAATATGAAAAATAAAGCCGAGAAGAAATAAAAATAAAAATAAACATAAAAAAAGAAATACTCGTATCTAAAGAAACAAAAAAAAGTTCCATTGTCTCTGATTTGAATTTTAACCAGGCAACCGCAGCGAAGTTCAAGAAACTCACGACTTTATTATTATTATTATTTAACTTTGTCTGGATCTCAAAAAGTTAACTTTATAGCTAAAGAGTTAATCGTAATATGCTTGGGATCGTTAAAACTTTTACCTCTACTATATATATTTCGCACTGGGCAACAGGTAAATAACAAGTGCCTCAAACAGGTTACAATATTTATAGAGGGGGAGAGACTACTTGGGGACTTAAAGCTAGTGAAACGCGACCCTTTCTCAGCTGACTTCGAAAAGACGACTATAATTAACAGCTAGTTGTTAAAAAACGCATATGACGCACTTGAAATATACCAACTATGATATAGGGGTATTTTTAGGAGATTGGGAATACGCCTCTAGCCTTAACAATCAATTTGCAGCTCATCAATTATTCTACCAGCTAAGTTCAACTCAAGGGAAACAAGGAGAGGTAATAAAGTGAGATTGATGAATAGATGGGTAGATAATAGATAGATTTATAAATAAGAGATACATTGCGAATAGGTTGAAGGTAGATTGACATTTAGAAAAGTATCTAGAAGATGGTAGATAGAGACTACAAGGATAAAACTTGTAGCTTGATATTTGAATAGGTTGAGAGGTAGATCTCCAGATGGCTGGTTGCTGAAATTACTTCAAATAAGACTCCGACTTTCATGGAATAACATTAAAAGTAATATCTGCCTGCCAATAATATCAGACTTTTCCTTCTTATTGTCATGCCAATTTGCAACGCCTGAACGGTTTTGTCATGCCGCATTTAAGGCGAATGGTAGCAAAAAATCAATGGAAATGTTTTCTTGTGCGGGAGGTCAAGACGAAATTGCGATTTCTATAGAAATATGAAATAGGTATAAATTTCATATATAGCTGACTCACACAAGCGAAAGTGTGTTTACTTTTTATGTGAGTGTTGTTGTGTAAGTGTGGGCGTATGTGGGCGTGTGTGGGCGTGCTCATTAAGGTTTCCTTTCCTAAGAATTAATACATTTAACAATGCTTTACATGACAGTTAGGTGCTAGGTGCAGGCAACAATCAGCAAACAACAGAAAAATCATTTAAATAAATATACGCACATTTTCTTCAAATGACTGCGATCATAGGGAAAATATTCAAAATATTCATCGTCCATGCTTTGTATGTAGATGTGGTTGGAGTAGCAAAATACAAGGTTGGAGTTTTTAATTCTCAGTTGTTAACTCATTTGCTTATCGCGTTGGCCGTTGGCCGCATCGTACGTCATTGAAATTGTCTCGAAATAGCCTTTTCCTCTGCTTTTGATAAGATAATACACTAAAGAGTTAGTTGTTTACACGTTTAATTCATTGTTTACATTGTTTGCACTTTGCCGATTACACTGCAAAATAATACACGTTGTTTTCTGTGCTTAAGATCCGTTTACACTTATTCAGGTATATTGAGTTTTCACTTTGCCCAAGCTTTAGATTCAGCAGGGACTCATTTAGACCATTTCAAATGCCACAAGATTCATACAGATTCTTCTCAGGCTAAAGCTTAAGTACGAACTGGCTAACACTTAATTTTGTTCAGATTATTTCATGATTTATTTTTATGGATTTACAAACTTTATAATTGAAGAAGCAACAGCACAAAACAGAATTGAATTTTTAGACACACTTTCGCAAGGGGCAATCGCTGACTAGCCACGCTTCACTTTTCATTACAAACAACACAAGAAACAACAACAATATCAACAACAACAACAACAACGACAACCAAAAACAACAATAAGCAGAGGCGATTGCAATTGCAGCAGCGTCTTTGAGTCTGTGATTTATGGCTAATATTTCATAGACACGCGCTTTTCATTTCAGCTTTTCTTAGAGCTCTGATAACGTCGTTAAATACCGCCTCAGAAAGCGAAAATGAAATCGAAATAAAAAACTAGAGTATAAAAATGCGCTCAGACACCTCCTGTTCCGTCTTCGCTGCCTTCTCCTCTAACTAGAAATGAAACTGTGCACCAACTGTTAACCGACTTTTATGGCTGCTTAAATGTAATTAAGGCTATAAAACGATTTGATTTTGATTGATGCACTGCGCTCTTTGAAAAAGGGTGTGCAACCTAAGACAAACAGAATAAATGAAAAAAGGAAAAACAAAAGAAAAAGAAGAGTATCTTTCTATAATACCGACTCAATATTTATTTATTTTCTTTATTTCTTAACGAATTATTCTGAAATCAATCAAATCGATTTGATTGTAATTGGTTAACAAGTAATTTTAGCAAATAAAGTATACAATCTATCTGTAGATAAACCTTAGACAGATAAAGTTACTGTCTTCAGCGATGATCAAAGATAAACACAGAAAAAATAGGTCAACGATCGCTTCAGATGGAAAAATTTATTAAAAATGTTGCTGACCAGTTTCAATCGATTCAACAAATTTTTAAATATTTATATGTTTTCGGTATTACATATCATATTACTGTATTCATTTTGAATTCCGACTTCCATATGCTTTATCGAATTTCTTAATTATATCAGGAACCCTCCCTTCAAGAGAGAATTCTAATATTCAAATATTTATATTCAGAGTATTTATAAGGAATAAAGATAAGATTGTTTATTCTAACAAGCGTGCAGTGCATCAAATCAATATTTAATTTAATGTTTCTGTGCCAGGAAAACAATTTTTCTAAATAGCTTCGTGTATAAAAAAGATCTTAAGAGCATTGTTCACAGAGAAGGGGAGAGAGAGACACAGACAGAGACAGAGACGAAATAATTAGCCTAACCTAAGATTTTTTATTTTGATTTTCATTTTCGGTATTGATGAATGCATTGTTGCAACGCGTGCAACAAAAGGGCGTGGGCAGTATAAGTGTGAATACCTGTGTGTGTGTGTGTGTGTGTGTGTGTGTGTGTGTGTGTGTGTATGTGTGTGTTTGTGGATGAGATAGAGCAGAGATAGGTAGAAGGTGTCTCAGGATGGTTTAAAGGGTGTGTATGCAACAAAGACGCTC
Source organism: Drosophila repletoides (assembly GCA_018150835.1). Classification (NCBI taxonomy): domain Eukaryota; kingdom Metazoa; phylum Arthropoda; class Insecta; order Diptera; family Drosophilidae; genus Drosophila; species Drosophila repletoides. The sequence continues at coordinate 2,562,293 of JAECWQ010000231.1, forward strand.
AGCTGGCGTCTTCGTCAGTTTATCCGTGCATCAGTTCGTCATTTGTTGACGCTTATTGCAGTCATTAAGGCGTGACTTAAGCCGTAAATTACCAAAAGTGTAAGCTACTATAGCAACAACAAGTACTTAAAACAATAACTCATAGCAAATAGTAAATAGTAAAAAACAACAGCAACAGCAACAGCAACAACAACAAATGGAAAGCGAAATTTATCGCCAAAAACAACTACTTTAAAACATATGTATATGTATCTTTATCATTTAGTTTTTGCCCTGTTTTCGCACTTAAGAGATATTTCGCATACGCCGCGTTGTCCGCTTTCACATACTTCTTTTTTTATTTATGTTACTGAGGAATTTGTGTGTAGATTTTTATACCGGAACCGAGTGTGACGATGGATGCGATTCAGACCCTGAATCGGATGTTAAAACTCAACACAAAAATTCGTATGCTCGTAAAAGACAGAAAAAAAAAACGAACGAACCGTACGCGTTTGAGGCAAGTTTCGAACTAAAAATCAACGCAAAATGCGGCTAACAAACAGGTTCGACGCAACCAGCAAAGGCAGAGATTAAGTAAAAGAGAGAATGACAGACTGACAGAAAAAGAGAGAAAGAGAGAGAGAGAGAGAGAGAGAGAGAGAACAGCATCAACAAGACCAAAAAGCATAACAAACAAGACTCAGACTGAAAGAAAGAGCAAGCGAATAGGTATAGGTAGCGTTGCCAGATAGTTGGAAAGGGCTAAATCCATTAAAAATACATAATATTTTGATTTATATAAATACTATTACTATTTATAACATTTTTGTATTAGTATGGCAAAGAATAACATATATTATATATTATATATTATATATTATATATTATATATCATATATCATATATTATATATTATATATTATATATTATATATTATATATTATATATTATATATTATATATTATATATTATATATTATATATTATATATTATATATTATATATTATATATTATATATTATATATTATATATTATATATTATATATTATATATTATATATTATATATTATATATTATATATTATATATTATATATTATATATTATATATTATATATTATATATTATATATTATATATTATATATTATATATTATATATTATATATTATATATTATATATTATATATTATATATTATATATTATGTATGTTCCATACGAACATGTTGCAAGAGAGCAGCTTTAAATTGCAATTCAGAGGGTTTGCTTTTTCTTTATCATTTAACTCTTCTAAACACCACATTTTTGAGCTGCCAAACAATTCTGACACTTTGCCAAAAGCTGTAAACAGGGGCCAATTACCTAAGCCTTACCAAGCCTTAAAATTAGCATAGAAAATGCAGTTGACTTGGAGTCTCAATTAGGCAGCTAACTAAAGTCTTATTAATGTGAAAGTTTAGACCCACAATCTGTATAATTACCCAAGCTAAGAGTATATAAGATGAGTAAAAAGTGGATAATAATACTTGAAAAATATTTTCAATATCAAAGAACTGATCATGGGATTATCGCAAAACAAAGATAGTTTTTTTGCCCTTGCAGGCAGTATCACAACTTTGACACAAAATGTATAATCCATTGAAGGAGGTACCTTCGTCCCAAAAAATTATATATATTATTGATCAATATCAGATTGCACAAACCACATCTTATAGCTAACATGAAAAGGATAATCTTCACAAAAAGGTTTTTAAATCGGACTTCCGTATCATACAGTTGCTATTGAAACAAGCGCTCCGAAAGTTAATAAATAGAAAACTATTTTGTTTCTGCCATACTAACAGTTGGCCAAAAATAATTAAACTTAACCTCAATGCTTAGACACTTAATCCAATCTGCAAGGATATATAATCTTCGGAGCCATGAAGATGGCGTTTCCATACTAAATGCGGTTAAATAATATTTAATTACGATAAGTATTTTTTAAATTATTTATAGCCGTTTATTTTAAAAATAATTATGGGAATTTTTAATTGATAAACTAGAAAAGAAAGGCTACTTTCAATTGTTCCTATGAGAGCTATATGATATAGTTGTCCGATCCGGCCGGTTCCAACATATGTGCTGCCTGCAGCAAAAAAGAAGGCTCCATTCCAAATTGAATTCACATAGCTCAATAACTGAGAGACTAGTTTGCATATAAGCAAGCTGAAGGACGGACAGACGGACATGGCTATATATCAAGTCGTCTCGCCGTCCTGATCAATAATATATATACTTTATGTGCTCGGAGATGCCTCCTGCAATGCATTACACATTTCATGACAAAGTTATAATACACTTTATAAGTGTTTATAAAGTTTACGACGATCAGAAATTGTATTCTCAGTAGGCTTGGCTTTGTTTCTATTCTGATTATAGGGAGTACGGAAAATCTATTTTCAGTCAACATTTACTTCTGCTATAGTAAGCATCTAAATTTTCTACAAAATTTGAGAAAATCATTTTTATATTTTTATAAAGTCATCTAAAAGGGAGGGAGTGTTTGCTTGACTCAACTATAAAATCGTCTAAATTTGGTTTGGGAGTGTAAAATAATAATTACTTTCGAATCCACGGTTAAAAGGACTAGCTTATTTTGACGATTCTCCAGCATTGTGTGATTATTAATTCTTCAATTATGGATGCTAATCAGTACTGGCCTATCGTGACTTTTTTGATAATATTAATTATACTTTTTATGTGTAAGATATGCTTAGAACAGAATGTAAGTATAATTTCCAGGAATAAGGAATTCCTTACTAATGCAACTTTACAGAATCGAAAACGTGAAGAGGAAAAGGAAAAGGAATTGCAGGAGCTAAGGAATCAGATGATGATGTCTCAGTTACTAGGTGACGGAGGTGTTGAACCAAAAGAGAAGACTGAAGCTCATGATCTATTGGGTCCCTCTACATCGAATACTCAACAAAAGAAGAAACCGTCCTTAAGCCGTCAAAACTCTGTGTGTGCTCAGAATACCTTTTTATATCTCAACGGACCAATGAAATTGCGCCGCTCAAACTCGGCCTCATCCGTTGTGAAGACGCCTATTTGGAAATATTAAGATTACAATCCATAGGATTCTTTAGTATTAATAGTTTAAATAACAGGGCTGTATATAGAGGTAGTTTTAATAACAGAGTTATATATAGAAGTAATTTTAATAACTGAGATAGATTGTTTATTGAAAAGATACTCATGAGTTATTTAAAAAGTAGGATTAGTTAATTATTAGAATCCAGCATTAATAGTTGATAAAGTAATCATATAAGATAGTTAAGTAAGCTTTAGGGGGGTTATTAATAATAAAATTAAATACAATTGAATGTAAAAAGCCCATACCATTTTCGTCTTATTTGTAAATGAAAACTTGCCCAAGATATTAATAAATAATATTTATAGAAATAAATAAAAGATTAGTTATCGAAACTAAAATTATAAATATTTTGTGTTTTTTAACATTTTTAAGATGAGACGACATCTATAAAGTATAACTATTACACTACATCTTTTTAGAAAATTAATAATGCAGGGAATATTCCTCGTTCACCCACTTTCTCCTTCTATGAATCTTTTAATGCAATTGTAACGACTTTGTCAAATGCAGGGCAAATCTTAATTTCACGCAGACTACAATATATATAAAAGAAATAGAAACAATAGACATTTGCTGGGAATAATTGGATGCAATGGCCAGAAAGTTAAGACTGTGCAAAGAGTTACGAGCCACTTGCATGAAGGTTAAACTTAACTGATTGCACACTGTGCAGCTAATTAGTGAGAGATTTCCCACAGCTCATTACAGCAGAGTGACCAACTGGCCCTCCTGCCTTTCAAAAGGGGAGGGGAAAGCGAACGGTGCAATTTTGGGTTAATTTTAATACTCTCGCAATGTGGCTTGACAAAATTACGGCCTGAATTCTTTGCAGAGGAAGATGAAAACCAAGAGTTAACTGAATTTGCCGCAAGTAAAACCAGTTTTTATATTCAACTCTCTGAGCTCTCCGTCCGCTCTCGATATATGCGCATTCCTATGGCATGACAACTCCAACAATGCAAAATAAAAATTACTAGCATAAAAAAGAAGTTGAGTTGGTAAAACTTGTAAGCCAAGTCAAGCCGAACCGAACCGAACCGAAGACTACCTTCAACCTTTTCACTTGAGACCTGGCAACAGCCGAGTCCAAAAGCAGATGAACAACTTTAGTAATAAGAAAAAACTCATATGAGGGATACAAACACTTTATCCAGAAATGTGTAATGCATTGAAGGAGCCATCTTCGATCCCATAAAGTATATATATTATTGATCAGGACGACGAGACGAATTGATGTGGCCATGTCCGTCTGTCCGTTATTCCGTTTGTTTATATGCAAATTAGTCTCTCAGTTTTTGGGCTATGTCAATGCAATTTGGTATAGAGCCTTCTTAATGCTGCAGGCAGCACATATGTTGGAACCGGCCGGATCGGACAACTTTATCATATAGCGCTATAGGAATAATCAGTTTAAAAGTTTTTGTACGGAAAACTAATTCAACTTAATGCGTTTTTCAAGTGCATACGAAAAATCAATGATATCGGCCCACTATATCATAAAGCTACCATAGGAACAATCGGTTCAAAAGTTGCTTTATGGGAAACTTTTTTGTTTCTTAATGTATCAATGAAAGAAGTCTTTGCGAAATTTACAAGTAGGATTTTACTATATAAAAAAAGGGAAGACAAGGAAAAAATTCAGTTTGCAAGTGTATATAATTTTCGCCGTGCCGAACATATCCTTTCCTTACTAGTTAGGATTAATGGCATTAATTTTTGTGTTTCTTTTCCGAAATAACTGAGTAACTATAACTGTATGTTCTAAATTATCGGATTGGAGTGGGAGATATAAGGAGATTTCTGAGGTCGACAGGCAGACGAACAGTCGGCTAGATGGACTCTACTGTTTTTATCGAGTAAGAATATATATCTTTTGGGTGGTCGGATATGCCTTTCCGCCCTGCATAAACTTAGTATACTCCACTTACCCCCAGCGAGTATATAGTATGAAAATGAGAAAGAGGAAGTGGTCCAATGAAAGAAAAACGAAGAAACAAACAAAACTCAGATTATTTACAGAAAACTCTCAGAATGCTGCATGTTGTCTTTAATCTGTAATCTCCAGCAATTAATCTGCCTTATTTATTTGTCAACATGAACTAGGAACTAGACAATTAAATGCCAGACAGCAAAAACAGAGACATAAATATTTGTGGGCGTTGCGCCCAAAAGAGGAAAACGTTTACAAAGTTTATGAAATTACTTGAATGTACTTGAAAGATTCAGCAGATAGACGCAAATAGAATTTCGAAATAACAATTTAAAAGCATGATAAGCTAAGAAATTTTGGAAAAAATGGAAACCAAGAAAATTATTTTGATAAAATGATAGATAGTAATAAAAAAGTTAATTAATTTTCTCTTACGTACTACAAATTGAAAACCGAAACCAGATGGACAGCAAATAAAATGAAATAAAAAGTTAGGATCATATATGTATATATATCATACATACATATGTATATATGAATTTCTACATGAAAACCAAAGCAACCAAAAATATAGAAAAAAAAATAATGAAATGTTGCTTACTGTCTCATGGAGCCCCAACGACGCTGGGATAAGCTATCAGGATTGCTGTAAAGATTATGAAATTGTATTTAATATTATAAACAAGAAATAAAGTTGGTTTCTCTATTATTGTCTGTATATTTAGTTAAATGAAAATTACTTAAATTTTACAATTTTCAGCGCACTAGTCGATAGTTTTATTTTATTAAGAGATAATACGAAATATTTCATATATTCTTGGGAGTGTTTGGAAATCAGAACAGATATATATTCTCTGATATAAATAATATTGCAGGCTAAGTCTTTCCCAAATTTTTCGAATATCATAATCATAAAAAAATTAAAATAGTAATTTTAGTATTTTTTTATTCAAATACCAATAGGTTTTCAAAATGTAAGAGCCTATCAAATTATAAACAGATATTGATCAAACATTATTAAAATATTTTTTTAAATTCATCACTCAAAAAACGTGGTATGTCAGATATGTTCAATTCATTCCGAGAAATATAAGTGCATTTTTCTTTACCTTAACTATGGCTTGATCAGGGTTTGATCACAACACAGCCAACTTACTGTATAATTTAAGAGAGGTTTAGGCGCTCTTCTATCAGGTGAATCTGCAATTCACCACAGCACACCCCTCTCTTCACTCTGTGGTGGGTTACGTTTACAAAGCGGAAACAATGATCGCTCTCTGATCGCGCGTTGCGTATGAATCACGGCCCAAAACAAGCAGACACGAAACAACAGAGATTGGGCATAGAAAAACTGGTTTTCAGGCCGTGTATGCTCATTTTATGTATATATACAATACCAAGTTATACAAAAAAAGAATAGGTTAACTATGCAAATAGTTTTACAAAACTAAATAAAAATGATCAACAAAACTGGTCATTTTATGAGTATTACGTCAAGAGCCAAGACGATGACTGGTACTACATAAATATTTCTACTGTAATCCCATTTATATATGTACATATATGCATAGGCCTTATATGGTACTTCCACATGTTGTTTTTGGTTTTTTCATTTATTTTACCTTGCAGTTGTGCGTCTCAGGCTGCGTCTGGCCCAATTGTCGCGGGGCATTATGTTCAGCTCCTCATCACTGCAATAAAGTTAAAAAACACAATAAGTTAATAAAATCTGGCAAGTAGATAGATAATTGAAGCTTACTTTTTGGGCGAAGATGAAATGACATGGGGCGCCAGATCGAGCTCAATGCCAGCGCTGTCGTTTAAATTATTATTGCCATCATTCGAGTGTTCACTGTGGTTGTGTGTAGATCCATTGCTCACACTGTGATTGTTGTTGCTACTGATGTTGTTGTTGTTAATATTTGTGTTGTTGGTGCCCTGCGTTGAGCTGCCTGAGGTGCGCAGCTGTGCGCTGTACTCGTTCTCCCCGTAGCCCTCAAAGGATTCTCCATCCGACAGCGAACTACACTGAGATTTCGCTACGCCTGCTGTAAAATAAAATATAAACAAATTAGCAAAAGTCTGCAACCGACTTATAATAGAGCTGTAAAATAATGGACAAACTAATCGAAAACTAATTAATTTGTCTATCGGTTTCTAAGGTTTCAAGGGTTTGGAAAAATTACGATTCGAAGATAGGAACTAAAAAATTTAATGGAGATTCGTTAAAATATTTCAGTAAACACAAACGATCATATTTTAGTTCTATTTCCATTTTTGTATGGTTTAAAACCATCAGAGCTGATTCTTTGAAATATGTTGAAGCAGGTCATTCCTTTCAGACTCTTTTTTACGATATATTGATCGATACTATCGTCACTAACATCAATTATTAGACCGCTCTTAACTTTCGACATTTACGACTTACCTGTACTGGAAGGCGGACTGCTGGGCGTTGGGCTGCTATCGCCAGATATTGTTTCAGCATAGAGAAAATTATTTGTGCTGGCTTTAATAGCGCCATTACTGTTGGCCAATTGAATACGTGGCATGGGCGCCATTCTGCCAAAAGCGTTTTACCTGCAACAAATCGAAAAAAACACAGAGAGAACTTTACTTTAAAATGTCTAACACATTTACAAAAGAAAACAAAAAACGGGTCAATAGGGCATTCTATTGACTCGACGTTCGACATGCAATCAAAGAAGCCGCAAAAGTGCAGCAAAAACTCTCTTTAAACCAAGTTGGTTGAGGTGAGGATTGACTTTCTGTTCAAATTGAATTGCCTAGAATGCTAAGGAATTATAAATTAAGCTAACTTTTTCCACTTAATATAATATTTACCCTACTCCTAGCAGCATAGTAGTAGAGATACATTTTAATAAATAAACGGGTTACATTTGCCGAACCGAATAATTATTTAAAACTTGTAAAGTTTGACCCATTGTTTCTATAGCAGCTATATGATATAGTAATCAGATCTTGACCATTTTTGGTATGCGTTTGAAAACAATAAATTTTATAGGGATATAGCTGTTCGATCCGGTGAGTTCCGAAATATATGAGCTGCGTTCAACAAATAGAAAGCTACAAACGAATTTCAATCACCAAGCTTATGAACTGAAAGATTAAATCAGATACATATGTCTGTCAAAGAAAAGGAACAATCGACTTAAGAATTGGGAAAACTCTTTTGGGAATAGAAAAAAAATTAATCAAATAAAAGTGTTGAAATTTACAACAAAAATAATTTTAAAACAAATTCTAAGGAGGTTTATTAGCCAGAATATATTCTATACATTCAAATTTTTGAATTTCATTCGCAAGGTAAATACTTTTTCTAGAAATACTTTGTCAAAACTGATGCGATGTTCAATAGTATTAGGGCTATGGCTTATTTTTTATATTCATTAAATATTTAACTTTTATTGAATTCGGACAAATTTTCACTTTTAATTTTTGGTTTTATTTTGTAAATATAGGAAAGATTTTCCGCGGCACACGAATTACAGATTCTCAAAGTCGAACCTTTGAAATAATACAATTTGTTTCCATCTCTTATTTAAATATAACTATTCAGAGTGAGAACGAGCTTAGAACGAGATATTTTTAAATGTATTTCTAATTACGGCTCTTAATCAGTTCTTTATGAGACTTTAAGCCAAAAAACGCTATCAACTAAATAAACAATTGCAACAGGTGCAATTCTCATAGTACTTACACATATACAGATGCATTTATATTTTTAGTTTTACGGAAGTGGTGAACCAAAAAGCGTAACAAGTGACTGAAATGGGTCGAGGTTTGTTGTGGTCAATTCCTAGTGAACTTTCTATATACACCCTCCCCCAATTAGCAGCAGGGTCAGGTAATTTTTGTCAATGGTCAGCTGACATTCCTAAGACTAGACTAGAGACCCATTTGTAAGCCCCGTAATTACTTTATAATTGTTGTGGGTTCCTGCTTTTGCCTGTCATTGGGAGAGAACTTTTTACCTACTTTTTTGGGTTACACGCTTTCGTTGCGTAGAAAGCCAATACATAGATAGACAAATTTGGAAGGCGAAAAACGTGGAAGCAAACTCTATAAGAATAGGCCCCTGAGTTTATATTTAATTGTAGATAGAAGTTTTGTTGTTGATTGATTGAAATGTCAGGGCCGTTAGTTGGCTTTAACTTTAAGAAGTAGGTCAGTATATTTATTTTTGGCCATTTCATTATTTGTTTTCGGTACATGAGCCCCTAAAAATTATTTGAATTACAACCTAAAAGGAAGCTTTTTCCACTGAAAATAAGAGAAAATCATTTTTTTTTTAATTTACCCACAAGATAAATGATACAATAAAATTTAAAGCATTTGTATTTATATGCCAAGAAAAATAAATAAAGAACTTTAAAGTAGAATTCAGAATTGATATTTTTTATATATATAATATGAATTAAATATTTTTAGATTTTTTAATAGAATTTGAACAAGAAATATAGAAATAATGTATTATTTGCAGATCTAAAAATGAAATACATGTTTTCGTTTTTTATTCAACTTTTTCTTGTCAAATTTTCTGTTTTAATTGTCAAGCTTTACTTAAATGTATCAAATTTTTTAGCTTTAATTGCTATATAAAGTGGATTTCTTCTTTGACAGTAACCCCCAACCCAATCCGAGCTGTGGTTCATTGCATGACTCTTTTCACATTAAATACGCAGAATAAACAATATAATAATAGAAACAATTGCATGACAATTATATTTATCATAATGAGGCAACATAAAAAGCTGTGATTAAATATTGATTATCGGACAATTACAGAAAATGTTTTCAACTGGAAAAATGAGCAATAATGAAAAATGGTTATTACATGGCAGAAGTACAAAACGAAAGCAAATAGTAAAGAAAATAAAATACACAAAAATTCAAAGCCAACAAATGTTTATTTTTTTATGCTTTTGACCATTGACCAAACAGTAAAAAGGCGGCTCCCAAAGAGGAAAAAGGGAGGTGAAAAAAGAGGAGTCTACTTCATGAGTGCAATGAACTCTGCCGAGTATCGACTCGGAGCCGTCGACGTGACGACAACTGCAGTGAAAAATCGATGCAGGAAAGTTGGTAACACAAAAAAAACCAGCAAGCAGAGCTTATCTTCGGTTACGCCGAAGATTACATACGCTTTCAGACTAGAATAATCATTTGAAAATTGTTGTTACGCTAGTTTATGTTGACCAATTGTTCTTATAACAGCTAGCAATGCTAAATATAGAGATTCCTAGCTATATAATATAGTTCCGGTTCCGACATATGTGCTATGAAATAAAGAAAGCTAAATTTCAAATTTTACTCATCTACCCCAAAGACCGAGAGATTTGTTTGCAAAGAAACAGGCAGATCGCCAAGGCTATATCGACTCCTGAGGTAGGATATACCTTCTTCACTTGATTACACTTTTCGTGACAAGGTAATAATACCCTCTGCAAGGGTATAAAAACAACTCGTAATAAACTTATGCAATTGCCTTTCCCTATGAATAATCAAAGAAAATGAGGGCGTGTGAGCTTGTCAGCCACTCAAACTACTACACAAGCTGGCTGCTATGACACCGCAGCAGTCCTTTACTTTAGTATGCTATATAAAGATTGTGATATGAAAAGTTATGTATTTCCTTAATGGTAGTAATGACGATTTTAAAATAGGTTTTACAATTTTTATTAACTATTGAGTAAAGCTGACAAATTAAAGAATAGGCTTTTTAGTATTCTTATTCTTATATCTTAATTATAATATCTTTTAATTGAAATTTGTATCTCATAGTAGTAGTTTCCTCGAGTTATACCATAAATAAATAATAAAGCGGACCATTTGAAGAACCAACAAGTTTCGCTTTTTGAAATAATTCTAATAATTTAATGTTTTACATTTATTTTTTGTCCTGCACAAATTTCAAATTCATTATTTATTTTATTATTTTTTGAAAGCATGGAACAAACAAATCTCTTGGAACAAGCAAAATCTCTATCAATAAAATATAAAATATTTGACATATACATATGTTATTACCAAAATCTTTGAAATATATCTAGGCATAAAACTGGTAAATCGAACAAATGCTTAAGGAGTTTGCAGCTATTATTTTCGCTTTAGTTATATTATTTTTTTAGAATCAACTGGGTCAGCTGAAAGAAATATTTCCAATCTACAACCAAAACTTGCTGTTATTACAACCTGTACAACGAGTACAACCGTTGCACATAGCGCTAGAAAAAAGCAGATGCTGTGGGGAGGAGCGCAAAGTCTCTCAGAATCGTACGGAATAATCGTCTTTATATCTGTCATGCCTCGCATCGATTCTCAGAGTCACCAATTGTGTGACGTTATATTTCCTCCCCACTTCTTGTTTGCGATTCCCTGACTTGCTGATTTGTAATGCACTTTTCATGCAAGTCCATAATTGTAAATGTATTTCCCATGAACAGTTTTCCATTGTCTACAACACCATCAGCACCTGATATGCACAATAAAAATAAAGAACTGTGTGAATATTCCGCATGCAAAGCTGTGAGAATAACGTGAATGCTCGTAGCGTGTGCAGTGCGCTTGAAGCATCATTAAATAACTGTGGATAATACATTATAAGAAAGACTTTAAGCTACTTTTAATCACTTAAAAGTATTCATTATCTTTGCTGACTGTTTCGAAAAGCACCCGATTTACTATATTTCCAGAGTTCTACTTTAGAGAGTTCGATCCTCTACAGGATTGCCGCAAAAGAAAAAAAAATTATATAAATACAAATTTTGATTCTTTCGTAAATAGCAAATATTAATCTATAATACAATTGATTATTTGTAATAACAAATAATTGCAATTTCTTATTTAAAAAGTAAAATCGTTACGATTCCCGTCATAAGATTCGACTCAACGAAGTTTATATTCAGTCCCCAACTTTTTTCTTTTCCGATACAAAGTTAAATGTTCCACCTGGAGCCAATTTTCTTCATAATGCGAGAAGATATATTAAACGCATATCTTTATGTCTCAACTTTCTTCAGCCCATAGGAAAAGTATTAGCCATATGTTATAGATCAAGAACACATGCCGCTGAGAACTCAATATAGATTTAAATATAGCACAAGCTATTTATGACGAGTATTAGATGTTATCCGAGACCCTAGCCAGCCAAATGGGCGGCGGCTGCTGACCACAGAAAATGGAATCAATGGAGCAGCTGCTGCCCCTGGTGACTTTCATGGTGAGTCACAAACTTGAACTTGCCGCTGCTCTGAGTGTAATAAATATAAAAAAAAAAAATGTTTATAATATGTATGTACAACTGGATGATGTCAAATTTATGATGGGCAAACGCTACAATTTACTAATCAACTCAACTGTTGAGCGATTTCTCTTTCTTGAACAGCTGGGTCTGGGGGATGAACGAGTATTGAAGGGGAGACCGGAAAGGGACTTGGGGCAGTCTCTGTTCGTGGGGATTTCACGCGATGTTCAATTACGAGAATAAATGCGCCAGAAACCCGCGAGCAGCTCTTAAAACAGCAGAAAACGTTAACGAATACGACATAAAGAACAAAAAAAATACTCTTCGGAGATTAGTAAATGCGAGCGTAGTGCACAGAATATATCACATATTTAAATAATAAATAAGTGGTTTTTACTAGATTAATTAAGTTAGTATATTTGCTAATATCAAAGAATCAGAAATAGAAGTCGGTTCTACTGCTTCTTCGACTCCAGCATTCCCATACACTAAACTAGTTTCAAGAATGTAACTCTCAGCCGTACCACCCTATAGAATGTTACGGTTTCGATACCCTTCCTAAGTTTATAAATAAATAACAAATTAAACAACTCTCATACACTATTTCTAAATAAATACAAACGCAAAGTCTTCCAGCAAGTATCTGTCAGCTGGTCTGGCATTTTAATGAGATACCCTAGTCATAATACGAATAATGCGACGGCATTATGAAACCACACGAACCAAGTTTGGACATGAAACTCAAGTGGTTACAAGAGAAGACACCAACATATGGCAGCTACTTGGCATGGAACACGCGACTTGGTGGCGATAGAAATTGCGATTGGATTGGGTCGAATACCAGAAAGACTAGAAATACTCCTCCTATGCCTAATTCAAGCGAAACAAAGGACAGAGACTCATAGTGAGAATTCTATTGAAATACTCAATTAAAGCGGCGTCTCCGTTAAGAGATTTCGAAAGAAACCTTTTACAAGTGTCTGGTAGGTACCTTTTTTTCAGCTACCTGAACTCTCAAGATGCCAACAGCTGACCAAATTTCTAATAGCAGATGGCCTATAATGAATCAGATAAGATATGAAATATAATTGTAAATAAATCATTTCTTTATACCTAGAATCTTGAATCTTGCGCAATAGGTCTCTCTCTCTCTCTCTCTCTCTCAAAACGTGTTTTACGCTAAAATAACTGCATTATATTACCGCAGCTCACTTAAAACTTGGTACGTGCTGATGTGAGTGACATAAATTTTTTTCCACAAAATTCGTAAAAAATAGCAAAAACAATATTTTACAATAAATTTAAATGCTTATATAAATTGTTATAAGAATTATCGAGAATTTAGTAGAATAAAAATTTTTCTTTTAAACCGTACAACGGACAAATTGAGAAAGAAGAAGACATCAGAGACGAGATAACTGAAAATGTTTTAAGCTATTTTGATTGCCCTTTAAAGCCAACGTCCCATAGCTGCTGCAAAAAGCAAACGCCCCTCTCAGATAAGAGAAAACGCCCCTCAAAATCATTGAATTAATAGATTAAAACAATATTGATTTATTATTCAAACAAAAGACAAAAAAAGCGGAAAATGCATTGCAACACTCGAAAGCCAAGAATCAAATGAGCTGAAAACTGGGTCAGTGGGCATAGGGAAAACGTGTGGAAAATGCACAAAACGGATGACAATAAGAACTGTGACAACTTTGAAAACTGTGGGAAATTCTTTCAAAGCTTTTAGAATCTGAAAGATGAAACTGAAAATTGTTGGAGACAACTTACAAATTGTATGACAAATGGGGCCAGCAGACAAACTATGGCCATAATTAAAGAACATATATAATAAAGATACCCCTAGGCGTTAAATCAAATAAAAATATCAACAGAAGAATTGTAAATTTATAATTAAAAACTTGCATCTCGTTGGAAAATCTCCGACTGTACAACAAATCTCATTTGTGTTGCGTTGCGTTGCTTTGACATATTTTATTTTTATGCGCCACGAACTGTCTGCACCTCAGAAAAAGTTGCATGTGTCGCTCTATTTCTGATCGCAACCTCGTGGATGCCACGCTGGCAGTTCCCGCTAATTTGTAGTCTTCTCCATAGTAAGTTTAAAATTCTTGAGGCCTACACCACAACGGAAGCCAAAGAAACACCAAAAAAAAGAAGAGAGAAAAACAAACAAACTTGGCTGACTGCTTTACTGAATGAATAATGAGGCAAGTGTTCCTTGTTGGGGCAGGCTAAATTCCTTTTACGAGTCTTTGTTTTATGGTTGTGAAATAAATTGAAAATCAATCCGTAGGATACATCACAAAATAAGATTCCGTAAAGGAAGGACTAGTGAAAAAATTTACAAGTATAGATTATAATGGAAACTGAGGAAGTAAAGTGTAAAATTGGAATAGGTAATTTATTTTTGAGAACAAATAATGACCAAAAAAAAATTCCCATATTAAATTGGGTTCTATTTTTAAAGGATTGATTTTTTTGTGAAGATTAAAGAAAATATTTAAAATGAAGTTGTACCTTTTTTCAATACAAAATATATAGAAAATGAATTGTCATATTGAGCTAAGACAGATACTACGAAAGGTTTGTACCTTTCTATAAGGAAGAAATTGAGTACGAAGCAAACTTGAATAAAGAATTTTCCATAAAAGAGAAATGTAGTGCGAAGCCAACTTGAATTCAGAATTTTCCATTAAGAACGGCTAAAACTGTTTCAAGAGAGATAAAAAGTCATTAGTTTCTTGATTTAGGAAACGCGAATTTACCAAATTTTTGACATGGGAGTCTACATGATTCGAGTACAGAATACTAAGTTTTTTTTACTAATCAGTTTTTACTAAGCTGAATGGAAAGATCGTCTAGGAGATTTATAGTGTCTGCTTCTTTTTTATCTCTGTTTTTAGGAAACACTTTAATCAAAGGAAACGCGGAAGTCTTTCGCCTGCTTGTCTGCCGCGTACTTGTATCTGTGAGATACATTACAAAGTTACAAAGTAGGAACAGCACCCGGCACACATGACGGAACAAAAATAACAACAAAAAACAGAAAAGAACAGAAATAACAAAAAATATAAATACATAAAACGAACGAGAACAGCAACAAAGTAGTCGACACCTGTTTAAAGTCGTTGCAGTTCTTTGAGCTCTTTGCGTGTGTTTGCATTACACTCACCGCAATTATTTACTTAGGTCTCTTCAAAGACCCGAAACTGTCGCTCGACGTGTCTGAAATACCGGATCCGGCATTAGACTCGCATTAGACAGGAGGTTCCAGCGGTTTCCTTGACTAATTACAAACACGTGCAAAAGCTGCTGCACCCAGAACCAAAAAAATTACATTGGAATTATATGTCCGATATATTTTTCTACAGCCCTTAATGATGTTTTAAATACCTTAAAAAATTTATGAAATCTTTGAAAAATTTCTACATAAGAAATTCTTTTAACGTGTGAAATTTTAAGGAGTAAGTTTAAGACTATAAATAGCGATGTTCATAAAAGAAATTCCATTTTGGTTGTGATTAATCCTGCCTAAAGACTTAGTATTCGATTGTATCAAGGCTCGAAACAAAACCCATTTTGTCGAACGTTCCATTTTTGGGGCTCTTGTCCTACGAACCGAAATTAAGGCTGTCTTATACCCTTCCAGAGAATAGTATAACTTGGTTTTGAAATGTGTAATGCATTAAAGAAGGCATTTCCCACCTCACAATGTATATATGTACATATATTACTGGCCTCCAAACTAGTGAGAGCCAACTAGTTTGGAGAACTATATCAACGCGCCGAATATAGCCATTTCATTAACAGTTTTATTTAATTCATTTTCGCTTTATTTTTAAGTTTTTTATTGAAGAAGTTAGAGTTTGGAGATAACAGCTATTTTTTCTCAATATTGTAGAAACATTGTTCACATTTGAATATTTTTTTATTTAGAAAACAGGCTTTTTTGAGTGGAACTCTTTTGAACCTCTGCAATTAGTGCAATGAACTGATGAAGCTTTGCAGGTGGTGCATTTACCACAGTTTGACCCAATTTTTTGATGCATTTACAGAGTCAAGTGGATTTCCGGCCAATTAAAAGCCAATTGAAAATGTCATCAGCTGTCTAAGCTGTCTCTAGCCATCTTCTGTGGTGCTCTTTAAATAATCTCTTTAGTTTCGTTTCTTTTTGTTTCTCTTTAAACTTAAAATGCTTCCACATTTGTATTATTTTTTTATTTTTTTGTTGCTGCTGACACGCTTTTTTCTGATCGAGGCAACAACAATAACAAATAACAAAAAACTGGCACGAGTTCTCGCTTTGCCTTGTTTATAAACAAAACCAAAACGAAAGAAAAAGTTAAAAACAAAAATCTTTTCAACTTGTTTGCCTTGAATCACAGCGAATTGAAGTTCAAATGCGGCAATTATTAATTTAGCTGTGGCTTTTTTTGTGATTTTTTTTGCATTTAATAAAGCTTTTGTTCAACTCTTGTGTAAATTAAAGATATAAATAATTGAAAATAAAAAAATTATATTAATTACATTCATCTGAAGCATGCTATTTGCCATAAAGCATAAAGCTATCATAAACAGATCTTAAGATACTCTAGAGACAGTCCTCAAGAATTTATGTTAATTTCTTATTATGTATCTGATTGTGGGTCTGTGTCTGATACGGAATTCTGAGTTCTTCGACGCTGATGCAACATGTTTAGAATAATTTGCACTGTAAAAAAACTTTTTGGGCGTAGTCATAATGTTTTAATTATGACTTTCCTAATATCCTTTTCAATAGACTGTAGAAAAAATAAGCAACAGGCAATGTTGCTCAAGTTTAATGATTTATTTTAAATCATTTTTTTTATAATAAATAATTAATAACAATTAATATTAATACTTTGTGGTATACATATGTAACATTTCTTATAAAAACTAATATGGGAAGAATAACTTCGACACGCCAAAGAGACCACACTTAAATGACCACATCGTATATAATACATAGTATATAATAAAGACATATATAGTATACAGAGATTATACATACATATGTACAAACAATATATAGTATATACATATATATATATATATTATATAGATATAACAACAAAAAGAAAACAACAGAACTAATTTCAATCACCTATCTCAAAAACTAAGAGACTTGGCATATGAACAGACAGACAGACAGACAGACAGACATGACGTCCATGACTTGTATCATTGCTCTGATTAATATGTGATATCGGAGATGCCTCCTTCAATACACTTTTTTTATAGTGTATAAAAATAAAATGTGGTGCATGCATTTGTATGTTTTCATCATAATTCATCACACGACAAACATAACAAAAATGACAATTTTCATTACTTTTTCATGATTTTGAATCATGTGTGTGGGCTCCTCAACATTCAGACCCCTCCTAGCCTACGCCTCTGCTTCCAGCAGGTCAAGCCCAAAGAGACAAACTACAAATACAGAATAAAAGTCATAAAGCATAAGACAAACAAGTTAAGGAAATAACAACAATAGCACCAGCAACAAAGCCCCATAACTGTGCCAAGGCCTGGCAGAACAACACCAACAACAACTAGCGAATATTTTTCGGACAGCAGAAAAATGCAAAGTGCACAGCAAAGCAAAACCGTTAGGCAGCCAAAACATACATAGAGCGAGAGAGAGGGGCGAGGAAAGAGGTGGGGGTTGAGTGCAGCTGTAATTTCAGAGCGCTAAGCAATGTTAATGGGGGCCAAATGGGCTTGGATGAAGAAAAGAAAAAAAAAACTACAAGTATCAAATTACAATAAGTAAAAAGGAAACAAACGAAGCGGCGCGTAATATGCAATGCGACGAAGGAGCAGACATGGCAGAAGAACCAGCAGCAGCACAGGAGATAACAGAGACGGGAGCAGAGCTAAGAGAGCAGCTGCTGCATCTTTGGTTTCTCATTACCAAAACGTGGCTGCCTCAAGTGTCTCTCCTCAGTGTCGCTTTCAGTTTTTTCTAAGCCTCTCATCTTCCTGCTGCATTGGCAGGTGGTTACAGCAGCTATAAGAAAGAAACAAACAACTAAAAACACTCCAAACCGGAGCCGGAAGTTCTTAAACATGCTCTCAATGAATGCTCTTTTCTTCTAAATACAGCTCCTCCTGCGCTCCTTTACCAAGTTCCCTTTCTCTGTCTTCCTTTTTTTCTGCAATTAAAATAGATAAGTTGAAAATGGTCGACTAATAGTTACACTCTTTTATTACCTGTAACATACGCTTATTCAAAAGCAATATGCTGCTTTTAGCCATCTAGCTACAGAGTATAGAAATCACGCCAAAAGACACAAAAAGCCAAAACAACGTAAGCAAAAGTTACGCTGCCGACGTCGACGTTGGCGTCAGCGTCGAAGCTGGCGATGGCGCCAACTGGTACGACAAAAGCAAAACGAAATGCGAATTTCGCATTTGTGCAAATGTTACAACTAAAACCAGTAAAAACAATATAAAAACAAAATAGCAACAACAAGTCATTTAGTTAATTGCGACAACAATAGCAAAAGCCAAAAGCTTAGATAGCCCAATGCAGCCCCAACCGCCGCGTTTACAGTTTGAGAATCGATAACGGTAAATGTTGCGTGTCAAAAGCGCAACACAGAGATAACAACAAAAAAATGGGTAATAAGATAAAAGTTTAAAAATTGACTAGCAATTTAATGCGGCTATAAAAAGCTTAAAGAATTGAGTAAAAATAAATTTAAAAAAATTTTATGCAAACAAATTTAAAATCTTAACTAAAATAGTTTTGCAGTCGCTGCTTTTGACAAACTTATACTGATGAGTGCGCTCTGCTAATGAGCTTACACTTATGTAGATGTATATGCATAGGTATAGGTATAGGTGTGTACAATGGCACAGCCTATAAATAACAGTTGTTCTAAATTATGCAAAACAATTTAAAAAAATTAAAACGCACCTGTTTAAGCTTATTTATCTGCGTATTGAAAAGAATAACAACAACCGTTAGAAGCGTAGCACAATTAACTGAATTTACCACAAAACAAACAAACAAACAAATACACACGCACACGCACACGCAAAGAGATGAGGCAGAGCAACAGTTAGATTTTTGGTTATTCTCTTTGTCATTCCTCTTCTCTCCGTCTATCTTATTGTTGCTGCACACCTCTTTCTTTTTTATTTTTCTCCTTTAAGCCGCTGAACTACAGGTAGTTGAGTATTTTATTTTAGTATTTTTCGTTATTTACTGCACTTTCACTCGAAACGGTGGGTGAATGCGGGGGCAGTGCTTGTGTTGTTATTTTACACTTTACAGCTTTTCCTTTAGGTTTTATATTACTACGCGTGCGTAACGTTGGCAACGCATTTGCATACGCTTCGGGTTGTGATTTTTCGTAAACAGACATACACACAGAAACTTAGACGCGAAAAGATGTTGAATAGAGCAGGCGCACGTCCACACCACTCAAAATATACCACGCAAATGACAAGCAGTGCTGCCGGTGTGACCGCATTTGAGCGGCGGCAGAATACCAATTTATCGATGTGATTGTTGTGGGGTAGAAATTGGTGCGATTCTATTGTTTCATTGGCACGCAAGTTCAACAGGCGGCAAAATACGATTTTAACCATAAATATGGCACTTCTATATGAACATTAAATTGCTACAGAATTCTACAATACGTTATAAAAAATGAAAGTCATGAAATGAGCGCGCAGATTCAAATGGCTGGCAAGTATATCGAAAATAACAAATGTAATTTGATCGGGCAATTTATAAAAGATGGTCAACGCAAATTTAAGGATATAAATGCATTATCAATACGTATTGTAGTATTAAAAGAGTTTTTCTTGGTGTATTTTAAACAAATACCAAAATAAATAAGTGCAGGGTTCAAAAGAAACGGTTCAATTGTGTTTTCATATTTTTTTCGATATTCGTTCATTAATTTGTTTGATTTTTGGTTGTAAATAGTAACAAAAGATTTAACAATTATAAGACTAGACTAAAAACAATTGCAAGCATTTTCCACGCATTAGGTTTAACTTCCATTTCCATTTCAATTTTCTAACTGCTTGGCCTCTGCCTGGGATGAAGCTTTTGAAGCATTTTGACTTTCAATCTCTTCCTCCTGCTCCTCGGCCACGGCTTGTTCTAAATCCTCATCGAATTGCTCACTGGAGGCACTGGAGGCACTGGAGGCACTGGAGGAGGAGGAGGAGGAGGAGGAGGAGGAGGAGGCGGCAGAGACTGCAGCAGCGGCAGCAGTAACTGCGGCAGCGGCGGCAATTTTTTGTTTGCGTACAGTTCCAACAGCAACATTAACTACACTGGGATTAATATTATTAAATGAACTGGCAGCTGCTTTATAGTAGGCACTGTTAGCCAAACTGCTAACAATTTGTTGCTGTTTGTTAACAGCATTCACCTGGCTGGTGACAGAAGCCAAGGCGCTCGGATTAGCATTCTGTCCATATTTGAAGCCGGAAAAACTATTTACTGTATTTAATTGCGGCACCGTGGCGAAGCCCAATCCGGCCAGAGATTTATTAAGGCTGCGCTGTCGCTGGTCATTGCGACCGCTGCCGCTGCTGCTGAAGGATGGCATTGTGGCAGCTGTGAATCCAATTTTGGGGACATTAAATGTATCCAATTTGAAGACATGCCGTGGTGGTGCATGATTCTGGGATTTCTCGACACGCAGCGATTGCATCGGTACCACTGGGCGATGCACTATGCGCCGCATTGGCTGATTTTGGTTTGAAGAATCGTCCAACTCTCCGGTGACAGCATCACCAGCTGCGCCGCTAGGAACGCCCCCCGCGTGGCCAGGCTCATGGCGTTGGTCAAAATGCGGCTGACTATGTGGATTGGCATCCGGATGAAGTACGCTCTTGGCTAGCCTTTGGCTGGCCGTCAACTTAGAATGCTCCGGCAGTAAAGGTGCAATCTGCACCGGCACCGGTATATTCGCATAAGTGCCCAAGCCCAGTCTCTGTTTCACATCGCTCATCGTTTGCTGTGCCGTCTGGCGTGCCTTATCGGCGCCCATTTCTAGCATATAAATAAGTTCGCTGCGGTCCGCCAGATGCACCTCAATCTTCTCACGGATCGGACGCAAGTGCTCTATAACAGCTTCGGAAACGCGTTCCTTATACTTTGCAGTATCCAACATAGTAGCCTCTTCCACCACTTTCTTTATACTCATTCCTGTCACGTGCGCGTGGATATTCACCAAATTACTCACTCCAGGACGCATGCTGGGATTATATGATATATCTGAGGTGAAATCCGTCATTGCCTTTTTGATTTTCTCTCTGATTTGTTCTGGACTATCGCTTAGATTAATCGTTCCCTTGGGATTTGAGTCCGACTTGGACATTTTCTTAGAAGGATCGCGTAGCGATAATATCCTTGAACCATCGTCTTCCTCAATCATCGGCGTGCACACTGGAAACATTTCGCCGTAGCGTGTGTTGAAATTTCGTGCCAAATGCTGCGCAAGCTGCAAATGTTGCAGTTGATCTGCTCCAACGGGCACATGGGTAGCTCTATGGATTAAATGGAAAATTCATTAGTGCGTTTATAGACTATCGATAGTATAACGATAATAGTTTGCATATAAACAGTGGGAAATATCTAAAAAATTAAGCATTTAATTAAATTAAAATGCAAATAAGAGAGCTCTTGGGACATTACACACATATATTAGCAATAGTTGTGATAATTTCTGATAGTTTACTTACTTGTAGAGCATTATATCGGCTGCCTGAAGTACTGGATAAACATACAATCCCAAGGGGACATCCCTCACTGTTCTGGACTTTTCCTTGAACTGCGGCAACTGTGCCAGTCTCGGCATTGTAGTCAGAGAGCTGAGTATCCAATTAAATTCCACGTGCTCCATCACAGCGGATTGCACGAACAGAGTACTCTGGGAAGGATCCACACCACAAGCCAGCAATGTGGCTGCCATGGTGAATATATTCTCTCGCAGCACAGGCGGATTATGGGGCATGGTTATTGAGTGCATATCCACAATACAAAGGGTCATATTCTCTCGGGATTTCTGTAAATCCAACCACTTACGCACTGCCCCCAAATAATTGCCTAGATGCAATGAACCCGTCGGCTGTATTCCACTAAAAATCCTTCGCGGCCATCGTGTAGTGTTCTGAAAAATGAAGGAAACCAAATTGAAGATACAATGAATGATCGGGAATAAAAGGCATTTTAATATTGGAAAGCAGCACTAAACATAAATACGTTTCATTTCTTACAAGCCAAAAAGGTTTTCAATATAAAGACTCGTGTATCGATCGTAGTCGGTTTTACCCGGAAACGCCCAGGGAAAGTCAATATTGACAGTGTGACATTTTCTTTTATTTATAACTTTTATTTTTGGAGTCATTTCTAAAAGCAATTTGAGCCCAATCGGAAGAATCTCAAAAATACAACACAGAAAATAAAAATTACTGCCCAAAAGCATTTAGTCAAAAAAGTCGAGTTTCACACCTATTTTGAGACCTTGGCAACGGATTTTCTAAAAAATGTGAAACAGAATAAATTAAATTAAATTGTAAAGCAACAAAAAGTTGTATACGTTTTTTCCCCATTTTTTTATTTTTTACTTAGTAAAATTAGTTACGAGAAATTTAATGCAATCTTGTTAAAAAAGCATTAATATTTGGAATTCATTCAAACACATGTTATTTTACAGATTACTGAATTAATTATTATAAATATTTCCGTCTATACTAAGACTCAAATAAATGAAATCTAGTATGGAATGGCTATTTCGGCGCGCCGAAGATCAGATACCCTTGCAGAGTGGAATAAGCATTTGTTAAATATTTCTAAATAATTTATTTTGGCCGATTGTTGCTATAACAAACGATATAGATGATATAGTAGTCCGATATTGATAAACCATTATCAACTAGAAAACATTTTCTTACGTCCAAGTTGTAAGTCTCATCAAGATACCTACAGGAACCAAAAAGTTTCATTACAACTTTTGGCAGCTAAATGTATATGTGCTAAATGTATATATGTATATGTGCCGCCTACAAGAGAAAGAAGACTATGTTCCAAATTTCATTCACCTAGCTAAAAAAACAGAGAAAAGTATAGAAACAGATGGACATTACAAATATAGTTTGTAGGAGCGAAATTAACGGCATAATACCTTCATAAATCATTTCTGCAAGGGTACATGAAACTATAAACTGGGGGCATAGAAATAATACCTAATCAGACCAACAATATAAGACTAAGTACGAAGGGATAGCTCGTCAGAACAGTAGATAATAGAGTACCAGAATTAAAAACCGAAACTGACTTTAGTCAGGCTAGTAATTTTTTAAGATTTAATTTTCCACCCAAACATTTGTTAAAACCCTTTTGAACCGCTACAGATTCCTTTTTGAATAAATACAAATTTTCATCCGTGAGGAATATAAAAATTGATTTGAGCCGGAATAAAATCCGAGCTGGAAATTGTATAGTTTTATATAGTATTATTATACAGATTAATGGAACAATCGCTCGAGCTAATTATCGAACCTGGACTCTAATGCGCTGTGTTACATCACACCTCCCCTTGTTAGCCCACCACAACACACTACTCACCACGGGCTGTTCCTGTTCTCCGCTGGTGCTTTTCTTCTGCACTTTACCCACTGCATTGGAGATCTGAGCGGTGGGCGAAGGGGACGTACGCTCTCTGGGAACAGTTCCAGACATTTGTATCTGTTGGGCATTCAGGAACCGTTTGGCCAACGACATGCTCCTCATGAAGGAGTTGCGGCTAACGCTGATATGCACTCTATTAAATTTACCCACGCGAAACATGTTGCAATAGTTCTTGATTTTGTATTACTTTTACTTTTGCTTGGTTTTGGTTTATTTTAAGAAAAATGAAAAAAATGATACAGCACTGGATAAAACAAAATAATACACCGAATTCTGCTAGCAAAATTTTGACATGTAACAACAGTGCTTAAAAATGAACATATGATTTAGTTTGTGTGCAAACAGCTGACTGCAACTAGCAGAGGCGGCAAGTACTATTTAACATTTGCTACTGTTAGCTTATGTTATATAACAGGCGATAAAAGCTATCGATATTTTGCTTAATTCCGTTTATGTTTGGTATGTTGCTTAACTTAAAGTGTGACCATGCACTGTATTTTTTTGGGTTTTTTGCCAGTTCTTTTTGGTAATAATTCATGACTACAGGCAGTGTCCCCACCGCAAAAGGTTAATCAATAAAAAGTCATTTTATAAAAAGAATTAATATAGTGCCATTTTGATTCCATGAGTTGCCAATGGTTAAAACATTTAAATAACAATATCGATAACTTTCATCATCGGTAACTGACATCGATAACGAAATCAGTTGCCCGTAGTGGAAAAGCGCCAGTTCTTAAATATTTAAACGCATGTTTTATTCTACAGTTTTTACACAGATATTCATATTAAATATATATGTGCAATAGATTGCAAATTTTATATTTATCGGAGATGTTTCGTTAAACTTGCACATTGAGAATTTCAAATCCGCGGATATATCGAAATGTGTGTGTCGATTAATAGGCAGCAAACCAGGCTTAAGGTGCTTCTCTAAAAGTTGATGGCTTTGCCAAAAGAAGCTGCTACATTAGCCTCACGCAGAGCTTCCGAGCATGTCTAAAAAAAGAGCAATAGAATCAAGAGATGAAGAGCAAAAGGAAGCACTTAAGAGCTTACCGGATGCGCATGGCAGACGCGGGCAACATCTTCAGCAGAGGCGCCATATTCCATTGCGAGGACGGCCTCATTGATCAACTCGCCAGCGGCAGGTCCAATGATGTGTGTGCCCAGCACGCGATCCGTAGCCTTATCAGCCAGCACCTTAACGAAACCATCCGTCTCGTTATTCGTCTTGGCTCGGGAGTTGGCCATAAAGGGAAATTTGCCCACTTTGTAGGCGACGCCCTCTTGTTTTAGATTCTCTTCTGTTTTTCCCACCCACGCCACTTCCGGATGCGTATAGACGACACTGGGCACACAGTTATAATCAATATGCACATGTCCGCCTTGGATGCCTTCAATCGTAATTAAACCCTCATCCTCGGCCTTATGCGCCAACATAGGTCCATGGATGCAATCTCCAATAGCATAAATATTCGGCACAACCGTTTGGAAGGTTGCATTCACAGGTATACGACCACGATCATCCTTTACAATGCCCACAGCCTCCAGGCCTAAGCCCTCGGTGTAGGGACGACGTCCCACGCTCACAAGCAGTGCATCACATTGAATCTCCTCTTTGGCGCCGGATTTGGCATCCTCTACAGAAACTGTCACATTGTTGCCACTACGCGTGGCACCCATCACCTTGGTACCCAGCTTGAATTTCAAGCCTTGCTTGGTCAGGACCTTCTGGAAGGTTTTGGAAACCTCGTTATCGATTCCCACACCTCCAATTGTCTCCATGAACTCAACGGCTGTCACCTCGGCGCCTAGACGTGACCACACCGAACCCAGTTCCAGACCAATGACTCCCGCTCCAATAACCACCAAGTGCTTAGGCACCTGAGCCAGCTTAAGAGCGCCCGTGCTGCTCACAATCACCTCCTCGTCGATCTGAAAATAAAAAATTTATATTTAACTACTCAGAGGACAATAAATGTAGACATGTCTAGTTAATACATTAAAATATTTAGGTCTCTCTAATATCAAATTTATCTTCAAAAGATAAACCATTTGATCTGAAAAAAAATCAGATAATAATATCAGTGATTTTTATCTGCGTATGTGTATTATTATTATTTATTATTATTATTCATGAATATCATTACATAACTTAGATTTTCCCCAATATATCGTGAATGTATCTCGTTACAACCATTAGCTGGTTAAAAATAGAGTTTTGGATCAACATTTCTAGATTTTTTTATTGAACTGAACCTTTTCGGAGAATGAAATGGTTCGATTCAGATTCGGTTTGGTTCAACAAAGAACATTTCTGTATTTTCGTATGGCTTACCTCAATGCCTGGGAAAGGTGTAACTTCTGAGCCGGTGGCAATCAGTATATTTTTGGTCTTAACGGTCTCCGTGGTGCCATCATTTTTCTTCACCTGAACTTCGTTGGGTCCAACGATGCTGCCAAAACCGGTAAGCTGTGTGACTTTGTTCTTCTTGAAAAGCATTGCAATGCCGCCGGTGAGAGCCTTAACGGCATTGGTCTTCTGTCCCATGAGCTTTTCCAGATCGAGAGAGACGGTGCCGACATTAATGCCCCGATTGGCCAAGTCACCCGAATGAGCCATGTGATAGTAATGGGAGTTGTTAAGCAGTGCCTTGGAGGGAATGCAGCCCACATTTAAACAGGTGCCACCCAAGGTGGCCTCCTTCTCCACGCTGACCGTCTTCATGCCCATCTGAGCGGCTTTAATGGCAGCCACATAGCCACCCGGTCCAGAGCCAATTACCACAATATCCGCCTCGTGTGTAGCCGAATAGCAGCGGGAATTGAGTGCACCCAGTATCGCTGCATTGCTGCGTAGTGGTATCTGTAAAAGTGAGAGTAAGGTATTAATATGTAATGCAATTTGGTCACACTGCAAGTTTTACTGTTTGTTATGTTTACGCTAATCAGTCAATAGTTAACACTTGGTATTTTGTTTTATAGTCTAATCTTTAGGCTTTATCTACTCGTCGGTTAGCGACCTTGAACTTGGGTACGCATATTTGTCACGTCACACTGCATTAATGCCAAAATTGTGACCTATTTAGGTTAGAATTGCATAACCTTCCCCCCCGTTTGTTTAAAAATTTAATACCTTGGCCACAGTTGTCACAGCTCTTCGTAATGTTGACTGCATTGCTGTTTAATATGTAAATGTTGTAAGCCTAAATATAATAAAAAGCACAAATACTAATTTGATGTTAATTTCAATGATTGTTCACTGGAAAATTACACGAATTACGCCAGAACACGGCAAACTGCAGATGATGACAGATTATCTGTCGTATATCGATAACAAATTATGTTTAATATCGACTCAGTATTTTTTTTTTTTTACTGGCTGCTCGTATTTTTGTCCTTTTGCAGCAACAGCTGTTTGGTATTTTTTAGTTTCTTGCTAGCTGTGCACACTTGTACGCGAACACAACAAGATGGCGAGTGTTTCGTCTGCAAATTAAATAAACTAAAAAAACGCTGTAAAACGTGCAAAATAATTATCTAAACGATATATTGAAAGTGTCGAGCGGCCGCAATAACAAGCTGAGCGCACATTGCTCACTTTTTGTGTATGCGGCAGCGAATTTCCCAAACTCTACTGCGCTGTGTCAGCCTTGTTGTTGCTTCTGCTACTGCTTTCTTGTTGCTGTGTGACTGACTGCCTCCTCCTCTGTCTTCAGTTCTCCTCCCGCCCCTTCTACCACCACCCGTTGTTGCCTGAAAATGATGAACAACTACGGCAACATCATGATGGACTCACCCAGATCTTCGCCCCACGGCGGCCGTTCGCCCGTTGTGGCCCGCCAGGACTCTTCGGGCACGTTAAAGACCACAATATCGTTGGGTAAAACACCAACGATTATACACACTGGACCATTTTATTCAATGAAAGAGCCACCGGCTAAGGCGGAGCTGACCGGGGATAAGGATCTCATGACCGAATATGGACTGCATCATACATTGACCAAATTCAAGGAAAAAAAATTCAAAGAGTCTTTGGGCTCTTTTCTGCCCAATATTCCCGGCATCAATGACCTCATCACGCATCCCGTCGAGAACAGCACACTGCGCAGCGTCATCGAGAAGCCACCCATTGGAGGCAAGGAGCTTCTGCCACTGACTGCTGTGCAGTTGGCCGGTTTTCGTTTGCATCCTGGACCGGTAAGTTTTAGAGTTGATCTAAAAGCTATCCACAAACCTAGGTATGAGCAGGACTTAATTGCATTTTGACACTTGTGGAATACTGAGGGCGTACACGGTTTTTCTTGTATCGGAATACAACTAGGAAACAGAAAATTGCAATAATAGAAAATAGTCAAATTTGTATATTATTTTAGAGAATATCTTTGACCCCATAAAATGTAAGCATATATTCGTTATTAGTGCAACAAGAAGAGTTAGTATAGCAATATCTTTCTCTCTCTCTGTCACATCTGTATGCTTCTATGCGAGGATATGTTGAATATGTATGAAGATGTTGAGGGGATTAGATAAATATATCATTGACCAATACAACATTAGTTAGTATAGCAATATTATTCTCTGTGTCTGTCGCATCTCTGCCAAGACGATATGTATGAAGATAACTATATCATTCATTAGTGCAACAAGAAGAGTTAGCAATATCCGTCTCTGTCTCTGTCATATCTGTGTGTTTCTATGAGAAGACAAGATGTATGTCGAAATTGAGAGGATCCGATAACTATATATAGTAGATGGCATAGTAAAATTTGTCAAAAATGTACGGATTAAATAAACTGTTTTGTTTGTAAGGTTAAGGATATCTTGAGCAAACTCACTGCATTCACCTTTTTTTTCTGCCTCCTGACCAAATATGCCAGATACACTTTAATTTATGTAGCAGTCTAGGAGCAGTCTACAAGATAGGAAAATATATTGACAAAAGTTAAATCCATCGATAAAATCGATTACTTATAATTTCACTCGGCTTACTTTACAGCTGCCGGAACAGTATCGCACCACATATGCAACACCTGCGAGAAAACACAAAAATAAGCATAAAAAGCACAAACACAAAGACGGCATCACTACGGGCGGCACAGAGTCAACAATGCTGGGTAAGCTATTCGAAGATACATTGAGAGGTTTAAAATAATCGATAATAGTATTGATTGTGTCGATCTTAATGGGAAATGTCGGCTGTTGTCAATTCTAATATTTTATCATTTTAACCTCCCCTAAATCAAAAAAAAAAAACTAAAAATTTTTTGAAGAATATAAATTGTAGATTATTTAACAGCTCTGCTATACACACACATATGCATATATATATATATATATTTCATACTTATCTAATTCCTCAGATTCCGCTGGCCTGGAAACATATGAGAAGAAGCATAAAAAGCAAAAGCGCCATGAGGATGATAAGGAGCGAAAGAAACGCAAAAAGGAGAAGAAACGCAAAAAGAAGAATCAAAGTCCGGAGCCAGGAGCAGTGGGCATGGGCATCGGCCTGCCCACAAGCACCAGCGGAGGAGGTGGTGTCGTGGGCGGTACAGTGAGTGCAGGGATGGGAGGATCCGTGTTGGGCGCCACAGTTGGCATGTCAAATGCAATGGGAGCTAGCGTTGGCTTGAATCCGGGATTGGGCCTCAACAATTTTTCTTCATCGCTACAAATGCAACAACAACAAATGCCCATGCAGCATCAACAGCAGCAGCAGCAAATGCCAAGCGGGGCGCTGCTTGGTTCTGTGCTGGCCACCAGCGGCGGGGGTGGCAGCGCTGGTGGTAACCCTACCAGTGGCGGAGGGGGCGGTCCAGGAAGCCTATTAATGTCACAGTTTTAGATTAGAATCCATTTAGTTAATAGACTTGGCTCATTACCTCTCTCACACATACATGCATAAGCACACATTTATAACCCACATACACACAAAAATACAGACACACACTCAAAATGCAATTTCTTGATAAAGTTTCGTGTCTGGTTCTTAATTTATAATTTTGATTATTGATTATTGTAAAATAGTTTAAATTGTAATTAATTAGCAAACTTTTTGTTCGTTTTACAATTGCTAGCTTAATGAGATTTATTTAATGTAAATTATGGTACAAAAAATGGAAAATTTTCACTGTAGATTCCACTAATAACTACCCCTTACCATTTAACACAACCACCACGTATGGACGTAAGGTCGCCTGGACGTGTATATACAATCAAACTTCTCTCTATATGAAATGTTTAATGTTTTTTTTTTTCCTTTTAATTATAGAGTATTAGTATTTATTCTCTAATTACTTACGATACCCTTTCAGCTTGCAATTAATATAATACAATATTCATCATACAAAATTCATTTTTACTTACATATTCGTGTAGCTTACAGTATTTTTCTTTTTGTTTGATTTGTTCTTCCACCATGTTTTATAAAAATAAATAAGGAAAGTAAGCTGAGATTCAAAAAAAAAAAAAAAAAAAAAAAACATCAAATAAAAATAAAAAAAACGTACTTTAAGTAATTAATTTTATGTGAAAGCGCCAAATACAATAATAAATGGCATAAAAATGTAATTAAATTACTTGGAATGCATATTTGCAAAATACGTTAGTTTCGAATTCCAATGAACCGAATGAACCAAAATTAAAATTAAACAAAAAAGTCACAGAATTGCACATTTATAAATACCAGTTAGAAATATATCAAGCGACTTCTATACGTAACATTTTAATTAAACTAATTTTACAGTTTTCTAAAACAAGCAAATTTAAATGTACCAAATTAAACATAGAATATCCGTTTTTGGTACAAGTGTACCACACTTTACTACATCACAAGATGGTGCCTAAAAATACCTAAGATTTTTACAGTACTTTTTCAGACAGCTGACTGGCCAAACTACCAGCTGTTAGGTTTACAGCGTTGCCAGACACTTTACAAAATCCCAACACCCATTAGATATACATATATAAATTATCAGTGAATGAAATGTTGTAATTAATAGATAACCTTCAGTAGTAAACTGGCATTTGTACATCACAGATCCCCATGTGTATTCCATTCTTCAGAAGAATTAGCAAAATTAATATGTATAAACAGAAGTGCACAAACTTGCTTGATCTTTCTCCTGAAGAGGTCAAAGCGTGGCTGTCCGGCTTCGATTCCGTTATAACTGATTGCGATGGTGAGTGAATTGATGCTTTCATTATTGCATAATGCTTGGAAATTTACATGTACCGCCACTATAACTTTTTTTGTGCTTAACCTGTGAGTGTATGAGCAAGTGCGTCCGTGTAAGTGTGAGTGTCATATGCGTGTGGCCGCGTAAATTTCAATGTCAAAATACAATGTCAAGGTTGCGGTCAGTTCGACTTTACGTAGCCACTGCTACATAATAAAAAAATATTCAATTAAAATTAAAATTTTTTTCATTACAAAATATGAATCAAAATGAATGTTAAACGTAAAACAAAATAATAAATTGATTTATTAATTCATAAATTTTAGATTTATTTTATTTACAAAAATGTATAATTTTACAAATATCTAATCAATAATAAAAATACGTTAAAAAATGAGATACAACATTTTTTAGTGTTTTATTTTTTATATTATTTTTAAAACAAATCAAATTTTCAAAGAAATTGTTAATGGTCAAAGTCTTCTCCTTTTATAAGTCAAAACTTCTCAATCGCAAATAAATATGTTTATCTTTATGATAAAATTGTCAATCAATGTTTTTCAGGCGTCCTATGGGTTTATGGCAAAGGAATTGCCGGCGCAGCCGATGTTATGAACAATTTGAAAGCCATGGGCAAGAGCATTTATTTCTGCACAAATAATTCAACTAAAACACGGGCCGAGCTTCATGTGAAAGGTGTAGAGTTGGGTTTTCACATCACGGAGGAGGGTATTATATCAACTGCCCATGCCACAGCCGCATATTTAAAACAACGTAACTTCAAAAAACGTGTCTATGTTATTGGATCCGAAGGTATTACGCAGGAATTGGAACAGGTTGGCATAGGTCATACAGCTATTGGACCAGATGTTATGCAGGGCTCATTAGGTGAATTTATGTCAAAGCATTTAAAACTGGAGCAGAATATTGGTGCCGTTGTTGTCGGATTCGATGAACACTTTAGTTTCCCAAAAATGACAAAAGCGGCCTCGTACCTGAGTGACCCCGATTGTTTATTTATTGCCACCAATACGGATGAACGTTTTCCAATGCCTGCTTTGGTCGTACCTGGAAGCGGTAGCTTTGTTAATGCTATTAAAACATGTGCGGAAAGGGAACCGATAGTGATTGGCAAACCAAATCCAGCAATTTGTGCGCCATTAATCAAAATGGGTAAGATTAATCCAGCGCGTACGCTTATGATTGGTGATCGAGCCAATACGGATATTTTGTTAGGATATAATTGCGGTTTTCAGACGCTTCTTGTCGGTTCTGGTATTCATCAGTTATCTGATGTGGAACAGTGGAAACTTAGTAAAGATCCAGAGGATAAAAAGCTTATTCCAGACGTGTACCTGCCCAAATTGGGGGATTTGTTGCCTTTTATAGTTCATTCTATGACTGGCGGCACCTATTAATTTTTACTTAATTTACTATATTTTATTTTTTTAATTTTGTATTCCGCTCAGGGACGCTAAACTACTACTAAACTTAACAATAGCAAGGAATTTATGTTAATTTAAGCATGGCATATGTTTATAATAAAAATTAACAATAAAACTAAATATTTTGTAAAATGAAAGATATTATTATCGATATGCCCAATGGTTGAATTGCTCTTGTAGGGTGTCGCACACTAATGCGAGAGCGAGGGAGATAGTGTATACTACTATTGGTGCTGTTCGTATAGAATCACGATGAGTTGCATAGCTGACCCGACGCTCGGTTGAGGCACGAAGCTAAGCGAAAACAGACAACAGTTACAATCAGAGAGCGATTACAGCATGTTTAAAGCGAGCGGCACCAATTTGCTTGATCTTCAGCCCGAACAGGTGAGCACCTGGCTGCAGGGCTTCGATACAATAATCTGTGACGGCGACGGTGAGTAAAAAGAGAAGCGGTGCATGTGTGTGTAATTGTTACAAAGGGAGAGTGAAAATTAAAGCGTAAGTAAAATAAGAGTGGAGTATATCGATACCCAAACAAGTATCGTTTATTGGCGCGCGATCTTATGCGTATGTGTGAGAGAGAGATGATTACAAGTGTCTTAGAGTTGCCACCAGATGTTTTTAAAGCGAGTTGCTGTCAGTGATAGCATAACCTTCACGATTGTGAAGACTAGGTGGCGCGCTTACTAATCGCAGAAATTGTAAATTGTGCCACCACCAAATAATTCTATTGATATCAAAAACATAGAGGGGAAAAGAGATAGAGTGCTATGGAGCTGCCACCAGGTTCTCAAAACAAAGAGGCACTATCGATATCGAGCGATCTAAACGAAGAGAGACAGAGTTGCCAGTGTTGCAATTTGAATTTCTCAACATAAATATAACGTTTAAATTGGCATGCAAATTTCAGCGTTCGTTGGTTAAAAGTTAATTACTGCTATTAAAAATTTATAACAGGTACTGTGTGGCATGATGACACAGCCATTGAAGGTGCCGTCGATGTGATAAACGCTCTGCAGACACGTGCGGGAAAACGCGTTTATTTAATAACAAATAATGGATTGAAGACGCGTCGTGAGCTTTACCAACGAGCCCAAAAACTCGGTTTTCAGTTGCCCAATGAGAGGTACATAATATCGCCCACACAAACAATTGTGGACCATCTGCAGCAGCAGAAGAAATTTGACCGCACAAAGCGGGTTTATGTGGTAGGAAATGCGGCGATTGCCCGGGAGCTACAAGAGGCAGGCATCGAGAGCTTTGGCGCTGGTGAGGCGGATCCAATGCAGCAGAATGAGAAGTGGCAGCAGTTTGTGCAACGTGAATTTAGTCAGCCCACAGCTGCAGCTAATGTGGGCGCTGTTGTTGTTGGCTGGGATGAGTACTTTAGCTATTGCAAAATGGCTCGAGCCTGTCACATTCTTTGCAGCAATCCTGATTGTGCCTTCCTGGTGACCAACAAAGACGCAGTGCACAAATATCCTTCGTTTTATATACCCGGCACAGCTGCCTTTGTCGCCGGCATTGAGGCCTGTGCAGAGCGTGAAGCTTTGGAAATGGGCAAGCCTAATCCTTTAGTATTGCAGCCGCTACTTGACTCAGCTGCTTTGCTGCCAGAGCGTACGCTTATGATTGGAGACTGGTAATTAGCACCTTTTACCTCTTTGCCTCGAAATTACCTTGTCAACTGTCATTTCTTTTACTTTGTAGCTGTAAAATTGACATCACTTTTGCCAAAAACTGTCAGATGCAATCACTTCTTGTAGGCACGGGCAGCTATCAACTGGATACAGTTCGTGGGAATCCACAGCTGCCTGTGCCAGATGTTTATCTGCCAAGGCTGGGAAATCTATTGCCATATATCTAATGCCTTTCGCTTTATCAATAAATGTGTGCAGTACGATTCGTATAAACCACAAGGCCATCTTAATAATAATTAACAATATAGACATCACTTCATAAGCTTCACTATCATATCTATGGTAAGTTTATCATTTTGGGGAACTTCTATTTTGTGTAGCTGAAATGATAGCTGGGTATATATATATACAGAAATGCATACGTATGTATATCATATAATATTATTTATTACATTTAATTAAAATTACACAGATTTACTCAATGTGCTGGCAAGTTTTTGGCATTGTTAACTCTTAGTTATGCTTATTATAGTAGCTAGAATATTAGTGTGTATTAACAATCTCAATAGTAATACTTGATACTCTTTAAATTGAAAGGTCTCAAAAAAAAAAAAAAAATTGTCAATTTATTGTTTGTTAAAATTCCAAAACCTCTAGGCTAAATGTTTAGCTTACAACTGCTCAAAATTATTTTAGGTTACAATTTGATTCCTCATTAATATACACTCTCTTTTAAGTATATATAAGTTTATGTTTTACAAGAAATTATAGTCCTTCCAATAATTATAGCTAGTGTTTATGCAGTTCTCGCACTTCAAATTAAATCTTAATTTTTACTGATAGTTTTCTCTTGTTCTTGCTCTGCTTGCCAGCACTTGAGAAGTGACGGCAAATTCTTAACATTTTCATATCGATCGTATTCTTCGTAGATGATCCTTCAAAAGCTCTTTAGGCGTAATACAACAAATATTTAACAAGAAACTTATTAGAATAAGCATTTGTATTTATATTACGAATATTATTGTTAAAATTAGGTTTAAAAGCTCAAGAGAAGTTGCAACTTATATTCTAACTGTACAAATGATATATACGAGTATATTTAATATATAGACAATAGATATACATACATACATATACCGGCTGGGTATATATATTTACAAATTGTAGTAGTCCTGTGATATGTGTAGCATTTTCTGTTTAGCAATTTAGTAAAGAAATCGTATAAAGCGTTCGTTAGCTGTTGGCAAATCAGATTAAGAGCAAATAACTAAAGATGAAATGCTTTCTTCCAACATTCTTAATGGAATTGGAGAATGGAGAATGGAGACTTCATTCTCCATTTCCATTTCAATCTTTATCTTTAACTTCCGTACTCTCCTATAAATTCTTCCTTTTCATTTCCTTTGTGTTTTATTCCACACAGTCGCTCTCCTCCCTTTTAGAACGCCTAGATTTCTTTATGGACTGTGTCTAAATTGCTAAAAGGTAACATCAGGTGCTCGTGGGGGTATTGGCCAGTATTCTTGAGCTCCTAGACAGGTAGCCATACCAGTAGAACACATTGATCAAGAAGAATAGCAATGGGAACACAATCCTTGAGGCGCGATCAATTTTCGATACCGAATTATATTGTGGTGTGCGTTTACCCTTGCGTCGCGCCTCTAGCTCTTCCCGTCTATAGAACGACATCCGTCTACGTCCCACAACGGGAGGAGAGTTATGTGCAGCTGATGCTGCCTCTGCAGCCGCTGCTGCAGCTGCCGAAGTGCAGGGTGTCTCCTCGGCACGAAGCTGGGTCTGTTCATCATCTTCCTCATCGTCATCTGAACAATTCGCTTTACGAGTTGGATGTCTTTGTGGTCGTCGCCTGCTGAACCAGTCCAGGCAGCGCCAGAAACTGAAGCCCGCCAACCCATGGCGACGATTTCGCGTACTGCGTCTGGAGCGTAGCATACCCGAGTTGGGCATATTTATGGTGCACATGGAGAGCGGTATGACCTCATAAATTTTAGATTCACTACTTCCACGAAAATCTGACTGTCCGCTGGCATCCACATCCGTCTCCGATTCAGCTGAATCAGAGTCCAGCTCCTCAATAATAAAGTAACATTCGCCTGAACCATATTTAGTAAAGTAATGGACGACAGCGAACTGTAAAATCGTAGCAAAGATAAAGCCAAAGGAGAGGAACACAAAAAAATCCAATGCCGTTGGATAGGAGACCTTAGGCAAATCTGTGCGCGCCTCCAGTCCCAAGAAAGTCATGGTAAGAACCGTTGTAATACCTAAGGAAACACGATCTGCAGTTGCCTCGCGATTCAGCCAAAAGGAGACCCAACTGAGCACCACCAGGAGACAACAAGGTCCATAGACCTGTATCAGGAAGTTGCCCATGTGACGCTGTAGATGAAAGTTTACCATCAACATGGAATATTCCGCTGTGGAAGAACAACGAATATAATCATATAATAGATTATGGACACTATAGTGACAATTTACATGGATGATGTGTTTCCAGGGTGATGCTACCAGCTAGATTAGTGACCAGACCACCACCACCAGCCACGCCCCTGCCGGAACCAAAGGCACCTTTGTCGAGCTTTAAGCCAGTGCCACGTACATGTTGATTTTTGGCACCAGGACCTGCAAATGTTGTCATCACTTTGTTGTTATTATTGGGCGAGTGCTTGGCTGACAGCGTGTCCTTGTTGTTGTAGTGTTCAGGCGTTGGTGCGGCTGCCTTGTAAACAATGTCCGTTAAATTACCCGCCGGACAATCGACCAAATCGAATTGTGACAATTTCATGTCCTCCGCAATGGCAACTGCAGGACGCTCTTTGTTCCAGCGATAAATGACATCCGACGTGGTGTAGCCAACTGTGCAATGCAGTAGCGAAAGAGAGGGGTAAGGAGTACGAGAAAAAGAGGTAGAAAAGTTTCAGATTTGTTATTCTAAATATTGGCAATTAAAACAGATCACAACATCAGTGATGAGAGCAATTTTAGATAGCAGAGCAGACTCTCTAGAATACTCTTTACTTATGAGTATTAGTGGCTTACAATAAGCCACTCCTTTGCAGTTCCTTTGGACCCCTAATATTATTATTTCATTGTCTCTCGCTGGGCCTTAAACTTTGCTTCTGTTTGCA
Source organism: Drosophila repletoides (assembly GCA_018150835.1). NCBI lineage: Eukaryota > Metazoa > Arthropoda > Insecta > Diptera > Drosophilidae > Drosophila > Drosophila repletoides. Next base: position 2,599,721 of record JAECWQ010000231.1, read on the forward strand.
AATATCTTGAGCCCACGTTGGGTGCCAAATAGTCGTATTAAATTCGATCAATTGTGTATTTGAAATGAAAAGTTGTTCACTTGTATGAATAAAAGTAGCATTTATAACTAGAGTTTCAGTGTCTCCTATTCTAGGCTGTGGCCATAGAAAATCTGGGGGAGAGAGTGACTGGTTCAATCACTGTTCATCATATATTCTCCATCGCTATACATCCACTTTCACTAGTCGGTCTTCCATATTCTTTTCCATCCCTGTGCAAACGTTTGCTATCAACACACGTACAGATATTTCATTTTATTTTGTTTTGTTGTTGTCGCCTCGCTGCACAAATTGCCAAACATTGCGACATGTGTGGGATGCGGATTGGTTTACCTTATTTCTCCTATTTTATTTATTCATTTTTCCCTCTGTTCAGGCTCTGACTTTGGCAATATTTTCAGCGACTCGACGTCCCATCGAATGGGGAAATTGTGAACATTAAGTGGCAGGCAAGCAGTCAATAAGAGCAGCGAAGTGTGCGGGGGGTAATTGAATTCTTGACTGCAAGCAACATTATTCACAACAAATCGGAAGCAATAATACCTAGGAGTACCAAGAGCTGCCACGTCTGTTAATTTACTTTTGGCGATAAGGCACAAAAGTCAGTTAACTGACTTCATAAAGTGTTGCCGAAGAATTTCCATCTTTAAAAATACTCAATTTACTTCTGCTTATTTTTTCTCTCAATTTTTGCATGTGTTACAAGAATTTTAGTGATGAAAATGCATCAACGTCAGGAGTTTGTTAGCCTGATGACTTGCCAGGAATAATTGAAATGTCAGCTGCATATTTTTGAGGTGTAATGAAGTCAAGCTAGGGTGTAAGCTACGTGCAGCTAGTAGCTGAGGAAGCAGTAAAATGAATAAACTAAAATATGGTGCAACAAAAAGGCACAATTATTAAAAGGTAAATAGTAGTACTTTTTTATATGGAAACTTTAAACTATTGCAATAATTCGCTTTGAAAACCCCTTTACTTCAATTTCCTCACCCTAGCAGTGAGTCCTCACCACAAAATCCAATCCTCTTGTAGTCAAACCATTCTTGCATAACAATTCACGAGCTTATACTCAATGTCATGGCATTCAGTTTTTAAGAACCGCGTTCCACACACACTTAAAACGCACATACACTTCATGGTCCTTCCAACAAGTGGTCGCCATGGACATGGTATTTTTTATAAAACTGACAATAGCAAATCTCATCAAAGAGCAGGGAGCGCCAATTATGCATAATTATGCAAAAGCACAGCTATACTTAAGTCTTCTTTGTTTTTGTGTACTTACATGATCCAAATTTTAGCGGACATTTCTGTATATCCATGGGAAAATCCGCTAGATTCATGGGACAGCCAGCTTTAATTGTCAAGCGGCTGGAGTACAGTACACGTCCATTCTGATAGATTCGCACAAACTTATTCGGGGTGGTTATCGTGTGCAAATAGCTCTGTTTTCCATTGTAAAAATACGTATCCGGCTTCCAAATGCGAGCCAGCATTGACACTGACAAGGCCAATGTATCCTGTGCCCCTTCGAAGGCGAGACGTTTATCCACCCAGGATTGTCGAAAGTAACAGTCCATTGAGTAGGTCTACAAAAGGTCAGAGCACAAAGAATGGATAAGTGAGGTATGGTATGATATAAGCAAATATTCTTGGCGAAAAGGTTGGGGTAAGTAGAGTTTATACAGCCGAGTCGCGTTCACAGAAAATCTGTATTGATGTGTATTGTATGAATTGTTGTTAGTTTTCCACAGCTTCTTACCATATCCACCTCTGATATGGGGCCCATGCTACGCACCATTATATCCACCTCAATAGTGGCAGGAGGACCTGGAATGAACGCAATTCGCATATAAGATATATAAATATTTCTTATAAAACATTTAATCCGAACTTTTGCTGTTTAAAATATTTAGAATTCACTTTATTCATTTAATTTTAAAATTTAGTGTTTCAAATATTTTTGAGAGGGCAACTATAACAAGTAGCTGCCATAGGAACAATCGACCCACAAATTGTTGTATTGAAAACTTTTATTTCCCAAGAAATCTTGATAAAACTAATGAGATGAATAAAAGTATTTTCTAAATGCTAAAATATATAAAAATGTGCCAAAAATAAAGTAGATTCTTGATATAAAAGAGAAACTTACAATTAATACTACGGTGAAGATAGCTTTTCCGTACTATTTGTTTTCAGTTGTGATAAATAATATTTTATTAAGGAAATTAAATCATTTGTATTGTTTTTTGTGAGGATTTAATGCTTGAGTTATATTGTTAAATTTCAGTTTTTATGGCATAGTCTAGATGAGGTCACATATTCTATATAAATATATTCGACATAATTCTAGCCTATGAATTATTCATTTGAGTCCTTCACATGAAACGGAATTTAAATGTTGCCTCTGTGAACAATGACACTTAAGCCGCTTGGCAGACAGTCCCATACCATAGTCCACACCACCCCCCCGCCCCCCGTGGACCCCTGCTCCTCTCCATGCCATCGCATACTCTGAACCACTCGTGGTATACTGGATATCATTTATCAGCTCTCCATGGCGATGTATTTTGCGCTAATATGCAGTTTTTTCTTCATACTTTTTTTAGTTTCATTTTTTTTTTGCCTATGCGAACAGTTTTTAATGACTTTGGCGCTGAGCTTGGCAAACATGCGTCATGCATCCTGCCCCACGTATGAGAGTACTCGTCCCTGGCACTCGTATCCTTATATCCTGGCACGCTCATTTCGTTGCACGGCGAAGCAGCCATTCTTAATGAAGTGTTTAAAACAATGTAATTTGGGCTTAACTTGAGTCAAACGCAAACTTTTACTTTTTTGTTTGCGGGGCTCGGGGCAGGGGAGAAAATGCGTTAAGCCTCATTGAGTGCCGGCGCAGCAGTCGCAGCCACAGCCACAGGGCTTTTAAATTTCGAAAATATTTAAATTTTTATGGTGCAGACCATTTGGAAAATTGGAAAATTGAAAAAGCTTATCAATTTGGTAGCGTTAGTGAAAATCCTTTACAAATCATCGCTGGAAAAGAACGCAATGAAAATGTATGCAAATATTTGTCGATTTTGAATCTAACTGCGCGTATTTGCCTAGGCAGTTGTACCATCTCCATCACCATTACCATGATCATCATCGTCATCATCATCTTTGTCGCCTTGGAGCTGTTTATGTCTCTCAATCCTGGTATAGCGATTTCCGCTTCATTAAACGCTTCCGCTCAAGGGGCAAATCTCATGTTGTACGAGTTTTCATATGCTGATTACACGAATTCAGAACCAGGTAAAGGGTACACAGGGTAAACACAGCTAAAAGGCATAAACAAATCTCCAAGGAATGAGACCACAGAACCGGATCCAATTGGCAGCTTAACGGCACAAATTCAGCTACACCTTTGTATTGCCGAAAATTATGTTTTGTTTACAGGTTAAATATGAAATTTTGACATTTCAAATTGTGTGATAAACCATTTTCACTAAAGAAAGAAGAGAAATATAAGCCAAACATTTTTATCTCACAAATGATTCAAGTTAAGTATACAAAAGCTTTGACAAAAGAAAGCAATCTACGGCATGAATTTGAAAATTGTGTTCTTGATGAATTTTAAATATCTTATTTTTTAATAAAACACTTTTCCATTTAACTCATTGGGATACTTTCAGAAACAGAAAAGTCTTCATACAACAACTTTTGGTCTGATTGTTCCTATGGGAGCTATTTGATATAGTGGTTCGTTCCGGCTAGTTCCGACATGTGTGCTCTGTGCATCTAGTTTAAAACTGAGAGACTAGTTTGAATAGAAAAAGACAGACGGATCTGACAGAGGTCTCCTTCATTGCATTTTACATTTCGTAACAAAGTTTTAATGCCCTCTGAATGGGCACATTAGGTTTTTTAATGACTTTTCTTTATTAATTTGCAAGTCTACAGTCCATTTCCAAATATAAATAAAATATACTAAATTTAAATGGCAAATAGATGTTATATATGTATGTATGTTCAGTATTCCTTATTAAATGAAATATTAAAAAAAATAACACTTTTGATATTACTTTGTACATTCTGCCTAAGAAATCTATTTACATATTCTAAATATTTTTAGTAAATATTATGATTAAATTTTTTGGCAAACCTACCACCAAAATCGGGTCGTATGCTATTATCATAGCCACGCAGGAGGTTGTCCAATAGTTCAGAAATGTTGGCATGATTGTTGCTTTGAGTTAGCCAATGGCGGGTCAAGGAGCCGCTATCCATTTCACCCAAGCGATGCGTATCCCCACGTCCCTTAATGCTGCCGGCCATGGCCCCCAAATGACGAAGACTTAGACCAATAGACGCATGCCAGGAATTTATATAAATGCAGGACATTAGAAGGCAGGAGCTAATCAAAACTTTAAATATGCGCAAATTTAAACGTTGTCCTTGCCAGCACCGACGGTTGCTTCTGGTCTTGCTGCTGCTGCTGCTCCTAGCGATGGGGTCAACCGATGCATTGCCGGAAGTTGTGTTTGTTTCACTTGTTGTTGTGCACATATTGTCAACCTTTTGTTGTTGTCTTAGTTGATTCTATTGTTTAAACAACTGACGGACAACTGGTCTGTTTTGTCCTGTTCTGTTCTGTTTTGGCCTAATCTACACATCCGTTTGGCTAACATTTGTCGCTCCAACTGCTCCAGCTCCTGTTCCAGATGCTAGCCCTGCTACAGCTGCTGTTCCTGTTCCTGACAGTTTTCCCTTTTAGTTTTTCTTCAGTTTGCTTTGGTATTTATTTTCATTTATGCACCGGAACTTGCACTCGACTCGGCTACTGGCTGCATTCCTGCGAACGTTTTTCTTAATTTTCCAAGCTCAGTTTATTCTTTCTTTCTTTTTTGGTTCTTGGCTTCTTGTGTTCATGGGCTCTCGCATTAGTTCCGTTTATCTTGTCTTCAATCCTGACTTTTGTCTTTGTGTATTTTGTATTTTCCGTTCGCTTTGTCGACTTTTGCGATGAGTTTTCTGATTTTAATTGTTTGAATGTTTGAACTGCTTGAAGCTGCCGTTGACAGTTTGATTAACTGCCAGCACTTTTGATTGACCAATTAGCTGGCATCTTTCAGATTTCTACAAAAATTTTTTTTTTTTCAAATTTTTATTATTATTAGTAATAGTATTAGTAGTATTTTAATTTAGCTTAAGTATAATTTTTAGGTTAATGCGATAGGTTAATACACAGTAATAATGGTCGTATTGGTCCTATTAATACCAACAACTATAACAGAACACCCAGGATGCGGTTAAAAGGAGAAGTTATCGTAAGATTGAAGAAGTACATGAGGTAGTTAGAAAAAATGAGTTACAATGGAGTAAATACTGGCAATGTCGGAAGTTTACCGCTTTCCAGTATCGATCGATAATTTGCTTACTTGTATCGATATATTTAATATTGACATTGATTGATAGTTAACTATATTTTTCGGTATGACGATTATATATATCGATTATATTAAGTGAGTTTTTGAGCTAGGTGAATGAAATTTGAGACATAGCCCATTTTTCGTTGAACTTAGCACATATGTCTAAGCCAGCTGGATTCGACAACTATATCATACAGATTCCATAAAAAAAAACAATCAGATTATAAATAAGTCGTACAGAAAACATTTTTTTTTCAACACATCTTAACAAAATTTACAAATTACATGTAAGACTGTTTTTTTTTGAAATGGATTCCAAAAATCCATCAAGGATAGAACCAGTTAAAATAAGTAATTTGAAAATCAATTTTGATTATTCCAAATGGCTCTTCCCTTGCCTTTTCTTACTATTTGTATTTTATTATTTATTAGCATTAATATTTATTTTGATCAACATAAATATATAATTAAATTATATTATATTTCTTATTTATTTAATTTGTTAAGCTACGTATAAAAACAAAATTAATTTGTTAATATTTTACGAGTATTTTAAAAAAGTTCTTATTTTCAATCTGTACACAATGCGGCGTATGCGTAATATGATTACTTGTAAAGTGCACGCCTGGGAATCACGTAAGATTAATGTACACAGAGCTTGGGCCATGTGCACATATTTTTTAAAATAATATTTAAATATTAATCTTAGCAAGAGAGAGCCAGAAAAGCAGGCCGACCTTAACCTTATTGATGGCGAGTTATTAAATCAAATAAATTCGCGCCAAGTCGACCCAACCATACGAACCACAAAGTCGTTAATGAAAAATCAACTACCATCCAGCCAAAGAGGCAGACAGCAGTTAGGGGCAGTAGCAGGAGCAGTGATGGTTGGGGGCTTAGAGGGTATGGGGTTGCTCATTGCATAAGGAAACCTGTTCCTTAATAACCCATTGTAGTTGGTCAGCTGCAGAGCAATCGAGAGAGATAGAGAGAGAGAGAGAGAGAGAAAGAAAGAGCGAGAGTGAGACCATCCATCTAATTATGCAAAATACTTAGAATGCGACCCATAAGTTGATTATGTGTCTCACCCACTAACCTAATTTTCTGATTGTGTGTGTGGTTTGTAAAGGGGTGTTGCCACATCAGGTAGCGTATTTGACATTCTCAGAGGGTGGTGGAGGTTTTTCAGTTAAATCCACTTGCATTTTGCCTTGCCTTCAAGTCAGGCCATCCGATAGCATCGCCAGCCATCGAGGAGTGCATCATCTTATCTCATCTCAGCTCAGCTCGAGGCCTCGTCTTAGTGATCGTCTTCGTCTTTCGTCTTAGTCAATGCTACTTGCCACTTGATTAAGCGCTGTGTTTGCTAATTAATGTTGCATGTGGCTGTGTTTGCTAATTAATGTTGCATGTGGCATAGACTAAGTCTTTTCTAAGAAAACAATATACATACATTATTATTATATTACTTAGCATTTGTCGCTTGTGGACAATTTGAAAATCATATACAACACTTGAAAGGTAAACTAAAATTTCCAATTAATTTCGCTTTAAACTGTTGAATAATTCGATGACAAGAGGCTATCTTCGTGGCACTGAAGATAACAGTCCATTGCAGAGAGTGGAAAAAGTATTTGGTAATATTTATAAAACTATTTATTTTGTTTGAAGTAGTTTAGTAGTTCAATCGTAGAACTTTTTAGCTAACATTTAGAAAACACACTCTGAAAACTTTTTAGTTTCATGAAGATATCTTAAGAATCAAAAAAGTTTTCCATACAAGAACTTTTGAAAGCGATTATTCTTTTCTATGGCAGCTATATGATATTTTTATCCGATCCGGCCGGTTCCGACCGTGCTAAATACAAAGAAGGCTCCGTATCAATTGTCATTCACATTGCTCGCAAACTGACAAACTACATTGCATCGTCCTGATGAAACTACTATAGGATCGAAGTAATTTAACATCAATTTTCAAATGATTATTCCAGTCTAAAAGCGTATAAAATGTACGGCCCGCCGAGGCCTTCCTTTACTAGTTTTTGCTACTTTCAGCTCAAAACGAATTAAAGACAAAAATTAGAGATTTTTGCTACTCAGCTGTAAAAAACCCCTTGGGGCTGTTTTATAAATAAATGCTATTGGCTTTCATCATAAATTACCCAGCTGATCATAAATTGTGTGCTGTAACCTGAGCCACACAAACACTTTTCCTTTTTAATAACAATCTCATTTTTTTTCTTCTAATCGTATTTTCATACCCTTGCAAAAGCCTTTTTAACGTTGTCACGAAATGTGTAATGCATTGAAGGTTGCATCTCCGTCTCCGCGCTTTATATATATAATTGATCAAGACGATGGAACGAATGGATATAGCTATATCCGTTTGTCCGTCTGTTGCAATGCAAACATGTGTCTCAGTTTTTCTGCTGGGCGGAACCAAACGGATCGCACAACTGTGATATTGCTGCCATAGGAAAAATCATCTTAAAATTGTTGCATGGAAAACTTACAGATAAAATGTAAGAAAAAGTTCTTGCCAATAAATTATGAGCATCGTACTACTTTATCATATAGCTGCCTGAGCAACAGTCGATTGACCAATGCTTTTCCAGTCTTAAAGAGTATCTAGTCTTCGGCACACCGATGATAGCCTTCCTTACCAGTTTTTTCTGTCGCTTGTTTCGTCAAGTAAACAACAACAACAACAACAACAACAAATTCATTCATCTAACCAAGCATCTAGTCAAGACATCACATTTTACTTCTAATTTCTGCGACGCCTTTCTTTTCTCTCTGCCTTCCCTTTACTTTTTAGCCTTTGTTAAATGGCAAAAGGGTTAAATGGGGGCCCCAGTATCGCCCAGCCACAAGCATATAGCACAACTTGAGCACGTTCAACGCATTTTCTCATCAACGTCGTCTAAATTGCACTCAATTTTTGAAGGCTGCTCTCTTCTCATCGCTGACTGCTTCCGTTCTTTCCTTGTTCCATTCTTTCTAGCTCTGGCTCTATAAAATATGTCGCCTTTCTTTCGGGTCTGCCAGCTGCATTGTTACCACTCGGCTGCTATATGAGTTTATGCCCTTGCAGTGCATTAATTCAGTTTGCAATGCCCTAACTTTTTACTTTTATGAATTAGTACCAGAAAAATTATAAAAAATTTAGTACATTTTACAATACTTTTTGCATTATTATTTGGGCTGTCAAGTTCAAGTCTGCAAGAGAAAATTCTATTTTCTTTTAAGCTTTAAGTTTCCCTTAAATTGACAACATTTCAACATATTAAACTTAAGTGAAGAATAGTTTTTCTATTGTTTTAAATAATTATTATATAATTAGAATTAATATAAAAATAAAAGAAGTAGTCGAAACACAATCACTTATTCTAAGATTCTGGCAAGATTCCTTCGTAAAAGACAAGGAAAAACACCTGTCTCTTGAGGCTTTTGAGCTATTTGAGAATACCTGTTGTGATTAATATTATATTTCTTATTTTAGAAGAGTTAAAAAATGTTAGGGTATCCAGTCAACGGCAAACCTTGATATGTTTTTTTTAACCAGTTTTCTAAGCATTTGTGTGTTTCGGCTTGCCTGCTGTGTGGGTGCAGCAGGTGGTTTCTATAGACTCTAACTCAGGCCAAGCTGTGGCATTATTTGGTCATTTTTTGTGAATTTCTATCTGGCAGTAGCTATATATAACTATATTTACATATATATTATATAATTCAAATAGAGCTGCTTTTTTTAGGCATGAAAAAACAGTTAGCCACAAGTTTTCTAGTTAACTTAAGTAGCTTTAAAAATGCGCAATGCAATTTAATTAAATGCAAGCCAAATTTTTGAGCCACAGCCAAAGCTGTTCCGACTTATTTTCAGGCATAAAATAATGCAATTGTTATAATTATTTTACAGTAAAGCTGCAGCACGTGCTGCTCAGTGAATGGTCAGGATGTCAGGCGCACGTTTCCCGGAAATGTTTTCCAGTTGACCGGAAAAGCATAGGAAAAGTGGCAAGAGATGCTGCTGCAGCTTGTTTGCAAATGTCTTAGCTAACTGGACAGTGGACAGTACACCAAAAAGATATTTGAATAGCACTAGAATATTTATTCCTGATTAACATGTGAGTATATCCTAACATGTTTCTTGAACGAACGGCTTGAAAAATTCAAAAAGAAAGACTGAACAATTTGAAAGTCTTTACAGTATTTTAAGTCAAAATTAGTAAACAACGAAAACATAATGAAGCGGTGTTAATCAGTTAATTTCGGTAAAGAAATAAAAGAAACGATAGAAGGGTTACTTAATGAATAAATCAGTAAATTATAATAAATGGAACAGGGAGGATATGAATGGTTAGAAAAGCCAGGAAACTATCTACTTAAAGTAAACATGTGCAGAAATCAGAAAACAAATATTGCTCTTTAAATTTGATCTATAATCAATTTGTATTGAATCATAGGATATTTTAATTGGTTTAATTTTTTTACTTCAGCATTTAACCACGGTAGTGATATGAATAGATAGAATGCCTTGTGTACTTGTACAATTTATACACTTTCAGACTCGAATACCCATTTGAAAAAAAATTTGTTGTTTAGTTTTATTTATTATTACTGTTCGGCAGCTATATAATATAGAGGACCGATTTTTCTGCAAGTGTATAAAAATATTTTTGTACATTGCATTTTATTTAATCTGTCTTACTATTTAATTATAAAGTTTTGCTTTGGCAATCTTTCTTTTTTAAAGCAATCTTATTTGAAATGATTTTAGGGCGTTTTGAATCCAAGCTTCAGTAAAGTTAAGTGCTGACTTTAGAAGCTGAGAAGCTTTCTCTTTGATGAGTAATAGAAAAATTAATTTAGGCTGTATATGAATTTCAGCCTCATTGTTGGAAAAGCTACACGGGAAAAGTAGAATTCTTAACTTTCCTTTTCAGTTCTCATATTATTTGGAAAACTGATTTTCCTCAATCTAGAATTTATTATCAGAGCTGTTAAAAGAAAAAAAATGAAACTATCAATTAAGCTTTTCGTATATGTATTTGGAAAAATCCGCCCGAAGGTTTCATGACGGACGGAAAACCTATATAATTCACCTTTACCATTTTACAGTATCAAATTTATTTTATTCACGGGATGCAAAGAGGCGCAAAATGATACTGAGAATACTTAATCCTTTTCACTTTTTATGCACAAACTTTTTTCTTAACAAAGAAAGGATTCAGAGAAATCAATATAAAGCTTGTTTTTTCCCGGGAAAAGTCGAGTAAAACTTGCTAAATTTGGATTATAATTAATATAATCGACCCAAAGAAAAGTAAAATTAAGTAAATAAGATTATTAAAACTTGGCAATAGCAATACAACAGTGCTGAAGATTTCGCAAAATTAAAATTAAAATAATTAAAGAAGGGGAAAAAGGGACAGATTTCCGGAAAGGATGTTTAAAAATTTGTCTGCCTAAGGCAGACCAACCAACAAAAGATTTATCCGGGAATTGACTGAAATCCAAAGCATTAAAGTTTCGAAACAAATCAACATTATATGAGCATTTATAACTTAGATACTCGTATTAAGCCAAAAGTTGATGCAAAATTGAGTTCTGATAAGTTGAAACTCGCTTAATATTCGAAGAACCACTTGGCTGAGATATAAATTTTGAAACTTTTGACCCTGTTACATTAAGTGTTTGTAAACACTGAATTTACTGGCCAAAAGCCCAAATGCATTCGAAACGTAAACAAAAACATTTCAGTTTAACTGCAAATTTAATGAACCCAAATGCAGATCCCACAAGAAGCAGAAGAAATAGAAAATAAAGCCGAAAAGATGCAATGTTTCGTTTACATATAATGACAAACAAAATGCATAGAAGATTGACAAGCGACCCTTAAGTGCGCAGAGGAGCGCGGAGGGACGCGACGTGATGCGGAGGTGACCCCAAACTTGACTTGTTGGCGAGCTAACGAATACCCAAACCAATTCAATAAAAGCAATAGACCAAAGCGTAAAGAAGTGAACGAGAAGGGCAGCCACACACAAAGTACACAAATAAAAAATCTGTGGAAATTCAATTAATTTAAATGCAGTTTTTGTTAGGCCTCGCACCCTATACCATACCATATGTAAGAATATGTAGACATATTGCAGCACAGTTTTCAGTTTGGGGTTGGCTAAAAAGCTAAACGCATCACTTTACAATGTAAATCTCAAGAGTACGATGCCCAGCAGCTTTTGGCCCTTTCTTCATTTTGCCTTCTTTTTCATATAGCTTTTTTTTCTTTTTTTCTAACGTATCTGTTTTGCATTCCCCACTCCAGAAGATGTTTCGTAACTTGAAGCTAGAGCTGTCAAAAAAATAACTCAAAAGTGCAGTGTACTCTAATAATAGAGACCCTATAGAGCTTATAGTCGGAGTTATTTTATATAAATATCAAGAATTTTATGAAATATGTGGAAAAAATCACCTTTCAGTTAAGACTTTCAATCAGCTATGAACCATTTTATTATAATGGGAAGGGAATGAGCTATTCGCTCTGATAAACTAATTTTGATTAGGAGTAAAACTTTTTATGATTAAAGAGCCTAAGCTAAATAAATCTGAGTACTTGTGAATAAAGACAAATTCTAAAGCTGAAGCTGTCAGCACATCAAAGCTTGAAAGTAAGTAAAAGAGACCTTTAAGATAGTTACATTTATTAAAATATAAAGCGGGCTGTATTTTATGAAAGTTTTTAAACTTCTGTTTCAGTAACTTTCGCACCCCAATTGAAAATTCTGCGAAGCATTAAATTGCAATTTAAGCCCACATGATCACACTCGTAAATATTGCTACAAATCCCATTGCAATTGTTAATAGTTTTTTGTTAATAATTTGCTTGGTTGACCAAAATTGTTGGTGGCTTTATTTTGTGCCTGGAATTATCCTTCAGATTTTATATGTATGCATATGTGTGTATGCATATAGAATTTATCTAATGTGCCCTGTTCAATCTGTGATAATTGCATTTTGTTTGCACTTTCATTCCATTTTTATAAATGTCATATTTGTGGTTATTGCATTTATCATTTGATTCTCATGCGGGTCGACCCACCCGACCGCATTTCAATTGATTTTTTAATATATTTGGGGTTTTCGGTTGGACATTTTAAATAATTTGGAATTTTAATTGAGCAGTTGTCAGTTTATTGGTTTGACTGTCTTCTATTTTGAATTAGCAATCGATGTATTTGTCTCAACATTTTAATTGGCTCTCTATTTGATGTCTGCTGTTCCATGTGGTTATAAAATCATGAGTTTGCCTAGTAAACTATAACAATTATTAGGTATTCTTTTCTTAGAATTTTTATTGTTTCTAATTGTTTTTCTCACTTAAGAAAAAAACATTTTTATTAAATTTATTATTTATATTTTAGGTATTTTCTATTTTATTTTATAAATAAGGTACGTATACGCCAAGTATTCCTTTCTAATAGATTGCATTATTTTTCACTTTATGCTCACAAAGGAAAAATATTTAGAAAAAATATATTCGCAAATGTTATTACTAAATTTACAATATTTTATATTTTTACAAATTATTTAAATGTATTTTCCTATTGTTTTAATAACTAAAAATACTATTTTAAATTCTCAAATTATACTTTAATCGTAAATTGTCTTTACTTTATTTTAGTTTAATTTATGGAGATTAAACATGTTGATTAATTTTTTATATTTAACAGCTGTATTTATTAAATGGGGTTTTGTTGCTATGTTGTCCAGTGTTTAATTCTATTATTTTGTATTTCATTTATTGTCAACACCATGAAAGAAGACCATGAATTTTTTCAATCAATCGCGACTGTCGCTGCTCAATCCGCTTTTAATCACCTATACAATTTGTATTACCGCCGGCTAAAATCCATCAACCACAATAACAATAATAACAATAATAGTAACAACAAATAAACAGAAAAAGATATCGAATCTTTTAAGACCGCTGCCCGGAGAATTGGAGAATCGAAGGAGGAATACGTCGAGACGCGCCAAGCGCGCAACGCCAACTGAAACGACATTAAAATCCAGCGCTTGGCCAGGATTCAATTGTGCAGCAGGCAGAGGATATGCCGACAGCATAAAGTACGCACACATATATACCATACACAGACACGCACACACACACACACACACACAGGCTCACCCAAAGGCAATTTCACATACAGAAACGCCCACAGAGGCAGAGGCGACACATTCACGGACATGCAAAAAGGGGCGCAAAATCAGAGACGCTCTGCCACAGTGGGGCTAAATCATGGCTAAAATCCATTAGCACACTGTGAGGGAGACTTCATTCATAAATGTGACTGCTTCTTGTTTACGTTTAAATTTCTGCGCATGCGCAGTTTAACAGTTTAGCCAACTTTTCCTAGCCACGTGCTGTTTGTTATGACGTCCTCCCCAAAAGGCTTCACCTGTTGCTGGTACCTCTAAAAGGTGTTTGCTGGTTGGTGGCTGTTGGGTGTCGGGTGTTATTCTGTCCATCAATCAGCTTTAAATTTTCGTTGACAGGATAAATATTAGTTATTAGACTCAATTAGAAAAGGTCTCTAATAATCCAATTATTATTTCGATAATTTGGCCACATAATATTTGGCTGTCTATAAAAGCCCCGTTTGGCTGTACTTTGCATGCAGTAAAGTTCAAGATGGCTTATCTAGCGCTTTATAATTTAATTGTCTACAATTTGTTGCAAGTAAATTTGCACAGTGTAATCATATTTCACTGTTGGCAGCTACCAGGTAAGCTAAGGATTAAACTAAAAGAATTCTGATATTTTGGGAATTTGTTATATGTTGGTTGTTAGTTGTCATTTGTCTAAATTACAGCTCTAGTGCCACTATCGCAGCTTTTATCGCAGAACTACATCTTCTCTCAATATGTGGACCTTCAACGGTCTGAGCAATCTCTAGCCAATTTTCACAAGGATTATTTGGATCATGAATTGACCAAATTAGGGATCTTTTTGGACATGACCTGCCCTCAGAGCGCCTTCATAACAAATCAGGTAAGTTCAGCTCAAGATTTCTTTCTATAATTCATTAAACTAGCTACTCCTTTAAGTCGAGTCGAGCGGCTATCTACATGCATAACTTTCATTGGCTGCTCTACGATGTAACTGGAAACATGAATCGCTTGGAACATCTCTTTGCCAAAGCCAATCTCAGTATCAATGCGGATATTACCTATATAAAACCTGCAGAAGAATTGATTAATGGCAGTATTTTTACGCTCTACGATGTCTACAACAAGGGCAGCCATTTGGGTGGTAGACTCAACATAACCGTAGATCAGAGCATCTACTGTAATAAGAGTATTTGTGAGAGGGGACAATATCTGAGTGATTTGCATAAGAGAACAAGGCTGCAGCAGCGCAGCGATTTGAGTGGGATCACCTTCAGACAGGTTGTAGTGGTAAGTTTACCCCCATTGAATGTAAACAGTCTTGTAATTATTATTATCATACTTGCTGCAGGTCACTTATATACCTCTGAATCTGACTGAGAAGGAGCTCTTTGACTTTTTGATGAGTGACGAGGAGCCTTCTTTGGATTGGATATCACGTCTGGGCTATCGGAATAATGTACACTTGCAAGAGCGCTTACAGTTCAAGTAAGATGGCTATAAAAACCAGGAATTTAATTTATAACTCGAAATTTTTGTGAACAGTGTTAGTAACATTTGGAGGGATAGATGGTCAGTTAATGATACGATTGGCGGTGCCATGGGTGAATTGTTTAATCATCATGTGGAATTGTCTACAGCCCCTTTTGTATTATCTACTGCCCGCCTGCCCCACGTTTTTCCCATGACAGTTGTAAGCCAGTTTCGCTCAGTTTGCATGTTTCGTACTCCCGCAAATGCTGGCATCAAAGCTGGCGTCTTTCTGGAGCCCTTCGAGCCAAGTGTTTGGATAGTCTTTGGCGGTTTTCTACTGATCTCAGGGATACTCTTCTGGTTAATATTTCGACTGGAACATCGCTGGACACAATACTATGCACAGTTTATTCCCTCTCTTTTGAGCAGTTGCTTGATTACATTTGGCGCTGCTTGCATTCAGGGCTCCCATATGATACCTGGCTCTACGGGCGGACGCCTGGCTTTTATAGCAGTCATGTTAACCTCTTTTATGATGTATAACTATTACACATCTATTGTGGTTTCCAGCTTATTAGGTTCACCAGTGCGTTCTGATATTAAAACGGTTCAACAGCTGGCCGATAGTTCATTGGATGTGGGCTTTGAAAGTTTACCTTATAATCACGTTTATTTAAACGTACGTTCTTAATTAGTCGTAATTATAAGATGAATATTAATTAATATTTTCATAATATTTGCAGAGCTCGCCTCGAATCGAAATACGCAACTTAGTTAAGCGAAAGGTAGAAGGACGCAAACCGAGCAGCATCTGGTTCTCTGTCTTGGATGGTATACTTAAGGTTCGCGATGAACCTGGCTTTGTGTTCGTCTCTGATACTTCGTCTGCCTACAATTTAATAGATAAAAATTTCTTGCCCAATGAGATTTGCGATCTAAATGAAATAACGTTTCGTCCAGAGAGTGACATATATGCCACTGTGCACAGGAACTCCACATATAGAGAGATTTTAAAACAAGTTCAAGTGCGTTTGCAGGAGTCTGGAATTACCCAGAAACATCAGAATTATTATACCAAATCCAAGCTGTACTGCTACGATAATGAATATGCTAATGTGGGCATGGAATATGCAGCGCCCCTCTTTATAGCACTACTTCTCTCCTACTTTGTGGCATTCTTTACTCTAATGGTGGAACTAATCTGGGCACGCCTGGGCAGATGGGGAGTAAAGCGGAATTGAAGTGAAGAATATCAATAATTTACTATACATAGGTAAGTTCCCCCTTGTCCTAATCACTTCCTAATTTAATAATTAATTTAATGATTGCTCAATTAAATAGATTTACAATTTGATACGACAGCATTTTGACAGGCCGGCAAGTGCTCCATTATCTTGTCAAAATTAGTTGAGCTGTCCTTTTGAAATGTATATTGATGAATACTTTTACAGTGCTTATTCCTAAATTATAACTATTCAGAAGCTAACACTAGGCTTTAACATTTTAATTTCCTGTTCTTCTGTTTCCTGTTCTTCTGTTTCCTATGTTTAAAAAAATTATACATATACATATACATATATACATATACATTTTAAAAAATTATTTATTGTTTTAAATTTTTAAATTAGCCCAGAAATAACAGCATTTTTATTACCAAGCGATCACTGTACCTGTACATTTGTAATCTACTCGTCTATTTAACTGGCCCTTTGTTGAGTTCCTATAAAAGGACTTGAATATAAACGATGGGGTCATTAGGCTCACTGCCGATTAATTGTCTGTATTTAACAAAATGTTTCTATTACAATTTATAGTATATTATTTTGTGCATATCGCAAAGATAAATAATATTTTATTTTTACACTGCTGGACAGCAGATTGTGAGTTGAACTGGGATCTTTAACGTTTTCATTTAAATAGATAATGTTACTTTACTGATCTTACTTAATTTTGGGTTTCTACGCAATAGCAGCTCAATGGTGTATGCTATTTTTTGCCGTACCATTAAGGGATCGAATTTAAACTTAATTAATAAAAAAATAAGTTTAAAAAATTTTTAAATGATTTCCTTTAATTTCTCAAATTTCTGTTATTGTATGTTTCAGGTCTAGATCATTTGGCACAGCTTATTTCACACAATTACATCTTTTCTCAATATGTTAACCTTAATAAATCTAACGAGTTCCTTACTAACTTCGACAAGCGTTATCTGCACAGTGAATTAACTAAATTAGCCATATTTTTGGATATGAACTGCAGGCAAAGCGCCTTTATAACGAACCAGGTATGTTTCATTAAAACCCTGTGTATTGCCTCAATAGGGTACTTTTTGATTCTTATAGACCAGTCGGGCGCGTCTGTACACACATCATTTCCACTGGCTGCTCTATGACGAAAATAGCAGCCTGAGTCGCTTGGAGCAATTCTTTGGTAGAGCAAATCTCAGCATTAATGCTGATATCACATATGTGAAACCTGGAGAAGAATCGAGCAATGGAAGACTTTTTACGCTTTACGATGTCTACAACAAGGGCAGCCATTTGGGTGGTAAACTCAATGTAACCATAGATCAGAGCATCTACTGTAATGAGAGTATCTGTGAGAGGAAACAATATCTGAGTGACTTGCATAAGAGAACAAGGCTGCAGCAACGCAGCAATTTAAGTGGTATTACCTTTAGGCAGGTAGCAGTGGTGAGTTTTCATAAGCTAGCTCACGTTGGGCGCCAAAAGTAATTGAATCTTATTCAGGTCACTGTATTGCCTCTAAGTTTAAGCGACGAGAAGCTGCTTGGTTTTTTAAACAGTGAGGAGTTACCTTCTCTAGATTGGATATCACGAATTGGCTTTCGCAATAATATACACTTGCAAGAATTGCTGCAGTTCAAGTTAGTCATACAGAACTCGTCTTAAACTTACTCTTGTTTTCTTATTTATATTATTTGTAGTGTTACTTACATTTGGCGGGATAAATGGACCGTTAATGATACCGTAGGTGGCGCAATTGGTGAAGTGATTAATGATAATGTAGAAATGTCGACATCAGCTTTCGGTATATCATCGGCACGGCTGCCCTATTTGTTTCCCATGATAGTTCTTACACAATTTCGATCAGTTTGCATGTTTCGAACTCCGCCAAATGCAGTCATCAAGGCTGGAGTTTTTCTGGAACCCTTCAAGCCGAGTGTCTGGATAGTCTTTGGAGTCGTACTTCTCTTATCTGGCTTTATGTTCTGGATAATATTTCGACTAGAACATCACTGGACCCAGCACTATTTGCATTTTATTCCCTCGTTATTAAGCACCTGCCTGATTAGCCTAGGTGCTGCCTGCATTCAGAGTTCTCATTTAATACCCCGTTCCAATGGTGGACGTCTAGCTTTTATAGCTGTTATGTTTACTTCGTTCCTAATCTATAACTTTTATACATCGATTGTGGTTTCAACCTTGTTGGGTTCACCTGTACGGTCCAATATCAAAACCGTTCAACAGTTGGCCGACAGCTCTCTGGATGTGGGTTTCGAATATGTTCCTTATAATACAGTTTATTTAAACGTAAGTTATAACAAAATACCTATTTAAATAAAATATATAAGGTTACCTTTCCGTTGCAGACCTCCCCTCGATCTGATATACGCAACCTAGTTAAGAGAAAAGTGGAAGGAAGAAATCCCAGTAAAATCTGGTACTCCGCTGCGGATGGAGTCCTTAAAGTACGCGATGAACCTGGCTTCGTCTTTGTTTCAGATTCTTCATCTTCCTACGAAATTGTTGAAAGATACTATTTACCCAATGAGATTTGCGAAATTAATGAAATACCCTTCCGCCCGGAGAGCGCATTGTATGCAGTTGTGCACAGGAACTCTACATATAGAGAGCTATTAAAGCAGATCGAAGTGCGGATGCTAGAAAGTGGAATCACCCAAAAGCATCAAAAATACTTCACCAAATCCAAGCTGTACTGTGACGCCAATGAATTTGCCAATGTAGGCATGGAATATGCTGCGCCTCTATTAATAGCTCTACTGCTTTCCTATTTTGCGGCAATATTCATCCTAATGCTGGAAATTAGTTGGGTACGCCTTGGAAGGCTTTTAATCAGTAGGCTGTAATAAGATTTCAAGCATAAACAATTAATCGGCTAGGTAAGTTTCAATACCTTAGGTAAAATGACCTTCAATTACTCGTAGCTGCCTACCTTTTGACAGGTTTTCATAGACCTGTCACTGACTTTTTTACTAAGCCAATTATCCTGTCTACCCAGGCAAAGCTGTCCTAGTATTAATGTTGAGTGATATTTCTATTTGTAAATTTATTATGCACTTTTGTGCCCCTATAAAAGGACTTGACTTCAAACATTAGTCTCATTAAGTACTCAAGTGATTAATTGTCTGGTTCTGCTTTTTAAAAAATGTTTCCATTTCAATTTATTTTCTATTATTTTGTGCATATTGCAAAGTTAAAGAATATCTTTTTTTTACACTGCTCGGCAGCAGATTGTGAGTGAATTTATCAGTTTGTATTTATAATATATTGGAATTACTTAAATCTTTTTATAGCACTTCTTCACTTTGCACATTTAGTCCAAAATGAAACGTTATACACCCAATATTTAGACATCAATATGGCTTTGCCACAAATGGAGCTTATGCAAGATATGTTTTTTAATCATAAACTCATAAAACTTGGTATTTATTTGGACATCAATTGCATTTGGAGTCATAAAGTTTTGGATATGGTAAGCAGTTTTATGAATATACTTACTCCGTATATATATATATGTTGTTTTTTATAGGCTAGCACGAAGCGTCTTTTCAGTGAACGCTACCACTGGCTTATCTATGATCGAAGTTTTAACTTTACCCAGCTGCAAAAACGTTTTTCAGAGGCGCAACTCTTCCTGAATACAGAGTTGACCTATGTTAATACCAGTTCAAAAACAAATAGCTTTATACTGTATGATCTGTTTAATAAGGCTAAACACTTGGGTGGCAAGCTCAACATTACAATAGATCAAGAAATTGTCTGCAATGAACAGCAATGCCAAGTCAGGCGCTATCTAAGTGATCTTTATAAAAGAACTCGACTGCAACATCGAAAATTTCTCACTGGACTGTCTCTAAAACTTAATGCAGCGGTACGATGAGCATCTATACTAGATACATGTGTAATATAAACTATTATCTACAGATCACTACTTTACCAATTGATACTCCGGAGGCGGATATAAAAGCCTTTTTAAGCAGTCACGACGATATCTATAAGGATCCATTTGCCAGATTGAGTTACCAATCTTTTGAAACGCTCAAGGATATGCTGCAATGCAAGTAAGTTTACATGTATACGATTATAAAACGAAATCCAGTTAAAGCACAAGTTATTTCACAGCTTTAATTACAGCTTTCGCGATCGCTGGACGGATTCGGATGTAACGGGCGGTCTTATTAGAGATTTAATTAATGGTAGGGTGGATTTAACGGCAAGCGCTTTTCTATACACCACTGAACGAGGCAAATACCTAAAACCTCTTACCTGGCATTGCTCATTTCGTTCTATATGCATGTTTCTTAATCCAAGTTCGAGTGGCGCCGATTTTAGCATTTCACAATTCCTGCAGCCTTTTAGCTGGACGGTATGGTTTATGCTTGTGGCAATGCTGATTCTAGCTGGTTGTCTGCTCTGGCTGACCTTCCAGCTGGAGTGGAGGCTAAGCGACCGGCATATAAAGCCTTCCCTCTTGACCAGCTTTTTGTTGTCGTTTGGCGCAGCCTGTATACAAGGTGCCTGGCTACTGCCACGCTCCACAGGCGGCCGTATGGTCTTTTATGCTGTCATGTTAACTTGCTTCCTTTTATACAATTATTATACATCCATTGTGGTATCCACTCTGTTGGGAGCTACACCCAAGTCAAGTATACGCAGCGTACAACAGTTGGCCGATAGTAATTTGGAGGTGGCTGTCGAACCAACAATATATACTAAAGTATATCTGGAGGTAAGCGCTAGTTATAATATTATATCTCATTTAACACATTTTATACATTCACAGACCTCCGATTATCCACATGTGATTAGCTTATATCACAAAAAGATCCTCCAAAGCCCTCGTGAACCGCAGCGCATTTGGATGCCCTCGGAGAAGGGTGTACTTATGGTTAAGAATCAGCCCGGGTTTGTCTACATAGCAGAAGCAGCCAGCGCTTATTTTTTTGTTAGAAAACACTTCTTGCCCCATGAGATTTGTGAATTGAACGAAATATTACTAATGCACGAGACAAGCGCCCATACTATGCTGCCGAAGAACTCTAGCTTCGTTGAGCTAGTTAAGCTAAGGTTGGCTTAAAATAATTATAAATTTAATAAGGACTATTTATTTTTAATATTTCAGTCAGTTGCGCATGCTGGAAACTGGGGTACATTTGAAGCATTTTCGTTATTGGATACGCAGCACGCTGTATTGTTATCCCAGCAATCGAAAAGTGGTTGTGGGTATAGGGTCAACAGGTCCATTATTTCTGCTGCTGCTCTGTGCCTATATCATATGTCTATTTGTTTTGGGGTTGGAAGTATTATGGCACAGGCGACAGCTACATGCCGTATCGAGTCATTAAGGCAAGTGGATCGGTCATCTAATTGTGTTCAATTTAAGCAAACAAATTGACAGGCGACAGCCAAATTGGCACAGGATTGACTATAAAAGAGCTGTGCCCAAAAGGTGCTTTCAGTCCAAAAATGCAGCTGCTGCAGTTGGGCAACTTTTTGCTGCACAATTTGCTGCAGTACAGAATCAGTTTTATTGTATTCTTTCATTGCTGGCACAGAAATGAATGTGGGTTAAAGAGGACTTCTATAAAAATTTAATTTTTAAATTCTTTAATTAATATTTTCATAATCTTTGCAGCGTTGCAGTTGGCACAACACATTCATTCAAACCCGCATCAACTCATCTATCATCAGTTTGTGCACTTTAATAATGACTGGAATGGTGAGCACTTGGAAGAACGTTATTTGGATCATTTGCAGCCCACGCTTGCCATCTATGTGGACCTCAAATGTGTGCGAAGTAAAGACTTATTGGCAGAGGTAAGTGCTGCCAGTGGGCCAAAAAGTTCATCTAGATAAACAAAGTTCTTGCTCCTCCTATCGTTACCAAAAAAACTCCACTTTGTTATGTGCCACTTTGCCCTGTGTTGCCCGGGTTCACATAAGAACTAAATTTTAATATATCGGATTACATTTCCCGTCCCTAGATATATCAAAATCCCTGATATTTTTAGAGAAATAGTTTTGCAAAACATATTGAGGCAATTCGAGAAAATGATAACTCTACAAATTTTCAGCTATATTCGGACTATGACCAAAATAACTTTTAGGTTATATCTGCCGAAAAATCAAAAATGTTCTTCCTCTCCCGTGAAGTACAAAAGTTTAAATTTGAATATTAAGTTCTGAAACTGAATTTGAAGCCATTGGGGGGTAAAAATTAGAATTTGCTCCATTTATGTTTATCAATCTTGAAGTAATATTTTTGAAAAAAGTGCTAAATGCATTTTTTATATTTCAATGTAGATCTTGGAAACTCAGTTTAAAGTCGTATAAAGCGTATTATCCTAAAAGTTAGAAACATTTATTTTTCAAATTTTAATGTTGAGGACTCAAACTTAATTTGAAGTTGGTCGGTTCAGAATTTTAATTTATTCCATTTATCGTACACCACACATTTACCGAGGGGAAGATTTTTAAAAAAAATACCATACTTTCAAGATTTTAATATTGAGTTTTGAGTTTAACTTCGATTGTCTTTTCCCCATACAACATTATATCCCCACATAGGGAGCCAATTTTTCAAAAAACACGCAAATTTTAGATTTTAATTTAGAGCTGAGTTTGAAGACAATCGGCTAAAAATAAGAATTTTCCCCATACAACACTTGAACCCCATTTACACACTTTTGGAGCAAATTTTCGGAAAAATTGGGATCACGTATATTTGAGATTTTAATTTAGAAGTCTGATTCTGAGTTTCATGTAAATCGGGTATTAGGAATCGGAAAAAATCAATTTTTTTATATTGCTAAATTTGAACCCCATTTCACCGAATTGGGGGTAAATATTCGGAAAACTTGGTATGCAGTCTTTATTATAGTTTCATATTGTTCTATAAAAATGAATTTTTCAAATTACTTCCTTAGGGGAAACCTTCAATATGCCATACATTTTGTGTCCAAATATCATCTTTGTACGTATTACCGTTCAGGCAGTGAGTTGATGAATCATTCAGTCAGTCAGTCAGTCAGGGAAAAGAGTTATATATATATATAGATAATACAATATTGCCGTTATAGAAAGGAAAAACTGACCTGAAAGTTTTTGAACAGAAAACGTTTTGTTTATCAAAGTATCTTTATTTTAATTTACACGCTAGATGTTTGTTTTTTAAAATATATATAACTCACATAGGAACAAATGGATCAAAATTTGCTGTATGGAAAAGTTTTTGTTTCTCAAAGTATTGAAACTTGCAGCTGAAAGAGTATGTTTTCTAAACGCACACTTTAAATGATCAAGATAGGTTAAGTCTTTCCAGTCCACTTTGCAAATGCAAATGATCTTCGGGTTCCTTTCTAGGTTTTGTATATTTTCCAATCCACTTGCAGGCCAGTCGGACCCGACTATTCAATCAGCACTATCACTGGCTGCTGCACGACAGTGTGGGTTCCTTTGAATTTTACAGAATCTTTGAATCCTTCAATATATCCGTCGATGCTGATGTAAGCCATGTGCAGCAGAAGAGTCTGGAAAATGATGTACTCTATGGTATTCACGACGTGTATAGCAACGGCAATCATATAGGCGGGCAGTTGAATATAACAGGCAGATGTGAGATTCTGTGTAACTCGAGCAGATGTCAATTGAGGCGCTATTTAAGCACCCTGCACTTGCGCTCCAAGTATAGGCATCGGGAGCAGCTCACAGATGTGGTGATGCGTGTGGCTACAGTGGTTACAAAACGTCCAATTAGCTGGCCGCCGGAGATTTTATTGAATTATCTAACGCAGGTTAACAATACTCATATCGATGCCATAGCACGCTTTGGCTTTCAGCTGTGCCTCCTTATCAAGGATTTGCTGCAGTGCGAGTAAGTGCTGAAAGTGGAGGATTAGAAACGATGAGAAATTAATTTTGTTGGTTTTCTGTTTGTAGCATGAACTTTACTTTCACTGATCGTTGGAGCACCAGCGATGTTGCGGGTGGTTCTGTGGGTGCTGTAGTAGATCAGACAGCTGATATTGGCTCAGCTCCTTGCCTGGCCACCGATGGTCGATTAAGGCGTCTTTCGGCTATCATTGAGACAGGCTATTTTCGTTCAGTTTGTCTATTTCGTACACCCCACAATGCTGGCATACGAGGCGATGTATTTTTGCAGCCGTTTAGCCCCCTGGTCTGGTATCTTTTTGCCGGTATTCTACTGTTAATTTCCCTACTCCTCTGGTTTACCTTCTACATGGAGTGCAAGCGCATGCGGCGTCGCTGGCGTCTACATTATATACCCTCGTTGGTAAACACCTGGTTGATTACTTTTGGTGCAGCCTGCATTCAGAGCTCGTCGTTAACACCACGCTCTACGGGCGGTCGCTTAGCCTATTTCGCCCTATTCCTGGTCAGCTTTATTATGTACAACTATTATACATCTGTAGTGGTGTCCTCGTTGCTCAACTCACCCGTCAAATCGAATATAAAGACGGTGCAGCAGCTTGCAGAGAGCTCGCTAACCGTTGGTCTCGAACCGCTTACCTTTACCAAGAGCTATCTAAATGTGAGTAGTAACAGCTTTGGATAAATACTGACTACACATCTACATATAATAAAATAATATTTTATTTCTTTTCGTAGTACTCGAAACGGCCGGAGATACATTTGTTCGCTAAAAGGAAAATCGAGACGCAGTCTAACAATCCGGATCTCTGGTTACCTGCAGAAGAGGGTATAATACGTGTACGTGATAATCCCGGCTACGTATTTGTACTTGAAGCTTCCTCCGGCTATGCCTATGTGGAACAACATTATACACAGCAGCAGATCTGTGATCTAAATGAGATTATGTTTCGACCCGAACTTCTGCTCTATACGCATCTCCATCGCAATTCCACCTACAAAGAGCTCGTGCGCTTAAAGTAAATATTTTAAAATTAGACTAAATAAACAAAATATATATATAATATATATTGGCAGATTGCTGCGGGTGCTGGAAACGGGCGTCTATCGCAAGCACCGCAATGAATGGGCCCGCATGAAACTGCATTGCTATTCCCAGAACTTTGCCATTACCGTGGGCATGGAATATGTGGCTCCATTGTTTTTTATGCTGATCTGTGGCTATATTTTGGTGCTAGTTTTACTGCTGCTTGAGCTCGCCTGGCAGCGCTTCATACAGCGGTCATATTAACTCGAATATACTTTCACATTGCACCCTCAAGTTGCACGTAGCGCTTTAAGCTGTTATGCAAAATAATAAAAAAAAAATCACTTTGCGTTAACTTTTGGACTGTGGAATTATGCAGCAATGCAGCGACTCGTTGCCCCCAAAGCTTCCTGTTGTTGCCACACGCCTCGCTGGCGGAGTGAACCCCATTTTCACGTTTTCATGCGGTTTCCGTATTTGCATTAAAAACTTTTCCTGTTTCCCGTATTTTGGGCAAAGATTTTTTCCATTTTATTTGCATTTTCATGACCCCAAACAAAAAAAGGCGCTGTTATGCGTCTGTAGATAGCCCCCGGCCTAGGCATTAAATAGTTATCAGCATTTAACAATACTTTCCCGAGACTAACCTTTAAAACTGCTACATAGTAGTAACTGTATCTTACATTTCCCAACTAATCGATTACTAGATTAAATCATTCCAGATATTTATTCCCACTTTTGTCCCTTGATTTATGTGTTCACCTGCGGCTATGCCACATTCTCATTTTATTTGTTACACAATCAGAAAGTTGAGGCACATATAAAACAAGGCAGCAATTAATAACAATGATTTTTTGTAAGTGTTTTTATATTTAGTAATAAGCCCTTACGGGGTATATCAGAGACAATAGTACAGCTGAATTATAAATACTTCACTAGCCTTTTACACTATCTGACATAAGATAAGATAAGAGTTGAATTACTCCATTCATTCTATATCTGGATATATGGATATATAGTACCTTTGAAACAAGTACGAATTAAATGCTTGACATCACTTTTGTGGAGTTGGACTATACAGAGCCTATTTACCATATAAATACTATTATATTGCTTTCTTATTCTCTGAATGGTATTACAAATGCTGAGCACAGTACTAGAACCCTCCAGGCCTCTCCCTTACTCGGTATCTATGACAAATTACAGAATTTCTGACAAATTGCCGGCTCCATCATGCTGTCAACAGACAACAGGCCCAAGGCTCATTTTAACTTCTTCACTTTTTTCCTGCTGGAAGAACTTGTAATATAATTCTGTCATTCCCTGCACATCCCATTAAACGATAAATTGACAGCCAATTGTAAATTATTTACTACATTTACTTGTCTTTATCGAGCTATCCATACCACAACCCAACCGTCAAACCCCTTATCCCAATCCCCAACCCCCATCCCCTCTGCGCATGTCGCGTTTGTCAACAACATGTTTTAGTTTTTTATTCGCATTTTTTTCCAGTCCTTCGATTTGCACTCTTACTTGTTATACCCTATTGTTTGGTCATTGTAGCTGATCATATGACAGTCATACAATGTATGAATCAGAAGTTTAGGATTTTTGTAATAATTTAATTTAATTTTTCCATTTTTGAATAGAAATATAATAATTAGATAATGACAAAGTTAAATAAAAATTATAGTTCTATTTAGAGTATTTAAAAGTCGACCAGACATATCAAAAATTAAAAACTTTACTTGTTTTTAGTTGCATACTTTGCGGCTGCGGTGTGAAATTGGTTTTGGTGGTTTGTGTACGTGCTAACCCAGCGCGCAAATGGTTTTATTTAAAATCGCATCTGGCAATTTATTTGCATTTCCTTCCATAGGTAAAACATGTTTAATAGTAGGGAAGTAGCTAGAATATTAAGCTGAAATTCCCTGAGCAATAAATGTATAGCTATACGATAGCTGTTGCCATTCCGTTGACGCGACTGATATCTTAAGATTTATATAGCTAGTATTTATTATATGTATACGAGTATCTTATCAACTTATTGCCTACAACGGGGTCTTAATCTATGCCCCGCGAATTACTCAGATTAAGATAATGATAATGATGTCAATTGGCACTTTAAGCAAGTATTTTAGCCAGAATTTGATACATTCAGTCACTTTTCATTACTCGAACGCGTTAAATCGCATAACGCAAGGATTGTGAGACTGGAGTGCTTAAAAGTGGAATAGGTGATATAAAACGTGCGACATGCGTTCTCCGATAAGGTTTTAGTAGTGCGTTTAACAGGCTTTAACGTTCGGCATATCTTATAGATTTTATGTTTAGATAGCCCATAAAAATTGTCTGAAATTAATTGGCTTGAACATAAAATGAGTCTGACTTAAATATAGCAAGATTACTTTCGCAAATTAAATTTAATTAGCCAGGAAGTTAAATATACAGTTAAATTAACAGTCAAACACCTTTATTCAAAAATACTCAATATATCCCCCGTATTTGTTTGAGCAACTTCAAATGAAAAAATTTTTTTGTAAATTAAATATGATTTTAAATTTATGTAATTTTTATTTACTTCAACGAGTTTTCCATAAAAAATTTTATATCAAGTCCCTTGGAGTTCTTTATAAAACAGTTTGACTGTTAATTATATTTTTGATTAATATTCAGAATTCCAGTTTGAATGATACTTTTTCAGATTCAAAACTCTTAAGACCGCATTCCATTTGCATTAAATCTTCTGTTTTCATATTCAAATAACTAGTATTTTTAGCCTACGTAGCTCAGTTGTCCACAAACTATATTTAGATATAGATATAGTACTTAATATGTATATGTAATCATGCGACACGTGCGCCAGTTATGAAGCAACAACAATGAACTACGCTGCCTGAATGCATAATAATAAATTTGGCGAAAAGAAAAGCTCTATTGAAAATATTGCATGTAAAAAAAGCTTCCAATAATACAATGACATATTTAAACTACTCATTAAAGAATGAATAAAAAAAATTAAGGTGACAAAATTAGCAAAGACGTTTGGGTCGCGACAAAGACTTTTCAATTTCAATATTTTGCGCTGCCCATTCAAGGGGAATTCAGCTATGTGTACAAACATAGATGCATATGATAGTACTGTATGTATGTATGGATATATACCTAATTACCTGGCTGATCGGCACTTTGGCACTTGTTGTTTCTGTTTTTTACTTGAGTCTTTTTTTATGCTGCCGCGCTCGCAACTCGCGTGATTTTTAACGCTTGGGGTCTTTGACGTTCAACATCGCTGCCTCTGTCTCTGCCTCTGCCGACGTCGATATAGTCAACATCGGCTGTGGGTCTTATTTAGTGGGCGGTTCATTCAGATTCAGTCGCTCGTCGAACCTTAAAACGTGCGAGACAACGTCGTATCGGCGACGTTTTCTGAAATTATCGGAAACTATTTAAAAAACAAGTCAAATAACTTAGAATTTGTTTGATCCAGTATTTGATTGAATTTGGAATCGGGTAAAAAATTTTTATAAATCCTGTATAATTTCTTTATTTAATTCAGTGCAGTTAAAATAAATTGAAAAACTTTACGTTAATATTTATTTCAAATGCTTATAATGAAAAATTAAAAACTTATTTACATATATCTTATTTAAAATGTAAATAATATAAAAATAAACTTCAAGGCTTTTTTTAATCTTATGCTACTACTCCGTAAAATTATTCCAATTCAGCACTTTTTCTTAACCGAATACCGGAAGCATAACCCCATTTGGGTTATTTAAACGAGAGAATATCGGACGAGTATCTATATGATTTAGTTTAGACTGCGCCCTGTAAATCAACTTGAAAGCGTAACTTCCTATATGCAATTTGAATGTGAACTCAGTAAATAAAACCGGCAGAAAACAAAAATGTCAGGTAAATAACACAAATTTTTGCTGTGCCATTAATTGTATACGCAAGGCAAATATCGCAAACTTTCGGCTCAATTTACATGGAATATTATTATTCGAGGTGTTGTATTATTGGATTTATCGAACGAAAGTGATAACTAAGCTGGGATAGTCTTACAAAGTGGGTCAACAACATTGCCCTGGGAGCGTGAGCACCTCAATGAGTCAGTTGACGAAATACGAAACGTTTTTTGAACCTATTTAATTGTACAATAGAGAACTTGGCCCGACACTTGAAGCCTGAGACTATAAAGCGGCACGAATTTCAATTGATATTTTTTTTAATTATTGCCACTTTAGTTAGTTCTCACGTGGGTTGTCTAGTTGTCTATCTAGTTGCTAATCTCAAGCATTGACAAGGTCAAATAGTTGTGTAGCATCTCGTTGAGATAGTTTTTATTTAGATAGAACTGATCTATCGGGGCAACTTTCTACACACACACCTCCCTTCCCTTCTCTACCTAGGTTAGTAATTATTATAAAATTGCGAGTCAAGACAATCAAATTCGCCTTTTTTATCTATAAGAACTAGTCCCGTTTTGAAGCGTTAGTTCTTTAATCTGGTACAGTTGCCCTTTTGTTGTTCCTATGTCAGTTGAATATGATTATTAAGTTGTCTGATTACTATATCATGCAAGACCGCTACAAGTGTATTATATTTTCTTCTTTTAGCACAAGTTTCTTTTCTTACTTATTATCTGTTGTACATATATATATATAATGGGTTTTAATCAATTGCTTTCCTCTCAATCAAGTCACAAGTTCTTGAGATTGTAAACAAATAAAACAATTTGTACTTTGCTCATAAGAAAATCGATGCCAATAAACTGTCAACGTTTTTCCCTCTATATCCGGTATATATCATTAAATTGTTACTAAACAAATTCAATTTTAATGATACTTATGTATATGTAGCATCTGCTGTAAAAGCAAAGTATATTTAATTTCCAGTCAAGTAATGATAGTTATATGCATTGTTTTTAGTGCCATTATTCATATGTTTAGCCCCATCTAATTGTTGGCTGTCTGGCAAAAAAAAAAGAATAATAACAAATATTCTCGACTGGAATGACGCAATTCAAATGAAGCTTGGCTTTTAGGCCGGGTCAACGAATTAGGCTAAAAGCCCATTCACATACTCATAAATGCAGATTTCACGTATCAACAAACTTGTGTAAATACTCTTATTAAGCGCCTGTGTGCGTCAATAGAATAAGTTCTTCCAAAAATATTGCTAAATAAATAAGAGCTTCTAAGTAAGATGCTTTAAAATGCCTACACATTTTCCTGTCTAAATTGACGTACAGATAGTTAAAGGTTGCTCACTCCTTAAAATGTCAGACACGTATTCCCCATATTATTCTCTGAGCGTGCTCAATGAAATGCTTTGTGTTGCTAAACTCAAGAGCGCATTCGAACATGTTTAGCTTAAAAAGTGAACTTTATAAGCCAAACAAAGTTTTAAGACTAATTACAGTTAAGACCTGAACGAGCTTTTAAATGGCTTATCATATCCATATTGTTTACAAACATATGTATATAACAACTGTATTAATATAAGCAGATATATATTTATAGTTCATTTAGAACATTTTAAATGCTACGGAGTAGAGGTCGTATGGTCTACAGACAGCTGAGAGATAGGGAAAGCTCTGAAGATGAAGGTGAAAATAAAGATGATTCTTTGGCAGGTTTTTCGAATTCGAAAACGATTATAAAACTTAACATTTATCAAGGAAATATTTGATATTTCAGTCCTGCTGCACAAAATGTCTTCCAGCAAGCAGCAAGAGGCGGAAGAGAGCGATCATAATCCTCAGGTGGTAGTCGCTCCTGCAGGCGCCTCACATAGCGTACGGCACGATCGCAGTTTGTGGAGAGATCTCACAGCCTACTGGATACTGGGTCTATGCAACAATTATGGCTACGTGGTTATGTTGAGCGCTGCTCACGATATTATAGCGCAGTTTAACGATGAGGTAAGATAAAAATATTTTAACATATATCAGTTACAAATGGATGGATTTTATCAAATTTCATATCCCAGAAATTTTTTTATTCCAATCAATCCATGTTCCATGGATATTAAAATTAATTAATTTTCTGTATATACCTATGTATAAATTTTATTTATTTATTTAAAGTCAATATGAGAGATGCGAGAAAATATGTATTTATAATACCATTACTATAAAAAATATGAATTATATATTTACATACTTTAATCAAATAAATAAAGTTTTTTCTGGGAATAAATTCATTAAAGCAAGTATATGGGCCCCCTAGACAAACAACCAATTAGGCAAGAAATAAAATAAAGAAAAGTGAAATGAGATTAGAAAAAAAAGAAAACATAAATTTTTAAGGAGAACTGTTAGAAAACTGATTGATTGATAATGATTTCTAGTGAGTCTATAAGGAACATAGAAAATATGAAGAGAAAATAGCAAAGAAAGGCTATCCTCGGCGCTGTAGATTCCATACCCTTGCAGAGCTATATGATATAATAATCAGATCTTAATGATATTAGGTGTGCATTCAGAATTCACTTTTTTCCATATAACTAGTAAATTTAGTCAAAATATCTTTAGAAACAAAGAAGATTTCCTTACAACAAGTTTTGAACCGATTGTTCCTATGGGAGCTATATGATATAGTGGTTTGATCATCATGATTTTTGGCATACCTTTAGAAATTACTCTTTTACATATAACTTGTAAATTTTGTCAAGGTACGTTGAAAATCAAAAAGTTTTCCTATGGGAACTATATGATATAGTTGTCCGATCCGGTCGGTTCCGACATATGTGCTGCCTGCAGCAAAAAGAAGGCTCTAATGCATTACACATTTCGTGACAATGTTATAATACCCTCTGCAAGGGTATAAAAAGAACAGAGGAACTGAAAATGCTTGTACTTATCAACGATAATACTTATACTTTAAGCCGGCAGTTGAAGATGACGATACTGGCAGTGGACGTAATTGCCATCTGGTATCCACGGGAGCAATATTATTAGCAGATGTGCTGCCCTCGCTGTTTGTCAAGATACTGATGCCCTTCTTCCCCTTCTGGGTCAAGTAAGTCCCAAAAATGGCGACTTAGAATCTCTTAATTCATATATAAACACATATATTCTTATAGTGTACGCATAGGCATTGCTGTAGCTTTCTCGGCAGCGGGCTTTTTGTTCGTTGGCTTTGCGGATGCCGAGTGGATGGCTTTATTGGGGGTGGTCATAACCTCAGCTAGCAGCGGCATAGGCGAGACCACCTTCTTGGCGTATTCCTCGCGGTTTAACAAGTGAGTTTTGTGTGTGGCTATTTTTCTGCCTTCCAAGTCAAGTTTCAACATTTTTTTTTCTTTCCAGAAATGTCATATCCACCTGGTCGTCGGGTACAGGTGGTGCTGGTGTCATAGGTTCTCTAAGCTATGCCACGCTGCGGTCCCTGGATGTCAGTCCGCGGGATACTATGCTGATTATGCTGATCTTCCCCGCAATAGAAGCCTTTGCATTCTGGCTGCTGTTGCGCCGTCCACAGGTGTTGCCTGTTACAACGGTGGAATCTACCGAGGAATTAATCAGTGATGACAAACCTCTGGTGGGCTTTAAGGAGAAGATGTCCTATATTAAGCATCTGTTTAGATATATGTTGCCCTTGTGCTTGGTATACTTTTTCGAGTACTTCATTAATCAAGGCCTGGTAAGTATCCATTGAATCCCAGCTCTTAGACTCTTATTTAATTGGAATACACTTTTTCTTGCTAGTTTGAGCTGGTGTACTTTGACAACATTTTCCTGGATAAGGCTTCCCAGTACCGCTGGCTCAATGTGGACTATCAGATAGGCGTCTTCATATCCCGCTCATCCGTCAATTTATTCCAGTTGAACAAGATATGGCTAATGTCCGTATTTCAGTTCGTTAATGTGGTCTACTTTCTCACTGAAGTCATTTGGTTCTATACGCCCAGCATTTGGATTGTATTTGTCATAGTGCTGTGGGAGGGACTGTTGGGTGGTGGTGCCTATGTGAATACTTTCTATAGGATGTCCAAGGAAATACCTCCAGGCCGACAACAGTTTGCCATGGCTATGGTCGTCCAATCGGATTCCTATGGCATTGCCTTGGCCGGCTTCCTGGCGATTCCCGTTCACAACGCCATCTGTGGCCTGGCAGCTCCGGTGCGGAGCGTAGTCTGGTAATACGAGTAGTTGAGCTCATAATGAGTAATTGATTATGCCTTTAAAATATCTAATTAGTGGACTTTACGTCTTTTTGTCTGTATGTGTGTATATTTTTTTTTTTAGTATTATCTGCGTGTATGTGACTCTAATTACAAGTACAGCCTGTCTGGCCCAAGCTTGATAGACAATTTTGTCTTTTTTTTAGTAATTTAGCTAATAGTTTAACAGTATATTTAACACTTAAGTCAAATATCTTGTAATATAAATCAAAATAATATAATCTTTTGTTTTGCATCTTCATCATAAAACGAAAAGGGTCACCAGAGTCTGCAATACTAAGGTTATCATCGAATTGATATTGACAGACATAAATGGCTACAGGTCTTTGAATTAGTTCTCAATAGAATAGTCTAACCTAGCCCAGAACCGAACCATTACCTTCCCATCAAAGTGTTTGTTGAATGCATTTACTTCTACAAAAAATTATATTCCATATTACGTTTGTATTTCTACTTTACAACGACATATCGCCTCAAAAGGCTACAATTTAAATTTCAATTGGGATACAGTATATCATAATGCCCAGGTCTGTATATAAGGTGGACAATAGGCTCTACTTCATCTGGGAAATCGTGCGTTTTCACCGAGTGTCCATCGCCTCTATCCAGATACTCCACACGTACACCCACTCCAAGAGCTGAGCACAATGCAATTATATGTATGTGGTCCGATTCCTTGAACATGGGTTCGACTTCCTGATGACGGAACTCTTCAATGGAGAGATTACCTTCTATGAAATGTTGATAAAACTCGGCATCCTCCTGTAGCTTGCCTGATGTGATCAAACGCAAATAAACAATCACATAATCGGAATATCCCTGCTCGTTGAAGGTATTATGGAGTTCATTTTTAGCTTTAATTAATCCACCAGCATTATCTGGACTAACTCGATTTATAACGTCCATAAACTAGTAAAAAATAAAAAAAACATAATAAATGTTTCTGCAATGATCTGGTTACTTACAGTTCCATGAAAGTCCTCCAAGGTAAAACTGGGAAAACCCAGCTGTATTAACTTATCCTTAGAAGCGTCAGCTAGCTTTCGGAACTTTTGATAAGCTTCATTATTAGTAATTAAATACTCCAAATACGAATAAGCGAATGCTCTAAAAAAGCAATTGCCATCAGGGCGCGTTCGTCTTATAAATCCATATTTTCCACCTAAATTCATTACTTTAGCTGTAAAAATGGCATCGCCTTCATATTCCGTAATCAAGCAAGTTAAGGGCATCTGCTCGCTGACCAAAGGAGTTGATTCGCAGATCTATACTCGGACGCAAAAACATTGTAGACCGTACACGAAAAAATACGTTTAACCCGACATTCTCACCTCTTTCTCAATTTCTCGCTGCTGTTGTAAAATCAAATCATCACGATTGCCATCATTATGTTCCACCGACTCCATGATTTTAAAAGGAGCAATAAAATAAAATGCAAAAATATTTCTATCAATTTTGACAACCAGTAAATGTCATAAGGAGCAAGTGTGACCTACAATCGAGAAATTCTAGTTTCGGTAAAAATACCAAAAAAGAAAAATAGTAACTTGACTGAAAGTGCCGAATTAGAGCAAGCTTTGACATTTGCTTTTAACTTTTCATTTTAGTTTTTATAGAAAATTGTAAGAGAACGTTTTTAAAAAAAAAAAGGTATTTTTTTATTTTTGCTTTGAATATTTTGTGTATTTAACTATAGTAGTACTGAGTTACAGCTTGAAGGATGAATTTGCCTCGTGTTTTTTTCGATATTTGTGCTGACGGCGAAGATTTGGGACGTGTCATAATGGAGCTACGGGCAGATGTTGTGCCAAGGACCGCCGAAAACTTCCGTGCTCTATGCACTGGAGAGAGAGGTTATGGGTATAAGGGCTCACCATTTCATCGCGTGATACCAAATTTCATGTGCCAAGGAGGCGATTTTACTAAGCGAGATGGAACTGGCGGACATTCGATATACGGTAAAGAGTTCGCCGATGAGAACTTTACCTTAAAGCATACTGGGGGAGGAATTCTATCTATGGCGAATGCTGGACGTAATACCAACGGATCACAGTTCTTTATTTGTATTGAAAAGACCGAATGGCTGGACAATAATCATGTGGTCTTTGGAAAAGTCGTACAGGGCCTGGATATCATTAGAAAAATGGAAAAATTTGGCTCTAAAAGCGGAAAAACATCAAAGAAGCTTATTATTGCTGACTGTGGCGATTTGTAATTGGTCTTATATTATAATGTAATAATAAACCAAAAATAGCTTCAAAAACTTTGTGTAATTCGGAATTTTCCAAATGTATGAAAATATTCATTTATAACTATTTGTGAACACATATGAAAACAATTTACTGACTAATACCATGAACCTTACGGTTTCTCTGATATTTTAAGTTTTAATATAGAGCTAAAGTCAATCGGGTAAAAATGAGACTTTTCCACACCAAACTCTTGACCTTCCATTTACTATTCTTGGGGCCGATTTTTTTAATAAGGTTGTACACATATATTAGGTTTTAAAGTAGAACTCGGAAACTCATTTTATAGCTAATCCATATTCGGGGATCAGGAAAATTAATCTTCCCCTCCTCGGACTTTGGCACCTTTTTTTTTACCTATAGGAGTAAACTTCATAAAAATGTAAGCACTTATTATATTTTTATATTGATGTTGAAAATAAACTTAAATGCGTTTGGATAAATATCAAGTGTTTCATACAACGCTGTTTCCCCCCTTGGAAGCTTTCATCATAAAATAAATCTTGTGTCCAAATTTCATCTTTGTATACCATTGGGTTGTGGGTTGATGAGTGAATAGGTCAGCCAGTGAGGTCAGAGAGCTCTACGTATAGAGATTGATCAAATCAGATGATTATGACAGGGATGTCCGTGTTGCATGCACTTTTGTTCAGCTAACTATGGGTTACTACTGTTAGGTCTAAGCCAACTAGATTTGGAGATCAGATGGCGTGTCGTTATCCTCTAAATCAAAGGCGCCTGCATTGCTTGAATCTAGTCTGATTTTGTGGAAGTATTTTTCTGCTCAGAAGATTTATTCCTTTGGGATTTGATGTGGGCATATGATGGCCGCTGTTTACTTAAATGCAATTACTTAATTACTCAATGAAATTATTCAAGGAAGTAAGAAAATGTGGGTTTGAATATATTGAAATCAAAACACCTACATATATGTATAATAGATGAAAAACTGTTACGTTGTATTAAAAGAAGAAATATCAAAAACAAGACTTCTTTGGGATGGTTGTGACTTAACATGCAAATACGTGATGAAGTGACACTATAGATTTTTAGATGGGTTTTGATCCATACCAAGGAAATGAAAGAAAATACTACCTTTGGTCCGCCGAAAACTACACACTCTTGCTGGAATAGTAATCCCAGCTCAATCATTCTTATTACGGAAATAGAAAAACACGTTTACATCTAATTTGTTGATTTTGTTTGCTCCATGCAACTACCTGCAACCTGAAGGGTGCATGCCAAGTTTTGTTCACCTAGGCCAAGAAGCGAGATACTACTTTGCATAGAAACAGACAGACAGACATACATACTTGGTTATATCCAGATACCTGATCAATAAGACTTTATTTATATACACAATAAATTACACATTTCCTGGCCAAGTTATAATAGCCTTAGTAAATGTGTAAAGATTAACTCTATCTAATATTTTTGGCACGTCAAAAATAAAATATAAGTATATTTAAAATATACGACTGAAAATAGGATTTGGCGAATTTGTGCAGCTAATTAATATGATTATTGATATTAAAGTAGTCATTTAGTATGTACAAATGCGCTGATAAAGAATCATTAACTTGATTTAATTCAAATTGTATATTAAGCTGCCTATTGCTGCCGATCGGTCGATAACCGATTGTTCGAGAAGAGCACCTACTGAAATTTACGCCCAAAAGTACGTTTCATATTTTCCAGTTGAATTTACACTGATTTTATTTAACATGACTAATTTTTTAGACTAATTTAGTTAGTTGTATAAAAGCTTTTCTGGTTTATTTGCTACGCTCAGTTTGAGCGTGGACTGATAATTACTCAGCTGGCAATATTTATTGAATGGCCTCTCAGTTGATTTTTAGCTGCCGCCGGGATCGGTTTTCGAACGGCGTTTGAATATTCCTCTATTTATTTTCATATACTATTACTCGCTTATATACGAAAATGCGCGTCGTCATCTTATCAGCACTTTTACTTTTAGGCAATCTCAGCTTCAACTGGGTTAACGCAAATGAGACAAGTAATAGAAGAACAGGCGCAAACTTGCCCAATATAATAATTATAATGGCTGATGATATGGTAAGTTCACTAACCTTCAGAAAGTTTTGGGTTGATTGAAATAGCTAACAAGTTTCATCGAATAATTTAGGGTTTTGATGATGTGAGTTTTCGCGGTGGAAGGGAATTCCTTACGCCCAATATTGACGCCTTGGCTTTTCATGGACGTTTATTGGATCGTCTCTATGCGCCAGCTATGTGTACACCTTCCCGAGGAGCTCTACTAAGTGGCAAATATCCCATACACACTGGTAAGATGAATATTGTTTCAACTTTTCTCTGAAGGTATAGCAGCTTATCTCGTAACTCTTTCGCAGGTACTCAACATTTTGTAATTAGCAATGAGGAACCCTGGTCACTTTCATTGAATGCAACCCTGATGTCGGAGATTTTCCGTGATGCGGGTTACTCTACCAATTTGATAGGCAAATGGCATTTGGGATTTGCTAGGCCTGAATATACGCCTACACAACGAGGCTTTGACTATCATTATGGCTATTGGGGCGCATACATTGATTACTATCAGCGGCGCTCCCAGATGCCAGTACGAAATTACAGCATGGGCTATGATTTCCGACGTAATCTGGAGCTGGAATGCGCGGAACCTGAGGTTTATGTGACCGATTTGCTAACCAACGAGGCGGAAAGAATAATACGAGAGCAACCGGAGAAGCAGAAGCCTCTTTTCCTGATTCTCAGCCATTTAGCTACTCATACGGCCAATGAGAATGAGCCTTTACAGGCGCCGGAGGAAGAGATCCGAAAGTTTCTACATATC
This sequence comes from Drosophila repletoides, assembly GCA_018150835.1. NCBI lineage: Eukaryota > Metazoa > Arthropoda > Insecta > Diptera > Drosophilidae > Drosophila > Drosophila repletoides. Next base: position 2,638,276 of record JAECWQ010000231.1, read on the forward strand.
CGAGATCCCAATCGCAGAAAATATGCAGGTAAGTTAACTAATGGGTGTGGTTGTTGATTTTTATAATAATACATTATATACATATGTATATTATTTTTATATATATTATAATTCAAATTAAAGAGCTGCTCGATCGGTCTACAATTTAAAGCAAGGGGCATATATATATATATATATATATATATGTATATATATATACATGAGCATTTATGCTTATATATATATATATATTTATATATATATATATATATATATTTGTTTATTTAGAGATTTAAATAAAAATATATATATTTATACATAAATATATATATATATATATATATATTTTTTTTTATTTAAAAGATGGAAAATAACTTTGACGTATGAGCATTTTATCTTAGAGTAATTTGCAAAAGAATTTAAATATTTAAAGTTATTATTGTGCATTAATAAGAGCAAATGTTTTGTTAGCCATGGTTTCCAAACTAGATCAGAGCGTGGGGCGTGTAATTAGTGCGTTGTCACGTACAAAGCAGCTAGAGCAGAGTATTGTGATTTTTTACTCGGACAATGGGGCACCTTCAGTGGGCATGTTTGCCAATACGGGCTCGAATTGGCCACTCCGTGGCCAGAAGAACACACCTTGGGAGGGAGGAGTGCGAGTGGCTGGCGCCATATGGAGTCCATTGCTGCAGGCGCGTGGCAGTCTTTTCACGCAGCCCATATATGTTGGTGATTTTCTACCTACGCTGGCGCATGCAGCAGGCATTGAAATATCTGAATCACTGAAGCTTGACGGAATTGATCTCTGGTCTCAGCTCTCAGGCCCTAAGGATGCAGCACATGTGCCTAGAGAAATCCTGCACAGTCTGGACGATTTGTGGCAAGTGGGTTCGCTCCTGCTAGGCCAATGGAAGTATATAAATGGCACCACCTCGGCAGGGCAATACGATAATTTGCTAACCTATCGTAAATTGGACGAGGTTGATCCACGTGCTAATCGATATTCAGTAGAGCTGCGTAATTCGCTTGCTTCTAAAGCACTGGCTCACTTTGATCTACATCGCTTGACCCAAAATCGCATCAATACTCTCCTAAGATCAGCTGCTGTACGTTGCGGCGGCATGCAACGTGGCTGTAATACGCTGTTGGAGGAGTGCCTCTACGATATCATCGAGGATCCATGTGAAACCGAAAATCTTGCTTACTCCAAGCGCCACGAAGAGGTTCTTTCCGCGCTGCGTCAGCGCATGCAATGGCTGCGTACCGGCGCTTGGGCGCCTGGAAATCGTCCAAGTGTTAGACAAGCAGATCCCAGCTTGCATGAGTGCGCCTGGGACAGTTTTGGCGTCAAGAAGGCAGGCGCAGGTAAGTTAAAATAATAATATATTTAATTAATTAAATAATAATAACTTCAATTATCCCGTTCCTACAGTGCCTAAGGCATGCGATTACCATGGACTGCCTTGTGTCGTTTAATCCACCGTTCAAATTCGATAACGATAACGGCTTGCTGAGTTTATCTGTCGAATATCTGGCCAGCTTACATATTGCAAATTTTGGAAACACTGCAAAGTTGCCAAACTAATAACTTATTTGAATTCTTTGTAGAGTATTATGAGTTATTAGTTAGTTATTGTTTTTTTTTTTTAATTATTTGAGCCATATACCATTAAAAAAAATGCCAAGTGCATAAAAAATTAAATTTTTACCTACGCACAGCTGATAGCGTTGCCATATCTGTTGCAAATGGGGGTGGAAAAGGATATGGAAATTCATACAAAACAATTTTACCGCTTGACAGATAGGCACAGCAATCAGAGGGATTGCTGAGATTAACATGGAAGAACGCGCCGTTTTAGCAAATATAACTACAATTATTACGAAAGATCTGCTCATCGATGACCCGCCCAGGGGAAGCTTTTTTTCCAACAGTTATGCACTGCTTGAGGTTAGTGATGATGATGAGGCGGAGATCTTTGCTCTCATGCATCAAAAACGTGCGGGCCAGCCGGGAGGTAGAGGCAAATTGAAGCGTAAGCATGTTGAAGCGCAACCGCAGGAACCACCCTGTAAAGCGCCCAATTTAGAGTGGAAATATTCAGAGCTCAATCTACTCCATCGCTATGTGGATGCCCAGTTCGAATCTTATTTGCACATGCGAAAGATGACTTTCCTGGTGAGTAGACCTTTTTCATGATATCATACAGTGTAGCATATTATATATATATATATAATATATATAATATATATAATGGTTTTAATTTCGGAAGCGGTCAGGTACTGAAATTCAATCAGTTTTCATTAACTTAATTCTCATGCTCTTGCAGAAAATTCAGCAAACATTAGAGGAAATTTTGGAGCGGAATGCGGTGTTGGGTTCCCCCGCTCCACAGACAACTCTGTCGCTAGCTCTATGGAAACTGTCAACGGATGAACATTTTGAGGAAATTGCGCGCAAATTCCAATTTCCTTGGTCTCTGTGCCAGCAGGTGGTTCGCAGCTTTTGGCACATAATCTCTGATAATTATGAAAGTTTCATCAAATGGCCCAATTCCTTGGAGGCACAGCAGACCACTCTACATGGTTTTCAGGGTATACCACAACTAAGCTGTTTCCAAGAACTGTTTGGCATTATAGCCCTGAAGCGATTGGACATCTTTCTGGAATCTGAGCACGCTGAAGTGGCCGTTATCTTGCAATTGATATGCAATGCCGAGCACAAGATTATCGATTGCTATGTGGAACTAGAGCAGGAGTACACTTTTGAAGAGTCGCCTATTGGACAAACCTTGGCTCTTAATCCTCGCACCATGCCAGCAGGAAGTTATCTCATTGGCGGCCACAGCTTTCCACTAAAATCCTATTTGATACGGCCCATTGAGGCAGAATGCTTTCGTAAAGATACCATATTCAATAGCCTCTTGGAGCCAGCCTATCAATTAGCTGACAATGTGCTAGATAGTTTGGCACGACGTTTTCATACCCTGTATGCATTGGAGGCGCGTGATTTGAACGAGGTGCGGCTTATTGTGGAGAGCATTTGTGCCATGCACAATCTTTGCCTGGATTTTCAGGATAGTTTTTTGGAGACGGACGACAGCGGTGCACATAAATTTAGCTGGGGTGGTGAGCTGCCAGGACGAAGAGGCAGAGAAAAGGATATTAAAGGTCTACGGCGGCGAGTAGAGTTGCTAGATGCATTGGTAAACACAGATGGAGGAGAATAAAAATAGAAACTATTAATTAAAGATTTTACAAAAATTAGAATGTTTCTGTTATATATTTATACAATTTAAGCTTAACAAAGAAACTGTCTGCTATACTCTTGATGTAATTCATGCATATATATAGGGTATAAAAATTCAAGTCTATCGATAACAGTTCATAATAATAATTTTGTTGGTCTTTTGCCTGCAATACATCTGGCAACTCTACAGCAAGAACAAAACAGATTGCACGTGTGCAAAGTGAACAGAATTCATGTTTATTTTAGATTAACTTGTGTTGAAAAGAAATGGATACGCATGACATATTTAAACAGTTAACAGCAGGAGTGCGATTCAGCAAAAAACGTACGGTAAGTAGAATACAGTCGCAAAAAAAACTGATATTTAACAGTCTTAAATAGCAGCCTGCAGTCCAAGTAAAGGCACCAAATGCAGTAAAGCTGGAACCACTGGTTGCATCACAGAACGCCAAGTTGCCAAAGTTAACAGAGGATACAGATGTCTCTGAATTCCGTTTGTTGGCTGATGCTGGCGGTGTTGCATCAGCACCCAAGCGTAAAAAGCCCAAGAAACAATTATCGGCAGAGCAGCTGTCCGAGCAGCAGCGCATAGACGAAATTAATGCCCTTCGCAAAGAGCACAGCATAACTGTATTGGGCAAGGACGTACCAGCGCCAATTGCCAACTTTGACGAACTGCAGACAACGGATTATAAGCTGCTACCTCGTCTTCACGAGAATTTATTATCCTATGGCTTCGCCCGGCCTACGCCCATACAAATGCAGGCCTTGCCTGTGCTGCTCAAGGATCGAGCGCTGATGGCATGTGCGCCCACTGGTTCAGGCAAGACATTGTCCTTTCTGACGCCGATTATCAATGGATTGCGCACCCACAAAACAACAGGGCTTCGGGCTTTGGTTCTGGCGCCCACACGTGAGTTGGCCCAGCAAATATACAGAGAATGCATTGAATTAACCAGGTCAACGGGTCTTCGCACGCACTTCATCAGCAAAGTGAGCGAAGCACCCCAGCAGCATGGACTGGAGTGCAAGCAAAAGTATGATATACTCATTTCGACTCCAAATCGTGTGCGTTTTCTGCTGCAACAGCAGCCGCCGCTGCTGGACTTCAAGGGTATTGAATGGTTTGTGCTGGATGAAGCGGATCGTCTAATGGAAGAGGGACAAAATAACTTTAAGGAACAGCTAGATGACATATACGGCGCCTGTACCTACGCTCAGAAGCGGGTTGCCTTCTTTAGCGCCACATATACAGTGCCTGTGGCCAAGTGGGCACTGCGCCATCTCAAGAATCTGGTGAGGATTACAATTGGTGTGCAGAACAGTGCCACAGATACAGTGCAGCAGGAGCTGCTCTTTGTTGGCACCGAGAGCGGTAAACTGCTAGCCGTTCGAGAGATGGTACGCCAAGGTCTGCATCCGCCGGTTCTAGTTTTTGTGCAGAGCAAAGAGCGTGCCAAACAGCTTTTCGAGGAGTTACTTTATGATGGCATCAATGTTGATGTCATTCATGCGGAACGCACGCAGCATCAGCGAGACAATTGCGTTCGTGCCTTCCGTGAAGGTCACATCTGGGTACTCATCTGCACAGAGCTTATGGGACGTGGCATTGATTTTAAGGGCGTCAATCTGGTCATAAATTATGATTTTCCACCGACAACTATATCCTATATTCATCGCATTGGGCGCACGGGACGTGCAGGAAAGCCCGGACGTGCCATTACCTTTTTCACCCAGGATGATACGTCGAATTTAAGAAGGTAAATCATTATTTTCTTTCCACTTCGCATTACCAATTAAATAAATGCATATTCTAATTCTTTCCAGCATTGCCCAGTTAGTCAAAAACTCTGGAGGCGTAGTGCCGGAATATATGTTGCAAATGAAGAAGGTCCGCAAATCTGAGGCCAAGATGCGAGCCAAGAAACCCTTGGAACGCGAGGATATATCTACCAAAATAAAGCCAGAAAGACTGCCTCTGCCCAGGCTGCAAAAGTTAGAAAATACAGATAAATCTGTCAAAACTTTAAAAAAAAATCAGAAAATAAATAAATTAGTTAAAAGTTCAAATGGAACAGAAAAAAAACTATCAAGAATGAAACCGCAGCTTAAAGGAAATATGGCAAAAAAAGTAAAGGCTAAAAAGCTAAAGTAAACAAATTTTATTACTATTATAAATATTTTATGATATTGTGTAAGAATATAATTTTTTTATTTAATATTATCCCTATGTATAACTCTTTCTGTTTTGACTAGCTGATTCATCGTCAAGAAACCTAATTTTCAGAGCTGTTCATAAAAATTTATTTAAATTTCGGATGTGTGCCGGAAAGCTGTAAAAGTCATTTAAGACTGCGTCAATAAAATCGGACGTGTAACGATAAAAGAAAAAATTAAAGATAAAGTATCAAGTAAACTGAAGAGTTTTGTCTATAGATTAATAGTTTATAATGATTAAATTGAATTGAAATACTAAAAATTAGCTGTGTTTTAAGTTCAATTCCAGACCTGTATATCATGCTTTGAAAAATTCTGGGCTAGTGCGAATGAATGGACATCATTTGTTTTTTATAAGTGCACAAATTATTTTTAAGACACCCTGATAAAAATAATAATTAAATTAAATTAATTAAATCAAGTACATACTTTTCTAGAGTTTATCCAGTAATAATACTCTATAATTATGATAGGAAATATATTTTCCATCGCATCATCGCGGATGCCTTTAAATAATATAACAATATTTAAATTTGACAACAATAATAACAGTTCTGTTCATCTAAAACTATTTCGTATACAAATGTAATAATAATAATAATTAAATTAAACATTTTAAGAACATATTTTTCAGGAGTTTTGCCCAACATAATACTCTATAATTAAGATATGAAAGATATTTTCCAGCATATCATCTCATAGACATATATTTAATTTGTTTATATAATCTTGAAGACAATAATATAATTGTAGCAATTACAGGTATTTGTTTTTATTTTGTTAGTTGCCTGCCGCGCTTTTTTGATTGAATAATACTTCCTTCCTTAACGTGGGCGCATTTGTGAATTTTGAGTTGATCTTTTCTAGAAAAGACCATGGTGCACGTGCAGCATTTAAATGGTTGTTCTCCAGTGTGAACACGTATGTGACGCTGCAGATCCCTGCGCCGGCTGAAAGCTTTCGAGCAGTCCGTACACTTATGCGGCCTATCTCCAGCGTGATCCCGCAGATGTAAATTGAGATCATAATTGCGTGTGTAAGTCTTGGAACAGTGGGTGCATTTGTAAGGTCCCTCGCCGTCATGTACATAAATATGCGCCTGTAAATTTGATTTTTGACTAAAAGCCTTGTTACAGTGGGGACACTTATGTGGCCGCTGTCCAGAATGCAATGCTCGTATGTGATCCTTAACATGATGACTCTGGGCAAACTTCTTTAGGCAGTGTGGACACTTGTAGGGTCGTTCTCCTGTATGCATGCGACTATGAGCCTTGAGATTGTCATGTCGATTAAAGGTTTTTGAACATTTGAGACATTGGTGTGAGGGTGTCTTTACAGTTAATTCGTTGAGTTGTGGACTGGTATCGCTTTGCAACTCTGAAGTGTGGCTGCATTTTAAGCTGTTTTTGTTTCTAGTTTTTCGGACAGGGTAGCGGCTGCAAGACTTATTGTCCTGCGTTTTCGGTGTTTCTTCTGTTTCGGCGAGAAATTCCTTCTGTTGTAAATGCTCCCGAATTGGATTGCATTTCTCTTGTCGGACAGGGGATTGAATCTTGATCGATACCTTATCCCTGAAACTAGGTGACTGAGATTTATTCTGTTGGCAGTCATATTTGCTGCTGGGCTTTAGCTGATTTTTCTTCCTCTCAGGCTTCTCTTCGAAATTCTCGCGTGTTGTCTTAGAATTATCTAGCCGTACGGGACATTGATTTGTCCCCAAACTGAAAGACTTTCTATCTCTCAACTTGCGCTTAAACGTCTCTGTTGTTATGGTGGGTAACAGGTTCTCTTCCAAATGCTCTTGAATTGCCTTACAGTTTTGTTGACCAGCACTTGAAGACTTATTCTTTTGGCAGCTCTCTTTGCTGGTGACCTGCAGCTGCAAAGTGTTTGTTGTTTTGGCGGGTAATTGTATTATGTTATCTTCGATGGCTTTAAAGTTTTTTTGCCGTTCAGGACTTTCCTCATGCTCTATTTTAACGCAATCCGTATCCGGGATTCTGTTGGGCAGCTCCCATTCCTCTGCCTCCAATGTTTTCACGAGTTCCTCTAAATCGATTTCGGTCTTCATGGTCAATAGCTTGTAGCTCTGCTCGCACCTGCGCTTAAAGTTAAATGCTGTTTTTGCATCCACTGTGCATTCCTGGCAAATCTTCTTGGGCAGATTATCATGCAGTTCCACCTTACAATCGACGCATTCGTTAAGCTTTTCCACGAAGCTCAGCTCATCCCCATGCTGCGCTCGCTCACCGAATATGTCCAGCAAACATCCGCCATTGCTCAAGCAAATGCGGCATAGCTCTTCCATTTTTATTTAAATAAATTCATAAAGAAAATAAAACAAGCGTAAGCATTCGGCTTTTGCATGTGAGCAACAGTTGTTCCACATCGATACATTGGTAATGACACATCGAAGTTATGTTTTTGTTATCGTTCCAAGCGCGCACTTTTTTTTAATCGATAATAAAATATTTAAAATATAATTTTTATACAACGAATGCTGAAAACTGGCTTTGAAATCAACCAATTATAATGCACGTTTGAAGCAAAAATAAAAGCAGAATCTTGGTTCTAAAGCCTCTAATTAATGAAATACAGTTTTTATTTTTGCAATTTTGTTTATTTACTATTTTGTATGTGCTTAGGTATTTCTCATACATACATATGAATTACGTTTCAATGTTTCTTTCTTTTCTGTGCATTTATGTATGTAGGTTTTTTGTTTTTATTATTGTATTTATTTTGGGTGTGAGTGTCAATATCTTAATGCTAATACATAAATAAGTGATTTTTCTTTTTAGTTAAATGCTATGCTTAAGTTTTATCTGGAAGCAAACTTCTAAATTGTTTGCCAAGTTAACAACATTTTATATAATATATAGGTTATATGTGAATATGAAAAAATAAAATTTCTTTAAGTTGCGTATAAATAATGTATAAAAATGTATGTGAGTTAAAAGAGCGACAACGAAACAAAGAATATAAATAAATAAAATAAAATGCAAACAGGCCTAGTTATTAATCAAAATTAGCTGCTTTTTAATGTTATTTCGAGTTGGTTCCTTAGCAACATTTCGGATTGCATCAAATTTGTAAGAAATATGTAGACTTATCAGCTAGATATATGCATATTATATTGTATCATATATAATTTAGCTATTGAATGGTTTTAATACTAGGGATAGAGCTACATTTCATTGTTTTTAAACCGTTTTTTAAGCTTGATAAATTGTTTGCTTATTTAGAATTATTTTTTAACTTTATTTTTGTTAACGCATAGATATTTATGCCTAAACAAATTCGTTCGGATGACGCTATCATTTAATTTTGTTATATATTATTTTTACACACTAACAATTTTTAATTTTACCTTTATAATTAGATATTTGATTTTTGATGCTTTGTTTTTCGAGAATTTCGTAGGGGCAGAGGAAAGGCATGTTAGAAATTTCCATGAAATTTTAACCAACAACAGTGTTTTGTTTTCGTTTTTGTTTTCTTTCTTAAACAAAGAACATTTAGTATTTTGTGTAGCTCATGACATAACATTACAGTACATGCTTTACCACATGCTTAAATATTTATTTATTTATAAGTATATATGTTTATGTATTATTAAAATTATATTATCTATTTATGCATGTGTGTTGTTAAAATCGCGCGATACAACAAACACCTTTCTTTTAACATGCTTACCAAACGACAAACAATTAACAATTACATTATTATTACAATTACATTTATAATCCTTATTGCTTCTTAATTAATAATTAATTAATCATCAACTTTACACCGCTGGAGAGAAATTTGGCTTCGATTTGTTGCAGTTTATCGGTCATTTTTATACCCTTGTTTTTTTTTTGTATTTGTTGCTTTAATAAAAATGCGGCGGCGGCAACGTTTGCGATGGCAGCGCTGTCGACGTCGGCTTCGGTTCCCATCAGACGACAGAATCCTTGCGTATCCTGCGATTGTGTGTTAGCATATTTATATATATATGTGTTTGTGTTTAGGATGAATACAAAGAAATGGTATTATGTAATTATGCGAGTTTAAATATACGTATATCATGGGGAAAGAGAGGAATTTATAAATTATTAGGTCTAAAATTGTTATCGCACCACATATAGTTCTCAGTCTGGGGTGCACGCATAACGCCCACGCCGCCGCCCAATCGACGGTAGTTCATGCAACCGCAGAGGCGCCATTGATTCGTCTCCGGATCGTAAACTTCAATGGTTTTTAAATAGGCGGAGCCATCAAAGCCGCCCACAGCATATAGCTGGCCATTAACCACAGCTAATCCGACCTAAAAAAATATTACAGATTATAGAAAAATTAATTATAAATAGTTTGGTAATGAATTTTGGGTTCGGTCCGTATTCCTTACGCATTTATTTACACATATCGGAAACGGTCGGGTCTGATAACTTATCATATATCATTGCCATAGGAATGACATTGGTACAAGTTTATCAATAAAACCACAATAAGTATAATAAAAATAAATCAAATCGATATATGTCATTTTAAGATTTTAAGTCAATTCGGTTTCTTCCTATCGATCATCATATCCATCATAGCAAAACAAAGGGCAAGAAAATGCTAGAATTCCAGCCTCGAACCTGCTTGGAGTCTGGAAAGCTTCTACTTACACCGCTGCGACGCGAGGTCATGGCGACAATAGGGCTCCAGGTGTTGGTGAGGGGATTGTAGCGCTCAGCGGAGGAGAGTTCCATACAATCATCTCGTCCACCGACGGCATAAATATAATTATTGAATACGGCGCAGCCGAGATGTTTGCGACGGGTGGACATGGGATTGACAGCCACCCATTTATTTTGTCTGTTTCAGGGAAAAGATTAGTATACAAATTAACACACAAATTGAGGGTGAAACTTACCGAGGATCATAGCGTTCCACTGTATTGAGCGGGCATTGGCCATCCGAGCCACCTATGGCATAAAGATGACCACTGAGGACGGCAACAGCGACGCCTAGGCGCCGTGTTGTCATTGGAGCCACTTTGGACCATTTGTTCTCCTTAGGATCATAGCGTTCCACGTGGTTTAGACACTGCACGCCATCCTGGCCGCCTACTGCATATAGAAAACCATCTAGGACAGCCACACCCACGCTGGTGCGGCACGAAGTGGTTGGTGCCACATCGCAAGACCATTGATTGGTCTGAGGATCATAGCGTTCAATGCTATTCAAATAAGACTGACCATCGTGTCCTCCCACAGCATAAAGCAAATCATTCAACACAGCTACGCCGACGCCACAGCGCCGCTTGCTCATGGGCGCAACCATTTTCCAATCATTTGTCTGAGGATCAAAGCGTTCAACGGAAGCGATAGCATCGCCCGAGCACCAGCCACCGACGGCGAACAGAACCTCGCCACGACGTGTGGGTTTGCGTGGACGAGTGCGTGGTCCTTGCATTAAGGGACGTTCCTGGGGGAGCAGTAAATAATTCTTGGCCTCATCGACGAGATCTCGGCAGGCCTCATCCGAGCGCACGAGAAGATCAGAGCCCACAGTGCCAACCAGGAACTTGGGCGAGAGTAAAGGCAAACGGACATGCTGCAGCACCTGTAAATGAAGTGAGAACCCTACTTTGAGGAGGACTAACTGGAGGATAGTAGAAAGGAGACTTACCTGAGCTAAATGCTGTCGCCGTTCAGCAACATTGTACTTAAGCCAAGACATGACCGCATTGAAAACTTGCTCCTCGCTGCGCACATTCAGCTCATCACTGCAAATTATGTCCACCAGCTGGCCCACTGGCAGCAATAGAAACTCCTCGCTTTCCATCACCTCCTGGAAATTGTGCTGGGTAAATTTATCTGCAATGCGTAGCAGTTCTCGACAGGAGTGTGTGTCGGCAAAGGCGCGTATGCCCAAACAATTGGTTGGATCCAGCTGACGCTTGAGGAACTCACAGCAAATGTCCTGAATCTCGACAAGCTGCAATAGGCAGGCAGCGGGCAGCAGGGTCTGTACATTAGACTCCTCCACAATGATGTGAGCGGTATAACAAAAATCAATTAGCAGCTCCATGGCATTTTCATCGATGTCCCGTATGGTCACTTCCGTTTGGCGGGATTCCTCTAGCTCCCCAGTAAACATGGCACAGAAATAAGAGCTGCATGCACTCAAAATAACTCTATGGGCAAAGATTTTTCGTCCGCCTACATTGAGGACAACGTCACAGAGCTCCCGATGCCGGCGCAACATATTTAGCTCAGTCAACGTCACCTTTGGATGCTTCTCTGATGTGTGGGTAAGTCGCGCAGGCGACGGTGGACGCTCTGCCCCGCCAGACCCACTGCTACCGAGTCCAGTGCCTGTGCTGCCCGTACCAGCGGTGGCCGTGCCGGCAGAGCCACTGCCCAGACCGGTGGACCCCGGCAGCAAGGGATCGCCCATTCTGTTCGCCGCTAAGCGCAGCGGGGCGGAAGCCCAACCCCACACGGCGTCTATCTAAAGGAGCGACAGGGGCAGAGAAAAAAGTAGAATGTTAAGTAAAAAAAACGACTATAAGAACAGTTAACTTAATTCTCTGCTTTGCCTTTGACTTTGTCCGCCGCAAGCACACACATATGCAACCATTCATACAACGTTAATGTGAGATGTGCGCGTGAGAAAACCCAGTTGAATTGAAAACTGCACGCTTTGAAATGTACTAAATGTATATCTTTGCTACTATGAATGTATATTTTGTATATATTTTAGTTTAAAATCTTTGTAATTTTCATTACATTACATTACTTTGTGTACATTTGCGTCTTTGCCTCTTAGATTTCACGTTCAACTTAAAATTCCTATATTTCCAGACTAAAAAAATACCTAACTCATCTCTAGCTGCATTCATCTGTAGTGTGTCTGTAATTTACAAATAGTACTAAATTAAAATCATTTCTGTTTCCAAAATTTGTACTTTAAATGCGTGTCATTTCAATTCATTTTCAAACATCAATATAAAAATAAAAATTTTTTAGAAAATGTACCCCTATGGGTTAGATTCTAAAATGGAGAGAAGTCTAAGTTTCCCCTTAAAATCAGAGTTTCAGAGTTCAGTAAACGCGGATCTGAGGTTACATGGAAGAAACAGCTCTAAATTAAATTCTTAAATATACGTATTTCGGCAATTGTGGGGTCAATGTTAAATGTGGAAAAGTATTACTCTTCCACATTGGCTTTAAAGTTAAAGCTCTACATGAAGATTTAACCTAAGCATGTAAAAATTTGTATACCCTTGCAGAGGGTATTATAACTTTGTCACGAAATGTGTAATGCAAGAGAATGCAGACCCCATAAAATATGTATATATTATTGATCAGGCAGACGAGACGTGTTGGTATAGCCATGTCCGTCTGTTTATATGCAAACGAGTCTCAGTTTTTGAATTAGTTTTTTTTTTTTTAAATATGAGCACGTCTTCCGAAGGAAAGCAAGATCAAATAAATCTGTGAAAAATATGAAATAGGCTCGAGATGATTTTAAAAATATTTCGAACGAATTAAAATTTGCCAATTTATTAAACTACTTTTTTAATATTGACTTTCCCGGAGATATGTTTGTCAAGTTTGTGCAATTAAATTTGATATACGTGAGTCACGCACTCATAGCTAGCTTGCAACCTAGAGTCTGTTTATTTTATTAATATTTACAAATGATACTAATTAAGAAATAATAAACATCATTGGCTGATTCATTTTTATACCCTTGCAGAGGGTGTTATTTGTATATACTTTGACATATGTTTTTCAAGTGTGTGCAGTTGAATTCAGAGTTTAATAATAGTTAGTGTGTGGGCGTGTCACTCGCTCATCTCTAGCTTGTGTCTTAATACCTTTGCGTCTCTGTTATCCACGGATCCAAAGCACGTCCACGGAAACCAGGTGCAGGCGGAAATGTTCGAAAATGCAATTTTGCTGCTTGCTTAGAGCGACATTTGTGGCAAATATATGTTTTGCTCGTTTGTCAAGTTTGCCTTTTCCGTTTGCAGTTGCTTGCGCAAATCACCCAAAAAAAATATTGCACTGGGACAGATTTTTGTACCGTGGGGGAAAAATCGAAGAATCGGAAAACAATGCCTTTTTAAAGGTTTTCCTAAACTTTCCGCGACAGCTTACAATTGCAGGTGAGTGCTAGACATTGTAAATACACTTGAAGCATTATTTATTAATGCATTTGCACAGATTTTGCACCATAAACACGAATTTTCACAATATTTTCATCAGACAGAATCTTCTCGTTGAGATGGATAGAGGCAGGCCTTTGAACAGCTATCGATAAAGTAGGGAAGTTGCACCCCAATCGATAAAAATATATCGCTTAATATTGTGAAATCAGTTCATCTTAATCTATATTTATTGTACTTGCTCCTAAATGAAAAGCCGGTATTTAATTCCGTGCTGAGATTAAAAGTGTATTTAAGTATATTTAATGTAAAGCATGTGGAGCATCTGGTAACTCTACGACTAATCGATAGTTTACATAGCTACGACTGGCAGTGTGACAGCAAGCAATTGGACATTTTTAGATTTATCGATAGCTCTACAATTTGCATGGTATTTTCATCGCTACCAAAGGTTGGTCTAATATGTGCGACTTTCATGTGTATATGTGCGACGAGGAAGCATTTTTCCAAAAATTAAAAAGCTATTAAATAGTGCAAAATAATTCATAAGTTTAAGTGCAAAGTTTAAATCAATAATTATAAATTACGCATGCATATAAGTAACAGCAGAAAAGTTTGTTAAGAGTAACAAGAACGAGTGACGCAAAAAACACACATATATGCACGAACACAAATCCACATACAAAACAGAGGAACACCCACACACGCATAGATAGGCAGCCTCATTTATTTTTTTTAGAAAGTACGTGAGAAAAAACAAGTTTGATTGTGTGCGTGTCGGGTTGGAGAGTATCGGAGACTTTTCGTTTCTGTTTAGCGACACAATTAATTGTGGATGGCTTACAACAAATACTACGCAAACACAAACAAAAGCAAAAGCAACATTAAAAGAAAAGCAGATAATGTTGATTGCAACAACAAAAGAACAACAAGAAATGTATGTACCAATAACAAAAATAACAACAGAAACCAACAAGTACAAGAATTGCATTGGAAATTGAAATTTGTGCGACAAAAGCAGCAAACAACAAGCATTACAACAGTAACCAATCTTTGGCAGCCATATTTACAACACAAACAACAAAAAGGACAAGCAACAGAAGAAGAGCATAAAAAACGCGATCCACGATATTGTAGAGAAACGTGACGGCAGCGGCACAAGCAGAAGTATCGGAAAAAAAGACGTAGCAGAAGACGAAGACTGAGTACGAAATTAGCGTGAATAACAAAACAAAGCAAAGACTACGACAAAAAAAGAGAATAAAGTGTATTACATAAAAATAAACGAAATAAATATTCAACAACAATATTATACGAAATATTATGGAAATTGCGCCTATATATAATAACGCCGTCGTTGCAACAGCCGCCGCTGTCACCGCCTCCACGTTGACGTCACAGCACAAGCAGCGACAGCGACGCTCTGCTGCAGCATCCGCAGCAACTGCTTTCGCAAAAACAACAACATCAAAAGCAGCAAAAGGCAGCGCAGTCAACGGCACCGTCAGAGTCAATCACAATGATAACGGTAATTAAAAAATACAATAAGTAATTATACAATAGCAATAATATGATTTGCAAGTTTTTCAATCAAAAGAGGAGGGTAGAGATAACGAGAGAGTCGGTGGTCTCCACACTTTGCTATGTATTTTTATCCACATTGCATCAATAGTTTTCCACGTACGCAGTTGCAGCGCAGTTGCCGCGCAGTCGTCTGCAACAGCTGCAACAGTCGCACTCACAATACAGGTCGCTGAACTAAGCGGACTCCCCCTCGCCCCATTCTTCTTCCTCTTTCCCATGCAGCTTTGTTTTTAGAGGCCAAAACAAAAGCAGTAATAAAAGAGTGTGCGCAATTTTTTGTTGCGCAATCTACAACAGATCGTTGGCCCAGCTGTCTGATCATTTATTTATTTATTTGTTTAGTTAAGTTGCTAGTAGCAAAGATTAATCAGCATTATTTTTTTCAAGGTGCTCTCTCTATTGAATATTTGCAGACAATGCGGCATGAAGGTCGACCTCTGCCTTATTTTTTCTCTTATTCTTATTTAGTTAGCTGTTTTAATTGTAATGCTTCAAGTTAGAATATCGTTGTTCAAAACAATCGAACATTTTTCTTATCGATTTCATTAACAGGATTCTTATTGTACTGTTTGCGTTCTGTACTTAACAGTACAGTAAAACTTAACTAGTTGTCCCTGTGCTCACTGTTAAATTAGAAATTTCAAAAAAATAGTAAGGATAGGCTATCTTCGGCTCGCTGAAGCTTACTTACCCTTACAGAGCTATATGATATAATAATCTAATATTAAGTGTGTGTTTAGAAACCACCCTTTTCCATAAAACTTGTAAATTTAGTCAAGATAGCTTGAGAAACAAAAAAATGTTCCATACAACAACCAATTGTTCCTATGAGAGCTATATGATATAGTGGTTCGATTTTCATGATTTTCGATATACGTTTAGAAATTACATTTTTATATATAACTTGTGAATTATGGAAGCTATATGATATAGTTGTCCGATCCGGTCGGTTCCGACATATGTGCTGCCTGCAGCAAAAAGAAGGGTCCATACCAAATTTCATTCACCTAGCTCAAAAACTAAGAGACTAGCTTGCATAGAAACAGACGGACAGACATGTCTATATCAACTCGTCTCGTCGTCGTGATTAATAATATATATACTTTATGGGGTCGGAGACGACTCCTTCAATGCCTTACACATTTCGTGACAAAGTTAAAATACCCTCTAAAAAAAAAAATAAATAAAATATAGGTGTATATATGTAGGTTTTGCAGGGACTTAAAATTTGATATGCGTCAATTTTTGAATTAACAAAACCAATAATTAACATAAATAATGTTTTTATTTATTTTTATGTTGTATTCTTTATTTTTTAAAGTTAATAACTTGGCGTTGCTCGCGTCGCTAACGCTGCAAAAGGCACTCAACATCAACAACATTAACAATAATGCTAAGAGCAGCGATAGTGTGTCGTCTTATCAACAGCAACAAAATAAAGCAACAACAAAAATAGCAGCAATTAAGGTGCAACAGCTGCAGCAACAAAAACAACAACGACGACACTCTGATAACGAAACTGAGAATGATGTGTTAAATCAATTGCTAAAAACGGGCGCGGTATTTACAACAACAACTGCAACAGCAGCAGGTGTTGCTGTCAGTGCGCCTATTACAATTGATAAGAAGACGGAGCAGCAGCAGAAACAACAACAACATGCGAATAGCGCACAAAAGCAACGGCTCAATTCATCCATATCATCCACAAATTCAAGCAGCTCAACTAATTCCTATGGCAGCTCTTGCTCCTCCACAGAGGATCAAACAGGCACAGCAACTGCCACAATAACAGGAGGCGCAGCAACAACAGCACTTAAATCGTCCAGCATTAAATTGCCAGAGAAATCGAAAATTCCGTCCGATATACTCGACGATCTGGCCAGTCGGTTCATTATTAATGTGCCTGATATGGAATTAAATAATTTAATACGCATTTGCTTTCAAATTGAGCTGGCCCATTGGTTTTATCTAGACTTTTTCTGTGCACCAGAGGATTCAGACAACCTCCTGCCACCACAACATCTGCAACAGCAAAGACAACGCCGATTACCCGTTGTTGGCATTAAACAATTTGCCGTGCAGGTATTCCAGGTAATTTTATTAATTTCTTTAATTGCCTCTATTGATTAAATTTAACATTTAATTTAATTTTTCATCGTTCACAGCACATTCCTTTTCTGAACAAGCATTTTGGCACTGTCGATCAAATCTTGGCAGAATGGAAAAACTATAAACAATCAGTGCCCACATATGGAGCAATACTTGTATCGGAGGATCTCAACCACTGTCTACTGGTTCAATCATATTTTGCTCGCAACTCTTGGGGTTTTCCCAAGGGTAAAATCAATGAGAACGAGGTCCCCGCACACTGTGCCACCAGAGAAGTAAGTTTAAATTAGAATATAGTTTAAATTTTATTAGCTTAAATTATGTGCCAAAAAGATCCATAATATCGAATCTATCAAGGTTGTCTTAACTCGTGTTAGTATTATAACTTTGCGACGGTATTATAACTTTGTAACGAAATGTGTAATGCATTGAAGGGGCCATCTCCAGCCCGATAAAGTATATATAATATTGATCAAGACGACGAGACGAGCTGATATAGTCATGTCCGTCTGGTCTTCAGTCCATCTGTCCGTCTGTTTATATGCAAACAAGTCTCTCAATTTTTGAGGTGAATGCTAGGTTAATGAAATTTGGTATGGAGCCTTTTGCTGCCGGCCGGATCGGACAACTATATAAATTATCAAAGTTGCTGTACGGAAAACTATTTTGATTTTCAACTTAATTTGATAAAATTTACAAGCTATATGTAAAAGTGCAATTTCTGAACGCACACCCAAAATCATTAGGATCGGATTACTATATCATATAGCTCTCCAACGGTATGTAATCTTCAATGAAGATAGCCTTTTTTTATTTTACCATACAGAGTTTTTTAAAAAAGTATTGTATTATTTCGGTTTTGTTTAAATTATCGGAAACTTCGGAGTGCAATATCAATTTTTTCCATATTTACCTTGTACGATTAAACTAATTTCATGTTTTAGTAATAGTAATTGTTATAATTTGCTATTCAAGCAATTGTCACAATTTTATATTTACATTGAATTCATTGTACTAGCAAATTAAATTAAACAGAAAGTAAAAGTTTTCAAAATCGAAAAGTCACAGTTTAAGCTGTAATTTACTTAAAAAGCCTAAAGTTCACATGAAAGTGAATTTTGAAATGTTGAATTGCATTTTCAATAAATCAATCAGTTTTCTAGGTTTTTTGATAAATCTTGTGAAAAAAGTTTGGACCCAATCGCGATTCCCCTCCGTTATCAAAATTACAAAGGTTATATTCACCTTACTTTGTCACGAAATCTTAATTGAAGGAGTCATTTTCGACCCAATAAAGTGTATATATAATTGATCAGGACGACGAGGCGCGTCATGATCATAGTCTTGATCAATAATATATATACTTTGGGGTCGGAGATGACTCCTTCAATGCATTACACATTTCCGGACAAAATTATAATACACTTTTCACGTGTATAAAAGTGAATATTTTTGTATTATTGCATTATATATTGCAATTCGTAAACAAAATAAAAATAAAAAAAATCTTTTTCTTTAATTTTGACGTAGAGCTTATAAACTGAATTTAAAGGATTGGGTAAAATTAAGACTTCTCAATACAACCTTGGCCCGGTCTTAGGGCGATTTTTGAAATACAAACATAATTTAGATTTTAATGGATAGATTTGAAACTGATTTTGAAGTAAATCACTTTTCCCCATGCAACTGATGACCCTCATTCCATTTAACAGTAGAACTCAAAAATATGAATTCAATCGAAACAAAAACAATAAGAAACAAAAACAACAAGAGATTCATATCGTGTGTCAAAATTTTATCTTCGTGTGTATTTCCGCTTGGTCTGTGCTCTGATGAATGAATCAGTCTTTTTCGTTATGTAGTAATACCGTGAGTGATTGATTACGTTGTCAAGGTTTATAACTATCTCCATATTTCGTATTTCGGGAAAACAATTTAGTAAGTCAAATTTTTCTTATTGCTTTTAAAGGTCTATGAGGAGACGGGCTTTGACATAACAGACATCATTGATGCGGATGATTATATTGAGGCTCTTATTAATTATCAATATACGCGATTATATATAGTGCGCAATATACCATTGGATACGCCGTTTGCGCCGCGCACTCGAAATGAGATTAAGTGCTGTGATTGGTTTCGCATTGATGCATTGCCGGTCAATAAGAACGATGCCATATCTAAAGCCAAACTGGGAAAAAACTCCAATTCCTTCTTTATGATAATTCCTTTTGTGAAGCGTCTCAAGAAGTGGGTGAGCGAGCGAAGATCTGAGACAGGAGAGACAGCTGCGCATCGGCGCAAGTGTTCAGGACAGCAGAGTCCCAAGTCAATATTAAATGCAGCAGCAGTATCACCAACAATGCTGATGAACAGCAACAATAACATTAATAACAACAGCAGCAATAGTTGCTGCAAGAAGGAGCATCAACGTGCTGCGTCGCGTCGCCAGCGACACAAATCCATGGGCGATTTGGATGGCGTTAAATTAAATAATCTCAATGGGAAGACGACCGCAAATGTAGGTGGAAATGGTGGTAGTGGATGTGGAATTATTGCTGCCAGCAACATATGCAATAGCAATATTAAGCGTAATAGCACTAGCAACAACAAGCAGGTTAATGTGGCTGCAGGCAGCAATATAATAACAACAACAACTTCAATAGCAATTGTACAGCCATTGACAGGAACAGCAACAACACCTACAGCTGCAACAGCATTCGCAGCAGTAACAGCAACAAGCAAACGCCAACTGTTTCATAGCCAAAGCCAAAATGATGCACAACAGCCGGCAAGCAATGAAAAGGTAAGCCAAACGTGCGAGGAAAATATCGTTAGTACTATCTTATCACAGTTTTATTTATATATTATTATTATATAAAGTATTAACGATAATCTTGTAATTGTCTAATATGTAACCGTTTTAATTAAAACGCGTTGCAATTTCAGATTGTCAGTTCCTTTGATTTGATACGCAAGGAAAAGCAACAGCAACTGAAGGCGGCGAAGGCTCAAAAGCAGCAGCATCAGCAACGTTCTCGCACCAAATCCCAAAGTGATAAGCAAAGCCATCAGCAACAGTTGGTTGTCAAAAGCACTTTGAGTAGAAACAACACACAACAACAACAAAAGCAGAAGCAACAACAAACAACGCCTACCACTGGCATGGATTTGATTGCTATGCTGACAGCAGCAGCCGCTGCTACACCTAAACCGGAACAGCGTCCACGGCCCGCTTCGGTTTCGCTCAATATGCCTACAGCACCAATAGTTTCTGGTGGCTCAAGTAACGTTAACAGTGGCTGCAGCAGCTCAGCGCCAGATGCAGAAACACTGCGTAAGTTGAAGCGCATGGCATCCGGTACAGATTTGACCAATTTAAAACGCGCTCAATCGCAACACGAACAGCAAGTGCAATTGCAACATCAGCAACATTTGCAGGTGCAACAACAGGAACAGGAACAGCTACAGCAACAAGGGCCCTTAAATTTTACGCCCACTTTCAATTCGTGGACGAATTTCTCATTCACCAAAAATTTTATAGCAAATGTATTTTGCTAAGTCAGCAATTTCCGAGAATTCTTCAAAGAATTTCCCACACTTTTTCATACTGTTTGCATTTCTAAGTCAAAAGACCAGCTTTTAGGCAGCACTAGGAACCATTACTATTATTATAAAGTTTTTAGGTGTTTTCCATGGATCTCTCGAATGAGTTTTATAGGGATGCATTTTCATTCAATGTAACATTTTCGACATTAAACTGTATATAGCAACAGCAGGCGAAGGATTGTATAAAGTTTTGTAATTAACTAAATAATCAATTTTCATATGGGAATTGAAAAAAACAAGTCGTAAGAAAGAAAAAAAAGCGTGTCTTCCGCTACAAACACACGTCATAATGTAAAGAAAATTTTTATATATAAAGTTATAAATGGAAAAGCAAAGCAAAGCGAAAGGTCAAGAAAAGTTGTGTAATTAGAAGGCAGAATATAAAAAGAAGAAACACTTATACGATATGATGCTCTGTAATAATAATAATTAAAATTATGTTATTAGATTGTTTTTATTTCTAGTAAGCATTAAAGTGAGCGAAACGTAAATTTTTAATTAGAGTTCCACAGAAAAGATAAAAGTTAAAACTGATGAAAATGAAAAGAAAGAAGATAGAAAGAGAAAGAGAAAGAGAAAGAGATAGAAAAGACAGTAGAAAGCGTAGCTTTAAATATGCCCAACATTCTGTTTTCTATGCTCCTCTTAAATGTAGATTTGTGGCAATGTGGCAAACAACTATAAAAATGTGCAACGCAAATGTTGCATGTTCACTTTTCAATTGGGTCGTTCTATACAGCCCAATCCCGCCCCAACGCCCACCACACCACCTAAGAGCTAAAATACAAATAATAATGAGTGTAAATAATTAATTGTGATATAGTATTTCTTAGCACAATTGTGATCTGATCTTAACAAAACGGCTAGTTACTACGACACAACTATAAATTGCACACTACTATTACACACACACACACACACACATATACACCTACACTTACACACTGTACACACACGTAATGAAAGAAAAAGAATCGAACAAGTGTTTTATAAGAAATTTTTAAATACAATTCGAGAACTTTCCTAATTGTCCCCATTAAAAAACACACCTAAAAGAGTTTAGAGCGAGAGGGGACAATATCAGACAGGCATATCCAAGTAATAAGTAATGAAATCTGATAAATTTAACGAATTTAAGAATATATTAATTTTAAAAATGTAAAACTGAAAAATGGTTCAAATAATGCTGCCTATAGACTGGCCTTTAAAACTTTAATTTCATGAACTTTCTATAAGTGACTTTTAAAGCTTTTTGAAAAGCCATATTAATTTTGCCTTATCTCATTTAGCTGTTAAAAGCTTCTTCCCCTTTAATTTCTTTACTTTCACTATAATTTTTACAACAGTTGTTTAACTGTTCAATCGCGTCAGACAAATGTGCAGTGAAATTAACTTTAACGATTAACTTCTACTTTGTTTTTTACTTTATTTTATGTTTTTTAAATTTTAATCATTTCTATTGAATTTCTTCAAATTTCATTGTCCATTTGTTTGCGCCTCCAACAAACGAAACAAAAACAAAAAATATGAAAAAAAAAAACGAAACATCAAATTGCAATGAATTAATGAATCAAAAGAAGGAAAGAAAAAAAAAACAATAGCAGCAAAAACAGGAGCAACACCAACTATATCAACATTAAATCAATATCATAAAATCACTTTCACTTTAAATTGAACGAAAATTGTTCTAGAAAAACAGTAAATTACAAATTTGATTATGCTTTTAACATACTTCCTAGTTTATGCCTCAATCAATAGACATAGCAAATAGTTAACATTAAACCGAGAGACCCACAAAAACTAAGTTTATTTTTAAGCAAAACAAAATCCACGAAAAATACGTACTTGGGCGACAAACCAAATAAATCTTTAGACAGTAAAAAACTACGACGTTAAAAACTAAACTGAATGCCGCCCAAGTAACCCACTTTGCTATGCATTTTATCAGTTCTCAACTGTAAAACGTCCAGGAAAAATATATGTATGTATATCCAAAAATGGCAATTTTTAGACCTTAAAAACCGAACCAAGCGAAGCAAAGTCGAACGCCCAAATTCATTCAGCAATACAAAATCAAAACAATACTACTAAAAATACTAAATTACTCGTACAATAGTTTACCTTTTACCCCTTATTTTGTGCGCAACCCAACAAAATCTGTCAATAAAAACTGTATTCAACTTTTATTTTGTACTCCCCGAGAAACCACAGCAAAAGTGTCTTTGATTTATTTTTATTACAACGTTTACAGTATATGGTATAAAAATATCAACATTTATATAAAACTATAAAGATTCGGAATTTTATTTCGCTCTGAGTTCCTTATTAAATATAATTATATAAATTTATTTCTCGTTCGTTCTTCCACTTCCTATTTGTGAACTCGAGTCTATTGGAAGAATATGGTTCTTAAATTTCGCATAGTTGCTTTCTTCATACATAAGCTAAGCATATGATCAGATGGATAAAAGAATTTCACTGTGAATATCCTAAGATGACATGAAAATCAACGGTTTAAAAGTAAGTAAAGAGATAGTAACATAATATTAAAAAAAAAAAAATTAAAAAGTTTCTGGTTAGTTCTATTCGAATTTTACTGAAACCAGAAACTGAAATTATGAAAACATCCAAAATAGAAGTAAGAAGAAAGTATTCTAAAGTTGTCTTGTTTTTTATAATTTTTTAGTCTAGAGATTAGAGCACTATAGTTAACAACTGTTCTGGGAAAAAGTTGCAACGCCATAATAAAGCTTGCCCTTAGATCCATTTGAGAATGAATTCCACAGACCATATTACATAGTTTTTCGTGCAGGTTACAATCAATAATCTTCCCTCTTTTTCTGAATATTTTGAGTTTCTTAGGCTTATTTTTTTTCATTTCAATTCTCTGGGCCTGATTGAAATTTATTATTTGTTTATAAAAGTATATCTGGATTTTCATAGCGTATGAGTATTTTGAAAATGATTACCATGAAATGTGCCCTATCGATCGTCCTTCTCTGAGTCGTCCTGGGCATGGTTTAGTTTATGTTTGTTTAGGCGACTTGTTGTGTTGAAGGTCCTCTGGCAGATGTCGCATGGGAAACGCCGTTCGCCCAAGTGAATGGTGCGCCGATGGTAGGAGAGATTGCTTTTATTGGCATAGGATTTGCCACAGATGTCGCAGGTGAGTACCTTTGTTGTTTGGGTTTTCTGTAATGCCGTGTGGATACGCTGATGCATTTTGAGCTGATAGCTGCGGAAAAAACGGCTTTTGCAGGTCCCGAAGCTGCAGGCATGTATTCTCAACAAATCTTCCTTGCCTTCGTGCTTGCTCAGATGACGCTGATATGAATTTTTATATTTAAAGGATTGGCCGCAGAACGAACAAATGAACTCCGAGGTAATGCCCCGATGCACATCGTTTTCGTGTCGCACCAGGCAAAAGAAGCGATCAAAAAGACGTCCACAATCCTGACAGCGATACTCCACAGACTTCTGCGCTTCCTGATCACGTTGATGCTGCTTTCTCTGTTCGTGCCTCTGCAGCTGAGCTAGACTATCGTAACTCTGGCTACACTGCCGGCACACATAATAGCGTTGCACGTGGCTGAGCTCACTGTGCCGTTGTAAGCGCTGAGCGCCTCTGAATTCCTGGTCACAATAATAGCAAGCCAGTTTGGGGGACATGCTGTCATGTCTTATCACTTTGCCCAGCACAACGCCGTCTGGAGCTATGGCTATAGAGAATCTAGTTGTCTCTAACTGCTGATCCTCTGGAGGTTCATTCAGTTCTGAGCTTAACTGCGCATCCAGCGTTTCGTAGTCTGTGTCCGCATCACTTTCTGTATACCCTGTATTCATTAGCTCTAACTCCATTTCCAAATCCTCTACATCCACTTCCTGGTCGGGCATACCATTTTCCGGCATCTCATCTGCCTTCGTTTGCGCGTGCTCTTTGAGTTTCTGTTGGGCTATCTGCCAGCAGCGTAGAGTATCGCACATGTGCAACACTTCGCCCATGCAGGGCTCGCATATGGACTCGCATAACCGACCAACTTCAACCTAAAATAAATATGGTATATTTCAGTTGTATATTCTCGCAACTTCTTTAACTCCATACATTGATGTTGTAGACTGCAAATAATTGTTGCAACAGCTCTGTGGTAGGTTTGAATTTATCTAAGTTTAGCTCTATGTTAAGCGCCAAATTATCTACGCAAAGCAAGCAGAGCTCGTTGTCTGACATATTTAATGCACAACAAGCTTTAATTTTATTTAACAATAACTAATGAAACAGTGCGTTGGAATGTTATTAACTGACAACACTGGGACTGCATTGTATTTTCTATACATGAGGAGCAAACTCTTTTGAGCGGGGGAGTAACAGTAGTACTTAACAGCCATAATACATATCGCCACTGCGTAGAAAGAAAGTGTTGTAACAAAGCTTCTTTCGCGAATTGTCAGTCCCATTAATTTTGGAAATGCTTTCACTCTTACAACAATTTAATTGGATCGACATGGCATATCATCGATATGTATATATGCTCGCAATGTTAACTGGAGGAGTCATATAACTGATAAAATTTTAAGCAAGGTGGCAGCACCGAAAACATTATCGATTGCTTTATGTTATCGGTATCATTCTGCATTTCTTGCTATTCTGTGTTTTTTCGTCGGTCTTAGAAAAAGTGCATAAAAAATTGTACATTGTGTTTTAATTATATAGTTTAAGTTCAAATAGCTATTTAACAAAATGGTACGTAAGGGTATTATGTTAAAACAAGTAAAAAATACAAGCGGCCATAGTTTTATTTGGTGACGTGAATTTTTTGCATGTGTATGTGTATGTGTGCGTATGTGTTTCGTAGCGGCCGCGTCACACATTGCATGCCAATAAGAGATTTGTTATTCGATTTTTCCAAAAATAATTCTAATTTGAATAATAATTAATGATTCCAACTGGAATATTCTCTATGTTCAGTCGTTTGCGGAAAAGATAACGGCAATGCTCGCCCGCCCAAATCAGCAACCAGACCCAGCTGGCGGTCCAGAAGCACCTTGGTATGTCAAATATGGCATCCAAGCTCTCGGCATCGTTGCCGCATTCTGTAAGTACAAGAACAGCAGCAACAAAAACAAAAACAATAAAAGCAGCACAAACAAATAGGAAGAAGAAGAGCGTTTCGTTTACTGTTACTTGCATCGATTTTTTATTATTCTTATTCGTGTTTGCATGTTATCTATTTGTGTACGTATGCATGTAACTGTGTGTGTGCCTCCCACAAGCAGTGGTGCAAAGTTAGCTGTTTTCCCGCCGACAGTTTGCTGCTGTCTCCAAATCAGAGTGTTTTTTCTTATCAGAACTTAAAGAACTTTTTGTTAGTTAATATAAAAGTGCTGCTACATTGGCTGTTTTACGTCGAAAATTTTGCTGATATTTGCTATTATTGATGTTTTTGCTTCTTTTACTTTTGTTTTTTCGAACGTACATATTAAAGAAATCAAATTAAAAAATTTAAATTAATTTTAAAGTTTTTGATGAGCTTACAACAGGAAGCAGCTATAATATAAATTGCTTTTAATATATTCAGCTATTTTTGGCTATACTAAATAATGGGCAACACTGGCCACAACACGCACACTCACTCGCTCTCTCTCGCTCGCTCGGGGACCTGACATTGATAAAGACAAAAACAAAATAGCTACAAAGGATACAGAAATGTTTGTGTGTGTGTGTTGAAGGGGTATTTTTCTCTGTTCTTTTTTGTGTCAAGTTTCTTTCAAGTCTTGAGGGCCGTTACTTTTACATTTCTCTATTTTCTTGAATCATTAAATTGCCAGCAAATTTAGCATGCTTCTAATTTTGTTTATCAGTAAATTGTACACTGTCCTCCTCCTCCTTCTTTTTCTCTGTGTCTCACTTTACGCTCTCTTCTTTGTTTAACTTTGCTTAATATATTCATTGTACATAAATGCCCAGGGTTGCCATGACATTGAAGCCTCTTTTTCCTTCTTTTCGCCCCTTATCTTGTTTTCTGAACAATCCAATGAGATTTTTGCACCTTGCACGGGTTTTCCTATAAAACGTTAAATGCAAACAATTCTTTACCACTCGCAAATGGAAATTGCGCATAAATAAACAAGTTGAGTCTGAAGTTCAATGACACAGCAAACTAACAAGTAAACAGGCTCGCTGCCCAATACCCTTTAATCAGCTTTGAATAAAGCGGAACCGTTAGCAGACTAAAACTGAAAACAACAACCTTAACCGCTACATTAAAATTTTGGAATATTGGTATCGGAAATACAAATGTTTTCTTTAAGATTCAATTCAATCCAATGTCAATGAATTGTAGTAATAGTAATAGTAAAAAAGATTTTATAACGAGAAACTAGTTCACATAAAAACCGCAAAACCGCAAAACCGTCCTCTTAAAGGGTATACATAAAGAATATTGACTAACACAGTCATTTAAACTGTAGAAAACTCACTCGTGCGGCTTCCGTAAACCGGTTCTTATTATAAACCAAAAGTTTGTCATAATTAATACTTACTTATAGCGCAGTAGACTTGAGCTCATTGAAGTCTGTACCGCACTAACCTCAGAATTGAGATCAGCTTACAGAGCTCGTTCTTAGATCTCTGAAAAGCTACCATAAAAAAAAGATTATCTAATAATAATAAACCTGAGTTCCAGAATGATCTTATCGAAAACTGGAGCTTAATTAACACGTTAAGGTATTATATTATTTATTTACCTGGTAAACAAAGTGTTATCGGCTGTGTACTTACTAGTTCTATCTTCAAAAGCAGTTGATAAAATATTTAAAGTTGGAACGTCACAAGCAACAGTCGGGCATTCTATGGGTTCTACTCGTATAATTGTTCTATTTATTTTTATTTTTATTAACAACGAATGGACTACAGTGTGATCTATTCAATGCTTACTATTAGGAGAAACTCAGACAGTCGCTATGTATTCTTTATTCATTTGCCTCTTTTTTTTGACGACCAAATGCTCCAGTTTGAACAAGTGTTTTTGCTTTTTTTTGTCACGGTTCTGTGGTCTGTGTTGCATTTTTTTTTTTTTATTATTTTCTTCATGTTTATTTTATATAAAAATAAAAGAACATTGTTGCCATTTTAGTACAGGGGTGAGTCAGCTTTGTCGATTAGATTACGCTTGAAAAGGTTTGAGATAATGAGGCCAAATGTTGGAGGCGTTCTATTTTATTTTTTACTTTTGGAGCTGTGCTGACTGAAATTGTCAAATAAATCCGAATTTAAATAGCATAAAATAGATAAAAATTAATTCCTTTGTTTATTCTTAATTATGTATGTATGTTTATGTCGAGTAAATGGAAACGCCCTGCATTGGAAATGTTTGAAAATGCTTCTATGGAATGAATGAATAGATTCTCATCAACTATGTAGGAATGGAATACTTCTATCCATTATTTGGGTGATTGGAGTCGAAATTTCAATGTAAAATATGTATTGTTACAGCTCTTATTAATGAAATTGTACCTATTATATTATCGATATATCGATATTAAAAATTTAGTTAAGGCTAGTTACAGCTCTAATTACAGCTATTAAATACTTTATAATAACAAAGCGTATACTGTTGATAATCATAACTTACAAATGCTACTAACAGTGCTCCACATCTGGTATAGACATGTTCCATATAAAATAAAGGAATATTATTAACACAGCGCTCATCTGTAATTTAAGTAATTAATAAGATATAATATTTATTGTACTGAACAAATGTGAGTAACAGCGCGCCGAAGCTAACATTAATATGCCTGGTGTTACTTAACATAACATAAAACTGTTAGTAACAGCGCGCCATAGCCGTTATTAGCAGTTGGACATACACATCTATTTATTTGTTCAAAACAATACAACAATTTCCTTTTACAGTTGCCATACTCTTTGGTCTGTGGAATGTGCTCTCAATTATTACACTGAGCGTAACATGCCTCGTCGCTGGAATCTTACAGATGATAGCTGGATTTGTGGTGATGGCACTGGAGGCGCCATGTTGCTTTCCGTGCATTGATCACGTGGGTAAAATAGCTGGGAAGGTAGATGAAAAGCCCATGTTTTTCCGAGCTGGGCTCTATTGCGCGTGAGTAAATTGAAATATGTAAAATAAATGCAATTCTCACCTAATTTTTTTGCAATTTTAGCATGGCAACACCGCCCATTTTGCTTTGCTTTGGACTGGCAAGCCTGTTTGGCAGTGGCCTCATTTTTGCAACCGGCGCAATCTATGGGATGATGGCGTTAGGCAAAAAGTGAGTATTAACTGGGTTAACTGAAGATCCAACGAGGTAGTTGGCTGGCTAGTTTTAGTCTATAAAGTTGCAGAGATGAGAAAAGAAGGCAAAAAATGCTAATCGTTACAATGTTCTCTCTATTCCTTCACGTGCTTGCGCTGTGATTATGCTTACAATTAAAACCAATATTGTTTAACACAAAAATAAAAAACAAAACAAAAAAAAAAAAATAATATAATAGAGCTTCGCGTGAGGACATGGCCGCTGCGGCCACATCGCCCACTCAAATGGCTGGTGGTCAGGCGGGCGGGCAGATGCAAATGGGCGGAGATCAACATATCACACTCATGGAAGATCCCGATGTTTGGCGTCCAACATAAGCGCATTAATTAACAGCATAAACTGCCAAAAGAAACATCATAAACAACACTAAACCCACAGTTATACACATACACAAACACACACACACACACACACAAACACACACACACACACACAAACACACACACACACACAAACACTCACACACAAACAAACACACACATACATACAAATAGGCAACAAAAAAATATCATTATAAACAATTGAGAAACAAATATTTTACGGCGCATAGTTTTTAGTGTTCGTTCCACTTAAAAGAAACATAATAATTAATAGGCAGAGAGCATAAGTAAATAAAAGTACACATAACAATAAACAAATAAATATGTATGCAGCCGGAAAACAGAATTACAAAACACCCCACCAATTGAAATGAAAAAGAAACTTTTCAGAATTGTTACTAATAAATAAATTAATGTTGCATCAAATGTTTAGTCATTTGACGTCCTTTTTGCATGCAGTTGCATTTCTCCATTTTAAAAATGTCCTTTGTCATGCGACGGTGTTGTTAAAAGTCAAGTTAAATATACATATGCATTAAAATACATATATATATATATATATATATATTATATTATATACATGTACAATTTATTTTTAGTGAGAAATTCTATTGATAATACTAAACTCGCTAGTTAACGACAGCTAATCAAAACAAAACGAAAAAATATAAAAATAAAAAAAACTGATTAGAAGACAGCAGCTTCCACACACATTGCCGTGTTTACACAATTTACCTGCAAATATAAAGGAAAATAATGGAAATTCAAATCTAGAACGGAAAATCAAGCAATATAAATGTACAAGAACTCAGAGACCATTAGCCTAATATTAAAGCGGCAAAACTATCGATAGTGCTAGCGATAGGAAACTTATTGCTAGTTTTGCGATATATTTAATATAAAGAACTTTTTCGTGAGATCCACAATTGAATCCTTAAGACTACGATCACAGCGTTCAAACGATAGTACTAACGACAGTTGTGCAGCTCCACTTTAAATGCTTGGCTTTAAATTAAAAATGTTGAAATGTTAATTGAGATAAATGTATGTTTTTTGCTCACGATATTTATAGTTATATGCCAGAATTGTTCATAATTTATTAGAAATCATTGCTATTGTAATTAATTAAGAACAAGTATTTCAAGAATTAATAATTTGCGCTTAAATTGTTAATTTATTAAGATTATTTAACTATTTTCGGTCTGCCAAGAACATTCCCTTAATTTATTGTTATATTTAGTATTAAAATAAGCTTTTGTTATGTAAAACTAGCAACACCCATAGAATTATACTCGCCACTTTATAAAAAAGAATCCTAATGGCTCCATATTGGCATCCAATGTGGCTTTCTCTCTATAGAATATACTTGCATTCTCAGAATATATAACTTGAGCCGACTCTCAGCTTCTCATATACCTAACAACTAGTTGAAGATTAGTTACTTAATTGAAAAAGTGAAATCTATAACGAACGTAACACTAAAAATCAACCAAGTAAAATATAAGTTATAGAACTCTCCAATAATAATAATAATAATAACAACAACAACAACAACAACAACAACAACTATAATAATAATAATAATAATAATAATAATAAGAAGAATAATAATAATAATAATAATAATAATAATAATAATAACAATAATAATAATAATAATAATAATAATAATAATAATAATAAATAATGAAAATATATATGTATACTATGCTAAAGAATTGTATATGCCAAACTGGCCCAGAACAGTCCCAGTTAAATGCCAATTTGCAGCGTCCAGCAAAAGCCAACTACAACAACAACAGCAAGACGAAGAAGTACGCAATAAAGTTATATTTTCTTGAGTAATTTAATTAATTGTAGTAAACAAATCATATATGTATGTAGTATAGTAAATTTCTGTAATTTTATTCATAGAATGCACTTGATAATATTATTTATTTATGTAATTGACTGGCATAAACGATAACGATAATGATAGGTGCATTTTTTCCCTATATTTAAAGACTACATTTTTGTATGCTTTTATCAAATCATTCTTTAGTTGATTTCTGCTATTTTGTAACTATTTATATATTATAACTATATAATATTTTTCTTTTAAAACTGTATGTATTCTTTACTTAGACTGGCATTTGGCAGAGCACGATTCCTTAGCTGAGCACACTATTATGTAATTTTTGCCCTATATCCTATTAAATAGTGTGATTGTTGTGAACTATCTAATTTTTTGCAGGCTATATAAACGATTTATATAATTTATATTTATTACTAAACTCTATCCTCTTTTTCTCATAAATCCTAGAGCGTCCGCTGATGATATGCGTGCCGCGGTACAGCAAAGCGGATATGGCGGAAATGCGTCGTCCACAACAAATGATCGGGCGGGCATTGTGAGTAATGCTCAGCCGTTCTCCTTTACTGGAGCTGTAGGCACGGATAGCAATGTGTGATGATATATATCTATGAATCGATGGTTAGTGGGATCGATGGATCTTGGGGGAGGGGGGTGTGCGATGAGAAAACAAGACTCAAACCGCAACGCAACGCATAAAAGGCAAACTTCTGTAAAGCAGCAATAACGGAAGCAAAAACAGCAGGCAACTAACTATCCACAAACCTATCAAGTTAACGTGTGCAATTTTATACTTCGTAATAAAATTTTCAACCAAGCATAAAGGATCTCTCTCGTTGTAGAGCTAGTGACAATGTTTATTAAATGAATGAGCAGATAAGCCCATAAACGAATGAAACCTCAAGAAACCTCTTTTAAGAAACCGTTTATTTTTGTGTTTAATTATTTCGGCGTTTTTCGTTTCACATTTTGTTGCCTGTGTATCATTCCAAATTTTATTTAACGCAAGAAACTTGTTTAAAATGAAAAAATTATAAAAAAATTATTATTGAACATATTTAAATTAAATTATTGAGAGCGATGGCATTATTATGTGAAATTTATGTTTAGTCATAGTTTAAATATACATAAAATATATTTAAATGCATAATACAAGTAACTATAAAATTATAAATAAATAAATGTATGTAAACCATATGAAAATTGAATTATACATACTTTAAATTATGTTAAATAAAATTAATTATACATACATATAGGCTTTTCTCAATTTTTTTCTTTATTATGATTAACTATTTCAATTGTTTATAAATATTTAAATATTTTACTTTTGGCAATGTAACAATTTAAAAAAAAAAAATTTAATTTAAATTAATTTAACTGAAAATTATTTAAAAACATGCTTATTAACAATTATGATTTATGCAGCTTCCTCAGAGCTCTCGCTATTGCTATTATTATCGTTTTCTGCTTCCTCTTCAGCATTATTATCTTTCAGCTGTTCCTTGTCGCCTTCCGTATCCGCCTCATCCTCCTCATCATCGCCGCTATCATTATCGTTTTCATTTTCTTCTGCAGCTGCATTATTACCGTTTGCCTCTTCGCTTTCTTGGGTTTCCGGTTCCTGCTCATTGGAGCCAGCCCAACGGAAGCGACGATCACTGATTTCCTCACCAGATATCGCAATGATTACAGCGAACAGCGCTTAAAATATGGATATTGGCCTTTAAATATTCCTTGAATCTCGCAGGTTCTCTTAACTTACCAAAGCTCATGACCAGAAACTTATTGGATAGCATATTATATTAGTTTGTTTTCATCAAGTGATTACAATGCTAACTGAAACGTGGGATACGCCTTTTATAGTGAATTTGTGATGATTGCCTTTGCCAAAAATTTCTATGAATTGGGTTAAGAATTTATGACAACTGTGCCAATATTTACATTTATTCACAATTTGGGTTAGTAGCTTTGAGGTTAACATCTAATGACTAGTTGATGATGATCTAGTTTTCATGTCACTGAATTGAGGTTAGTTCGATGATGATACGAGTATACGGAAATGGAACGATATATCGAAAAACTAGGCATTTTCATACCCAATAAGTAAGCATATTGCAATGGCGAAAGATATTGATGGGGTTAAAATAATGTGCAATTTAGTACCTTCAATAGAAACGTTGTACAATTTGAAGATCCTTTTCTCTTAAATTTCTATCGGACGACAGATCGATATCGAAAATATATTTTTATGAAAGCATAACTTCAGGCTGGGCATAAATACCGAATTAAAACTACTGCATACTTTCTAGCGTCACACAAAATTTTTACGCTGTGCTCTGATATTGATTGGATTGGCTCTGATTTACATTAGTGTTATGGTATTATTTTGTATATTCAATACTTATTCTTTATTAAAGAAAAACAAAATAAATGAGAACATTTATATTTATTTGCATTTTTTATAAAGAGAGTCTTGCTATATTTTGGTGTTATCTCTGGTATTACTTTTGGAGTAGATTCCAGTACTATATTTCAAGTTACGTCTACTATTGTGGCAGTATTTTTGAGATGCCTTCTGGTATTTTGGGAGATTTCCTCTAGTATTATATTTTGGAGAGGCTTTCCAATTAAAGTTTTTTTAACTTCATTATTATCCATTCCATTATTACTCCCTTATATTCCATTACATATTATTTGATAACTAATGTCTAATTTAGTCTCCTAGATAGTTAGTCTCTTAGTTAGTGTCTCTTAATTAGTTAATCTCTTAGTTAGTGTCTCTTAGTTAGTTAGTCTCTTAGTTAGTGTCTCTTAGTTAGTTATTCTCTTAGTTAGCTAGTTAGTCTCTTAGTTAGTTATTCTCTTAGTTAGTCGCTTCACAGGCATCGATCCAATCATTGTAGACATCGATAGGGTCTGATATAGGTATAATCTGCGACACATAAGATTCCTGGCACACGCGACATTTGATGTGACCCACCATCCGTATTCTGTCCCTGTTCAGAGAAATAGGATATATGTACATATACCAACATATCTGGTATAAGCAGAAGGATAATACTTACATAATGACATCACAAGAAAGTTCATGGTTACAAAAAGGACAACTAAATTGTTTGTCGAGATTTTGAATTTGCTTGCGTTTCGGAGGTGGCTTGCGCTTTGACTTTCGGCGACCCATTCTCGTGATATTTATATATCTAGTTAAATTCCAAGAACTCTGAAGGGAAATCAGACAAATTGTCGGAATTTGCGAGATTATAAGAATATTTTATTAAATACTCACACTTTAGAGATACTTTACTTGTGCGCTGGCTCACTTTCCGGAATAAACTGAAAGTTTTGATAGACGTTTCCATAACATAGACTTTGTAGTTGTCATTAGAATATCGAGGCCTGCTTTGATTGACTGTGTACGGGAATTGTAGTTTTTAAATACTTCTAATTGCGGAGGTTTTCAAGCTATGGCTTGAGGCTTGAGCTTAAAAAAAATGTTAATTTAATTTGATTATTTCATTAAATAATTCCTAAAAAATCTCTTAGCTGCCAAATGATTAAATCTATTCTACAAAAAAGCAATATGCATATTTCAAAGCAAGAAGCTTGATAGGTAATACCTGAGGGTATTAATTCCACATATTTTTATATGGAAACCACACTCAATCGATTGGGATCTTTGCAGCTGCCTCTTTCTAATGCCCTGAATGAATGGATAGGGATTTTTTGTAGTACTTTTTATATTATGCAATGTAGCATAAAATCGCTTGTCCTTTGTATTGAATCCTCAATTGATCTGTTTAAAGTATCGATTACAGGCTGCGCAGGGAATTTATTTGGATTGTTGTTGATATCGTTGGATATGTGGGTCAAGTGTTTGGAATCTTTTAGATAGACTTTCCCACAGTTTTATCTTTCAAGGCGCCGAAAGAAGATTTTTTCTGGCTAAAGCGCTGCAGGACTGCTAAAATTTTAAATAAAACTCTAAAGCCTGACAAAAATTCTGTTGACAGCACGAGTCTTTGGCGACCTGCTGTTTAACATATTAGCACCAGGAGATCACAGGACAACGGGCGGTGTTTTACAGGACAGCTGCAAGTGTCAACAGGCGACGACAGCGTCGGCGGCATCGGCGGCATCGGCGGCGAAGACGACAAAGTGAGCTGTGAACATTGTATTTTATTATTCCTGCAATGAAATTGTTCACTAAATACTTTGCAAAAAGTTTTAGCTCCAGGATACGAGAGCGGTACGCAATAGGATACTCATTTTTATATTTATTTTTGGCTATGCAGCTGTGCTGCACATTTATTGCATTCGACACATTTTTGTGAGTTACCCTGTAATTTTAATAAAATTCAGTACGACTAAATCAATGCTCTTTTTTTCTGTGTTTCTTGCTCTGATAGTCTCAGACATATATATATATATAAATGTGAGACTATAAATAAATATGAGACTATCCAGATATATATATATATTTATATATATATATTGCTGCCTATATAGACAATTAATTAAATTAGAAATTATAAGTAAGATTAAAATTACATTACATTTAAGCCTTCTGGGGTATTAAATACAAATTATTTTTTTTTTTATGGTCCAACATTTGCTGCACAGGATTGGAGAAAACCCAAGCAAAAAACCCCAATCAGACCGGGAAAGAAGGCGAAAAAGAAATATAAAGATTGTTGAAAATAGAATGAAAATAGACTAGAATAGAAAAAAAGATAGAAAGTAAGAGAGGAATAAAGTAAGATAAGGACAATCCAGGAGAACACAAACCAAAAAAGAAGCAGTGTTGCCAAGGCAGCAACCACGTCAACCATCAATGATTAGGGTTTTCTCGAAGATAGAACAAAAGAGCAGATTTTAGGTGTAAGAGAGAGAGTTCTAAAGAGATAACGTGATAAAATTCGTTGTAATTCGAGCACAGTACACGGAATCGATTGTGCAACTCATAGTCAGTTGTGCAATTAGATAAAAGTAAGGGATAATAATTTCTTGTTAGTCTACGAGGAGCTTGAAAGTTAAGACGAGATAATAGAAAAGGAGAGTTAATGACACCGATAATTAATTTATGAAGAAAAATAATACCAAGTAGAGTTCTACGGTTAGTTAATGAAGGGAGATCAATGAGTAAGAGCGTATCAGAGTACGGTGGAAGACGGCGATCGGGATCCCAGTTTAAGCCACGAAGGGCAAAGAGGAGGAATTGCTTTTGTATGGATTCAATACGAACTTGATGGATTCCATATTGAGGACTCCAAGCACATGAACAATATTTTAGTATGAGGTGAACTAGAGAAGTATAAAGGATTTTCGTAACAAAGGGGTCATTAAACTCCTTGGACCAACGTTTAATGAATCCAAGAACACCCTTGGCTTTGTTAGTTATAGAGGAGATATGCAGAATGAAACTAAGTTTGGCATCAAAAAGTACACCAAGGTCTTCCACAGTCGGTATACGATGCAATGGTACATTATCAAGCATATACGTGACTAAGTGTGGAGTAATTCGACTAAAAGTCATAAACAAGCATTTAGAAATATTTAAATGCAACTTATTAGCCTGACACCAAAGATGCATGGAGTTACAGTCATTTTGCAGACATATATAGTTAGAAGGATCGTTGTAAGAAAGAATAAGTTTCACATCATCAGCATACATAAGGATGCGTGAGTAGGGCAAAATAGATGCCAGGTCATTAATAAATAATGTGAAAAATAATGGACCAAGATGACTACCTTACGGCACACCCGAAGTAACAAATACGGGCTTAGAAATTTCGGATCTCAACAGAACTCTTTGGGTCCTGTTTTTTAAATAAGAGGAAATCCAAGTCAGAAGTGTGGGGGGAATCCAATGCGATCTAGCTTGAAGATTAAAAGATCATGATTTACAGAGTCAAATGCTTTACTGAAATCAGTATAAATGACATCTGTTTGCATTCTACTTAGGAATCCATCATTCACCAATAATGTGAATTCAAGCATATTTGTCGTGGTAGACCGACTCCTAATAAAGCCATGTTGAAAAGGGGAAATTATCGACTTACAGAGGTGCTGCAAAGTTGATGTTACAATTTTTTCAAATAATTTTGGGATCGCAGACAACTTTGCAATTCCTCTGTAATTCGATATATTGGATTTAGCTCCCTTTTTGTGAATTGGGATAATATACGATTCCTTCCAAAGACAGTGAAATCCAGCGGAATCAAGAGATAAGTTAAAAAATTTGAGTAGGGGAAGATGTAAAGAGCTCCAGCATTCTCTGAGTACGCAACTTGGGATCGAGCCCAGGAGAATATGAAGATTTTAAAGTTTTCATTGCTGTAACTAGATCGTTATCAGTAATGATAGGAGCAAATAAATAGTTAGAGGAAGAAATAGGATAAGGATAAGGGTAAGCGATATTGTTAATGGAAGAAGTGTAAGTAGATTGAAAGAAATTTGTAAAAAGGTTAGCACTAGTTAAGTCGTCAATGGATCCCTCATTCTTCAGGAAAAATATAGGAGGCATAGACGAACTGTTGCGCTTAGAATTTACAAATTTATATAACAGTTTAGGATCCCGCTCAAACTGATTCCTGCAGCGCATAAGATACTCATTATAGCATTGAGAGTTAAAGAAGAAGTTTAGTTTAGTTTTAATATTTTTTAAATTTGAAAGTCGACGTGTAATGTATATATATATATATATATATATTGATAAATAGAAAAACTATTTTTTGTTTTGTTATTGAAATTAAATGTAACGCAAATAATACGTTTATTTTCTGTATCTTTATTTATATCTCTAATTGTTTCTCTATCTTCATGAATATTTTTTTAGATCCATTAAATTTTTGTCTAGAAGTAGGCTAAATTTTTCATATCTAGCTCAAAAAATCCGCAAAAATATCTGGAAAGTATGCGTAGAAACTTTGTGTTGTCTTCTCTGAATTACAAACAATTCGTACTGCTGCATTATACCCTTTATTGCACATTTTATAGCTACAGGGCATAGAACTACATGTAAGCAATTACACAGAACAAGAAATTATTTGTTAAAAGGATTTTTTACTTTTTGTAGGCTGGTTAATCGAACTGCTTCCTGGGGAGCTTAGGCCGCCGCTTCCGCCTTGAGTCTTTCATCAATTGCAGCCTCCTTTTTAATCCCATCTTAAGTTTTATTAATCTCTTTTCCGATATCCTTAGCCAGCTGCCATCGTTTGCCTTTTGTGGCTGCTTCGGCTTCGGCATCAACTTCAGCTTTAGCCAGTTGACCATTTGCTGCCCTTTTGTTTGGCTTACTTCAATGCACTGCCGCTCCTTTTGCTCCTTTTTTCTTTTCTAAGTTTTTGTTCTTTTTTGCTACTACTCTTTGTTCATTTGCTTAAACGCATCTTATCCTATTAAAGTGTGCTCGCTTCAAAGTCCTTTCGCAGAAAATTGACCTTTTTTGCAAATATTTCCGCCAGTAGCTCGGCTTTCTTTAGCTGCCTTCAAGCGCACACTAATTGAGTTGTTCATATCTTTAGATGGGATTTCTGAAACATAAGAGTCGAGTTCCGCCTTCTAATTGCCAGTTGTTTTATGTTCTTTCTTTGAAATTAAAAGAGAAATTTAATTTTCAAACATATTTTCTATAATAAACAAAGATATTCTATAAAAGAACTAATCCATAATAATTTAAAATAAAAGGAATTTTCAAATTTTAAAATTTTTTAAATTTATAAAGAGATTATAAAATGAAAAGTAAAAAACTGGAAAGAAATAATAAGCTTCTATGGCAACTAATTGAAATAGATGCAAAAATCTATTATTTTAAAATTATAAAATTTCTTAAGTTACTTAAAAAAAAAAATGCTTTCAGTGCAACAACTTTTGCACTGATTGTTGCTATAGGAGCGATGTATATGATATAACGGACGGATATCAATGATTTACCTTTAAAATCCACCCACTAACATTTAACTTGTAAACTTCAACAAGATAATTTGAAACAAATTATCAATACAACAACTTTTTGACCGATTATTCGAATGGCAGTTATATGATATGGTTGCCGATCTGCCCGAAGAAGGCTACATTACAAATTTCTTTCACCTAGCCTAGAAACTGAGAGAATGGTTGTCTTAGAAACAGATAGAAGGACGGACAGACATACGGATATGATTATATCGACTCGACTTGACTCTTCGTACTTATCAATTTAGTTGGAGATGTCTCCTGCATTACGATATTTCGGTTTGGTTTTACATTTATAGAATATTTAATAGCGTGAGATGAGTTAAAAATAAAATTGGAAATTTTTTAGATAATAATAAAATTGTATCTACGCATCTGCATTTATTATACTAGTCGCGTCTATAGCATAATTTTCAATAATAAACCACAGTTGTCAATCACAAGCTTCATATAACCCTCATCATTATAGAGACCATTAAAAAAGACCAATCACACAAACAGGCCACACCTGAGCGACTCTTCTATTTGAAAAAGCTTTTTAGACCATAAAGCACTATGAGTATTTCCCTTTCTGCCCAATTAGATGTTTTAAATACCATAAAATTATCAAGTTGAATATTGTTTTTTTTCTGGTGTTTTTTTTATTAATATTCAATGGCCATGTCTGTAGTATTCCCCCAGAACAATATTTCATCAAAAATGCAATGGGTCCCGGCGCCTTAAAACATGATTATTAATTAAAATTCCCAAATCAAAATCAAATTACCACTAAAAAGAAGAGAAGAATGCATAAAATGAGGGGAAAAATCGAGCCGCATGTCGCCAGCGGCTTCCGCTGCGCTGCGTCTTCTGGAGGCACCTTCCAAGAATTTTTGGAAACTGAAAAATGCTATTCGGAAAATGCATATTAAATATAATAAAATTAAATTATGCATAATTATAATTTTTGTTGCCTGCATTTAAACAAAAACTAAGGGCAGGCACCACGGCAGGCAGCACAGGCATAAAGCAAATCCCATAAAAATGTCATAAGGCGCTGAAAACGAGAGGAGCTAATCTGATGTAGGGAATATTTACCATACTCTTTTTGTTTTCGTTTTTTTTTTCTTCTTTTTATTGGGACACGTGTGGAAAGGAACAGAGCGCGCTGCAGCCATATTGGGCGCATTAAACTGTCGTACTATTTTTTTGAACAAATCTTCTAGGCGATACAATAAAAATGCAATCTAGAGTAGAGTAGTTCGTTAGCTAGCTTAAAAGTTCAATTCAATTGAACATTTTTTAGAACAATATTTTTAAAATTTGCAGTATCATTGATAAAAAATCATTTCTGTGATACAATAAAACAGTGAAATAAATAAATTATCTAGTATGATTAGGTAAATATAAAAAGAATTATATACTCGGACATATGTTATTTATTTTTAATTTTAATTTACTTTTTATTAATATTATAAATTTTGTATGACAAGAAATTAAAAAACATTTTATTTCTATTTCTATTAGCTATGTCTGTTTCTGCGTTTTCAACCTTCGTATTTATAACCATTTCAATTTTGTTGGCTGGTGTAATAGAATTTCCATAAGGCCGATGAACGCGATTGGGGCAAAAAATGTTTTTGTGCTCAATTAGCGTATAACATTGTCACAACCTTCCGGCAGCCCCCCAAGGCAACGGAGGGTACCTTATTCTCGTCTGCCGGCTGCGTGCTCCCGAATCCCATCTCCCCGTCTCTCTAGCCACCACACCATCAACAGGTAATAAGCTGATTTGGTATGCGAGTCAGAGCAGAGGGAGAGAGCGAGTGCAAATGGAAGAGAAACCCTTTTTGCCTAATGTTCATTTCCATGCGTTTTTCCCGGAAAATTATGGCTGGCAGGCAGCGCGGCCACAAAGTGCTCCGGCCATAGTTGTTGCCTCCACCCTATATTTTAGCCTCTCGGCTTACGCGTGGATGCGATTTAAATTATGACAAGGAGCGCTGGCTTCCTGGCGCCAGACCTGTTGGATTTTGGTACACTCTCCAGTGCCTGCTTAACGATTTAAATAATGTTTTGGGGCAAGACAGGAAGGATAACAAGCGCGGTTCTATGGAACTATAAATTTTCAAGCGGACTGCATTTTAATAAGAAGTGGTTTGGGGATTGGATTACAGTAGCAGCTGAAACCAGTAGCAATGTGGAACCAACTAATCTTATCGAGCACTGACAATAAGCCAATTAGTAGGCAGCAAAAAACAAACATTGCGCAAAAGGTTTCAGGATATATTTGCAAGAAATGCTACCAGGGAAGCTGTTAGTCCAAAATGAGAGTGAGACATCAGGACAAATATCAAACGCAGCTGCGCCGCCAGGACGATACAGAAGAATGTCCTAAGTCAAATAGCAAGATGCTCGCGTCAACCATAAAACAAGGCACAAAGATAAAACGCATGCCGGAGCCAGGATAAAGGACCTCATCGGAGACCGCCCCTGGCGAATGGACAGTCTCTAATTTGTGAAACTTGCCTACAGTTTAGAAATCGCCTACCTAAATCCGAAACCCTCTCTATAGAGAGAAGCGAGACTTACTCATAAAAGAGCATACTCCCTAGCTGCCATGACATTTGAGATTTTGCAGTCGATGATTTTCAATGCCGGACAATGTCCTCCTGACAATTCTATAGACATCTTCATGAAAAGCGCAATTCTACTCGGTAACTGGCCATAAAAGGCAGCCGAAAATTTGCCATAATCATGACGTTTTTATAGGTTTTTGTTCTCTTTTGGCTCTTGCTGTTTTCTACTGAATAGTTAGATGTCGTTTTTCCTTCTGCTTTATCACATAATCGTTGTAATGTTGTATCTAAACAGGAGTTGGACTAGAATACCTTCATTGTCAAACGTAATCTGGAGAAATGATCTTTGTTCTATTATTCCTTCGTTTTTTTGATGTCTAACTCAAAAGAATTCATATAATTTTTCAAAAGATTTTATTTTAGATCTGTATAAACTACTTTTTTATAACTATATTCTATACCAGAAGTTTTCCTACATTTATTTAAATTGTTGTATATTTTTAGAGAGATGATTATTGTTTTTATTTTTTCATCGGTTGTTGAAAGGAAAAGAAAAAGAAATTATATCAAATTTATTTTGTTTTTTATTAAAGTTTTTACTAAATCCCCTCGAAAACATTCTGCATATATTATATTTATATAA
Organism: Drosophila repletoides; assembly: GCA_018150835.1. Taxonomy (NCBI): domain Eukaryota; kingdom Metazoa; phylum Arthropoda; class Insecta; order Diptera; family Drosophilidae; genus Drosophila; species Drosophila repletoides. Next base: position 2,680,836 of record JAECWQ010000231.1, read on the forward strand.
TTTGAGTGAAAAGAATTCTCTTTATATTTATTTGAGTTCTGTTTAAACGTAAGTAATGCACTTACATTTAAATATTATGTCTTTCCAAATTAGATTATGCTCAATAAAATAATTTTATTCGTTTTGTTTTTGACGCTAAATATTTTTATAAACTATCTGACTGCCCTTCAATAGTATCTGCTCCAAACCGATTTATAATCCGTTAAATGTTGCCCACAAGCAAATATGTATGTGTGTAACATATATATTCCGGAAAGCCGAAACTATAAATTATCAGACATTCATAGGTCCGGTGAGAAACTGTACAATAAATCCCCATAGAACGTTTTTCATTTACTGAAAACGTAACTCATGAATATTTCAGAACATAAATACCCAAAAAAAAAAAAAAATAAATAAATAAATAAAATAAAAAAGAATAACTAAAAGCCATAAAAATAAAATGCAAAATGTGCGACAGTCGCCGAAGTAAAATCAACAAATAAACAAAAATTATTCACAGTTTTATTTAGGATCTGGCTTTCTATTTTTAATATTATTTTTTTGTTTTTTTTTGCTCTCTGATGGTAGATGAGAACTGGAAGCTGGCCAAAAGCAACAATCACAAAAGTAACCTCAAAAATTTCAATAAAGACCACAACAAAGCAATTTATATAAAAATGCCACACGAGTGGAAAGTGGTGAGGGGAGAGAGGAGAGAGCAGTAGGACAGACGGCAAATAGAACAAAATATTGGATAAAGCCGAAGCGGAACGGGGGCAGAGAAGCAACTTCACTGGTTGGGGACCCGGCACGACATTTTAACAAAACAATAGAAATCAATTGATTGCGTTGTGGGAAGCTTAGCACTTGATTTCCGTTCTGTTGTTGTTAGGTTTTTGGTAGGGGTTTGGGGGTTCTTCCTGGAGGTATAGGATATATGTATATGTACATGGTATGGGATATTGGGAGTATTGCGTGAGCCACCCAAAAAAAAAAAAAAAAAAAAAAAGCCAAAGGACTCGCTGCTGTGGTTATTGTTGTCGTTACTGGCGCTGCGTTGTAGTGCGGCTAAAATTCTATTTTTCCAATTTTTGCGCAATTTATTGCATTGTCAAGGGATTCGCAGTGAAGCAGGAGCAAAAAAAAATTGAGAAAAAAAGTGAAAAGAAAAGCAAAAGGCATAAGAAAAACACCAAATACAAATACCAAACAAGTTGGGGCTCGAAATAAAAGAGCTCTCAACTAAAAAGTACCCTGCAAACCATTAGTTGACTAATATATAAAATGATCTATGTGTATAAATAATAATAATAATAATAATAAAATATTCCATGACTGACTAAAAATACGTATTTCTGAAGTGAGCACAAATAAATACATAAATAGATTCAGATAGTAAGTCTCAGTTTTTGTTGTTGTTTATCATGAAGAGAACTATTTATCGAGAACTACTTTATCCGATTCTATATTTGAATTGGACAGCCTTTTCCTTTATCTTTGAGAGTACAGGGTATAAAGACCGAGTACAAATACCAAAACATAGTGCGGCTTGTTCGATGCTATGTGGGTTTTGGTGGGTCGGGTGTCTGTGGCTAAGGTTTGCTTATGGTGCTGGAGCTTTGGGGCTTTTGTGTGGCAAGCGTAAAAGTAAACAAAGCTAAAAGCGGAAACGCAAGTGAAATAATGCCGCAGAGCTGCAGGGAGCTCAACAAACGGCAACAACAGCAACTAAACATCAATAAGCATTGACTAACTGGGATACGGGTATGAGTCTGCCCAAGGAAAAAACGAAGAAAGGAAGAAAAGGGGAGGTAGTACGGAACCTGGATATGGAACTGCTCCACTGACTGCCAATTGGGGAGTCACAGCATTAATAGCTGAAATTAAATAATCGCTCCTTAAGCGAGAGAACTGAAGACGAGATGCAGCACAAAAGAATAAGTGAAGACCCAACTGGGATTTGGGTTTCGATTGAATAAAATTAATTTTAATTGGTTTTGTAGCGGACCAAAGAAGAACTAGTGAGCATAGTACTGGAATGATTTATAGTGTAGGGCTTTGCAAGCATTCGGTGAACTCTCTAACAGTTTTAAAGTATAATTTACAGCACTGTTCTTGCTTAAAATATGATGTGGGTTTCCTTGCGAATTGCCATGAGTTTTATTAAAAATAAATCTATTGGCGTTTGTACAACATTATAACAGCTTTTAAGTATGTCAGGCAATAGTCTAGAATATAAAACACCTTGTATAACACTGTATAGTATAACAGTGTTAAGAAGAATATTTTTAGATAATTTATAAAACATAATATTTTATATTTATTATTTAACATTAAATTTTATATAATATTCAATGATTGCATATCAATATACATTTTAAAATAGTTTCAAGATATAACAGATGCAAGGCATATTACAGTTAATAACATTATTATAAGCGTTTGAATAACAGTGTATGGTTTTTTTTTTTGTAAATATATATAACACTTACTTAAACCTAAATTTAAACTTCTTAGTCAAATTAAAATTTCGATTCTATACGAATTACCTGCACATCTTCCAGCTGATTTATAAAGTGACTCATTGCCCAGTTGTGACTCACTGTGCTCTTGGGGGAGGGTAATCTCCATAAAAAACCCACAAATTGTCAGTCTAAAGATTTTTATCGCAGCAAACCAGAAAATAAAATACATTAGAACTTGACAGGGTCGCGCGTTTATTAATAAAATTTTATTATATTCCTTAAAAAGTTCGAAAAGGAATATCTCGGAAAAAAGATGAAGAATGAAGGATGAAGAAAAAAGAAGCTACGAGTACCTTGATAAGCATCAGCTTCATAAAGGGTACTAATAAGAAGAAGAAATACATGGAATATTATTTTTATGTGTGTGCATGTTTTACCTGCAACAAAATATGATAAAAAAAAGGTTTGGATTTGGGCTTAGACAGCTGTCTAGGGCTCTACACCTGTTGATAAGGCGGCTAATTTTTGAGTGTGGGCCCATAAAAAATAAACCAAAAACATTTCCAACAAATTAGTCGATGATTCGGTTACCCTTAAGAGTTCAAGGGTCCTAGGGATAGCAACAAAAATGTTTTTTTTTTGTAAGAAACCATCTCCATAGGAAGAATTATCCTTTGGGGGCGATGTCTACATAGATAAAGTGTGAATTTTTGGGCTGTGCTTAAAGCCAAAATGTAATCAAAATAAAAGTAAATAATAAGAAGAAAGGTCCAGTCAGTTAAATGGGAAGCTGTCGTCCAATTTCCCCCTACAACAAAAAAGGAAGAAAAAAAAAATAGAAATAGAGAGTGAAATCAATGCCGCAATCAAAATCATTGCAACAGCAAACTTGTCTAAGCCTTTTTTGGGTTTGATCCTGAAACTATCCTTGAAGGCTGCAGCCAGTCGAGTATGTTGTTGTTTATTTTTGGTGCCTTTGGGCGTTTGCCTGGCAATTTTATTATACTTTTTCCGAAAATGTGTGGGAAAAAAACCGGAGTTTCATATATTCAGATAAACATGAGCCTTTTCATTTGTTGTTGTCCTGGCTTGGCTTCCTTCAAGTAGCTAGAACGTTGATTGAATCTTAAGGATAGCTTGAGCCTTCTTCCTGCCTGACAGCCTATTGAAAATTTGATTTCAGGTTAAACGCAATTAAATTTTGCCTTAGGCTTTGATTTAATTTCTCCTTTTTGGCCCTTTCTGCCTGTTGTTTACGGTAGAGTAAATTGAAATTTTATGCATTTTCCCATAGTTTGTTGTTATTATTATTTGATATTGTTGTTTTTGTTGTTGTTGGTTTAGGCTCTGCGGCATTTGCTCAGTTCGGTCAGCTGTCGAAACGATTTGAAATTATTTTGCTCCTGCTTGCTGTGGGTTGTGGATGCTCACAGGCATTGATTAATTGTTTCTATAAGCGAGAATTCCATATATACTCGTATAACACTACATCTCTAGTAGGAAAATATTGTTTTTGTTGACTGTCTGGATTAAAATTGTCTTGGATTTTTGCCTGCACTAATTGGTTTTTGAGGTTTAATTTCGGCATATTTCTTGAGTTATGTCCTCTGCGAATTTCTCTAAGCTTTAAGGCAATTTAATGGCTTTATAATACAGCTCGTATCATTAGCAATGAATTCTTTGCTGGGTATTTTTATTAGAATTCACATCCAATCCATAAGTAATACAATTTACAATCGGACAACAATATCATATAGATGTTATAGGAAAAGGTTCTGGTTTTTTAAGATAGCTTGATGAAACGAGGGACGTCGAAGATCGCCTTTCCGTACTAGTTTTCTAGTATTAATATCTATATTATGAGCTTATTCAATGAATATTTTGTTCACTTAGATAATTTGTACATTACTTTTCTCACAATTCTCTGTTTTTTTTTTAAGTTTATGCCCAAGCAATTTGAATTTTCCTTTTCAATTTTGTATTACATGTACAATGCCTTGGCCAAGTTCAATGCCAGGGAAATGTAGTTCCAATGAGGTTTAAGGCGCCAACAAGCCAACAAGAAGTCGTTCGAATGTTTCACGCTTACTTGGCGCACCAGGCTAAAAAAATGTTTATACCCTAGCCAAGATGTTTTAGCCATGTCTAAGCTGAAAAGAAGCTGAAGTTTGAGTTTGGCAAGGGAGCCGCAGACGCGTCGAGCACCATAAAATTCAATAAAACGCATATTTGCTGTCATTTGTTCCGAGTTTTGGGCGCCAAAGTGCCACAAAATTTTGCTGGAGTTGCAGGAAAAGCGAGAAAAGCTGGAAAAGCGTCGAAAATGGCGCTAAAGTTGCTAAGAAAACACAGACAAACAGACGGAAAAACAGACATGTTGGAACATTTTTATTTACCATTTACCCATCCACTTATTTTCGTCTCCGTCTCCGTTTCCATCTCCATCTACATCATCATTATTATCATCATCATGTTCATCATCTCTAAATGATTATAAGCATTTTTGGCTGATTTAGCATATTTTTGCTTGTCTCTCTGTCTGTCTCTCAGAGTCTCTGGCTGGCACGCACTTCCGCTTCCGCGTTTTTGGTTTGACGTTGGCCTAAAGACTTCCGCTTTCAGCGGTACTCTAACTTCATTTTCATTTCTTTTGCTTTTTTTTGCTTCTAGCGTGTGCCATGAACTTGACAGTTGTTGTATACCCTGCATTATAAAGACAAAGGGTGTATTCTCTTTCAATTTAAGGCTTTAAGGCGCTTTCAAATGAGTATTAATTTATTCAGCAACTTTGCTTTGTTTACTCATATGTTTGTTAGCTTGTAAAAGAATTGTTCGCAATAATTTGTTATATTCTAAATTGGGTTGAAACATGCGTCGTTTTTTGATTACAGGGTATTTACTAGTGCCATAATGCCAATAGGGTACCTCTTTTACTTGGTTTTTGTTTGTTTGCATATGTCGGGAGCGGTATTGAAGGCTGACGGGGAAGTCGGTTGGGCAAATGTGCAAATTTGTTTTGCTAATGTTTATGCAAATACGCGAAAGCACATCAAGAGTGGAAGGACTGGGAGAAAAGGGCGGAGCCTCAACTCATCATATACCCCGTCTCATATTTAGATGAAGTTGACTGTTGCTGTTTATGAAAATGTCTCGTAAGTAGATGGTTCTACTTCAGCTCCTCAGTCTCAGTCTCAGTCTCAGTCTTTTATTCCTCCCCCACGCTTCTTATGTAAATTTAATGCTAAAATGTTTATTTTAGTAAGATTTGCTTAGCTCTCTAAATGCTGCCTCCTAATGTAGTAGGCGGCTGGGAGTCATGGGCGTGGACGTGGGGGTGGGGGTGGACCTGGGTGTGGGTGTGGGTGTGGGTGCGGGTGTGGATGGTAGCCAAACCTGCTCGTTTTGTGGTTCTTGGGGGTCGCCATATAGCGTCCATAATGCTAAACGACGCATAATTGAAACATTATGTCAGATTATTGTTAGCAAGCGCACAGATTTACTTAGTAGACAGTTTTTTGCTCCTTCCCCACTTCTCTCTTATTCTCCACTTTCTGGACTTTATTTGGCCGAAAAATTGCTGACAGAGTGTGAGGGTAGATAAGTTGTGTAGAACATACGAGCAATGTCAAATAGATTTGCTTATTTAATGCTGCACACAGATATGGGAAAATATGAAGCAATTTACGAACTGGAATGGAGTAGTTTGAGTAATGGCAACGATAAGAAAGCTCGGAACTTCAGCCGAAATGGCGAAAATAATATTTTTAGTTTTGGATCCTTGCCTACTTTTAGGAGCTTAATAATAAATGGAAAAATCCTAAGTGCTGCGTTATCTTTAGAATAAAGTACTAGCCTATGAAAATTAAATCGAATATAAAATTATAGAAACTCTCAAATTAAGCTATGAATAAAATAGTTGTAATTTTGGTGAGTCCCTGTTTTGGGTTTTGCTTGAAATTGAATTCCATTTTTGAAGCAGAAGTGAGTTGATGCAGAAAACCATTTTCTTCAACCATTTTATTTACATCTTATCAGTGGACTTCATTCTAAAGGATAATATCGGGGCAGGCTGAAGTTGAGTAGCATTAGTTTCACTTAAAAGCCAGCTTTATCTTCCTTTTTCTTTTGGTTTATTTTCTTATCGATTAAATTAGTTTCACATTTTGAACTTTTGAGTGGCTTCTTCAATATGTTTTCTTTTGTTCCGCGCCAATCCTAAGTCATGTGATGATTAATGAAGCTTTAAATCGCGCGTAAACCGAACTCATTTTTTCACGTTAAACCAACAAAGCGAAGCAGAAACTTTTAAATTCGTTCAACGTTTTGCCATTAATATCGCATTTATCAATATCAGAGTTTTTCTTGCAAACGTATTATTTTCTTTCCTTTCCCATTCGCTTTTCTGTTTTCTTTCTTTTTTTATGTGCAGTTTTCATTCGCCAGAGGAAAATAGCAGTAAGTGGAAAAACCCATTTTCATTATACAACAATGCCACATTTCTCTTTTTCCGGTTTATACCATTTAGATCGATTGCATTTTATAGTTTGTTTTAATATTGTTGATGTTGTTGTTGTTGTTGTTGTTATTGCCTCAAAGGACGCAATAGTTGAAGGTGGACAGGAAACTGAAGATGGGAAACTGTCGCCAGGGCAGGCATTTATTTTAGCTTCCTTTGGACCCCCGGAAGCGCTACAAATTGTCTGCTTGTAGTTCTACAAAAAAATATTTTATTGCTTCCTTTTCATTTCAACTGAGTCTAACATCCGTTTGCGGCTCATACAAGGCCGCATTGTCCTTGCCTCTGCTCCTGATGCCATCAAATTATATCAAGTGTCCTTTTTTCTACTGCCAAATTTTTACTTCTATTTTCAGTTTTTCTACAATTCAATTAGGCATTCGCCTTTGTGCATTAACCAGCAAGAGCAAAAGGTCAAAGTGAACTTATTCCAGCTTCCTCGCTGGGTCACTTTCTGAAGAACCAGAATAAAGGTAAGGGTAGGAATCTGATAACTATGAGCAAAATGAACTGGAGATTGACAGTACAATATACAGAACTTACAGTACGAAAAAAGGGCAAGAAACTGGTAATCAAAACGCTGAAGGTTAGCAAATCTCTCTATATAAAAACTCATCGCTAGCTTAAAGTGTAGTCTATAAGAAAAATACATTTGGGCTTTAGATTTATGTATGTACATTTTCTATGGCAAAAGAAGGGATATTAGAAAATATAAACTGTTTTGTTTCTTACCCGATCAAGTTCAAGTTTATTTTCAGAACTCTAAGCTCAAATTTTACGTGTTTTCCTTTGTTTTGTTTGAAAATATATCCTTCAACAGAATGGAGTCCAAGGTAGTAAAAGGAATAAGCTAATTCTTAATCGATTAATTTCAAATTCAAGTTTAAAATTCTAAGCTAAAATCCATATTATAATATATTATAATATCCCCTATTCAACATTTCATATTTTTATTTATATTGAATCAATTAAACCAATTAAAGCTGATTTTAACTTTGTTACTTTTCTATGCAATGTTCTATGTTTTTCTGTTTCTATGCAAACTAATCTCTCAGTTTTTGAGCAAGATAGATGAAATTCGGTATGGAGCCTTTTTTGGAGCTATCCAGCTTGGACAACTATATCCTACAGCTCCCATGAGAACAAACGGTTAAAATAAATAAATTTAACAACAATTTTGCAATCTAGTGTAAAATTGATTTAACACCCAGGTTTCATCCAGATATCTAAATCTAAATATCGATTATTTCTTGCTATGGCAGCTATATAATGTTCATAATATTGCATATTGCAGTCCAATTCGGCTAGTGCCAACAGAATATTTTCCCAATCAAAATAAATTGCAAGGCTAACATTATTTTTACTGAAAACTGAATCTGAAATTTAAAAACTTTTTAACAAGCGATGTAGCATAAAATGGTGCAAAAATCATATATATTTTTGTATGGCAGCAGGTGCTATAACAGATTTCTTGTGTAAGCCAATTAATACTTCCTATGCCAATTTTTGATGCCTGGATCGCACCGATGAATTGGTTCGTTTGTTATTCATGAATAATGTTTACATAGAGACGTAGCGGTTGCCCTTCTTTAAGCCATAATCCTTCAACACAATCAACATTGAAATGACACCTAGAAATTACCCATTCCTCCCGTTTCACACTCACATTCACCCACACACACGCACACACACAGACACACCCACAAATGCACACATACGCACAGTTTATACACTTTGAAATACACAATTTTCGCAGTAATTAATCAAATTAAATAAGGATATTCAACAAGGGGGCGACTGAGAGGTTATCCTTTAACAAAGTTAATTGAAAATGTTGCGGTTTTAGTTTGGCAGGGGCTGGGAAGATTTCTATGACCTTTTGTCAGCTGCAGAAATGTTTTCTCTTTAACACTGTCAATTGGCAGCAGGATCAGGCATCAATATCAGCATCACCATCAGGATCAGGATCAGGACTCACGCACTGTGGCAGAACAATTACGCAGACGATTAGGCACACCGCTAAATTCCAGTCAGTACCTATACACCCCCTCTCTCTCTATTGAATTCTTTTCCTGCTCCTAAACCGTTTGCTACTCTTTTCTATTCCCTTTTCTTTTCGCTGGGATCTGCCAACTTTTATCAGCTGTGAAACAGTTGCCACTGAAATGGTGCAGAAGTCGTTAGATAGATGGGCAGCAAGGCAAGCGAGAAAATCAACCAAGGATATTCGACCATATGTACACTCAGCGAAAAAAAAGGTATTTACACCCTAAAGTATAATTTTTTGTTTTCTTTTCTTTCTAAATATTTAAAGTATATTCTGCTCTCTTTTATTTTTGAATGCTATAAAAAAAAAAAAAAACGACAAGAATATGTTGAACTGAAACAAAAAAAGAATTAAAAATTTGGTTTCTCCCATTAGAATCTGACATGGACATCTTCCTTGAAATTTCAACCTTTAGTATAGGAATCGCTAGGTTTTTTCTCACAGTGTATATATGTAGGAGTCTGAAGAATGCGCCAATCCCTACACAATGCCAATAGTAAACCCATTTCTATAGCGTTGCGCGTCGTTTAAACAAAAAACATTGCGAAAATTGCTTTACAACTGATTAAACACTGAACAAACGCACGGCACGTTTAAATTTGGGTTAAATAGATTATATGAACTGGAAGTGTTATGAAGTGATGTGGTCCGCTTGCTCTCTATCCTCCGTTGCCTCCCTCCTGCTCTTCCTTAGCATTGTTTTCTTTTATTTCCGTTCGCTTTTGGCTTTTTTCTCAGCTCATCGATGAGTCCTGGCTGCGCTGCCTTTTCACGCTCCAAGTGTGCTAGTTAATGGATTTCGTAGATGTTAACCACAGTTAAGGATTTAGATTTTGTTTTCTTTTCTTCGTTTTTCGGACTTTGTGGGCTTTATTCATTGGTGTGCCGATTGTCCTTTGATACAGGCGGGATACTTCGTGGGGCAGGACAGTTCTGGCCTTTTGACCTTGTGGATAATCGTTTGTTGAATGTTCGGGCGACTTGATCAGGTTGAATAATTTTAAAATAATGAGAAAATGTGAGAAATTGAAAAAGTTTTAATGAAAATGCTTTGAAAAGTAAATAAATTGCAGGGTGGAGAACCTTTTTAAAATTGATTGAAATGAAAGGGGGAAAAACAGGCTGCAGATAATTAGAGCTTCAATGGATTGATAGAATTTTGGCAAAAAAAGAAATTCAGAATAAAGAAAGAACTTAAAAATGTTTTTCGATATTTTTAAAATATAACGCAAGTTTTTTTTTATTAAAATATAATTTAATTTTTGAAAATTGGCCAAGGAGTATTAGATAATAATGTAGTAAACTGAACTAAAGAACTAATTAGTCTTTTTGAATATAATTTCATCAGAATTTTGTACACAAATTACCAAAGAATTAAATAAGGCAACGAGCTGTGAAATCTTTTTTTGAAATGAAGAAAACTCCACTTGAAATCTACTTGAAAGCCGGCTTTATAAACTTAAACCCTCATCAATCACAAGTACCGAATATCTAGACTCTTTCTGCCAACACATGACGCTCATATCACTAACCCAAATCTGTCCAAAAGATATTCAAACAAAATATTCTGCAGGATAAAGGATATCATTGACCAAAGGCAACCGCCCACTGAGCAAGGAAACTACTGTGTAGACTGACTGTATATAAAAGGATTGAATAACTCGAATTTGAATTTGACACGCACTTTGTAAGCAGATATCCTTAAATATCCTTTAAGGAACAGACCGAAACTGTCCAAGCTTTAACTAACAACAACAATGGAAAATTGGGAAAGGGAAGACTCTACCAGACGTTGTCATGAATCATAATAGTATCGTCCTTTCGTCCTCTCGTCCTTTGGCCACTTTATTTGTGTTGCGCTGTTACCAGCGAGCGACTTTTTGCCGTATTTATAATTTAATTTAGCAGAAATTTTGGGGGCGTTGAGCGTCGAAGGAAAAAAAAAAAAAAAAAATAAATGAAACTTTTGTAAGGATTCGCCTGCTTGACCGGAAATTTGAGCGTTGCTTCCTCTGCTGCATCCTCCGCATGCAAAAACCGTTAACAGGCACTAAAAGTCCTTCCTTGGCTCTTAGTTTGCATGTTAAATGCACATATGGATATTCACCCAGGACTTGGACTGCTTTACTTATGTAGCAACCATGCCCTCTGTCCGCTGTCCGCTGTCCACATAGATATATAGACAGACTGAAAAGTCTGTTTGGAGTGTGAGGAATGGGTGTAGCGACTTTTGTGGTCATATTGCGGTTGCGTGTTTGGGGTTTCTTCGGTTGGAGGGGGTCCGTTTGGCTCGTCGACTCCATTCACATGTATTTATGAATACATAGAAATTCCTTCTTTTTTTTTTGACATTTTTATGGCTGCTTGGGGCATTTGTGTTCTACGCACACTTACGGGAACTGTTAAGATTGTGGGGAATACCACAGATTGCAAAGGATTCGACAAGGAAAAGAGGAGAAAAATAAGAAGAGGCATTGATAACAGTGATCGTATTACATATACCAAGTGTAATATTATGAATATTCTTCAGAATGCGTAGGGGATATAATTTCAATGCCATAATATTTATCGATAGTTCAAATTTTAACAATTTTTTTTGATTATTGATTCATTACTCTAACTGAATTATCACAGTTTACTCAATCAATTCAATGAAGACTGGAATATACATCAATAAATTCAATGAAGACTGGAATAGAACTTAATTTCAATTATCTCAGTTAGATCGATAAATGCAAATAAAGAGTTATCAGATCGATTACATATCTATGTAATCAGAACTTTGAAATTTCTATTCAGATTAGAGCTAACTTTTTGTTCTATTGTTATAAACTCCACCAAACGAATTACGATAATAACCTTAAAGAAGGGGGGAATATATATATTTTAAGGTTTTTAAAATTCGAAAATTAAATTTTAAGTACATTACTTACATTTATAGATAGCATTACCATTTTTTTGTGGAAAAGTTAAAAAAAATTTGTTTATTGAATAATTTCTATCCCATCACACTTGATCCATTTTTATATACTCATAAATATCTCTGTCACAGTAGAGCATAAGAAAATTCAATTAACCCATAAGCTTTTATGATTTTCACCCTAATTTGGTTGACTGGTTCGGTTTGTCTACTCCTTGACTTGTTTATTATGGCTGGGTCTGACCATACGGTCAAGTTGTTGTTAGTTTGTTGGTTTTAGCCATGTGGGTGTTGACTTTTTTAATGTTTCAATATGACTAAATGCTTTGGGGCAGAGCCCAGAGTTCTGGTTTTGGTTCTAGTTCTGCTTATGGGTCTGGGTCTGGTTCTAATGCTGGTTCTATGGGATCTGCCCAGCTTATGTGGCTGCGAGCGTGTTTTGTTATAGAGGGCGACGCCTCTTAAGTATATTTAGGAGCTCTGCCCTGGGTTATTTATATTTATAGGAGGGGTAAACATGTGCGGGAGGTCTTTGCCCAGTCGAAGCAAGTGTCAAATTCTCATGCGTTACGGTCGATATCCTTTTGGTTTTTGGTTACGTAAGCACCAGCAGCGGCAGCAGCAGCAGCAGCAGCAGCAGCAACAACATAAGGAACCCAAGGAATCCAGAGAATTTCAAGGGAACCCAGGGCATCTTTTAAGCACTTTGACAGCTCTTCCTGTACAGTGGCTCATCACTAATGAGGCTATCAAATGGCTGCTTGCTTACCAAGTGCCTCTCGGCTCGCCTGTCAAATGTGTCAAAATTCTTGAGTGCCAACCGCAACTCAGATTTGTATGTCTGCGGCCTCTGCGGGTTGTTCCCATTTCATATATGAATACCCTGTACCCATTTCCTTCACATACAGATGTCTGCCACACTTGTCACTTGTGTTTTTATAACAGTTTTGTCTCTCTTGAGTGTTTTTTCATTTTTGGTTCAGCTTTTCCAGCTAAAGTGCTAAAATCTGTGTCATATATTAATTTTCGGCTGAGTTTTCGGTTCCTTCGGTTCAGTTCTGTGCTTTTTACATTTGTCATTAGCACCGATTTGACATTTCAATTATTGGCCTCATGTTTTGGCTTGTGTGTAGAGCTGACATATGTGGGTTCCTAATGGGTTTTACAACTGGCAAATCGGATGCTGGTAATACTGACATTAATGTCTACAACATAACCAAGATTAATGTATTTGATATATCTTCACTAGCTCTTTTTGTATTTAGATATTTCTCACACATATTTTAAAATCCTATAGAATAGAATTGCAGCCAATACTTTGATTTTATTACAAATTTTAGCAACTCCATATCAACTGTGAAGCGGTCTATAACAACAACAGAAGTCTCATGGCTAGAATTATTTAATTTGGTTCAGATGTTTGTCTTTGCATTTTCAAGTTGGAGTCGCATCGGGATATTATTAAATATATTTTAAGCATGAAATGATTAGAATAAGTCAAACCCGAATCTACTAGTACTTTAAAACTAATTATATATCTTGACAGAACTGCATATATCCTTAAGCCTCAAAGCTTTCTTCCTTTAAGAAAACTTGTTTTTTTTTGCAGAGCCCATCAAATACAAAATTAATTGTAATTCAGAGGTCTAATTCATATTGCTGACATTATCTAATGATTTCACGCATAAAACTTAATATTATTATTTTTATTTTTATATTTTATTTTATTTTTATTTTTATATATAATAATTTATACTATATTACTAAACAATTTTAGCCCAATACAGCTTTAGTTTTCTCTTAAAGGCCTTTTGGTATACTTGAACGCAGATTCAGTTGCATGCAACCCTTTCATTGGTTTCAACATTAGCGCCTTCTAATCTCATTTAGCCCCCATACCATCATCCATCAAAAGCAGACAGAAGGTCCTGTCTAGTACTGTGTGCTATGTCCTGTGTTCTGTATTCTGTGTTCTGTGGCTGTATACTCTATCTACTGCGTTACCCATCTGTCGTCTTGTTTGCACTTCGTGCTTTTGCATTCAAATTGCGTTTATTCAAATAGATCCGAGCGCACACATTTTCAATTATTTTATGCTGATTCGCAGGCGCCGCAGATCTTTTGTACGAGTATCTGTGTATCTGCTAGATACTTGTGCTAACAACAACTTTTTTCTCTCTCTCTTTTTTCCAGTTTCAGCCAGGACACGAAATTTAATTATGCAAAATCTTTTACTTTCTATTTTCGTTTTTTTCTTTATTTTTTTTAACCAAAAAATCACTCAAGTCATTGCAGAGCTTCTCTCTGTCATTCACATAAAAATGCAAACCAGCGCGCTCACTTTTTGATGACACTTGAATGTCACATATGAGTCGGGAAATGTCAGAAGCTCTATGGATATATACGATGTTTATATATATGTACATATACACAGGCACATGTATATATATATATATATATATATATATATATATATATTTTTACTTATATATTTTTTGTGCTTGTTCTTGTAGCTCTCTCCCCTCAGACATGTCAGAAAGTTTGACATTTAGTGGCTGGCAAAAACTGTCATCACGCGCTGCCAACTTGACGATGATTGCTCGGTTTGGAATTACAAAAAAGTTCGACTCAAAAAAGTTCTGTATGTGCTGATTTTTGAACTAAAGAAATGAAGGGTAAACTATCTATTTCATTTTATGGGAAATTCATTAAAAGTGTCTTTAATTTTGACATTTCTTGGAGGATTTTAATGATCCGGGTACTGTTTTAATTTCAACAATAATCAAAATTCTTAATTAAATACTTTAGTGCAGATATAAAATTAAATTTCCATTCATTAACTAATTAATATTAAAATAAAAAATAGCTAATATATTTCTTTTGTTGTCATCTGAATTAGGTTAAAGTATTTTTTGGGTCAAGGCAAATATTCTTAGTTGTTAAATTCTTTATAATATAAAAGTAAAATAATAAACTCACTTATTATTTAATGTAAAGAAATAAATAAATTTAGTTTATTTATTTATATTTACGATTCACTAATTGTTATTAATATTGATTTATTTATTACTCTCTACATAGGTAATTTCTCTATTTTCTTTCTACTTACGAGTGGCAAAGCGATGTCATTGATTTTGAAGTATATATGATTTTTGGAAAGTGAAGAATGCTTTGTACCAAGTTTCATAGAAATAGCTCAAGTGACGTCTTAGTTCGCTTGGAGCAGGCAGCAAAAAGGACACAGAATAGAGTGACAAAAGAGGCGTATTGTCTTGCAATTTGAGGCTGCTCTTTAATCTCATTGACTGAATCAAAACAGCAAATGTCTAACCAGCTGGGCTTAAGCCTTTTCCTTTTTCCCTTTCCCTTTCCCTTTCCCTTTCCCTTTGCCTTTGCCTTTTCCCGTTCTGTCTATTTTCCCTGTTTTTGCCCCTTCCGCTCAACCTTTGAAAATAACGAATTTCCACACCTACGCACACAATTGAGCGCGCAGGCAAGTGCAAAGAGCAACAACAACAAGAAAAAATTGTTAATGCCATTTGACAGTTGACAATTATAGCAATTGTCATAGCATTTAACACGAGCAGCGACCAAGCGAAAGGGACAGACTTGCATATACAATCATGTATATAGAGTGTGCGAAAGAGAGGTCACGATAGTCCTTTGTTTTTGGTTTTCTGGTTGGAAGCGAGCCTGTTGTATGTCCTGTCACTCATTTACCCTTTTTTTTGCATGTCAGCGCGCATTAGTTTCGGGCTGCTGGCAGTTCTCGGACTCTGCTTATCTGCACCAAATTTGCACAGTCATTGTCGAGGCTAGAGAGGAGGGTGAGAAAGTAGGGTAAGCGGGAAGAGGAGTAGTACTATCCGAGTACTATCCTTTGTCCTGGCTTTGGTATCCTTTTATATGCCTCTTCCCTCCTCTCCACGCCATACACTTTTTGCCAACTTTGCATATGTGCGAATAATTCAGCATCCCAGCAACAAAAATCAGCAATCGACACTAGTAGAGAGTGCCTGACTAGAAGATACTCTATGCTTGCATATAAAGTACTTTCCGACTTATTATAATTTACTATTGCAAAAATAATAATGATATCAATTTATATGAAATAAATCTTAAATTTACTTGAACCAATTAAACAAAACAATTGGAGAAAAGTTGGCTCATTTTTGCCAATCTCCCATTCCCAGCCTGTATAAGTTTTAATGTTGACGGATGGAATAATAGTTTTCTTGGATGGATCGACTCTAAAAGCTATGGAAAAACTAAAATAAATTGGCCCCATTGATTTTCGATCCAGTTTATACGCTTAAGATGTTGTTTCTGTCTATTAAAGAAATGGCTTAATATATTTAATATAGTCGTTCCACCCCTTCTTTTACTGGATACAGGGTATTCGAATGTCTGCAGGACGCAGGATCAGGGTTTGTGCCCGACGCTGGATTTGCTTGAGATTAGGGATCTTTGTTAGTTGGTTGCCTGGCTGACTAGCCAACTGGTTGTTTCTTTGTTTTGCTAGTTGTTTTGTTTGTTTAAATAAAAATTACAGTTGTTGAGTGGCTGCAGTTGAGTCCTGGCAGTGGGTTATGTGAATTAGTCCTGGCTTGACCCCCAGCAGCTGCATTCTAACAAGTAAAAGCTGCCCTACAAGTTAGCTCAAAATAAGTTACAGCTTTCCTAATTTAAGTTTCCAATGTTATAGTGCAAAGTTATGAACTGTGGAGTGAAAATATTTGATTAAAAAATCTGATACAGCATTTGAAATAATAATTAAATCAAAAGTTTATTAGAGAGAACTGGCTAGTTATTGAATTAAAAAATATTTAATGAAAGTTGTAACTTAGTTTATTAACTTCAACAAATATTAAATTTTAGGCAAATAATACTCGTAATAGATATAATAGAAGAATCTATGTTATGTTAACAGCAGGCTATTAAAAATTCAATGTTAAGATCATAGGATAACATAGGAGCATAGATAATATAGATTCAATAGCTGCATCTATTACCAGCTTCGGCCATTATAATGGTCTGATATCAGAAGTTTGGCTGAGCTTATTGAAATTTGAAATCACTTATCGATTTACGATATTTCCCACACATTTCCTCGAGCAGCTCAAGAGAATTTACCTGGTTCCTGAACCTGAAATATTCGTGAACTTTCAACTTCATAATATTATCCTTATGCCTTATCGCATAACAGCTGCGCTTTAGAGCTAGCGTTGAGCCAAAAGTATCCCATTTCTTTTTATGGTATATCACACTTTTCTCTATTCAGAAATTGGCTGTCACACACACTCACTCACAACACATAAAACACACACAACACACTGCATACATGCTCAGTGCACAATCTGAAAAAGTTCGACGAGGCGAACAAATATGAAAACTTTCAGCGCATCAAGGCGAATTTTTTCTTTTTCTTGATGCTGAGGCAATCTCTCATCTCTTGGGCTCTTCTTCTTACATCTTCCATCTTCCATCTTCCATCATGCACTCCTTATATGCGGCTCAACACTTCAAGCTTTGTGCCAAATGCATGAAAATGCACCAGCTCCTTGACGAAGCCTCAATCTCCAGTTCTGAATCCAGCATACTGCATCCTTCATCCAACGGCTAAAGCTGCACTGAAGTAGGTCAGTTAAGGGAGTTCCCCCTCTGTCGTATCCTTAACATTGTTGGAACTTAAAGAGCGCGTTTGAAATCCTTTTTGTGTAAACAAAGATGTGCAGTTATCCTTACCACGCTGCGATCCATTCTACTGTCAGTTGACTGTACGAGCGTATGCAGAGGGGATATTTATCAACTCAAGCTTGTCCCCTCTATGAATATTAAAAATCGTTGTATTTTGCAGTTCTTATTGTTCTAAACACCCAAAAATGTATTGAGCAGCTAAGAAACTCAAGTAAACATATAAATTCTGATTCGATAAAGATCTGTCAAGAGACTTTTATTTATTATTAATAATATTAAGTTTGATATATACTGGAAAGCAATTACAAAATTCTAGACTTTTTAAAAAGCTCTGAATTAATTGTACTATTACGAAAGAGCAAAAGAGCTTGACTTATCTCACAAATTATTATTCAACGAAGTTCGGGAAACAGTTTTCAAGAATTTACTTTTCTCGATATTATAATATTACAGTGATTTTAGAAAATTACCAGTGACTGCTTGGAAATTGTTGAGTGTTAGTAATAATAATCTATTATAATGCCCTGTAAGCTAAGTTCAAATAAAAAAAATAAAATTTGCAATTAAATACAAAATTATGTTAGGCATCCCTCAATGACTGAAAATTCAAATGTACGCCACTGTTTTTTTTTCAGATTTGTAGCAACATTTCAAATGCAAAATCCCATTTTGCTTCTAATTGCTTTATCGCTCAACAAGCTGTTAGATGTGTTGTTGTTGTTGTTGTTGTTGATGGCTCTGCTCATTTCTCACTCGAAACAGGATGAAACAGAATCCTGAATCGTATATCCTGATGCCGTATCCTTCCCTACCAATCAACCCCCTGCCTCGTCTAGCTCGTTGTGCTGTTTACTTTTGCGCTCTGTCAAATATGTTCGAATTTTCTAACGATTACAACTGCATTGGGTTCTGGGCCCTATTTTGGACCTGACCTGATTTTCCATTTTCCATTTTTACCATTTTTCCTAGCATGTGTTTTCCATGTTGAGCCTTTTGGGACTTGTTCAGCCTTGTACTATGCAAGTTGCTTGTTGTTATCCTTAGACCCAAAACGGATTTGTCCAAATGTGTTGTCAGAATTAACAACCTGCCATAGTCATAGTCACATACTCTCTCGTAATACTTCCCCCCCTTTCATCACACTGCAAAATTGTCGATTAATTGCTCTGAAAAGTAGCGAATGCGAAAATACTATCCAAAAATTGCACATTTTGTGCAGCACTGCACCCTGTACTCCATTTAGGAGGTGTTATTGTTGATAAAGCTGGGCGATAAAATGGGTGGTACGATTTTCAAACAGTTGTGAGCTGTAGTTTAACTAATGTCTAGGGCAATTTAAGAGGTTTATACAGTGTGATTTTAGCAGGAAATTCACTTTACTGTAGCAAAGCAATAGAGCATAATCTCCACTCCTTATTCACTCCTAACTTTAATGTGTGGTATCAGTAAATAGCATTTATTTTACGTTTCTTTCAAAACAAAAATTCCGTGCTTACTTTCAGAGCTGTAAGTTAGCAAAAACATGAGAAGCCTTTAAGCTTGCTTTTAAAATGAAAAGAATGATTGATTCAGTTCTATTTGGAAAGCAAAATAGTCTGTTTAATATAAAAATTTACCAAAATTGTCCATTCCAATTTTCGACAGTCTACTAGGCTACTCAGCTCGAAACCTGAGCAAACTTATGCTTTTGTTATTCATAGAAATCATATAATAAATTTTAGGTATAGCTTGTTCTATTGTGTTCATTGTGTGCGTGTGTGTGATCAATTTTATAACACGATCCTGACAAAAGATCAACGTGCGTTTAACGCGATAGTTTTGGAAGTTCGGAGGGTTTACTGTGGCCCAACACTCTGCCCTTAGACAATGTCAAACCCATTTTTAAGCAGAAACAACAAACAAAAGCATACAAGAAATAGAATAGAAATGGAAAACAAGAAATTATTTTTTTTATTCTCTTCTTTTTGTCAAATGTTTTTTTGTTGTTTCCAATGATGCTGCACGGCGAGACGTCTTGTCTATTGTTGTTCAAGTCTGGCCCACGTTTCAGGGGGCAATTCCTTTTGTTCGGTCCATAGACGTGAGTCTAACCACAGGTGTACGAGTTCTACGAGCTCTATGTGCATAATACTATAAATCTATGCACAATGCGTGAGAACTTTTCTTAGCTCAATTTATGTGATTTCCTTTTTTCTTCTTTCTATTTGATTTTATTTTTTATGGCTAAACCCTGCCTAAAGTAATTTTTGTTTGTGGTTTGCTGAACAATTGCAAAAATATTTTAGAGTCCGCGATGGGTGGGCTACTTGAGCTGCCTGGCGCCAGGACGTGCCAAATAATAAAAACAATGTAAAATAAAAGGCGCTCTTGCAATTTATACCTGAAATTAAAATAAATTACTCTCTTTGCACTTGGGGAAAAAAATCCAGAATTCTATAATTTTGTCAAACATAAATACGATTTTTTAAAATATTATTCATACTGTCCGAAATGAATAAAACAAGTTTGGTAGCAGGTCAGAAATTTTAAATGAAACTGAATTAATTAAAAAAGTATTTAGGAACTCATTGAACTTATTTAACAATTTTCATTTTACCAAGTGAAATATTATTAGCTTTCAATTCATACGTGATTTGTACTTGATTGAAGACAGCAAAAATATGAAAAGCATAACTTTAAAATGGAACAGTATAAATTTAAACTCGGCCATTTACTAGGAGTATTTTTCTGAGTGTACTTATATGGAGTTTGCTTTCACCTAGTTTTCCAGCACGTTGAATTCTCATGCATTTTTAAGCACACATTTGGATTTGCACTGAGTGCTACTTCAGCTCCTGAAGGCTCCTAAAGGCTCCTTTAGCTCCAGCAGCTTCTCTGACCTGCCATCATAACAAAGCCTGCTTCACCGACCTTCTCGCTCTCGCTCTCGCTCTCTCTCTCTCTCTCTCGCTCTCGTCTGCAGTAGTTAAATTCTTCTTATTTTTGGCTACTTGTAAAATATTAATATTTATATGCTTATAGCGCAGGTGGCAGGCTGCTTTTCCACTGGAAATTGAAATGTAAAAAGGCGCTTAATGTGCATATAAAAAATTGAGAAAGGAAATTGCATTTGAGCTTTCTCGCTCTGCAGTAGTAGTAGGTCACAGCCAGAAACCAAAGACCAGAAAGCCGAAAGCAGAAAGCAGGGTAAAAGCCAGGTCAGCTGAGGTTAACTTCTCTTATAAATGGGTGCATTCAACTGAGCCTGTAAACGTGGCTTAAATGGCATATTTCTGTCATGTATTCCAAGTAAAAAAAGGTAAAAAGACAAATAATAAATTTATGGACAGAACTTCTGAGTAAAAATTTAATTTAATCTAAATTGATTTTGAACTTCACTTTAATTTATTTTATTACGAGAATTGTCTGCCTGACAAAACATAACATTCAGCTTATCCTTGTGATAAATATTTGCATTGAGGATAAATTTGCAATTATGCCAACTTAAAAAATAAGACAGTCACTCTCAGTTCTCTTAAAAAGTTCTCTTAACTTTTCACTGTGGCGCTGCCAACTTGTTGCACATCTTGCGCCTATTAAAGCAATTCCACTTAAGAGCAATTTTCCATAATTTGTACAGCTTAAACAAAAGAATTATTAAGCAGTAAGGCAACACTGGCGCAGTGTGCTAAACAACAAATGGCAACAATTTAAACTAAATTGCCGAGTGGACGCCTTTGGGCTTGTGCCAATGTACCACGCCCCCTTTTTCACCTTTGATGCGAGACGTTGGCACAGAACAAGGCGTGTCCTTTGCCTGTCTGGCACGCAACTCTGCACTTATAATCAGCACTTCGGTTCGAGAACGGGAACGGTTAGGGAACGGTTCCGGGGTCTGGAAACACGCCCAAAATATTTCAGTCCAATAATAATCTAGGCAAATGCTTGCTTTAAATGCTCCACGCTCCATGACATTTGATTGATGTGCACTCTGGACAGCTGCAAAAGTGCAGAAATATAGTATGTACTCGTACTACAACTCTACTCGTCGTATATGGTAGGGTATGCGGGGTATGTAGGGTATTGGGTGCTATCGGGTGTTATCAGCTGCTGTGGAGCTTTTCGTGTTTGCTATCCTAGGGTAATTTTTAATGTGGGGTCTTATTTAGTAAGCGCATTTCATGTGAAAGTTCAGCGATATCAAAAACGAGCATGGTGGTTCGGAATTACTTTTTACCTTTTACCAGAGGGTTACATTGATTATTACGAATTTCTGAATATTTTACTGTACATAAATAATTTGTTTTATTCAACATTAAAAATTATTTATAAGCTAATATTTAGCTTGAATTATCATAAGTAGCTTTATGATAAGTCCTCATGAATTTAAGTCCTCTATTTCTGTATAGAAATTAGATTTAAATAAACTAAAAATATGATTAATTTACATTAATACTGAACTTTTGCTTCCAAATGTAATTTTGACTAATTTCTTATCTTTATTTTTAATTCACCAATTGTAGGGTATTCGTGAGTTTGTATTGCGGAGGGCAGAGTTTCGTTATACATTTTTAGGCCGATATAAATATGCATGAGCGTGAAATTTTGCACGAAAAATATGTCAGTAGTACCAGCAGGAACAACATTTATGACAAAATTCCATTTGGCGATCCCATTCCAGAACCGCTCCGCTCCGCTTTGGCGCAAGTGTTGGGTGTTTGGTCTAATGACTTTTGGCAATGGAGGGGGAGTAGTAGGTTCATGTGGAATTTGTCATGTGTCAGTATGACTTAAATGCCGAGAAAATACGAGAAATAATTTTCTTTTTATTTTTTAAGGCCTATTGCGAGTGGTGCCAAGCTAATGGGCTTTGATAAGGTGGCAACACCATTAACGGTAAAAAATTTATGCAAATCCGCATTTAACCCAAATTAGCAAGAGAATTTTGAGATTAGGTGCAATTCATTTCCGAAAAAAAGAGAAACTGAACCACCTTAAAAATATTCGAGACCTTTCCTATAAAAGCTCGGGTTTTTTTTTTTGGTGTTTTGGGGTGGTTGCCATTTCGATGCCAGCTTACAAGCCATAAAAATTGCATGTGTTCATGTAAGGAGAAAGAAAAAAAGAAAATTCTCTGGACATGAATGGGAACATTTTACATTTCTCTGGGTAGCTTTTAAGTGCAACTCTTTGTATACAACTTCCGTTTGGCGTGTGACGACGGCAGCCAAAGAAATGCAAATTTCTGCACATACTCCATACTCCATACTCCGTAGCACCCAGTCGGAAGCAGAGTCAAGAATCGGAATTGAAGTTGAGTCAGCACACGCATTCCATTCCATTAACTTTATCAATGTAAATCACCGAAATGTGTTGGCTCCCCACTACTCGACTCTGCTCGACTCTCTCGACTCAACTGCCCCATTGTTATGAAAGAAAGAAAGGAATGTGATAGCACAAACGATAAAACAAGTGCGTGTTGGAATGGGGCATGGGGCATGCCGCATGCCGCATGCGGTATGCGGCAAGCGGCATGCGGCATGTTGAAAGTACTCACTACTCAGCTCACTCAGCTCACTCCACAGTAAAAAGTACTCATAAAAGCAAAGATACTGAAATCAGCGAATTGTGAATATGAACTGGCTACAATAAAATTGCTCAAGAATCCTTGAACTGCACTGTAAGCTGCATGCTGTAAAGTGTAAACTGAAAACCTCCTGAAGAGTCAGGACCTCAGAAATGTTTTACGCGATCTTTATGAAAATTCGGGGAAAGTGGGAAAGCAACTGATTTCTATATTTTAAATAATAACTACATTTCACATAATAAAAAATATTTATTTCGCTTTTTCTAGACTAAAAGTTAGTTTTTAACTTTATTCAAAAATGTACATTAAATAATATTCAAGTCACTGTTAAATAAATTTTAAAAAAATATTATATTCTAACCTTAGGTCGAGTTAAATTAAAAAGTCTGGTAACAACGATTGTGCAATAATTTATGGAATCTATTCGACTTTAAATAAATACAAACATAATTAAAAATTTGGCAGTATTTTCTTGAATTTATTCGGCGTCTAATAATAATTAATATTTACTCGATTTTAAATAAATAATTCTAAATGTTAATCGATGTGAAAGAATAAAACAAATTGTGGAAAAATAAATGAATATTGCAGCCATCGACTGCATGCTATTTTCTAAAATTAACTGCATGCTAAATAAATAAATAAATAAATAATTAAAAAATCAATAAATATGCCAGCTATTGCTTTGGCGATGTTTTCCATAACTTAATATAGAATTGGCTGACTGTTGACAACTCTGAATAAATTAATATAAAATTAGCAAATTAATTGAATGCAGCAGACGCTGCTCTCGTATCTAAAAAATATTATAATATAATCGAATATGTTTTAATAAATTAAGTTCACAGGTATTTGTTAGCCTCAGTGCTGAAACCTTAAAGCTGCACGTTTGGCATAGCTATTAATCAAACCTAATCTTATTCTGTATAGATTTATAATGTTGGAATATTATCCCGCAGCAGAGATATAGTTTCTTCGGTGGCGTTTTACCTTACTAAATATATCACCATTTGTCTTATCTCAAACTCTCTGTAGACATATACATATTATAAAATCATTTTTCTCGCGTCAAATCATCTGTCAGGCGTGAGAACCCACTTACCACACTATAACTGTGGACATATACGAGAGCGTTTCGCGTTTCTCGACAATTTTCAATGCATTTTCCGTGGCGATGGTGGTGGTGGTAGTGGTGGTGGTAGTGTTGGTGTTGGTGATGGTGGAGGCACCCCAATACAAAGAGAAAAAGAACAGAACCATTAGCATGTCAAATCCCACAGTTAACTCAACTCCCTTGGTTAGAGGTGCTACGCGAAAGAGGAGGAGAACGAGAACGAGTACGGGAACGAGTACGAGTATTATGTGGAGCAAATCCGGACTTCAATCCTTTTGCTGTCAAGCCTAAATATAACATTTTTTTTAATTTGAACAAGAATAACAGGAGGCGAGAGAGTCAAAAGACTTTAAGCGCCCTTTGACAATTTTCACGTCAACTACAAATCCCATACGCAGCTAACAGATAACGTGGGGCACAGACATCCACCCAAAAGAAAATGCCCAGCCTTGCCTCATTTGGTTGCAGCAACAAAAAAAAAAAAAAAAGAAAAGGGAAGGCAGCAGAAAAAAAAGATGAAAAATAAATAAATTTACATATGTACATGTGGAGAATTCAGCGGGAATCTGTCCCTGGCTGCTTTTATATTATATGTCGAATATACATATACAAAAATAAACACAATTTTTCCTCAACTTCTGTGTCTCTCTGGAGAGGTACGAGTATACAATATGCATATATATATAAAAATATATATAAATATGAAGCGGAAAATCAGTGACAGCCCTAGCCAAGCCAAGCCAAGCCAAGCCAAGCGCCAAGCGCCGTTGCCTGCCTGCCTGCCACGTATTTGGAGTCTGGCTGGAGTTTTGAAGTGGAGTTAAATTACTTTTGAATGGGTTTGGTCAGGGCAGGGGTAGGAGGGGTAGTTGGTATTCGAATTCGTCGTATCTATAGGGGCTTGCATACAGTGCGTTTTATCTTTGTTGTTTTATTGGAACTTATTCCCAGTTATTTCCAGGGTTTGTCCATCTGTCTGTTAGCTTGTCCGATTTGACTGGCAGCGAATGAAATATGGCTTTTGCCCAAAAAATCCGACAAAAATCAGCCAGAAATAGACTGATAGCTATACAGAGAGAGAGAGAGAGAGAGAGAGAGAGAGAGAGAGAGAGAGAGAGAGAGAGAGAGAAAGAGGAGAGTTAGGAGCAGAGGAGGCTACATAGGTAGGGCTTAGCTAGGTGTTGGTTTAGCAAATTGCATTCTGATACTTTGGCAACTTCTGGTGTCTATTGATTTTTGGCCTTTGGAAAGTGTTAAAGTCATGTCTTTTGGTTCCTCGACTTTGCGCAATCAAATTCATATTTACGCTCCAATTAGTTGAATGGAATTCTGCCCCTATATCAAAGATTCGATTTCCATTTTGAGTTATGGTTAAATCATGTAAATTTCACTATTATTTCTCGTATTATTGATGAACTGATGAGCTGATGAACATCTAATTTCATTAAGTTATTTTTATGACTTGGTGCAATTAAATGATTTCTATTTGCTGTCAGGCAAATTTCTCATGTGCTCAACTTAATTTCCTATTTGATTTGTTGATTTATGCATAATTTGTCAAATTTTCCGTGGCATTTGATAAAGATTTATTATGACATATCTTTTGTTGGCCCATATTAATCATACTCGTTCACATACTCCTATTCATATTTATGAATAACTCTTGGCCTACTTTTCCTTCTTTTTATGCTGGAAATTAATGCAGCTAATCAAATCAATGGTTGATAAGTTGAGAAACAGGGGTTCGGTGCCATATTTCTTAAGGCATTGTGTTATCATTTATGTTATTTTTATGTCATAATTAGGGGTATATTGAAGTATATTGTGTTCATTAAGTGGTGGTAAAATTCCCTTTCCATAAAGCGCAGCTTAAGTTATAAATTTATATTTCCTATAATCCAATTGGCCATTTGATTATTATAAATAAAAACCTCAATGAAAGTTGACTCACTCTAAAAGGAATAAAGTAGAGAAGTAACTTCTTTATGGAGTTGTTTCTTTAAGTAATTGTGGCTTACGTAAACTTAAAGCTCTGCTTTTTTATATGTCAAATATCCCAGAGCCTACAGGGCATACCTAACCCAATTTTTGACAACTTGTCGCACACGAAATTATGCAGAATATCAGCATAGAAAGTTAATCAATGAAATTACATGCAGCATCAGCACAAAATTTGTTCCAGTCATTGCCAACCAGACCCAGCCAAAAATACCCAGCCAGGTCCCAAAGCAATCAGCTAAGCACATTTGATTTTTGCCGAGACAGGAAAAACTTGAAAAATAAAAGAAAACTACACGACAGATGATGAGCGTTTCATTACCGATAGTATCTATGGACGAGTATATTTCGTACGTAGTCGAGTTCGAGTATCTATAGTTAAATTATGGCCCAGAAAAGAAATCATCATGATTGACAATTGACAGTCGTGTTGGGGTGGAAAATTCAGCAATCAAATAGCAAATTTTCTTCATTTCCTGGACACTGGACACTGGACACTGGACACTGAACACTGAACACTGGACACTTCTCAGTTTTTATGTGAGTCAAGCTGAGTTTTCTCTCTTATCAATACACTGTCGCCCGCCCCCCTTTGCTGATGTGCGGGCTGTTGTAACCCCACTGGACCATCATAAACTGACCATCGCCTTGATTTTCATGTGATGTGCGTGTGCCCATGATCTCTTCTGTTCTGTTGTGGACCCTTTCCTAATTTGTTTTCTATTTCCTACTAATTTCTTATTTTTGTCCAGGCTATTTCTCTGTCCACTGGTCATTAAGTTTTTCAGTGTGTTAGGCTGGTATCGCTCGATAATGCTGGTGTGGTGTCTATTGATTGCGTTTTGGCTATATGCTCGTATATAAATATACCCTGTTCCCAAGGGGGTGATAAAACTTTAATTTTGTTTAAATTAAGTAGGCAGCGTTTCTATTTATTTTGATGAGTACCCAAAGTGGATTAGTTTTGAGGTTGTTTAATTAGTATAAACTATAAACTGTATAAACTATTAACTGTATAAACTATAAACTGGAATAGATAGTTTCCCATCCCATTTCCACATCCAATTGGTTAATATACTTTTCCTAAATATAAATATTATTTTCCTATTTAATTTTTGCATTTCTTATTATATTTGATTTAATTATTTGTATTAGTACAATGTTTATCTACTCAATATTACTTAATTTTATGTACTTATTTACATTCTTTTATATATCCTTTTTTTCGAATGTTTTTATTAAATTCTTGAAGAGGGTATACTGAAGGGAGCATCCGATCCCACATATTATATATATATTATTGATAAGGACTATGACACGAGTTAAAAAGCTATGTCCGTCTGTCTGCCTGTCTGTGCTCCATAAATGTTGCAACTGCCATAATTCAAAAAGTTATTGCATGGAAAGGTTTTTGTTTCTTAATATATCTTAAAAAACTAATATAAAATATATCTTAAAGAATTTAAATATATTTATGTATTTCCCCAAAGCATATTCAAAAGTTCTGAGACCGGACTACCATAACATCCGTAATATCAAAGGTCTTAAGCAAGGTAAAGAAAATTTAGCTTGGAGGTTATTTTTGTTGCAGGTTGAACATATGTCGGAACCGGCTGGATCTGATGACTATTGAACAATCGTCTTTAAAAATATTGTATGGAAAACTTTGTTTTACAAGGTATCTTGATAAAACTTAACTCATACTAAAACTCGTTACGAACAGACTAGTGTATCGTATAGCTCCCATATAAACTTTTGGTTCAATCAGTTGTAGTACAGAAAACTCGTATGTTTCAAGGTATCTTGATAACATTTACAAGTTAGAAGAATGTGTTTTCTGAAACCACACAAAAAATGATCAAGATCAGACAACTATATATCTTTCTTATGACAAATCGGTCAAAAGAAATAAATTTAAGAAGCTTTAAAGAGTTAGTCCAGTGTCTATTCGAGAAGATAGCCTTTCCTTACTAGGTTTAAATTTTAGCTTGTGAAGCTGAGTTGAATTTTCTCACTTGAAGTAGAAAACTAAATCAGAATTGTTTGCTTTAATATTTTTTATACGTGGCATGATTTCTATTCAATTTTTGATTCAATGATTTGAAGTTCTGGCTGCAGCAAACTTAATCCAATCTTGAGGTACGCGATACTTTTATCTGCACATTTGCTTTTGTTAAAATCAAATAGGAAAAACGCACTGAAAAAATTTAATTAAAATCCACAGCAAAATCACCCACAGCCGCACCGCACCGCACATACAACCATAGAGCTCTTAAAGGCATATGTGCTGAGTATTTACCTGGAACGTGAGCCAATTATCGGTTTGAGTAGAGAAAATATTCGAGTCTTCCTTCACTTGGGTCGACAATTGTCTCTCCCCGTTCGCTCTCTCTTTCTCTCGCTGTCTGTAGTTTTCGTTCTGGCTCTTTCACTTTATTCAAAAGTGCAATCGAAGTTATTAATCTGATTTTTCAAATCGCCTGCATGCAACGTCATCATCGGGTCTCGACATCGTCGTCATCATCTTATATAAACATGAACGCGTCTTGGCTGCAATTTCCATTTATAACCCAAGTAAGCCGCTTATCTGGTTCCCAAAATCCCGACAAATTGGCTACGTTTCCTTTTCTCTATCTGCTTCTCTGCCTTGCGTTTTGAATAGATGTCAAAGTGGTGCAGTTGGAGACGAAGCGCTGAGAGAAAGAGAGAAACTGAATGTGTTTCCAGAAATTATAAGGAATTAAGATTTTGATTGACAATTTATGACGGTGCCTGTCAGAGAAAATAACTCAAATAATGCCCGTAATATGTCTTAGTTTCTATAGTTTCAGTCATCGATTATGATTCAATTTTCACTTTTCTATTTCCCTGACATTTTTTTATTTTTGTGGAAGCTGTCAACAAACAAACGCTGCTACTGTGTCCAGTATTTTTAATTCTATTTTATTTTAGTTTTTTGTTGAGGGATGCGGGCTTATAGCGGCTACCAGAGCTATCAGCTATCCCTACCATCATTGACTGCTTTATTTATGAGATTTTTCAGAGTTCAGGTTGGATTTTACTTGGGTTGGGTTGGGTTGAGATGGCTTGGCATAGGTTTGGCTCTGAGTCGCGTGCGCGGTGGTTGAAAATGCATTTCAATAAAAAATAAAATTGTTGTGAAAAGGCAAAAGTTAATTGACTGACAGCAACAACAAAATACAAAAACAAAAAAAAAACACAAAGCAACAAGGGCTTCTCATTCATTTATCATGCTTAAAGTTTGCATAGAGCGTGTGCAAACAATTTACAGAATAAATAGAAGTGCTATCCAATGAAAAGAATTCCATTTCAGGGCGTGCCGAAAACTGACGCCTTGGGTGGTGCCTAAGAGCAACGCAAAACTGATAGAGAAGAAAAAGGGAATAAAAAGCAAACAGCGGGTGGTCACTAATTTTTTACGTGACGCTTACAAAAAATCTAAAGTAAATAAAAAAAAAACAAGAGAAAAGAGAGCAAATCAGAAGAAGCGCGAAAATCAGTGCCAAGGCGCCAAAAAGTATGCAATACCAGACAAAATTCAAAGAAATTAACTTTTCTACTACTCGCAATTCCGATTGCCAGATAGTTTGTACTCCCCCACACCCACAACTCTCCTCTCTTTAATTTTTCCTATATAATAAGGCGAAGGGCGCAGGGCGTAGGGCATAGGGCGTAGGAAGTAGCGCGTTGGGTCTGTGAGCAAATGAAACGTGCAAATTGCAAGAAATTTTCAAGCAGCAGCTAGAGGGATGTATGAGAACTGTTTCTCAACAAGAAAGCAAGTTAAAAATACCTTGCCATAACTAAGTAAGTTGATAGCTAAAGCTTTTTCAATACTATACGAGCTGATACATAAAACTTGGAGTTGCCTTCTTACAAGAATTCCATAATTTCAGGAAAAGTAGTTGGGGATTTCTTTATTTCGCTCTGAAAATTGCAAAGAAAATCAGCGGAATTTCTATTCCGCAAATGGGTCTGAAGAGATGTCAAAGTAATTATCGGTAAGATATAGTTTTTCTAATTTGTTTACTTCTTCCTTACAATATTTATTTATAATAATGGGATATATCATATTTTTTCGCAATTCAGATGTCTTAAGTATGTTAGATTTGTTGAAAATGTATCTGGTTTTATTTCTGTCACTTAAAAAAATTTGCTTTCCACACAATCTTCATGGCATATTTTTTTTGTGGTTGTATATCTTTTTATGGGAAAAAACTGGATCTAATAGATACTGGTTTTAATGCAGAGGTTGCAAATTGAATTTGAAGTCAACTTTACTTTTCGCCAAAGTTGCTTTGGGGCCGAATTTTCCCCAGAAATGTAAAATATGTGTGTTATGCAAAAAAGTTTCAAACAAAGAATATTTCCCTATTGGGAATTTTCCGAATTTTCCAGAATACTCTCTTAATGGAAACTTTCAACTTAACATTAATCTTGAGTCGAAATTTCATTCTCGTATTTTTTATTTATAAAATCTGAATTACCATTTGGGCTCTACATTAATTAAGGAGTCAATCGGTCAGTAAGGAAGGGGATTGATAAGGAAGATTTGAGACCAGTCAATATATCCATGTCCGTCTGGCTGGTATTTTACAATCTATCACCTCAGTTTTTAAACCATGTGTATAAAACTTGGTAATATTTATATGTCCGAAATGACTGTAATCATATCTCAAGTAATACCAAATTGGAACTGCTATAGCTGTCGTAGGAGCAATCAGTAAAAATAAATAAATCTATCAACGATTTCCAGTCTGCAAGGGTATGCTATCTTCGGTGTGTCGAAGATGGGCTTTCCTGACTGGTATATCATAAAATCGGCTTTATTTTTGCCAGTCCTTAAACTTAGATTAATTATATTTGGTCTTATATTATATTTATATTATATAATTATATTTTTATTTGAGATGAATTTTATTTTATAGATATTAATATTTGCAATTTACTTTAAGAGTTGATTTAAATTTATTTTGCTTTGTTATTTCTTTTCATATTTGATTTGATTTGGTATTTGATATTATATGGAGATTCGGTTATTATATATAATGATTTTTTTATTTAATTTTTTTTTTTTTTTTTTTTTTTTGTTAGTTGTTTTATAGTTAGTTGTATATGTTAGTTGTTCTTATTTAGTTTTATTATTTGTGCCCCATGTATTAGAATACTTTTGAGGCGACTTTTCGGGAATCCCTCGCTTTGCTTTTATATCTATCTGAGTGTTCCACTCTGTCCAAGTTTCTTCTTTTTTTGGATTCTTCTCTTGCTTTTGCTGTCTGTCAACCCGTTTCCTGCCGCCAATAATTAAAGTAATTGCAACATTTCTGCCACTTTCCTTTGTACTCTGTCTCCAAGGAGAGGGATGAAAGAAGAAGAATCGCAAGACTTGTGCCAAAAAGGAAACTATTTAAAAAAGGCAAAAGTACTTTGGTTTTAATTGCAACTATCCAAGGATTCAACTATCCAACTATTCCAGAGTATTCGAGAGTATTCGGCTATTCGAAACTGTCGGAATGTCTGCGTGTCTGAATACATTGTAGTTTTTGGCTCGCTGCTGTTTCTGCTGCTGGTGCTGATGTGTCCTGAGTGTAATGTCCTTTTAAGGTCCTGCAGCTACAATGTGCTTCCGGTTTGCATGCAACTCCGCTAAGCTGCTTAAGTGGGCGTCGCCCGGCCCCTTTTGGGCCACGGTGCGTGTTAATGATTACTTGAGCAGCCATTTGTGGCAAGAATCAAGAGGAGTAGGGGGCAGTATAAAGTCGGAAAGGAGCCACGTAAAAATCAATGTCATTGCGTTGTTTGCTGTTTGCTTTTGGTTAACATTCCTTGGTTCCGTTTCCTACCGCACTTTCCACTGCTCCCCTACCCAGTTTTCTTCTCTTTCTACTGTGATTTTCCTTCCTCTTGTGATTTTCCCTGTTGTTGTAACGGCAGCCGCTGCAATTTGCTGCGTTTTGCTGCAAAACTTTTGCGGCAAAAACAAAAACTTTTTCACTTAAACTTCGCCGCATTGCTGCAGTGTGTCCTGAGCTCTGAGTCCTGCTTTTCCACTTATTATACCCTTTTCTTAGAGGGTATCACTGCTATGTTACCTACAAGCTTATCTCTCTAACATGTCAAACAAGGACACTCTTCCCCTAGGGAAAGTAAAGTCAAGTCCTTTTGAAAAAATACAAATTAATTCTTTGTCTTTAGTATTGAAATAAAGAGTATTTAATATTCTTCTTTATGCTGTCACCTTAACATTATTGCTGCTCTTCTGATTATTCCCACGTTGGTGCCGAACCGCCTTTGGGCGGAGGGGCACTACTTAAAATTTGTTTAAACATAAGTGGTTAATTATCCTTAACGTTTGCGTGCCAGGGCCACAGATAGCGAGAGCTACTCTATACACTACTATATTATAGCAGATACTCGTACACCTCATATATACGCACTGCAATACCCTCCCTGGTTGGGATGCACCCCTATAATTAGTTTTCATAATTTTATACTTGTATCAGTGCGTTTGAGAGCTCTCATATTACCGTCACTGTTTCTAACAATGTACCAAAAACTCAACTTTCTCTGACAGTTAAGGATGGGTGGGGTGAAAGAGGGAGAAGGAGCGGGAGTGGGAGTGGGTGTGGAAGGCCCGCATGAAAAGTATTTTTATCATTTTCAAAATTAAAACAAAATATTTACATTTGCAATAAGTTAGAATGCCGAATGGGTTGCTGAGTGCCTCCGACAGGCATACAGATAGACATTTCTCTCTCATTTCTTGCATTTCATTAGAGTCCTTAAAGTTTTTCCTGGTTTTTTGTAAGCCAATTTTTGCTGTTTCTTTGTTGCTGTTGCATTTTATGACAACTTGACGGACATTTTGAATTATGCATAGCGTCTCAGTGCCCGTCTATCCTACAGTTTTCTGCATAACAATAGAACTTCTTAATGTTATACCATTGTCTATTCGCAGAGCGTACAAAATGCTAATGTTCATTTGCATTACGCAGAGTTGAGAGTTGAGAGCGGCTAAAAGCTGTGTAGGCGTTCTATCATAATGGGAAAACTAGACTTAGACCTGGCTTATAAATAACAGCTTCAAGTTTGAAACTGTTTTAAATATACGCGAGTAGCTTTATTAAAACAGATAAAACAGTTTGGTGAGCTAATAACTTCAAGTAATTATTTCGCAACTGGCGAATAACCATTTAAAGGAATATTTTTGTGTTTAAGGAATTTATTTTCTTTTATTTAGTGTTTGAATATAATATGATATATAATTATAATGGTATAAGCGTACTATCAGAAATTATATTCTAATTTTATTGTATTATGTTAAGAAATTTTAACCATTACAGCCTGAAAGCTCTAAAATGTCTAAAGAACACAATCAGTCCATCTAGAAAAATAAACATTTATTGCGATACTCTGGCAGTTCGAAGATCTCTAGGATCAATATCGTCAAAATCGATATCTGCAGAAAGCTCTGTTCAAGATGTGCCTAATATAGGCAACATATATGGATGGCAGTTGTATAGCTGATGATCTTCCTATACAAGGTACAACCACACCCTCCTTTCGGATAAGGAGAATGTGCGATGCCTCTAGCCACCAGTGAACTGATAATTCAAACTTTTTATGCTTTTTTTTTCTAGTATCTTCGACCAGCAAAACAAAGTCCAACCAGGGTAGCGAAATTTAATAAGGCTTCACCTTGGTCCCCTTTCCAATCCAGAGCCTTCGATCCATACGAACCTTAAGAAGTGTTCTAAAAATTCGTTTGAACCTAACCCAACCTACAGACAGAAAGACGACCTTGGCTGTATCAATCCGACTGATAGTCCTGATCAATTTTTATAAGGTCGTGTAGGGGTCCTTGAAGGCATTACATTATACTACGACAAAATTTTAATAGCCACTTTGAGAATATATCAATATTCTGAATATTTATTAAGAAATTTTTAAAAGTAGATTATTATTTCTTCAGTTGATTTAATGCCAAGATAAGAGAATAACCCTTAAAAAAAGGCTCATAAAACCTACTGCAACACTTCTTATATAATTTATGAGCACATTGTAAATATTGCAGATGCCAAAAAAGGATAAAAACAAAGAAAAAAAAAAAAAAATAATTTAATTTAATGTCGGCAATTTAATTAGCTAAAAAACTACTGCTGCTGCGCCCTATAGGGTTTAATATCTCTAATGTTGATCTAGGTGCTGTGGTAGCCATAAAAACATACATATATGTGCATATGTATGAACGGGGAGAAATGGGGAATTGGGGAAATGAATGGGGAAGTCATATATAATAATAAAGTGCTCAGCTCAAGGGACTGCTCAAAGGATTCTTAATAACTTAATTAACTTCAGCGGCGAGCGTCGAACGGAGAACGGAGAACGGCGAACAGATAAAAATCAAGCGCAAAAATTTATAGCAAATCTGCAGCTGCGAGGGCGCCAATAAAAGTGCGAAATAAATATAAATAAAAATAAAATCAAGAGAGAAACATAAAAAATTAAGCAATTATATGCACGCCAAACACACCACGCCAAGAGGAAGGAAAGGAAATGCACAACAGCATTTTATTTGCGTCATTTTGTCATCATGAGGCCACACAGAAACAGACAGAAAGTCGAAGAAATTAAAGCAGAGACTGACAAATTTCCAAAAAAAAAAAAAAAAGAAGAAAAAATTATATATATTTATATATATATATAGCAGAGTTTAAGTTGCGTGTCTTAAATTTGGCCATAAAAGTGTCACACAGACTGGCAAGGACATGCGTGTCTTTTGTTTTTATGCGCTACGCCATGCCACGCCTCCCTCCCTTTCTGACGCCCATTAAGCTTGACGAGGCACTGGCAGACAGCGAATGTTTGAGGTTAGGTTCATTTGCTCTAAATCTTTTAAATGCCTTTATTTAGACTAAAAGCGTCGAGCAGACGTGACGTTTCAGACGCAAGGAGCAGAGAACGGGCGAAAGGAGCCAGAACATGGCCCGCCTGTCAGCTTAATGTTTAGCGTTATTTTTATACACTCTTCCAGAAGGTATTTCACTTCTCTCATTAAAGACGGCATATCAGACTATAGAGTCGGTATATATATATATTAGATATATATATATATTTTCAACTTGAATTTGGGCATTAGTCTCCCAATTTTGCAGCTAGGCGAATGATGTTCGTTGTGAACTAAACTCCAGAAATAAAAGTTCTTTCACCCTTAAAATGATACAGGATCGTATATAAACATATGTCTTTTTTCTGAATAGGCCGAATTTTTAAATTTCATATGAAAAACTGTTCTATTTTAAGACTGAAATTGAATGAAAACACTTGGAGGTGTTATGCCAGAGCACTCCAATAGTCGTCGCATCGAAAATGCTATTTTTTTTCCTGGTTTTTCTCTCTGTTTTGCTATGGCAAGTGTTTCGCTGGCTTTAATGTCTCGTTCGCATGTCCTGTGGGCAGGTCTTGGTACCAGGTCCCAGCTGCCTTTGCGTGCTGTAGGAGTATCGCCTTTTATGTTGAAACGCGTGTAAATATTTTGTTTTACAGCTTCTAAACACAGACTTCTAATAGACTTGCCGCTTGCTCTAGCCGTAGGTGTCTCAATTTTCTAAATAGTTGCGGCTGAGCCCTCCAGTTTCTCCTATTCCCGATTCCCAACCAACGCACGCTAAGTAAACAAACCGCACGAGAAGCCTGTTTCGCAATGCTCCAATCAATGCCAAGCCGGGCAAATATCATATATGTATGTGAGATACTCGTACGTTGAGGTATGGGATTTTACCATATTTGCTTTGGGGCACCTTTTTGATTTCACATTTCTAGCGTTTCTCTTTTAAGGGAAGCGTATTTGGACTGGACGGGGAT
This sequence comes from Drosophila repletoides, assembly GCA_018150835.1. NCBI lineage: Eukaryota > Metazoa > Arthropoda > Insecta > Diptera > Drosophilidae > Drosophila > Drosophila repletoides. The sequence goes on from JAECWQ010000231.1 coordinate 2,717,026, forward strand.
TTTGGGGAAGTAGACCGTAGACCATAGACGTCGCTTTTGCTGTCGCCGTCGGCGGCCACTTTTGAGGGTTCCCTTGCCGAAAATGTTTGCCTGGGGCTCCTTTGCAGGATTTACGTTTATCAAATTGAAGCTTAAGCTTTGTAGCCATTAGATTGTTTTCCCTTTGTGTCAGCTATTCAAATACAAAGTAAGGTTTTTCGGGATATTTTACATCCATACATACCCGTACATATGTATATAGCGAAAGTATAAGAGTTCTTTTTAGTCCTGACTGTGGTAGAAACTATAAAATTTTCAAAAAGTTATTCAGTAACTTATTTCTATTTGTATAGATTGTAGTTCATTTATTTTATCTTATTAGTTTTTTGTCGTCCTACACAAGAGGTTCTACCTTTATTGACCTCTTTTTCTATATTCTTTCATTCAAGTGGAGCTTATAGCAACTAGTTCTATTTGTTTTATTTTAATATTTCTCTTTGAGTGTATTCATATACTCATACTTATACACATATTCTCACCTTTATTTAACTCAGAGTGTAACAGTCTGAAAAAGTCACAATTCATCCATTTCAAAATGCATATTTCTTGGTCATAAATGTAGTTAAAAGCTAGTTCAATTTATTTAATCCCTTAGGCAAGTCTTCACGGTTTGCTTTTAACTCATTTCTCCTTTGAATTTTCCTCTTTAACTCTATTTCTCTGTCTCTCTCTCTCTCTCTCGTTTCCTTTGGGCCGAAATTGTTGAAGCCTGCAAAACATATGCATTTATATACGAAGTACATCTGGGTCTTGTCCAAAGTCGAGTACGGAATACGGAACCCAACTGCAATTACAGTTTACAAATGTTCGCACAATTCACTGCACATGAAACACCATCAATAAAATTAGAGCACAGGACATAACAGAACTGAATAGGACTGAACAGAACAGAACAGAATAGACGGGAATATGGGAGAGGAGGAGTCCCACTGAAGAGAACCGCAGGCAATTGTTTATGGGTAGCTCATACCCTTGGGCTTATATAAAAAACAATTTATTAAAAATTCTCTACGCAAATCCGTTTCGAAATTAAAATAACATCATTTTGATTGAATACTGTGGCTGTGTCTAGGTCGACCGCAAAACATATGCTACCTAATTTAAAATTATACTCGTATTATACACAAAAGAAAATGTAAGGAAAACAGAAAAGAAAAACCACTTGAAAACACAATGACTTAAGGAAAGAAAGAAAGAAAGAAGGAAAAACAATGGCAGGGCAGTTCGTAAATTGCATTTCAGCCGCAGACCGAGGAGCCGTGTCTTGAGACCTGGAGAGAAGAAAATTTATATAAATTGACTTCTTTATTGTTGTTCTCGTGCGTTGCCCTTAATTTCGCAGAATTTGTCGAGGAACCCAGAACCCAGACCAGAATTTACCACCTAAGAAGCCAGAAACGCAGCCGCAGTAGCCTCAAACCTGACCCCGTCCCCAACCAAACTGAAACCCAGCCTCAAATTCAAACTGAAGTCTCAAGTTCAAGCCTCGACCTGATTGAATTTTACGCTTCATTTAAATTGAATTTATTACAGAGGCCTGCGGTACAGGTGGGCGCTCAGTTGGAGCTCCTCTCTGAGACTCCGAAATCATAATTAATAGATACGCATATATTTCGAGCAGAAAGAAAAACAAGTCAAAAAGCTTCTCCTTCTTTTTCTAGACTACTTCTTCCCTGCTACTTTTGAGCCTTATAAATTTCCACGCTTATTTCAATTACCTGAAGCGCTTTTCTCAAGCAGACAACCTCAGGAATTTTTCGCACTTTGTCATAACCTCGGCAAGGCCTTTGGATTATATTCTGTCTGTCTGATATGTATGTGCCCCAATTTGTTACCTACTTTATTAGGTTCCTTTTGCTTTTGCTTTTCCTTTTCTTTTTCCCTTTTTTATTTTGCCGGCAGCCCCAGCTGCATCTTTTATTTTGTTTCTCCCCCTTTCCTTTTTTGTTTTTCCGATATTGTTTTATCCGCTTCGTTTGTTTCACGTGTTTACCTTTTGCTGAAAGTTTTTCCTGTTGCTGTCAGAAAATTTCAGTTACAATAATACAAAAGAACTTTTTACTTTTGCAGCGGGTATTTCTGGGTTAACAGGTTGTCCTGGCTTAACTTTCTGCGCGGGTGTAGTAGGCTCTCCCGCCCTTAAAGAGATCTATCTTTAAAGCTTAAACTTGGCGCTGACTCCGTCCCAGTCTCTGCCGCTGCCTCGGCCTCTGCATTTACTTGGTTCGTTTGAATGCTTGGTTCCGTGAATCATCAATCAATCAATCCATCAAGCACTCGATACGAGTCATCAAGTCAACCAAACTGACAGCTCAGTTGCAAGTTCACGAATCAAATGGTAATCAAATCGGAGGAATCTCTTTCTACCAACTACAACTGAAAGCTTTTAGGTTATTTAAATACGCAATCTGGAAATGAAATACTCGTATATTAGCAATATTGTGGAACAAAATTATACGAATAGATTCCCTAAAATGTGCCACAAGTATTGGTATCATTTACTCTTCCTAGTTTCCTAATATAAAACTGAACCAATTTCCAAATATGTCATTTATTATAAGAGCTCTTGCTGCCCGGGCAAAACTTGATCAATAGTTAACCGATTTCTAACGTTATATATTATATAGCTTATATTATTTGTTGTAGACTTTGACATTTATGGTCTGTTTTTATATGTATTCAAGTAAAAGCGAGTATATTTTTTTTAAATTTGGCAGCTTTAAAATTGGCAGCTTTAAAAAGCCAAGTTGTCTTTGGTCTGCGGTCTGTCCCATTGTTCGGTGGTCGGTTGGTCTAATAAAAAAATTAAATTTAATTACCAGCCACAAAACTAATTTGAAACTTTATCTCTGGATCAGCAGAAACACAAGGCAGTCGAGCATTATCTAACATAAATTTCCCATTGCGTGTCCAAATGCTATTTGTTGTCTCTGGAACGCAGTTCATCAGTCTGTCATTCACTCAGTCAGTCAGCCAGTCAGTCAGTTAGTTGAACAGTCGTCATGTCAGGCAGTCAAGTTAGGACCAGCTAGATACACGTTTTAGCTAGCATTTTACCACTTTTCTATTTGTATCTCTTGCTGCCATTTTCACACACGAAAAATAAAAATAAAAGAAAAACTCACCCACATTTTTGTGGTTTTCCGGTGGTCTTCGCTCCCAAGTTTCCCTCCTACGCACATTGCCGGAAGCTGAGTACCCAAAAGTCCTCTCTAGATAGTCTAGATAGTAAAATGTACTACGTGCTTCACTCTAATAGGCCCTGACCGTAGAGAGCCTGATTTAATTGGGCCTTTGTGGAGTGAACTTATGACCTTTTTCTATGTATGTACGACTGTATGTATGTACTACTCGTATTACCCAAATAGTATCACACATGATTTGGAAACTTTATCAATGCCTCTCGCAGTGCCGGGGGGTGTAGTTTCCTTTTGAAGTATCATAAAAATAAAAGGCTTAATACGCTACATCGTAAATTTCCGTTATATGCCTAATTGTCAATTGCGTGTGTCATAAAAATCAATTTGAAAAGAAAAATTCCATTTTACGATTTTTCAATTAAACAAATTGCCCGAAACAGTTGGCTTGTTGGATTTTAAAATAGTTTTTCCTTAATGGGAAGTAGCACGGGTTGGCTTTGAGCATTCATATGGACATACATATAGATAGATAGATAGATAGCTATTGAAGAATCCATGCGGGTTGGCCCATCAAATTTAATTTTCAATAAAAATTTCAATTGCTATAGGCGCTGATTTAAATAGTTTTAAAATTTAATTGCGTGGCATTGTTTAGGCATCACAAAAACACAAATCGCCCACACTTTTGAGGAATTTTTTTTCGTTTCCCAAGTTTTCAGATATGTTTAAACTCAACGAAGTGCAACGAATTAAACTAACGGTGCATTTTTCTTAGAATTTCCTAATAGTTCCGGTGCCGGTGACAAAAACATTCTGCGCTCAATTTTTCAACTTTTCCCGACCTTTCGGCGACTCATTGGCTCCGCCTGGATGACCTGACCAGACCTGACCCAGCCGCAGCCACCGACGTCAGTTCTCTCCTTCTCCTGCTGGTTGTTGTAGTGTCAACCAAAGTGTTATTAATGGCTTGTTTTTACTAAATTTATTGCTTGCTATTTATTAATTTATTGACTTTAAATGCAATTAGATAAGAAAAGTGCATTGCAGTGGCTCTGGTCTGGTCAGCCGCTTTGGGCTCAGTTCATTTTTCTTTTGATCGTACGCGTGCATATGACACTGCAGTTGGCCGATAACAAAAAAAAAAAATTCCCATTTGCTGCTTAACAAGCTTTAATATTTTATGCCAGTGTGTTTATTGTTGTTGTTATATTGGTGTAGTACAAGCATACAGCAAGTCTCCTTGGGCTGGCTTTAGTAGTTACAGAGTTACTTGGGTTATTTGCCTTACCCATGGGTTCCACTAGCAGCATATGTTGCTATACACTTTGGTGAGTCTACATACCAAATTTCGTAATGCTAGCTTGAAAAGATCCTGAGATATTACCACGAATATTAATCGGCCTGCTTATTTCGTGTTGTCTCATATAGATATGTACGCATATGTGTTTTCGTAGCCCAATTTCCAATAGGAACATATACATATATAATATGTACACATTAATTTGTTTATTTTCGCTTTTCTTTAGGCCAGAAAACATATTCCTCTGCCTCGGTTCCAATCAATAACAATTTAAAAGCTGTTGTGACAACATGTGCCAAGGCCCGTATACTCGTACCATCACCTCCAAAGGGAGTTCCACAGATTGCAGCAATTACGCAACATGCCATGCAGCAACAACTTTTCCCAGAGAAGAGCCATATTGTGTAGGGAGCTATGAGGGGAGGTATGAGCGCTTTTTCTACCCTAAAATTTTATGTCACATTTGCGTCACATGCCGAACAGCCGAACAGCCGAACAGCCGAAAAATGCCAAAGAAATAAGCTGCAAAAGCTAACAAAAAATAACAATCTATACTCGTATATAAATAGCTAGCGAAATGTGACAAAATACGACAAAACACCATAAAAGTTAAACAGTAATTTGACATGGACGACAACAGCATATGTGGGAATTTCTCCCCATTGTGGGAGGGATACTCCCCGATACTCTCGGCTTTTATTTTAAAAATGGTTTACAAATTTCGCCTGACAAGTAAATATTTTATAGATAAAGCCTCCCAGTGCGTGAGCCTGTCCCTTGTCCCATGACAAAGCGTAGACGCGTGAGCTATTTAAAAAAAATATAAAAATAAAATAAGCTTACCCAAAAAATTTGACCTAAATAGGTCATAAAGGAGCACATGTTTCTGTTGCTCGTTGGTCAAGCTCCTCTTAAATGTTCGTTCAAGTTTGCCTCTTATTTAAATGCTACGGAAATATTATTTTTGTGGTTACAACTGCTGCTGTCATCTGCTAAACAATTTTCATATTGCGGTTTGTCGAATATTTCTAAAAAATGTTCCATTATTCTTTATATCCTGTAAACGAATCAAAGACCAAAAGGGTTATACTCAATATGAGGCTAATAAACGAAAAGCTAAAAATGTTTGGGGTACTGAGATTGAATAATTAATTTATTTATAGATTAGAAATAGATTAGACAATTTATATTAATACAACACAATTTTTAATAGTTTTTCCACAATACTATCAATTTTCTGAAGAAAAAATAAAAATATTTCTTTTGTTAGTCTTTTTAAGATATTTGTTCCATTTTATTTGAATATTTATTATTATTGTTTTTGCTATAAGAACTTGAGAAAATATATACGACATTTCTTTTAAAGTTTTTAAAACAAAGCTCCATATTGAGAGAAGTTACTGAGCAAACTGTCATGGAGGTCATATATATGTTCCCTGATTATAACGTATTTCTTAGTCAAGTTTTTCTCAGTTTTTCCTTATATTGCAGTTTAATTTTTTTAAACGTCTTAAACATAATTTCTCTTTTGACGGTTCATCCTGCTCTCAAACCTTAGTCAGCCACATGGCTCTGTCATAAACATGTTCATCATGAGAAACCACAAATCAAAATGTCAAAATTGCTACAGCTGTTGATGTCTCTATAAAGACTCTCTCTCTCTCTCTCGGGAATAACTGGAACGGAAACTGGCAACTGGGCTACTGTTTTACCTTCACCACAGCTCACCTCGCCTTAGCTCAGCTTAGCTCTGCTCAGGTAAGCAACCACTAAACAAAACCCCAAATAACAGCAGGGAGGTCAGTTTGGAACTGCTAATTATGCCAGCAGGCTCTGTAGGCTTGCAGGCTGCTTGGGAATATTATTTGAGATCATATAAATACCAAAATTATACATTACATGCAACCATTTTTGACTTACTGCCTGCATTTTGGCTTGGCTTCTTGGTAGCTCCTGGAACTGCTCATAATTACCAAATTATAGGCTTACCCTTTTGGCCTGACTGATTAGACTCATTTACAAAAATTTTTTTTGATCTCTCCAGTAGAACACTAGAACGGCAGAACGGTTGGACGGTAGACTACTCTCCCAGAGAAAGGTTCGACCCACAGTCACTTAATAGTCAAATTAACTTGGTTACGAGTAACTCTCCAGGCAGCTGTCTGGCTCTGTCTTTTTGGGACTAGCCCAGACCATACTTAAATTCGATAACATCTTGTAAATATTATGTAATTTTTTATAAATTTCCCATAATTATAGTGGGCAAGTTGTTAGACTATTTGATTTATAATCGCCCATAATTTGCTGCTGTTTGCGCTGCCGATAAATTTCCAGGTACTGCTATGGCATGAAAAAGTGGAATCAATTAGATCTCTTATAGAATGCTGTACTAATGGAAACATTGTATGCCCATTGATTTAAATAAATGTTAAATGCTTAAAATATAATAAATTTATGATTTATCGCATGATTTTCTTTCCCATTTGTTGAGCATTAATTTAGGTGCTTTCAAATTTAATGACTGCTTGCTTTTATTTATTCTTTTATAAACGTTTGATAACTCATTTATTGGAAGAATAAATTTGCCTTCAATAAAAAATTCTCTTAGTTTTTTTTTCTCGGACTCTTAATTAATTACGTCAACTATGTGAGCACTAAAAACTCAGTTGATTTAATTCTTTGCATTTAAGAGTAAGTAAATTTCTTTCAATGGCAGTATAAGCTGAAATTTGCAAAATCCTCCAACTCGTACATACATAAGTACTCGTACTATCCCAACTCAATCAACTGAAAACTATTAAATTACTGTCTATCTCGCTCTTATTTGGTTTATACTTAAATTTTATTGGATATTTTTTGTTTATTCAGTTCCTTCATTTAAATACCCCCTCCTTGTTTTTAGTGTGCTCACTAAAAGAGAGAACTCATTGAAATGTTTTGAAATGTTTGCTGTAGGTACAGATATACCCCAGCTTCCCTTCCTCGCTCGCTCTTTTTAATAGAGTTGTTTAAGGTAATACTATTAGTTTTTTATAGATTTTTCGTGTTTCAACAACTCGCTGGAAACTTAAATCAATTTGAGTAGTCCAGGCAATTTTACAACAATTTTTAATGGCTTATTTTGAATGGCTTTTCATTCCACGTCTAGCAATTTATCATGCCTCTTAACGATCGCCCTGAATGGAATGCGTTGACTATAAACAAACAATTAAAAATAAGAAAAGAAAAAAAAAAGCGAAAAAAAGAGAACTTAAAACTCAACACTTTCATTAAAGCCAAGAGATACCAAATTATACCAAATACCCAATATCGAATTGGGCAACAATAAAATATCTTTATAGTGGGGAAAATACATACAAGCTGTCATAAGGCAGCGAAAGGGGTTCTTTGTTTGTCTGATCGAGGAATAAACAAAGAGCTGAATGTGACTTAAATGATAAAAATGTCACAAAAGTGTCAAATGACGTCGACGAGGGCGACGAATGACGATAAAGAGCTGTGACTAAGCGGATGCCAGTAGCACCCCCTAAAAGCCCCCTTTCTGGAGAAGAACGGAGAACTAAGGAGAACTGACAAAAAAAAAAATTACAATAATTAAACGCACGGGACACATTTGAATGGCACTTCTTTCGTATAGCGATTTTACTTCTCTTTTCGGACCTCCCCCGCTGAACTGGCGATCATATTGCAGTCCCCCCATTATCATTTCCAGTTTCCAGTTTCCCTCTGCTCCGCTTTGTCTTTTTTTCTTCTCCTGCTCTCTCTCAGCAACGCCCCCTTTGCTTCCGCTGTTGCTTGTGGCAGCCTCTGGTGATCTCGCCGCTTGATTTATGCGCCGCCTTTACTGAAATTTTGTATCTAAATGTGGCATTTAAGTTATCAACAACAACAAGACACAACTCATAGTACGTTCAGTGTTCAGACTACAGTGGCGCAGGAAGAAATATTTGTAAGGGGTTAAAGTCTACAACATGATTTTCTACATGTTTGCTTGGATATTTTATTATTATATGACTGATGCTTATGATGATAAATTATGCTGTAGTGGATGGACAAGTACAATGATTGTTGAACCCCCTCAAAGTTCCTGTAAAATGTACGCCACTGTTCGTTTGGGCCATCTGCCGCCTGGCGGGGGCCCTGGGTCCAGAGATCTCGCTGTGTTTTTTCTCTCCCGATATTTACTGCAAAAGTCTCGAAAGACTTGGCGGTCCATCAATATAATCTTCGGCTCTACAATACCATGTGCTACAATCAATATGAGGACACGTTTGGAACACTAAAGATAACATAATGTGGTGCTTTGAATTTTTTTTTACTGTGATACATTTTGTAGACCGAAAGAGTTGAGCTGATAGATGATAATAATAGTAATAATTAAACTGGAGTTATATTTTTGGAAAATATCTAAATATATTTGTGGAATTCATAAGTGTTTTGCCATTGACTTTACCTATGTTAAAGTTCTTTTAATAAGAATTCTTATTTGATGAATTTCTTTGTTTTGTATAAGTTTTAACCACATTCTTACATCTGGCTTCAGCTCAAAAACTGAGAGACTTGCATATAAAAGGGTGGACAGGCAGACAGACGGATATGTCTATATTAACTGGTCTCTTCGTCCTGACCAATAATATGGGGTGCCCCCTTCAAAATTTAGTGACTAAATTAAGGTTTTAAAGGACTTAGAACTCCTTAATTAATCATTCCAAATATTGACCAATGCTGTTCTAAGCTTTCTTGCATTGATAAGATTTATATTTATGAATATATAAAATTTTTAAGTTTTTATAAGAAGCAAAATGCTCTTTAATAACCTGCATAGCGTATTAACAAGTGCCGCCAAAATGCCGAAATTCGCTTCCTTCTCTCAGTTTTTCTGTGGATCTTGGGCTCCATGGGGTGTTTTATATACATATATAAATTTTTTTGGGTGAATTCAATATAAAAGCGTAGTCAGAGCAACAGCTGCCTGCCATTTGACTCACACCAGACTCATTCCCGACTCATTCCCGATTCCTTTATGGCAAGACCTTTAGTTTCTTTTCTTTGTTTTTTTCTTGTTTTTGATTTAAATACACTTGAGCCTCTTAATTATATTTCTGCGTGTTTTGTTTTTGGGTTCGGCTTTTGTTATTCAGTCTCAAAATCACCTGGGGCGTTTGGATTTGTTTTCGCTTTTGTTGTTTTTTTTTCTCTGCTTTTTGTTGTTTTATTTTTTTGGCATGTGTTTCATCTTCATCAGATGAGGAAAGCGGAAATTTAGTTTTCGCTAATGCGCGCTAATGAACCAGACTCGTGTCCGACGCGCTGTTGGAAATCTTTGGACCTCTATTGAGTCCATAAACCCGTATAGAAAGCCATAGAGCTGCTTGCCAATTCGAAATTAGTAGCAGGGTTTTAGCTGGCGCTGCTAATTAGTCGCTGCTCTGCATTTACAACGTGTTGGCCCATTGTTTTGACCACCTCTTACACCCTCTTGTTGCCGTCATCCTCTCTGATTTTCTCTCGGGTTATCATAATTAACAAGCTCCAACACATAATCCCCCAACAACAACAGACCTGACCCCGCCCCAATCTCTGCCGGCCACCCATTGAGTTGCTTCCGTTGTTGCCTTTTGGGCCACTTGAAACGCGTCAAGAGTGGACCACCCACACACACACACACACACATACATATACACTCTGATTTACACCCACACACACACACACACACACACACACAACACACACCAACCAATAAACCTCAACGCCTGACAGTTCAGCTGGACAGAAGAGGCCCGAAGAGGAAGAGCAGCAAAACATAGATTTCTGTCTTTTCAGTTGCCTTTTCATACCAATTGAAAGTACACTCATAATTTTTTAAATACCCTATGCAAAAGCACAATATTATGGATAATTTACAAGCCATGTAACATATTAAAGAAGTCGTCTTTAGTCCAAAGCAGACAGATGTACAGGAGTATTTTTTAATTCCAATAAATATATTCAAGCAACAAGGAGTTAAAATAAAGTTTGAGTTTTAGTTTCTCAGTGGACCAATTCAATCTTTGATGCAAAACTAAATAAAAGAAACAAAGAATTAAAAAATGATAGAAATAATTGAAGCAAAAGAAAACTAAATTGGGGCAATTAATCTTTTTAAGCTACTTAAGAATAATCATAATAATACATTCACATTGAACTGGTGGAAAAGCTCGGGTTCTAGAATAATTCCATATTAACAAACAATTAAAAAGAAGGTAAAATTCCTGGTAGAAAATCAAAAAAAACTTTAAGGTAAAATATAAATATGATATAAAAATAAGGTTGTTTTTCGCTTTAACTTACCATTCGAATTTTGGAGATGGATGAAGATTGCACTTGATTTCACTATGAAAGTTAGATAAAAATATACTGGTAAAAATTCCAATAATCAACTGTGGCTATATTTTTAAAGGGTATTATGGCGTCGTTGTGTGAATTTATATTTTTGTTCTGGTTTTTTCCCATTTTTTTTAGTCAGCGCCTTTGGCGCGACATTTTTGTCAGCAGGCTGCGACGCCTGTGTCACTTTTTATAAGAAAAGTGCAGCCGGAGTTGGAGTCAGAGCCGTAGTCGGAGTCGGAGTCAGAGTCAGAGTCAGATGAGGTCTGGGATGAGCTCGGAGTCTGGGGAACTCAAGTGGTGACAGCTCTGGATTTTTGTGTTAGGGCCTGTGGCTGATTATCCGGTGCTTGAGCCCTGGCTACTGTTTCTCTTTTTGTGTTTATTTAGACTCCTGCGTCCAGTTTAAAAACTAAAAACTAAAAAGAAACCTGAAAAACCCTGCCCCGACGACGATGACTTACAAATTTAAATTTCAACTACGAGTCCTATAAAAAAGTTGGGGAAAAAACTCGAACTCATTGCGGCTGTGGTGCGTATCTGCTATCTGGTGTCACTCTGTTTACACAGACAACTCTGTGCTGTTTGTTGTTGTTGTTGTTGTTGGTGTTGTTGTTGCACTTGAGGGGTATTTGTGAGATTAACGTGTTAAAAAATAAATATTTGGTCTAGTTAGTTTTCTCTGGCAATTTGTTATTCAACACTCGACAGGAGCAAAAACAAAAACAAAAACAAAAACAGGAACAAAACCAAATAAAGACTCGTATACTCATGCTAAGTTTTTCATTTCATTTTTGCAGTGTTTAATTTTTTGCAGTTTGTCATACGGAAATGCTCGACTACAACATACTCTGTAATCGGCTTTAAAATGCGAAAATTTATGTATGCACTACAGTTTTTATTTTTAAGAATGAAGTAAACTTATAAAAATATCAGTCAGTTCTGTGTTTGGTATAAGGGCAGGCCAAAGCAGAGAATCGGCATATATTTGGCATAGACAAGTTAGTATGTATAAGTTATTCATTCATTATTCATTATTATATTCATACTAAATACTTTAACTTGCAACAAAATTAGATATAATTGAATATACCCCAGAGAGGTAAAGCATCATCAACTTCAGCATATCCGCAACGTCGTCATTCTGGTGTTGGTCATAGTATATCCATCTCTCAGCTCTCAGTTCTCACTTCTCATTTCTTACTTCTCATGCTCGGTTCTCTGTTCTCAGTTCTCAGTTCTCCGTTCTCAGTTCTCAGCTCTTCGCTCTCAATTTGTTGTTTGTTTGCTCTTTTTGAAATGTGCATAAATTCATTTCGTAATGGGGTTTTCCTTGGGCTGGCTCGGCTTGGATTGTATCCTTTCCTTTCTTTTCCTTTTTTATATTTTTTCCTGTGGCTTTCTTCCTGTTGTGGGTGTTGGTTTTCGGTTTAAGAGATTTGTTACTGCTTGTTGCTTTAACAAATGTGTTTTTCCAGCTCTGCGTTTAATAAGCAGCTACCCCAGGAAAATGGATAGGTCCAGCATTGAGCTGAAATTAATTCGAACAACATTTCTGAATGATATCATATTGTGTAATTTGCGCTTGTTATAATTACATGGCATTATTGTTATAAATATAAATGCAGTTATAACTAAATTACTTTAATGTTTAATATATAAATGTTTAATTCACTTACCTTTTTTTAACATGTTTAATGGATTATAATTTTATTTTTAAAAAATGTTAATGGTTGCAGCGAAATGAGTAATGCCTTAAAGGAGACATTTCCGAGCCCAGAAAGCTTTTATCAGGACGATCAGAGGAGTCGATGCAGCCATGTCTGTCTGCAAGTCTGTTAGTCTGTCCCTCTGCTCATATGCTGCTTTTGGGTTAGGTGAATGAAACTGAGTAAGGATATTTATTTTTGTGGACCAACAGTCAATGGAAATAAATAGTTTCACCACAAAATGCTCAAATGTTAATTCCAGTCTGCAAGGGTCTGTAATCTTCGGTGCGCCGATCATGCAGGCGATCCAGCCGGATCGGACAACTATATCATATAGCTGCCATAAGTACAACCGGTTAAAAACTGGTTGTATGGAAAAGTCTTTTGTATTCCAATAAAATTGGCATGTTAGATAAAAAAGTGGGATTTCTATAGACATATTTAAAATCATTTAGATCGGAATACTATATCATATGACTTACATATGAAAAATAACTTTAGATGTCGCTGTAAGGAAAATGTTGCTGTTTTTCGAGGTGTTTTTAATAATTTACAAGGTAGATAAAATAGTAGGATTTCTACAAGCACGCCATAAATTCTGAAGATCTGTCCACTATATCATATAGCTGCCAAAGGAACAATCGGTCAAAAAATGACTAAAACTGTTAGATAATTATATTTAGTTAATGTTTCGTTTTCCACAATTTACCTACAGTTCAGTCGAAAGAGCCTGTGGATAATATTTTTAATTTGTAGCAAATTTTCCGACGAAGCCATAACAAATTGTGAACGCCTGCCAATGCGTTGAGGTTTTCCATCATAATTTGCGGTTGCAATTTGAAATGCATTTTCATAGAATTTTCCCAGGGCCATTAAATAATCGTACATACATTGTATATTCGTATAAAGCAAAGCAACAAGAACAACCAACCCTATGAATAGTTGACTAATTACGTCATGCTCAATTAGTTGAATTTGGGTCAGGGTGTACGGAATTTACAGGGTGTGGCCAGCTGCCCAAAAGGTGTGTCCCTGGTCAGTTTTCAACTGATCGATATGGAAATTAATATGCCGGAAAAAATAAAATAAATTAAAATTAAATAAAGAGCGAGGCACACACAGGCAGGAGGCAGAGGCAAAGGGTTAAGATGGACTGCAACCCTTGTTATTATTGTAATTGTAGTTGTTGACATTTCGTTGGGGTAAATTGGTATTTACATATGTCCCAGAACCGTTACAGAACCGATCAATGTGCCCCGCCTGCATTACCGATTGGGAAATTTTGTACATGTCCTTTGAGCTTTTCGCAGGACATATTTTCACCCAGTGTGTGTGTTTATTTTTGTATTTGTGTCCTTTCGTCCACGTCGCAATGCAGCTGTTTCATGCCCATTTAACACCTTCAATCCGCTTTGCCTTTGCCTTTGGAGCGTACCAATAGATATAGATACACACATATGAACACATAGATGCACTCACAGAAAAAGGAACAAAATGCTGTTTAAAAACTGGCAGATTCTGGTTTTGAATTCAAATATCTTTCAATATGAAAACATGAAAATATCGGGAATTAATAAAGAAAATAAGATGAGCAAGAAGGTTATAAAAAAACAAAGCAACAAAAACAAACAATTATTAAAAATAAGTGAAAGAAAAATATTGAAAAACTGCTTGTAGAATTTGGATACTATCTTTTTTTCTATGTGTAAATACAAGCAGACACATACGCTTACATTAAAATAGACTGGTATATAAGTATATATGACTGTGCTGGAAAAATATTATCGCCTCGTGTTTGTCAGACTGGGCATGTTTGCGCGCTTCCCACGTCCTGTAGTACACTGTCGTCCTTTCGTCCTGACGTTCTGTATCTGTCGGATGCACAAGGCAATTGGTTTATTTTCCAATACGGTAGCCGTTCAAATATACCAAAGACTGGTCTAGGGATAGGGTATATACATTGGATATGGAGGGGTGGGGCGGGTTGGGTGGGGGAGGTTCTAGGGCGGCAACGTAATTTGTGTAAACATTTGCCAGGCTTTCTCACTGATTTTGGCCCACGCTTCTCGCTCCTTTCGAATCATTTTTGTTTTTTGTTTTCTGTTTTCTTGTTTTTTTTTTATGATAAACAGTGTGAGAAATCGTTGGATGGCTGTCTCGTAAATTTCGTATTTTGATTTTTCACTTGCTTTGCATTTTGATTTTCCATTTTCCGTTCTCGATTTTCGTTTGCGTCTCTTGTGTAAACACATCACAGATTCTGTTTCTGTTTTCTGATTTCTGATTTCAGACTCACATATGAGAATTTATACATATGTCTGCAAATTGTTAAACAACAAAAATATCTAAATGTTAAACATAAATTTTGGCGCTTTATAAATACAATTTATGAGAAATATTTTCTAGTTATTTGGGTCAAACTATGCTGGGTTCTTGGCTTTAGATAATCTATATAATCATAATAAATACTCATTAGCTCAAGCAATATTTTTAAATAAATTAATCACAGATAAATTATTTATTTTTGAACGATAATAATTTATTTTCAGAAGAGTCATAATAATTATTAAGTTTACTGGAGGTAAACACCACTTTTAACATAAAATTAAGTAATTTATTTTCCTTTTATTTATGTTGAATAGTTTTCCAATAATTAAGCATATTGCTAAAAAATTTAAGTTTTTTGAGCTCTTATAAAAGAATATTTGAGAATGTTTATACCCTTCTAATGACCCTATAAATTATATGTTGTTCTGGTCAGATCAGGACGATGGGACTAGTCGATATAGCCACGTCCGCCTATCCCTCTGTCTATAAATGTATATGCCTGTATATGAATAATCGGCCCAAAAGTCGTAGTAACAACTAACAGTCTGAATGTGTATGTTATCTGAAGATATCGTTTCCTTACTAGTTTTATTCTTTTAATGCTTTGTACAAGTTCAGATAATAGTAATACAAATCTGAAGACTCTTCGTTCCTCTTCTTGTTTAAGTCTTAAAAGATTTGCGAAGATAATTTATTATTTAAATATTCCCTGAGGCATCAAGTGGCAGTTGCAGTGGCAGTGGCAGTGGCAGCGGCAGCGGCAGCGGCAGTGGCAGTGGCAGTTCCAGTTCACTGATAGAGATCTGAATAAAATGCTTTTGTTTGTGGCTCATGGCTCCCTTCACATATGAGCATTTACTGCATTCTCACCCAACTAAATGATCCTGAGAGATTCTACAGAGAGCATGCTTGAGTGCCGCAGTGTCAGAACGAAACCCTACCAAAAAAAGCAAGTCAGGAGCAGCATATACTTACCACCCACAGACTGAGGCTGTTGAGGAGAACGGACCACCAAAAACAATTTTCCCATGAATACTCATATTTTTCAGGAACCCAACAAACATAGATCATTTTTAAATAGGGGTTGGTTGGTGGGATGCTGTGTCCTGTTAGTTCGTGCGAGTCGCGTCCTTTACATAAAGGAAAGTGTTTTCCCTTTCGCTTTCAGTCATGTTGTTGTTATGTTTTATGCCCATTTAGTTAATCAGTTACGGCTCTTAAATAGTTGATTCGAGGTTCGGGGGCGGTTTGAATTACAAAATTATAAAACACGTCACGCTTAATGAAACTTTATGGCATCTCTGTGTTACCTGTTTTAGTCTGTCTTTTCTGTTTTATACTCTCAACATTAAGCGGCAGGTGTAGCCGCGTTTGCGTTACGAGTTGAGAGAGCCCACATATCATTCTCCTTCCCGTTTCATAGTTTTATTATTGTTATTTCAAGCGTTTGCCCAGCTTCGTAGGGAAACTGGCTACGCCCTCTCCGGGCCCAACTTCGGACAGAACATACATCAAAATTAACTGAAATGTCAGCTGCAGTTACAACAACTACAACTATTTTCGAGTTGCAAGTTGTTCGCATTGTTGTTTTTTATGTGTTTATAATTCATGCTCATTCATCTTACACATTGCATATTGCAACTACCACGGGGTCTGGCTCCGGGTTTGTCATATTGGTATTAACTGTTAAGAGCAGACCTAGACTACACTGCTACAAAAAAAGAAGAAAACGGAAACCATACTAAAGTCGCGCTGAATTTCAGAAAAATAATGGGATTTTTTAACATTTTTGAAAATATTTTCAACATAAACTGAAGAGATATTTATGACTTTTGAAATTTTCAAAAAGTGTATTTTACTAATTATTTTAGGGTTATTTTATTTCTAGGTTTTATGGTTATTTCTATATAAAACTATTTTTCCCGACTGACTGATTCATGATCACACAGGCTAAACGGTAAAGCATTCGAAGGTGAAATTTGGACACAAGATTTCTGACATTCTGAAAGTTTCCATTAAGGAGGAGAATTTGAAAAATTCGGCTTCTAAATAGGGTCTTTATATGAAACATTTTTTGTTCTTGTCCGCTCAGATTAAAATTAATTTTCAATCAATAATATTAAAATTGGTTGCCTGCTAATTTCTTGGAATATTAATCCCAGTGTGGGGAAATGCTGGTTACATTTTTGTATTAAAAAGGTCTAATTTCCTTTATTCTATTATTATTATTCTATTATTACTTTTATTTTTTAATTTTTACCAAAAAATATTTGACTGATAAATCCACGGAGGAAAAATGTAATCCAATATATCAAAATTGACTTCTATATTGACCTTTCCGGACAAGGCCGTGTAAGATCGGCTAGTTCTACTATACATTGGATCCCGAAATGAATGTTAAATTAGAAAAAACTTTATATTTTAGCATATTTAACAATTTTCTAAGATGAATAAATTTAGAAAACATTTTTTCGAGTGTACACAGATAATTACAATTGTGTCATATTTTTCTCATTAGCGACTTCCAGGCTTTCTATAGACGACACGTCGCTGCATCTCTCTATTCCATTTTTCCATTTTTCCATTTTTCCATTTTCCATTTCGCGGCGTATTATGTAGGGGGCGCATCGTTAGCTGCTTGCCACGCCCCTCTATTTAAAGTACGCACCTTTTTCAACTTCGCTTGCTGTTGTTAATTAGCTTTGCTTGATTACTTTCGAAAATTACAACTGTCAACGTTTCACGTATTATTTATGAGTTAAATAAGAATGTATTTCACTTGCAACAGTTGCAGTTGCAGTTGCAACTTGTTATTTTTTCCTCCTTTAACGAGAATAAAACATATCGAACTGTAGGCTCTAATGATTGCAAGTGTTCAATAAAGAAACATGAGTATGAATCACTATTCATACTGCCAAGAATTAGCTTAAGCTTTTCCAAATGGAAAGATGGAAAAAAAGTAAAAAGAAATTCAAAAGATTCTAGATGGAAATACTTTTTTTTTTTTTTTTTTTTTTAAATTAAGTATGAGCTCTTGTCTGACCATTTGCCAATTATAGCAACGTTTCCTAAAATTCCACTTCAGTTAAATTTTAAAAAGCTGTATATTCTTCCACGTGGCTCTTCTGTTGAAGTCTTTAAACGTGAATTGGATAGAAGATTCAACCGAAACACCGAATAAACAGACCGGAGGATATAGAGGATGGCATCTTCATTTTTATGAAAAACATTTCAATAGCGGCATCTCAAGCAGCTCCAAGTATTCGACACCCGCATAATTAACATCGACGAGCAGTGCTTTCCCCAAATGTCAATGCCTTGTTGCGCCTGAAAAGAAGAGTGAGGAAAGAATACATCAAATATACACAAGATTGTCAAACCGACTGCGGAACCTACTTGCGAAGATCAAAAAAGAAAGAATTGAATATAATCAGGCCAGGAGGATGGTGCTATTCCATTCAGCAGAGGTCTGAAGTCTTTGCAGACAATTTAGAAGACCGATTCAAACCATTTGGCACGACATCAGCAGCAATGCGTAGGTCTATAGATTTGCAACTTGAGATGCCTTTTCAAATGTCCTTGCCAGTAAGCCCAGTAACACTACAAGAAATAGTTCTACAAATTAAAAATCTAAAAGCCAAAAAAGCCTCTGAAGAAGATCTTTTAAACAACACTAAACACTAAAGCTTCTATCTAAAAGAGCTCCAATTTATAAAGTTTTGATTCTTAACTGCATACTCGCAGCATTTTGAAGTCGACGGGTATAGGCCAATCAGTGTTCTATCTGCACTGGGGAAGATGACAGGAAGAATAATATGAAACCGGATCACGCAGCTAGAAGCAGTGACTCGCAAAATCCCAAAATGGTAATTTGGTTTTAGATAAAGGTCCGGTACTCCGGAACAATTGCACCGTGTGGTGCGCTTTGCTCTTAAAGCTTCTCTTCAAATTGAGGAATATACTGACTCCTAAGCTATTCCAGCTCGTCAATACCTTCGTTAAAGACAGAAGTTTCAGAGTTGTGGTTGATGGAGTGAAGGTGTCCCACTAGGTAGCGTGCGTGGTCCTTCGGTTCATAGCTTATATACAGCAGACTTGTCTTCTGCTACAGTGATAACTGGGCTAGCTGAGGATGACGTCTTGATAGCGACATATTCCGAGGGCAGTTCTGACGAAAAGCTTCAATATTACTGAAGATACAGAAGCCCTTCAACAATATGCGTTATGCTTTGAAAGCTGAGCTCAGAACGGGAACATTCTCATACACACAATAGCTCGTGCAAGTACTTGGGCGTAATACTCGATAGAGAGCTAAATTTTAAGATTCACATTTTCATGGCTCGGCGGTCAGTACTGGCAAAAGCTACTAAGATGGAGTAGCACCCGGCAATAAACTGTCCATATACAATAAGTTGGTCATATAGAGATCCATACTAAGTCCCATATGGAAGTACGCCTTTTAAATCTATGGAATTGCGGCAAAAAGTAATCTAAATCAAATAAGGTATACCCTCCTTGGTATACCGGAAACAGAGGTATTGAAAAGGATCTTAACATCGCTAAGGTGGGTGATGTACCACAAGCACAAGCGCAAAATTTGTCTATAATTTCTTAATGATAAAGAAGTTTAAAGGGCTTTCCATAAACCAATGCTGCCAAATTTTGCTGAGAAAAAAAGCTGTTTTTGCACAGACGAAGAATTAACCACACTTTCAAAGTCAAGTCTGAAGCTCTGTGTCCTGTACCCAGGAAAAACTTTCGCCACTTGAAGATGACAGTTCTCAAAACGAAAGAGATGGATCGATAGTTATTAGGATCACTAAAAGACTGACTGCGCTGACAGACTCCCGATACAAAAATAAAGCTGAAAATAGATGAAATTATTTAAAACTAGTAAGGAAAGGCTATCTTTGGCGTGCCGAAGATTACATACCATTGCAGACCTATATGATATAGTAATCCGATCTTAATTATTAAAGATAAACGTTTGGAAACAGATAGCTAAAAAACTAAGAGACTAGTTTGCATGTAAGCAGACGGATATTATGGTGTCGGAGATGGCTTCTTCAATGCATTACACATTTCGTGACAAAGTTATAATATCCTCTGAAAGGGTATAAAAAAAAATCGGAATTCTAATTTCCCAGTATTTTTTTCAAACATACATATAAGTTGAAAATGGCGAAAAAAAAGGCTGACCCGGCAACACTGACTTCAGCAGATAAGTTGACCAGGTTTTCTTTCAATTTTTATATAAAACAATTATTGTAATTCTCAAAAGGTTTTAATTTATGACAAGTGGAGTCGCCGAAAGTTTTTCCTTTATATTATTCAAGGGATATATTTTAAGTGCTTCCTTTTCTTCTGAACAAGTTTTTTCAACATTTTTTTAAGAATTATTGTGTTTTTTTTTAAAATTTTTTTTTTGTTTTGTGTTTTTAAGTTATTTTTATTTTTTTTCAAAGTATTTTTATATTTATAATTATATTTATGTATTTTAATATAATTTTTTTATTGAATTATTTTTGATCTGTTTTATTTTGAATTTGAATTATAACCGCACAGTTAGGTTTCATCGATATTTATTTTTATTTCTTACTTGATTGTTTATTAATAATTTACTATATGGCGTCTTTCTAATTTCATCTAGATGAATACTTTCGGTAACTCTTCATTTAGTTGATCAATCCGAGTTTCGTATCCAGATGTGTAGTTCCATCCAGGTATATATTTTGCCTTCGCGTGGCAAAGTTTCTTGTTTATTTGATTGATTTTATTCTCAAATTCATTAAGAACTTTAAGGGAAATGTTTTCTTAATCGTTTTTATCACATTCATTAACCCTTTACTGATAACTTTGCATTACTGTGACCTGAACAGAAATTTCCATGAATTGCTCGCCAAACATGGCCTAAAATCATCGAATACCCAATATTGTCTTAGAATGTTATATCGTAATCTGGCCAAATATGGCGGCTTCCTTGTTTCATCCAGATGTATACTTTCATTTAATTTTGATTTGAATTTATTACTCAAGCAAAGGTTGGAACGATGTTTTAATTTTTTTTTTAAACTTCTTTTTATATTAATAATTTACACTGTAATGATAACTTTGTTTTATGCTGAATATTGTTTTTGAATCAAGTAAATAAATTCAATCAGCCTAGTGAGGGTAAAATTATTGTTTTTTTATTTCTTTACTCCAAAGTTCAACAAGAAGGGAAACATTTTCCCACCGTCTTAGTACCAAATACTGACCGATATGTATACTTTCATTTAATTTTGATTTGAGTTTATGACTCGAACAAGTGTTGGAACAATTCTTTTTTTTTTATTTTTGTTTTATATTAATAAATTACACTGTAATGATAACTTTGATTTATTTTGAAATGAACTAAGATTTTCACGAATTATTTGCCAAACATAGAATTAATTCATCATATAACAACTCGCCATCTTCTTAGTGTCCAATTCTGACCAATCTAGTATGGCTAAATATGGCATCTTTCTAGTTTCAGCCAGATGTATAATCTGATCAATCTCTCCAATTTTTAAATTATACAACCTTGTAATTCTCGATTTAGATCATGACAAGGGGGGCACACCCTCAAATCGGACTACTCATACTACTTGGCATGATCTCGGACAAGAGGTTAACGTGGAAGGATCGCATGGTATCAAAGATCTGTAAAGCGCATTGGAAAGCTCCCCCCACCAAAAATTACTACTAAGCTCCTACAACTCCATCACATTGCCGATTATAATAATAATATATATATAAGCAAAATACAAACATTCCAGAGAAAGGTTCTTAGACATGTGTACGGAGCGCACCCATTCATGAACACCTGGGTTTATGAGAAAGTTAGTAGGTGCATCACAAGGTTTCTCGTGCACCTCAATTCGATCGTCCTAGATCTCCTCGACAACATCACCACTGCACAGAACACACCCACTGGATCTCACATTGACCTACCAACTATCGCAAGGTCAAAACTTAATAAACTTAATGATTGTCTCAGGACAGATTTTAAGTAAAGAATTTCATAATCCAATTCCTTACCCTTTTCTCAAGCAGTTAATACCTGAATTCCTGAAGCCAATATATATTTATTGCTATGAAGGGAAAATCAAAAAATCTGTCTCTATCAATTAGAGGGAACATATATCGGACACACCGTAGAGTCTGGCCCCAGGAAATTCCAGTTATATGTACATATATATAGTTTGTTCATATATATAAATTTTGTTGAGGTTTACCTGCACATAAAGGTGACAGACATAATCAAATTATCGATCTGAAAGTATCTGCTAAATGCGATCGAGCGTTGATCAAATGAAGTGCCGCCCTGTCAATGAGTTGAACCACAATTTGCCCCACTTGCTGGATCTGTGGTGTGTATTTATATGTGTGTGTGTTTGTATGTGGTGTGAATGCAATCACTTCCGTTTCACTGAGTTCTAGAGGTGCTGCTGCCTCTTTGAAGTGATCGTGCGTGCTGATAAAAGCCAAAGTCAGCCGAGTGTGCCTCTTTTGTATAAGTATCTCGTGCGAGTATCTTGTATCTTGTATTTTGTATCTGACGGGTATACCTCAGTTTTCTGTTTGATGTGCCCTGTTCATATTTTCAATGGCAATTAATTGATTGTGACAGATTGCTATGAACTGCTCAAACTCCCTGTTTTCCCCTCTCTGTGTCTATAGTGTTGTGTCATGCGTTTAAATTGTGAAAAATGCTGTGCCTCGTCTTGTCTCGTTTCCTCTCCAGCTTCGGCTAGACAATGTCTTCCCAGTAAAAAGTAATACATTCTGTTTACATGGTTTTAATCTAGCTGCAATTGCCATAAAAAGACGCAAAAAAGATGCCATTCGATGGCGTTGCTGATATGTAAAACAGATGTCGTAGCATGCCGCATGCTGCATGCTGCATGCTGCATGACGTTTGCAGTTCAGTTCAGTACTGTCATCGCTTTTGTTGCCCCCAACATGCATATTAATTTTATTGCCAACAATAACAAATCCATCGACAACTATTGTGAAATGCATTTAATAGTTTGCACTAAAACTCAGCAACAATGCAATGCGGCAACAAAATCGGTGGTCCTAAAAATTAGTCGACTAGTTTATGCTCTGTAAATAACTTGAGCGAATAGCTATCTACATTCCATATTTCACTATCATGTGGGTCTGACTTTAAAATATAATTGATCCAGATTTTATATTTTAGCGTTCTAGATTGGAAGAATATAATAAGGTAGAATTACCTGAAACTCTCAATGTTAAATAATTTAGTTATATTTTATTTGAGTTCCCATGTTAGTTATGCATTTTGAATTCTCCGTAGAGTCCTCAGTTAGGGTATAGATAGATGGCGCATCAAAGTTGACAACAAGTGGGGGACAGCTCGGAGTCGCCTCTGTGCGACTCTGTCGTCTGACAGCCTGTCACTGACAGGGCACAGTCTGTAGTCAGTATTTCCTTCTTCTTCTTCTTCTTCTCCATCTCTGACTTCTTCCTCCATTCCTTCTCCTCTAGCCTCATTGTTGTCGTTGTCAACGTTGTTCGTTATATGTTTGCTGGTGGCATGCCACATGTGCAACAGCAGCACCAGCAACAGCAGCACCAGCAGCAAAAAACAAAACAAACTATAAGATTTTATTGCTTTCGCTCGCATGTGAAGAACTGCGCGATGCTCCAGCGATGTTGCACGTTGCTGCAGGTTGCTGCGGGTTGCTGCCAGTGGCAGCAAGCAACAAGCCGAAGCCTGGCAACCACGCCTGCTTCCCACTTGAAGGCAAACTGCAAACAAGGGCATTGCACGAGCTGTCAAAATGAGCAATTACTTTGCAAAAATGTTGCACAACTCACGTGTTCTTTCCACCTTCCCCTTCTAATTCCCCTCCCTCCCTGCTACCCACCATCAACCTCTCACTGCAGAAGTCGTTTGTCTTGTTGGGGCTGCTGTTTTGGCAAAGCTACCGTTAACATCCCTATACAAAAACCGGCATATAGAATATGGAAATTGATAGCATAACCTACTTAGGGTTAAGTTCTAAAGGTTTATCCCGTAAGTGCCGCTGCAGACAGCTGGCTCCTGATTAATTACCTCGCCTAATTAGCTGACAAACATGTGTCTAACGTAGTGGAGGTTACTTTGATATAACCCTTTATCTGCATATTGTTAGGGTTTTGGATAGTTAGTTTTTTGAATAAGGGCATATGGAACCTAGGTTTGACAATTTAAGATAAAAATATGATATTAAATACTTCTCTTTAACATACAACGTTTCAGTTAATGCTGAAATATTTGGTTAGTACGTAATCTAGTTTAATTATATTTTTTTCGCAATTCATATTTACATATTGTTGTAACTTTATGTAGCAGAGTACCTAATTCCCTTTTTAAGTCTACTACATTAAGTGGTTTAAAAATGTAGGAAATTATAGCTCTTCTACAAATTTCTTTTACAACAATTTCAGAATTATTTAGACTAAGTCTGCTTGGAGATTTGTGAATTACAATCAGAAAACTTGTGATAATTGCGTAGCATTTCTTGGACTAATATTTTGTGCCTGTTTCCAAGCAGTTTTTCACAAGCTTACAACTGTGCTTAACTAAGTGGCCAAGCCCTCTTTGCCAACCGAGCCAGTTGCATTTAATGCCTCAAACCACAATTGCAGTAGCCCATTAAAATTTCGACTTAACCTCAACCAGAAACCAAATTCTCTTCTATATTTTTCCGCTTGCCGTTTACGTCACACACACGTGAAAGATGTTGACGTTTACGACGTAGACGAGACTATGTCGACGGCGACGGCGACGGCGACAGCGACTTCTCTTTACCACTCTCTCTCTCTCTCTATCAAACCATTTTCCGTGCGGAAATGCGGCGATGACGATGACGTTTGAACCAGTCAAAGAAGAAGTGTTGCCCCACTGCGTTAACTCATGGAGTCCCCCAACCGCCAGCAATCTGGCAACGCTTCTGCGGGTGTTAAATGTGTTGCCACTGGCGATGGCTGCACTTTTCCTCCATTTCCACATTTCGCTCCCTTTTTCTTCTTCTATTTTTTTTTTTTTTTGGGCAACTTTTGCCGTTCATTTAATGGCTTCATTTCTGCTTTGACATTTTTCCATGTAGCTCGTAGCTGTCGCTTTTTTATCCTCCTTGTGGCATGTTTGTTGTGCTGTCAGCCTGTCAAGCTCCTCCTCCTCCCTGCTTCTCTGCCTTTCTTTTATTCTATGCTCTCTTTTTTTTTGGCCTTTTAAACTAATTGCATTGCCGTGTGTGTTTAAGTGTGTGCTGCAAGAAAAGTGCAATAACTATTTAAATGATTGCATAGCACACATGTGGCAACCGCAGCCTCAGACGCAGCCTCAGTTGCATCTTCAGTGGCAGTCTCAGATTGCTTTAGTTTTGTGACTATCTTGCAGTTTCCCGCTAAGAGTCCTGTATATATTTTATTTGTTGCAACCTCAGACTTATTCAATTTATTTATTTATACATATTTATGTATTGATTTATTTATTTTATATTAATGTGTACTATGCCATATTTTTGTATACAAATTTTCTTTTGTTTGCTGTTTGCTGTTTTTTTTAGTTTTTGTTTTTAGTATTATATTTTTCATCTTATTATTTCAGTTTTATTTTCAAAACTTATGCCTGTATAAATTTTTCATCTGAAACCTCATTCTTATATAATTATATTAGACGAATTAATAATTAGTTTAAGTTTATTCTTGATAACTGTTATTCAGATATGATAAGAATTTGGCTAATCAAACTGGAGGAAACAATATTTTTATTCATCTTATAAGAAATGTAGAATTTGTATTAAAAAATTTTAAAAAAATATAAATTATGGAAAATGAATAAAATTTTATAATGATTTTTGATTTTTTGGAATATTCAAATGAATGTTTCGAGCACCTACTAAATTTAGCTAATTTCTTAGAGTATTTGGGCTTCGGCCGGTCGAGACTGGATTTTTGTTTGACTCTCGCAGAGTGTCAATTAAATGTTGCTTATGTTTAATTATGGCTGTCAATTTGGTTGCACATTTGCTGTTGATGCCACGCTAGCTATTTCCAGCTGTTTGGCATCAATGGGGCAAAAGGAGAAGTGGCAACAGCTAGAATTCTTTTGAAAGCAAAAAGAAGGGGAGTCGGCCGTTGACCGCCCCAAATTGCAGGGGCGTGACCTCGGTCTGATAAGCTGCCTGGCAATCAATTAATCATAATTCTGATAGCACAAAACATGTTGCAACACGACCACAACAATAACAAAAACAACTACAACCACAGAAACCGAAAAGGCAAAATCGATAGAACACGAACACAAAATCCAAAATTTCCCCCAAATAAACCCCACCTTATACTCTCAGTGTAAAAACCATAACATGTGCTTATCACAGCGCAAACACTACACATTTGCAGCTGAAAACCATGACAAATTAAAGACAAACTCCCCTCAATTCCATTTCCAATACAGTTTCCAATTCCAATTCCAAATCCAAATCCAAATACGGAACGTGCCGCGTTGCGGCATAAACGATAATTACATGTGGCAGCTTCAGCGTTTACCTAGAGGACATATATATATATGTATATATGTATACAGTTACACGTAGAGCGACATATATTCGCATTATCCTTATTGATCCTTATGGACGCGGCTTATACTCGTTTTCGTATGCAATGCCAGCACGTTGATAAATTGTAACAAACTGCAGAAAAAGGAAAATGCTGAGAATCTTAAGAAATGCTCTCGACATGTGCATTATAATCTTTTTTTAATACCCTATAAAATGCATGAAAAGAGTTTGATAAAAACAAAGGGCAGATAGACTTTTGAATTTGTTAAATATGCATTAATTACAAGTATAATCAATATATTTATATATATATATATATATATATATATTTATATAAATAATCAATACTTAAAATTCCCTGGAAATATGAAATATTTTACGGCTCTTATTGTTAAAAATTGTTTTTGTAATAAGGCATGAAAATAACTTTATATATTTTTTTCTGTCCTTTCTCTCATGATTTATTGTTAACATTATATTTGCGGTTTTATTTAATCATTATTTTTGAAATTTCTGAACTTTTAGGATATAATCACACTCGGTCTACTGGATATTTGGTTGTCTATCATTCTGTCATGGGACTTTGTTACTTGTTTTCTTTTTGCACAATGGAAAATGATGCAGTGCCTTTTTGCTCGGCAGTTTTCTTTGGGAAATTTATCGCATATGTCGCTAGTCTCACATGATATGCCAGATTCTTTCTCTCTTTTTCTCTCTCTCTCTATCTCTCCACTTTGCCCCTTCTTTCTCTATTCCCTCTTATTGTAATTTTTAATGGTCTGCCGGCGTTACTTCCTGCAGGTCATGCCTGAAAGCGGGTAGGCTAAGGGGTAAAGAATGGGAGTCAGGGGTCAGATTTTGGTCTGTTGGCTTGTAATAGAATTTTTGCATTGCACTCGGAGCTGAACTGAGCTGCCTGCAGCGATAAATGTGATAAATGAAGCTTTAGCTCAGAGTTAGTCTTGTTTTTGGTCTGCGTAGAAATGCATTATGCAGATGGCCGCACCGAAGGATTTATATGCCCGATGTTTGTCTCGGGTAATAGTCCAAGTCGACACACAGGATAAAAAATATTAGCCTGTTTTATTGCTGACGATATGTTACAAGAAGACGAGAGGAGAGTGCTTTCAAAATGTGCTTTCTATTCCAATAAAGGCACGTACTGTGTTACCTCATTAAAAACTAAAGATTTCTTTCAATAAAGTGTGTTCACGTACCCGATACAAATATCTATTACTTATTTTGAGTTTGAAAAATCAAATGAAAATATTCCCTTTCCCCAGTAAACAGAGCTTTTAAGCTAGTTCAGTTATTGAATTAGTTGAATTACTTTAACTAGTTTTACTTATATACAAACCTAATAAAATTGAGAAAAAAAAACAACAATTATTAATGAGTTTATTTATTAAAAATAAAATCTAGTCAACATTTTTTTTCCCGTACAGGTCGTTAGTATTAACAACATTCTTTCAAGCACTTCGTTAAGTCCAATAGGCAGGGACAACAGGCGAAGCTTAGTCCACAAATAAAGAGAATGGCATTTCTCCAGTAAACCGAGTCTCTAATAGTGTTTAGCTTCATGTTATTCAGTTCCAGGTAAGTTATACTCTGTAAACGGAGTTATTTGTTGTTCTATTTATATAAATACGGCGTTACATTATAATTATTGTGTCAAAACTTTTTAGTTGAATTAGTTACGATTATATAAAAGTAACCAGGGGAACTAAGATCTTTGGCTACTATTTAAGATTCATAAAACTAAATAAGTAAAACTGAATGAAACATGTATCTATATTTCATTAAGCTAGTAAGGACAGTGTATATATACATATGTATATATACATATATATATATTAGTCCGATCTTTTTAATTTGTAGTTGGTGTTAAGAAAACATAGCATTAAATTTTATTGATATGTTGAGAAACAATAAAGTTGTCCATGCTAAAGCTGTGGCAGCTATATGATATTCTTATCCGATCTTCCAAAACTATAGAATTTTTATCCGATCTTTCTAACCCGAAAGATTGACTAAGATATATTGAAAAACAGAAAAAGGTTTCCATATAACAATTTTTAGACCGAGTGTATTTATATGTCTGCGTTCTAAATTTCATTCACCTAACTCCAAAACTGAAACGGACAGACCGACGGACTGACAGACTGACATAGCTATATGGACTCGACTTATCTTCTTGATCAATAATATATATACTTTCTAGGGCCCGGGATGACTTCTTCGTCACAAAGCTAGTAATACCCTTTGCAACGGTTTAAAAAAACTTGTTAGCCAAGGGCAATTTTAACGTATTTTACATTATAATATATATATTACAAAATCGTATGCTAACTGAACAAATTTCAGTTTTATTTTTATTACACCTTGCGGTGGCTCCCTACTCAACTTTCCCTACCTTTTAGCGCATAATTTTACGATCTTTGCCTTCTGATTGCCTTTTTATGCTAAGGGCCAAATGCCAACTCCAACTATGGCAATTTATGACAAATAAACATTTTTATATTGCATTTCCTGCAATTTATAGCAATGCAGTTGGCAGTTGGCATTTGGCACTTTGCAGTTTTCAGTTTTCAGTTTTCAGCTTTCAGTATCAGCGCTCAGTTTCGGTGTTCAGCTTTCCGTTTTCAGTTGCATCGGTTCCGCTTATCAATTGAATCGGGCCACAACGAACAATAATATTATATGTAGAATTTATATTTATTTAAAGAGCATCGTTTGCCTTTGGCTAGCAATAGTAGTACGCATACGAGTATATATGGCACTCGTTATTCTGTATTCTGTATTTATTTGCATGCTCGTATATGAAAAATGCAAACAAACACAGAACAAACATTCCCTCAGAGTATCCGACTATCTGAGTATCGTCCCATATATAGAAAATATAATGCCTGGCGCGTGCACAGAATTTTAAATCGAAATATAAACATACCCAGAGAAAGAGGTAGAGCTGGGTTACCGAAGGGGGGTATAGATGGGGGAGTATGCCACACTTAAAAGATTAACCACTAGCGAACGGTTTCGTATACCCCGTATACCTCGTATACCTATCTATAAACATATGTTAAAATTGAAATATTCATCTTTGCGTATTGTTTCGGCTTTATTCTGGTTAAATACCCATTATACATTGCTTAAGCCCCTGAAAACAAAAACAAAAGGCGTTCACTTTATAATGGAAAACAGTTTCATTCCTTTATTTTCGTTTTTTTTTTCGATGCTTCTGAGGTTTTTGTTCTTTAAACCGATTTTAATTTCAATGCTGATAAGTTGCTGCCTCTATACGATATTTATAAATACACTACAATCGAACAGGGCATGACGCATTTCTTAAAACAGTATGTACGGCAATGAAGCTTAAGGCCGAGAAAGCTATATATATATATATATATTTAATCACGATATCTTGAGAAACAAACGCTTAATGGCTGAGAGACTAGTTGGCATAGAAACACACGTTGTAGGGTCGGCGATGCCTCCTTTCCCATTTCGTGTCAAACTTTTAATACACTCTGCAAGGGTATCAGATATAAGTGTTTATTTATTATATAAATTTATTCTTTTTATTTAATTTATTTAATCACTTAATCACGTCGAATTACTTCAAATATTTCTACATTTCTTTTTCATTATTGGCCAACTTCCTAAATTTTTAGTCTTTTTAGTTGTATTTTATTGCAAGAACTTTCCTTTTTTTATTTTTGCTTCATATGGATCATTATTTGAGAATTATTATTTTCTTATTTTTAAAATAAATAAATCTTTTGCCAAACTTCTAAGTGTGCAACTCCGACCATTTTTATGTTTTTTTAGTCTCTCTGCTTTTGAGCATGACAAACAAAATTTGGTATGGAGCTTTTTTTATTGCAGCACAACTGTCGGAAAAGGGCGGATCGGATAACTATATCATACACCTTCGATAGGAACTATCGGTCCAAAAGTTGTTCTATGGAAAACTTTTTTGTTTGGCAAAATGTCCTAATTAAATTAAAGAGTGTGATTTCTAAACATTTTCCAAACATCGTTAGGCTTGGACTACTATATCATAAAGGTCCTATATGAACAATCAGCTTAAAAGTTATACGCAAAATTTTTCCATTTCTTAAAATATTTACTTGAAATATACAATTTAGATGTAAATGTCTGTTGCCTAAAGGCACATTAACAATTTGCAAGATCGGTCTACTCTCTCATAGAGGTACAAGTGTACATATTCTGCGGAGCGAAGAAGATAGGTAGATAGATTTTATTAATAATTTTACATCATTTTTAAAGAGTATAAATTCTTCATGGTATGTTGGAATACTTTTTCTTGGCTCTTATTTACTTACACGGCGGAATACCGACAATTGTTTTGTTTTTGTTTTCTCTGCATGCCAAAGGAGCATCATTATTATTTTTGTCATCATCGTCATTATCAGTATTATTTTCATCATTATTTCCATCTCCTTTGCACTGAGTCCGTGTTAGGGTAAACAGAAAATCCCACGTACATTGCTTTACGTACTTTGCCGCCAAAATCCACTTGACTTTTTGTCAGATACTTGAAGCAAGTCAAACAGTTCAGCTGGGATGTCTGTCTTTCTTCATCATCTTCCTTATCTTCAGCCTCATATTCTAGGTCGTCTTTCCATCTTCATACTGTTTCTAATTATAAACTGCTCTGTCAGCAGTCAGTGGAGCGAACCGTAGTAAACCCTTTTAGAAGTACCAAGTTCCAAGTTCATGAACTTGTGCATTGAACTTCGACCAAGCCGAAAGAAAACCCACTTGAAAATGGCAGCAACTTTACAGTTTTCGTTAGTTTTACGTTAGACTGGAATTTTCTTTTTAGTTTTCCTCTCGTTGTTGTTTTCTGTTTGTTTTCATTAGGTTGCAGTAGCCATCTGTTCTTACTTGCAACTGCAGCAGACTTTTAATTTGTGTGTGGATTTTCAGTTCCGTTCCACACGCGGCGAGGTCGAGGTCGATTCTTGAGTTCGAGTTCGAGTTGAAGTTGGAGTTGGAGTTGAGGTTCAGGTTCCGCTTTCCTGCCATGTAATGTAAAGTGGAAGTTGTAATTTAGTTAGCTCGAAATGACTTTTCGGCACAACATTATCATTATGTGCATTTAATTGTTGTTTGTCTTGCACTTCTTCTACCCATTCTACCCATTCTCTCTTTTTTTTTTTGTATTTTCTTGACCCCAGCACTAATTTGTGTGAACTTCCACTTTGACGCACAGATTTTCAGAGGTTCGTTTTTTTCTTTTTTAATTGTCTATTGTATAAAAGACAGAATATCTTTAATCTAGTAGGGAATTTCAACTTTTTATTTAAAGTTATTATATTCCTTGAAATTTTTAATTTATTTTTATACTGATTTATTTAATTAATTCCTTTTTTTTCAATTATGTATGTTGATTGATTTTTTTTTTTGTACTTTTCCTTACAATACATTTTTTTTTAATTAAGCCCGCTTACAGCTGTTCTGTAACAAACTCGGATATCCGATTTTTATTTTTATTAATATTTATATATATATTTTTCCTTTCGGTGCTTGGAAATATATATATATATATGTATATATATTTATATTTTCTTAATTCTAATATTGAATTTTGAAACAATGAGAGGAAAAAGTTTATTTGAAACTCCATCGAATAATGGTCAAACATTTCTACTGAAAGCGCTTACATATCATTAATTTTGAATAGTTTTTTCTGTCCTGTGGCATATCGCACACTCATTTAGTCAGGCTCGTGGAGGAGCCTGCGACAGGAGATAGCCACAGAGACCGACAACTGTCCACAAAACCGCAAAACACATCAACGAGAGAGATACAGTGAAAGAGACACGATAGAGAAAAAACGTTGAAATTAATGAGAAAATTCTCAGCTTGAAATAAAAAACCACAAGATAACACAACGGGAAAGCAGGAAGGACTCCTCTACAGGCATTCAGAATATGCGCTCGGATATGCTAGTTCCCAGTTCCCAGTTCCCAGTTCCCAGTTTTAAATGCAAAACGCCAACAGAACATCACGTAATAGAGGGAAAGAACTTCAGAACAGATAAAAATTGCAATGCATTTAACAGCATTAAAAGAAGAACCCACCAACAGCAGCAGGAGCAGGAGTAGGAGCAGCAGCAACAGCAACAGCAACAGCAACAGCAACAGGAATAGGAATAGGAACAGCAACGACAAAATGCTAAATAAAATTAACAAAACAAAAACAAAAAGGAGAGAAACTTGCAAATGATATTAAAAGCGGAAAAGGACACCTAATGAAAGCTTGTAATTAAGCAAGCTACATGATATAAGTGCGTACAGTATACTCGCAGTGTTCCGATTTTGATGACATTTAAACCAAACTAGGAGCAGCATAATGAAACTTGTAATTTGAAAGCTTCAGTAGAATTAGTAGTTTCAGTTAGAAAAATGTACAGACTGTAGAAACATTTGATTTCATGTCAGCTGTATAAATTGAATAGTCTTCAAATCTAATGGTTTCCGATTTGAAAACTTTTTAAAGCAAAAAAATATAGTGGATCAATCTTGATAATGTTTGGCAAACGCCAAATCACCTTCAACAAACTTGTAAATTTAAACAGGATACATTGAGAAATAAGAAGTGTTTCCCTACAACTCTGAAGCCGATATGACCTATTATATGACTATATATCATAATAGTCCGATCTTAATTATTTTTATTATTTTAAGACACAGATACCAGACGATAAAATCACAAAAGTTTTCCATACAACAACTTTTATGGCAGCTCCATGATTTAGTTGCCCTTTATTCAAATTTCATCCACCTAGCTGAACAAGTGAGAGACTAGTTTGCATATAAACAGCGGGACAGAGGAGTCCTCTCTCTCTCTTCGTCTCTTCGTCCTGATCAATAATATATAAGTTCGTATATAAAATGACATATACTACTGCAGTTTATGTATCCATATATTCCTCTTCTAATTAGACTGCTCGATTAAACGATACTATGTACTGTATCCAAGTCTGCATAGCGATGTTGAAATAATATATTTTCTGATTCAGGTGAGTCGGAATCTCAAATAGTAAAACTAAAAATGAATATTACAGGAAGCTACTGCTAGTATTTTAAATATTAGAGGTCAGAGCAGAAGCGAAATCTGCATCTGTGTATATAAAACTCTTTTGCCTGACTCACTGACCGATCGATTAACCAATCATCCCACAGTCCAAACGGAAATATATATGAAGATGAAATTTATATGAGAGGATTCTTTTAAAACTCGGTTCTCGAAGAAGAAGCGAGTTTCGGGAAATAGTTCAAATTCAAATAATGCTATAAGAAACTAAATACGCTTTTAATATTGACTTTCCCCGGATAACGCCGGGTAAAACCCATGTTACAGAATTTTGTACAATTTGAATATACTCTTGGTAGCTAGTTTCAATGGGAACCCATTATAATTACTTGTACGAGGCTCTCTGGCAGGGCATAAAAGGAGCAGCTGCTGTGCATTGGAATATACCCTGGGGGACTTAGAATGGCAAAAATTTGTATTTAGTTGGTTTAGTTGTGCGCGTATCTTTTAATGACACCCACAGGTGACCATAAAAGCAATCATAGAGCTGTTCCAGTTGCAGTTTGAGGCAGCAGCAACAACTGTTCCACAGTCAGTGGCACTTGAGCCCTTTCGACATATGCTGACAAGTGCAACAAGACACGTGGCAGCTGCAACTGCTGACTGCGGATTGGGATTGGAATTGGAATTGAGACTGAGAGAGATTGCGAGTCGAACTGGCACTGGGCGAACGTTTGTCGGTCACGTGCCGCAACTTCAGTTTACTGCCAGTCCCCCAGAAGGGGTTCTGAAGAGGCGTTACTTGCAGTTGAACGCGTTTCCAACTTAATTTTCATTTGGCTGTAGAGCATACCTGACTGTTATATTCTTTAACCAAGCATACCCAACCACATCATCATGATCTTCAACATCATCATTACCCTCAGCATCGCCAGCATCCACTCACTTGGAATGTAGCGTATAACAGCATTTAAATGATTCTTCTTCGATGAGAAGCGCGAGTACATCCGCTAATTGACCAAGTAGCTAATGCCCAAATCCACCTCTGGCGTCCACATGTTAACTCCCTTCGTATTACCATTTGTACTGTGCGTTGCTGACTGAGTCATGGAAAATTTGCAAACCTTTCTTCAAAGCTAAAGTACCCTGTGCTGTCAGTTTTTGCCAATTGATTGCCATTTTTATGATTAATGCAGGGTGCTGTAGGAGAAAGAAAGAGAGAGAGAGAGAGAGAGAGAAGAGTGTGGCCGAAAGAGAGATGAAAAATTCACTAATACTCGAACACAGCCAATTTAATTAAAGGGCCGCCTGTGCGCTGATAATTATGCAACAGCTTTTCTCTTTGATGCATTTATCGATTTATTGAAGTGTTAACCAACACTGTGGCAAGTTGTTGATATGAATCGATTATACATATATTATCCATACACACACACAGTCACTTACATCATGTTGATTGACGTCATGCGGTTATTTTGTAGCTGCCACGCCCCTTGTTAACGCCCACGTACACTAATGACACGCTTCAACGCGTTTTACATTGATTTCGCCTCGTTGGCGCGTTATTTATTATTATATTGCTGTATGTCTCCCATTTTTATTTATATCTTTACCCTATAGCCCATAAAATTGATAGGTAGGGTATCATAAGATGCAAACCTTACCGGTTGAACATCTTCATATAATTTTTAATAATATCCCCGATAGTTGGAGTAGAAAGCTTTCCATGATACCAAATTAAATAAAATAAAAGAAAACTTAACTTTTTTCAAATATTTAGTTTTCTGTTACATTCATTTACCAAATTATGGCACGAGGTATCTTTAAGGCGAGCTGTCTTACTCTTCCTATTATTTTTTGCTTTCATTATGCATTGCATTTAATATTTCGCCATAAAGGGCTCTTTCAATACTCGTGGAATTAATTTGCTGTAAATTTAAGAGTATTTTTTATGCATCCCACACTATTTATGAATATTGGATAGTAATTAAAAGGTAAATCGACTTTTGCTCCGCTTGATTACGAATATAATTTGATCAATAGATTTAAGTTTTAACTTTAAATTAAATTCTGGTATGTAGTTCTATCTAGGTCTAATTTTTTCAACTGTAAGCGTGACGCACTTAAGACCTTTTTCGAAAATTAACTAAACAAAGGATATTAACCTAACCGAAAATTGTAATTCCCTTGATATTAATTTACTCGACAGCGAACGCACCCGGCCCACTTCCTGTGACTTACTTTGGCCTCAAAAAGTCCATTAAGTCGAAAGGCATTCTAAGCACTTGCCAAACAATTAAAATAATTTGCCACATACTCGTACTTTCACTTCCACCGTTCCACCATTCCACCGTCCTATCGTTCCATTGTCCCACCGTCCCTCGACGCAATGCACTAGTACGTAGCACTACGAACCAGAAACAAAAAAAAGAATTCTATTTCTTTTTTCCTTCTAAAGACTAAAATTGCCAGCACTTAAGTCAGACAGTGTCCAACTGTACTTTCAGGCTCAGGACAAGGCTCACAACATGCCGTAGATGCCTAAAAGAATACCCGGAGAGCTACGCTTGACGTCAACTGCTCGAGGAATTGTGGAGCTTTTAGAGTAGAACATTTTATACTCTATCAGTGGAAACAGAAAGAAAAATAGGTTAAGGAAACTTTAAATGCATTTAAAATATAATAAAAATGGTTGGGACAAAGAAGGCAAAATATTTATAATAAATTTCTTTGTATTTCATATTTTTCTCGCCTGATATTTAATATGTTTGCACTATGATAAGTTGTGGGGTTAGGGCATTAAATGTTGCTTCTATCTTGTATAGACTTGTTTTTGGTGTCGACTGTTCTTGTGTTGTTGTTGTTGTTGTTGTTGTTGCTACTAAGGCTATGTGTGAAATATGCCACTTTAATGAGCCAACGTTGCGCACTGAGTGGCAGCACCCACCACCGACCCCCGTCCCCTACCATTCACCCGTTCTATGTGGCAACAGCGCCCGCCCATGTGGGAGCAGGTTCAGGTTGTTGTAGGTGCAACGACGTGGACTAAACTGAGAGCGGCCCGCGGCGTTTGTCGTGAATGTTTGACGTCCAACAATTCGCATCAGGGCACCAGCATGGGCGGTGCTTAAAGGTGGGCGGTAGGATGTTTACCCCAGGCTGCTGTGGCA
Source organism: Drosophila repletoides (assembly GCA_018150835.1). Taxonomy (NCBI): domain Eukaryota; kingdom Metazoa; phylum Arthropoda; class Insecta; order Diptera; family Drosophilidae; genus Drosophila; species Drosophila repletoides. Next base: position 2,753,740 of record JAECWQ010000231.1, read on the forward strand.
CTCAAGTGCTTTTGGACTTGCCACATGGCCGCATGCCTCAATTGACATTTTGAATTGTGCAGCAGCTGAGTGCAAAAAAGCGTTGCATAGCGCAAGGAGTAAGAGTGTGTGAGTGTGTGTGTGAGTGTGTGTGTGAGTGTGTGTGCTAGGCAAGGATAATGCGAGGCAAAAACACGTGTTTAATGCATAAGTGCGAACGTGACGCTAAACTCATTTAAAGGATTACGACATAAAGACTGAGTGTGTGTGTGTGTGTGCGTACACTCTACTGTTGCATGTGTGTGCTGGTGTGTAAATGAGATTAAATTTCGTTGAAAGCAACGCGAAACGACGACAAAATGCGGTCCACAGTTTTAATACTCTATACTCATTTAAAAAGAACAAAAACAGTATAAAAAGGGTGTGAAAGTGTCGCTATATCAATTAAAGAGCTCTGCATCTGAATCTACAGAGTATTTTCTAGTTGTGCACGCTTTACTTTGGTATTCTCACTTGTTTTTTTTTTTTTGTCCACTGTCAAAGCGCGCGCTCCTGTGTGCAAGAGGGGTAGCGGCTTGGCTAAGTTTATTTATGCATACATATGCATGATTACATAGACATGTGTGTTTGTGTGTATGAGTGTGTATTTGCTTACACGAAAGTAGGTTAAAAGCACTTTTGGGCCAAAGCCACGCCCACCCACAAAAGTATTCCGCCCTCTCGTCCCATTGTTTATGTTTGCATTTTGTCTTTGGTTTTTGGGAACAGTTTAAGCATCAAATTGTTGGCCATTGTATTCGCATTTATGTTAATCCTTCCTGTTCAACGCAGCCCCCTTTCACCCTTTGCTTCCGCCCCAAGGCAAGCAGTTGACTTTAAATTTAATTAATTACCATTTTATGCGCGTCCCCTGAGCTCGACTTCTGTTTTTTGTTTACTCTTTTCAAGATTAAATATCAAATATTTGTCTGTCCGTCTGTCCGTCTGTCTATGTCTGTCTGTCGGGCTCTCTGTTTGTCTGTTGGTTGTGCACTTGTAAGCCAAGTGGTTTTAACTGGTTCGGCTTGGGCGTGTTAATCGCCTGGATTTTCCTGCTAGGGTTGCCAGGTGTTCAGGTGTTCAGGTGTATTTGTTAAGCAAATAATTAGCCTACAGTTGTCCACAATTGTTAGAAAACATTCTAATTTGCTTGCTCTATAAAATAATCCTTAAAGTAAATATAAACGAGTAAGCCAGCAAAGGAAATTAAATTGAACAAATATATCAAAAAATTGATATGTTAAAAAAATCTATTTCAATTAATTTTTCAGATCACCAATTTGAATAATTTGAAATATGATAAGTAATTAATTAGCTTACAACAAAAATAATAGGAGCTCAAGTTATTCTTCTGTTTATTGAATCATTAATGGATTTAACTAAGACATAAATTATAAATCATTTTTAAAGGCAATTTTTAAAGTTTGTACTTGATTTTCAATTATTATAAATTCTTTTACGTCTTTTTCATTCTTTAAAAACTACCCTATTAATGTTTTTTGTAACTGCTTGACAACCCTGAAAGGTCTTTAAAAATGTAAACGCTTATTGACATTTTGGCAATCACCCCTTACTTTTTGTAGGCATTTATTTATGTATGAATTTTTTTTCGGCTTATTATATTATATATATTATATTGGAAGTTAAATTAATGAAGTTAAAACATGGACATTAGGCTGACACAACCTGCCACTGCGTGTGGCATTTTTTTTTTTTGTAGTATTTGGTAGTATTTTTTAGTTCTTTTGTCTTAAGGTTCAATTTGAGAGACAACAACAGTTAAAGAGTGCAGCTAATGATACCAGTGCACTCTGCAGCTGCAGAGCTTATCGATTCTTAAGTCAATTATGTTAATTTCCTTAACTCGATGAAGGAATCAACAACAAAGTCGAGCTTCAAGTATTTATTTTCTGAATTCCCTATAAAATTAAAACAATTTTAATACTCTATACAAAAGCTGTATGACGGAAGAGACAATTTCCACAATATTTTGTTTATTTTAATGCTCAAGCTGGCAGAAAAAATTAAGTTTCCCATTGACGATTATTATAATCCTAGCTGAAAAATAACACAGATTTTAAAAAATATATTCCTAATAATTTACAACATTTTAAAACACTTTTCTCGATTTCACAAATTTTGTAGATATGATAAAAAAAAATAGTTAATATAATTGATAGTTTTATGTAGTCAGGGTATCATCTAGTCGAGCATTATGGAGCATTGTGTTGTTTCGTTTTTTTTACCGTAACAAGAAAAGTCTATCAAAGTTGTCTCACGCCGCTCACAGGTGGTCAACTGAGCGTGAATAATGATGGAACAGAAGTACAGAGAGAGAAAGAGAAAACGAGAAGAAAGAGAGACCGAGCGAAAACAGGAAGAATGAGAAAGAAGCTATCGCTTGAGCATTTGCATACATAGGTGGACATCTGTGCAGTCGGGGGGATATTGGATGAACCCAACGGGTGTCTAATTATGCAGCTCGACTAGTCCATACCTCGTATTTCCCCTCACTGCTCGAGTCGTCATCGCCATCGCCATCGCCATCGCCATTGCCATCGCCATCGCCTTCGTCAACGCCGTTGTCTTTGTTCATCAAACTCAAACTGTTTAGAGGGAAATCAAGATAAACTTTTAATTTCTGGTCAGGTCGTAAAAAGTGGACGTGGGAAGCATTCATTGCATACAAGTTGTGAGGGAGCTTCCAACTCTCGTCAGCTTTGTACAATTTATTTAAATTTAAACTGCAGTCAGCAACTGAACATAAAACTGGTATTTTATGGGCGCACTTTTAATTGTCCCAAAGAACCCGAATCCGGACACAGACACAGACGCAGACGCAAACACAGAACCAGACCGAGAACCATAGCATTCGAAAAGGGTTAATTTGCAATAGGGGCAGAGCCGACCATGTGCTGCCAACTCAGCGCCTCATTGAGTCGTCCTTAGACCCTTTTTTTCACTTAGCGACCATCTGATAATTAGAATTTTATTAGGCTTAATTATGTGTTGCCTCAAAGTACGCACTTTGAATATTTCCCTTTCGTTTCAGTTGCCTAATTATATGCAAACCACGAAAAACCACAAAAAATGGCAAGAAAAGAAGTGGTCTGCTGGAAGATACTCTGTGATTTGAAGTCTTTATTGCTTACTACTGAAAATATATGTCTGCCTCTCTGGCTTAGTATTGGATAATATATAATAATATATGTACTATATAATATATGGATAAGGGTATTCATAAGATACTGGCTTATCACAACCTGGGTGAATATACCCATTCAACTCTTTTTGCTCTGGCTACAGGATATAAAAAGGGTTGCCTACATTTCTCTTTGGGGCTGTTGCCAAAACTTTGCTTATTGTGGTGGCGTCATCATGGAAATAAAATTAATTTGCTGCACTCAGCGAACAAAAAAAAAAACAAAAATAAAAATAAAAGAATTTCCATTTGGACGCTATTCGTTTTAGTGTTTGGTAGTAAAAATAAAATAATACTCGTAAATACGTCTTTTGCGTGCAAGGATAACACAAGAGCACGAGCCTGTCATAAAATTTCACTTACTGAAAGAAATATTTTATTTTGCGGGTTCTCCAAAAGTATTTTAAAATGTTAATTATAATTTTAAGAATATCATAGCCTCGATAGCTCTTTTTGAGCTTTCAACTTTATTATTTTATAAATATTTTAAGTATCCATTCCGGGCACATTTAAATAATTTTACACATTTTACTAGCCATAAATCTTTGGAGCAATGTGAGCGATTTAAGTCATGTTTGTTGATTAGATTTAGTATTAAAATTTCACAATCATATCATAAATTTTCCCATAAACGCCCAATCTAATAGCTGTAAAAACAGGCCAAGCATTTCAAAAAACTTTCCCAAAAGGCACAACGAAAACTTTCATTTATCTCTAAGCTGCAACTGATCAATGATCATATTAAACTCTTAACCCGTTCAGAATCTTATACCAAAATAGAAATCAGAATATATTTGGCGTGGGCCAACCGGAAAAAAACACCTCGAAATAAAGAAAATTATTTAAAAACACATAAAATTTCCATATTTATGCGTTGAGTTGTGAGTTGACGTGTTTATAGGCCCAGAGGCCCGAGACCCGAAATTCGAGACCCGAGACCCGAGACCCGAGGCCCGATACACCAGAACGGAATCTGTGGGCAGCCAACTGTCATATATGCATGAGGTGATAAAAAACTTTTTAATTTGGTGTTGTACATAAGTTTTTTCTAAAAAATTTCAAATCAAATATGCCAAAATATACATACAACTGGCTGAATATTTTGTATTTGGTTCGGTTCTGTGTGGTGTATTCTCTCATAGAGAGACGACAGATGCCGCACTACGTGACCAATGTGAAATCCGTTGACTTATGTCAATATGACGTAGCGTCGGGCGGGTTCTGTGCGCGTTTTTGCCAGGAAATCGACTCGGAATCAAATGAAGATAGACAGCCCAGACGACAGACAACCGACGACGAACGACGAACGACGGTCGACGGACGGCGGACAACAGACGATGGACGACGGATTTCCAGACAAACCAGACTATCAGACTGCAGTTTGATTTGGGTTTGAGTTTTGGGTTCGTGCTGTGAGAAATCAAATAAGGACAACAGACGGCAGGACGGAGGTTTAAGATTGGAGGTTGGAGGACGGAGGATGAAGTATAGAGTATAGGCTGTCAGCCAACTGACAGTCAGAATTTTTGAACTTGAAATTATTTGCACGACAGCCCAAAATATGCCCTGCAATCGTCAAGTTTCACAGTTTGGTTGTATTACTTTTAGGGGTAACTGTGACAGCAATTAAAATTATGACTTACATTTTATTACAATCGGCCATAATTCAAAGTATTTACAAAACTTAAATAGAAAAAAAAACTATTGATATTCTAATTTAAATTCAAAAAAAAAAAAATCATTCAAATTCAGTGTCAGCAACCGCGTTCGTTTGCTTGTGATTTTTAAGGGCTAGTACTAAGGGCAAATAACTAGGAAACAGTAAAATAGCTTTCTTTATAGAAAAAGGACTTTTTTTTTTTTTTTTGCTAAAGTTCTCATAATCTCTACAAAATATGTTCTTTATTTTAATTTTGGAAGTTTATTAATTAATTGAATATGTAAGCTTAAAGATAAGCGTTATAAATATACACAAATTATTTTAGTATTTTGCGAATTTTATGTTTAAAGGATATTTTCTAATCGACCTTAGTCTTAAGTTCAAATTGTCGCTTAATTTATTTTCACGCCACGTTGGCAGGCGCCGCATTCAAAAGTAAATTTCAGACAGGATTAAAACTGTTCGTAGACAGACCCCAGTCAAATACCCTGTACAAAACAACCCTACCCTTTCGGTAAAATTCGTTGCGTAGGACAGCTGTCAACAGCTTGTGAAATGGCATTTAGTTCACATCGCTACAAAAAAATAAAAAGGGAGCTTGTCGCCTGGCAGATTTTTTGCCAATTTTCATAAACGTGTTTTTTTTTTGTGCTGTTCGTAAAAATATTTATAAAAAATATTTGTGTATTAATTTTTGGATTTGCAGTATTTACTTGGGACATAATGCAATTTGATGCAGCAACGTCAATTGATAGCAATAAAAGGACATTGCAATCAGTACGTTGTTTTACTGCGGTTTGCTTGTGTATTTTTCTGTTTTTCTCTCTGACGCCTCTGACCAGAAGACAGGAGGCATGAGGCATGAGGCATGAGGCATGAGGCTTGAGGCATGAGGCATGAGGCATGAGGCATGAGGCATGAGGCATGAGGCATGAGGCATGAGGCATGAGGCATGAGGCATGAGGCATGAGGCAGTTCACATAAAGGGTCAGGAAGTGGGGCTGGCATGCGTCGCCAGCTGTCGGATCTGTCAGGGCTGTCCACTCGATGCGTGCAGCCACAAAATGTGCAGCACCTGTCAACTGGCCATAATAAGATGCCAAAACAATTGTGCGGCTTTGGCCTGACCAACAGCCAGCCATGCAGCCTGGGGCTAAAGGATAACAACAGGCTGAACTAAAGGATAAGCTCCCTGAGTGAGCTACTCTCGAGCTTAAGGCTTCGATTGTGGTTTGTTTGCAGCGCCAGGACATTGCTTAGAAATCTCTGCAGGTAGTTAAAGTTTGAGGCCTCCGGTAGGATCTGTTGCTCAGATTATTTGTACGTGTGGTATAAGTGCATTTTATACACTTTTTAATTTAATGTTCTTTGGCTTCCCCAAACCTCTTTGAGAAATATTTTCTGCCAATTCGTATGTGATTATTGTCTGAGTAATCAGAATATTTAATTAATTTGCTGCTGGTATTTCTTGTATAACTTATTTTGCTCATTTCTTTGTGGACTTTTAAGGACTTTCTTTGAAGCCTCTCACTATTCAGGACTCTGCATTAACACCGGAACCAGCTGTAAGCTAATCACTTTTTAGTAAATGGCTTTTCATATCCAGCAAATACAAAGTTCTATAGAGTATATTCGTTCTGCAAGAAGCAGAAACAAATAAGTCGAAGAGCTCATTTTGTAAGCCTTAAGACTGAAAAATATTCTCTTTATAAATGAGAACTGTTATAAGCTTGATTATTTAATTACTTCTAAAATTGTCTAACTTTTAAATCTTTTATCTCTTATTTTGAGTATTATATTAACAGGTGCGCAAAGAGTATTCTTTAGGTTGACATCCAGAAGGATTGCCTGCTGTATCCTTATCCTTCATGTTAAATCTGCATGAAGGAAAAAGAAACAGAAGATAAGAAAAACTGCCGCTGTAGTAATTTTTCGCACTTTGCAACGTCTGCTCATCGCTTTTTGTCCACTCGAAGAAAACTTTGCCTTTGCCCAGGATACGTCTCTTTCGTCCTTTTCGCATTTCCACCATCATCGTCAACAAAAAAGGGGCGTGCGGCAGGAGTAGGGAGGATTTTTGTCGCGCACACTTCAAAAAATATGGCAAGCTCATAATTTTAATCCAGCTTTTAGTCCGCTTCCCTGCCACAGAGCAGTCTGATGCCTGATGCCTGTTGCCTGACGCCTGCTGTTCACGCACAATGTGGCAAATTAGCAACAATATTTAAAACTAACTGGCAGGACTCTTCTCTCTTCACTATTCTCTCTTCTCACTTCACACTTTCCACGCCCTCTTCTCTTCCCTCCTGCCCCCTCTTGTTTTTGGCTTGCCAATTATTTAAAGCTCAAACTTTTGCCATTTGCAACAGCGCTAGACAAAAACAATTTCTCCAATTTCCAATTTCTCTTCCACCGAATACTTAAATACATTTTCCAGCTAAATAGTAAATTTATTTATTCGCAAAACAAAGTGATTAGATTTAGACACCTCGAAATAAATATTATTACATATTATATTATATTACAAAAAGTCATTGCAAAATAAAAATTCTTCTAAACAAAATTCCGGGTGTATTATTGTAGTATTAAAAAAAGTTGCTTTTTCAAAGCTTTTATATTTTTTATTTATTTTTATTTTTATCCAGGATTTTAGTTGAGTCTTCTGCAAAAAACATGAATATGGTTAGTTTATTTATTTTTTTTTATTACAATCAAATACAATAGTATATTTTGTTTCTGTTGCATTTCTTCAAGAAATGTCTGTAAAATTAATAAAAAATTTCTCTTTCTTTTTTTTTTTTTGTGGTGTAGTTTTGTTTTGTTTCGTTCCTTTTACTATCATAGATAGGCAGACATTAAAATCTTGTGATTAATGCAGAATATTTATTTTATTTATTAATTTTTTATTAAAATTGCAATGCGTAACGCAATTCAAGACAGAACTGTAATGCCGTACAAAAGGGTATAAACAGAGCAGCAACACAGAGAGAAAGAGGAGAAATATAGAGCTGCTTAGTAAGGGACTAGTAGGGTGTCGCCACAGCAAAGCAAAGTTTATGTTAAAAGCTTTGCATTATGGCCAAAACACTTGAAGTTACGAGCAGAACATCAGCCAAGAAGCTGAAGACTAAAGGGGAGGCACATTAAGGGCTGCAAGAAGGGTCGGTAGGTACTGCAAAATGCTCTATGAAAATTTGTAGCACATTTTTGTGGGTCAGTTTTGAATTTTCAATTTGCTTGCCCGACAATTTTTAATTAAAAGCAAAAGTAAAAGCGCGAAATAAACATTAATTTTTATTAAGCAAACGCTTCCCGTTCCCATTCCCTTCCCCGATCCCATTCTCATTGCTTAGGCGTAAAGCCTGTGGCTGCTAATGTGTATTTCTATGTTAATAACATCATTATAGGCTCTGTCTCTCTTCCGGGGAGCCTGACAGACAGACAGGACAAGTCCTGTTGGCTGTTGGTTGTTGGTTGTTGGCTTTTAACGCCTTTGCCTTTGCTTTTTGCCATTTCGTTGTCCTTGGTTCTTGGCAGCCTCAGTTATAAGTAGCCTGCGCCTTATCCTTGCCTTATCCTTATTGCCATCGCATCTTCATTTTTGCTCGTTCAGCTTTATTAGAGACTGCCCTTCGTCCTTCTGTCCTCCTTCGTCCTGTTACTGCTACTCCTCGCTCTCCCTCTTTTTGCAAATCCTGCCATCAAATTTACACAAATTTCTGCCCAAGACCGGCTACCGTGCCAAAGGACTCGCTTTTTGTTGTCGCTCAAAGCTTGAGCAGAGAGCTTTGTTTTTTAGGACTTAGCATTATTGTTCTCATTGTTGTTGTTGTTGCAGTTGTGTTGTGGCTTTTTCATATTGCCGGAAATTGTGGCTACCGGAAGTGGGATTATGTTTTCAAGTTTGTACCGGAACTTCGTCGCTTCACTGCTGCCGTAGTAAAAATCCCAACTGGGTTACGCTTCACTTGGGTTCCGATTCCTCTTTTTTTGCTTTTGGTATTGTGACAGGTCCATTTTTACTTGATTTAGCGTTACGTAATTGATATTTTATTGGGGTACTCCTTGGGGATTAAGAAATGGAATGGAACTTATTTAGATTTCTATTTACGCATAAATATTCATAGCCTTGGCAGATCTAACTCTGCTCCGTATATTTCCATGTAATACTCGAATTTTAATTATATGAAATAATGTATACGTAACTTATTTTAACACCTTTCAGTTCAGTTTCTAATGGTATAAAAGTAGTCTTTAATAAATTGGGGCAGGACCAGAAAACTGATAGAAAAATACAGAATATTTAAATATGAAGAACGCTTTAGAATATTCTGCTTTTGTATTCGAATCTAAATGTAAACTATATATTTCAAAAAGACTTCCAGACTATCACTATAGTTACTCACTGAAGAGACTCGTATATATATATATATATATATACATATTTTCCTGGCGTACTGGCTTTCTGCCTCTGCCTCAATTAATTTCAGACTGCCTTCAGAAATTGTGGGTTCTAGGCATTATTCAAGTCAAAGTCAGCACTTGGAATCAAATTTTTGGTATTTAGTTGGGCGCAACTTTTATTGGCTTGTGGCGCCTTTTGTGTTTTCTGTCACCAGGCAGCAGCAGCGACAGCAGCAACAAATTGGAAGCTTGTGGGTGAGTCGCTTCTGCACTTAAAGTAATTAAGCGAATTACTTCAGAAGTCGCCAAGTTTTCTAATTATATCGAATAAATTTGTTTAATACTCGTACTCGCCCGTCTATCGCCAGGCAAAGTGTTTTCTCCTCCTGCCTCTTCTGCCTTATTCTCTGTCCCAATTTGCTGCAGCATATCGCTTACCTTCCCCTTACTGCCCCAGCCCCGTAAAGCAATTTGCACAGCATTTTGAATACCCTGTAAGCAGAAAATGTACGAACAAGCTAGAATCATTAGTTTCCTTTTGTTCTTTATTTCAATTTAGAAATTAGCGTCCTAATTCTTAAAATGCAGTTTTTACAATTTTATTATTATTATTATTATTATTATTATTGTTATTATTATTATTATTATTATTATTATTATTATTATTATTATTATATAGCAGCTTTATGTATTTAAAATTTCTTAATGATTGCAAGAAGAGTACAAAATATTTTAGGTGCAACTGTGAGAGTATTCGAATAGTTGACTACTGATTACAGGGTATATTTAAGTCATTTACTTAAGACTCACTAATTCGCACTTGTTTTACTTTTTTTTAAGTTTTTTGGCTGGTTTTTTCAGCGATTTGGCGCCGTTTCTGATTGTTTACTCTGGTGGAAATGTTAATTTCTGGACTTTTGACTGCTGCTCCGCTGATTTGGAGCAACTTCACTGATTTGGATGATTCTGTTTTGAATGGCAGGCGTCAGTTTCGCTGTTCTGCCGTTTGTCCATTTTCTGATTTTTCGCTTTTGTATATTTTTTTTGTTTTTGATTTTTCTTTGTACGCTTTTGTTGCTTTTGATTATTTGCTTCAGTTGCTTATTCAATTTCCGCCTCTTTTATTCAGCCTAACGATTCCTCTCGATTGGCCTTCGTTTTTTTTCTAAATTAAACAATATCGCATGGGATATCTCTTTTCTTTTCATGGACTTTTAGAAAACCTCGAAATTGGCTGCGAGTCCAATCAGTTTTTCATTGAAAACTCAGGCAATTGGCAAGGTATGAGTTTTGTGCTGCCAAAATACATTTTTTTTTTAATCTAAATGGAATACTTATGAGTAATATTATTTCTAGAAAATACTCTCACAATAATTTAGAATTAATAACTAATATAAATAATATAATTCCATTTTTTTTAAGAAGTAAAATCTGAATTGAAAATATCCTGTGGATTTCTATTCTCCATTGGGAATTCATAACAAAAAATAGTTTTACTATACGCATATTCAGGTGCTGGGCAAGCTTTAAACTTCTTTTCAATTCTAAAGCGAATTTTGCTGATAAAAGCTCACTAATACGAGGAAACTATCAACACATATATACACATACATACACGAATTCTCTCATAATGCCTCCTGAGCGCATTATCGAATTGCGAGTTTCTACGAGTATGTGAAACAGTTGAATAACTTAATCTGCTCTCACAGTTATTAAATCATCCCATACATTCGTACAATCCATATCAAAAGTAAATAAACACGAGCCTCTTCAAAACGCAACCCTCCTTTCCATAATCCCCCCGGCACCGTGCCCCCTCCGCGCCAACCCCTTCTGTTAACCCCTACGCCACTGATTACAGCTGCAATACTCGACTCGACTCGACTCTGTCTGACCCAATTTAGTTGGGTTCTGTTGAAATGTAACTACTCGTATAGCTGTAACTCTAGTCAAGTAACCCTCGCGGCGCGCTAATACCCGTCAAGCATTTCCCCTCCTCTCCTCGTAGTTCACCTCTCAGCTCTAAGTACCCCCCGTCACACCCCGCCCCTGACAGTTCTTAATGAAGCAACGCACGTAAACAATAAGCAAACTTTGAAGCGAAAATTTTGCGCAAATAATGTTGGCTTTCCACTTTTTTGTTGTTGCTTGTTTGTTCCAGCAAAAAAAATATAATAAAAATTAATAAAAAAACAGCTCAACGAAGTTTTGATATCCTTACCTAACTTCTTACACTCTCAAATCAATAAGGTGTTCTCTCTGGCTGTAGTAGTAAAATTTTAATTAAATTTAGTATGTAATTTGTACTTCTGTACAATAACTTAGTTTAGACAGGCAGCCCGAAAAGATTTGGGTAAATTATATGGAGCACTCTGGAGACTTTGGTAAAATGACCTTGCAGGCTCCATGCAAATATCTCAAAATTATTAGCAACAGATAGAAAGAATCCTTGTTCACAATAGTTTTTTGGAACCTGGATCAATATGCTGTGTACATATGATGAGATTAACTAATGATACCATAATGCAAGGGTATACAGGACAGAAAAAAAAACGAAAGGAAGGAAGGGAGATACGCTGCGGATACGTGCGGCGTGATGCGCCGGCAGGAACTGGCACGAAGGTCGTCCTGCTTAAGGGTCTTTTGCGAAAAGTTTTGTGCCTGTAACAAGTTGCTCGGAATTAGTTGCGAAAAGTGTGGCAACTCTGGCGTTGCCCCAGCCATCCCTGCCAGCTCATTAATTTTAAGGCACAAAACGGAAGCGTGCAGCCAGTTTCCGGTTAGCGAAAGGACCAACCTATGCCCTCCCCCCACCACCACCACCACCACCACCAGTCTCCCTTCAAACCGGAGACAGCGATGGCCATGTCACGGCTTTCCTTATTCTTATTTGTATTTGTATTTTGAATCCTGTTCGTATTTGTTGTGAGCCGCACTTGAATTATGGCTAAAATTCTTTTGGCCTTTCCAGCTGCCTCTTAATAAGCAAAAGGCACAAAGAGAAACTTTTCAAGTACGCGAAATATGCGCGAATGGCACGCTACACCCCCCAAAGTAGGTGGTTCTGTAGTGGGTCACAGAGGTACTGAAGGGAGGGTTACAACAGCTGATGCTGCAACCGGAAACCGAGCAATGAATACGAAATTAATGTAGGTCGAAATGGCAAAGCATGCGGCATGCGGCTTGAGACTGCGACTGAAACAGCGACTCAAGCGGGGACTGAAACTGCGACTGCGACTGCGACTGCGACTGCTACTGAAACTGAAATAGATTAATTACGACGGCTTTTAACTTGGGTTCTAGTAGAGCCCTCCCCTCCCTAAGTAGTACTAGGAGAAGAAGAAATGGAGAACGAGTTGCGAGCCAGCTGAGCGCTATTTATTATGCATATTAATTATGATAGTTTCAAATAATTCAATTTGTTTCGTATGAATTAATTATTCAAAACTGGCAAATTCTTTTTCTTTTTCTTCTTCGCTTATCCCAATAATAAATAAAAGGCTCCTGAAAATGGCTAAAAGCTTAAAATAGTTGAATTAATTTAAAACTCAAGAGATTAAGAGATATTATTATTTAAGTATTCATAGAACAAGTATAATAAAAATTTAGAGTATTTGTATTTTCTTTAGGAAATTATAAATATTTTTATAGTAAAGAAAAAATGATAATTAACACTTGAAGATACAAATACGAAATTTATTTAGAACTCTACTCAATTTATTTATGGTGAATAATTGTGAAAAATTGAGAGATAAACGAAAAACAGTATAAAGGCAGAAATAGGGGATTTTGCCACGAAATTTTTGGAAGGAATGAAGAAAACCCTCAGCTAAGTAAGAATGACTCAAAATTCCAAGATTTAGTTCTTAGCGCGATTTCAGCTTATATTCTCCCTTTTTTTATTTTGGGTGCAAATTGTTCCTTTCACTGTTGTCCTTTATATTTGCATAATCTCTTTATGTATATCGTGTGTAGGTAAATATCTTAGGCAATGTGCTGCACATATTTCAGGCGACAAATCCTTTTAAACTGCTCCGAATGCAGTTTGCCTTTTGTTTCCCTCATGATGCAACATGCAACATACCACAAGCAGTAACAGCAACAGCAGCAGCAACAAAAACAAAACAGAAACAGAACTAAGTACAAACAGGACCTCAGCCATATTTGTTGTGCCAGTATCCCTAAGAAGATATGCAGTTTGCCATAACAAAAACAAGCAGAAAAAACTAGTTAAAGACGCACGACTTTCAGATACTCTGTAGTCTACAAAACATTCTGAAGTGATCATTATAAATTTTTCTATTTCTACACGCAAAATCAAGAATAATGTCTTCTAAAAAAAGGTTTTTATTAGGGTATACATAGTATGCGAGTAGTATTCAGAAATATGTGCATCTCTATGAAAATCCTTAAGCTAATCTAAGGGATATGCTTAATCTATTCCTTAATATAAAAACCTAATCCGTAATGTGTAGCTTTCAAAGCCAAATATATAAATATTTTGTGTTTTATTGTGCATGCCCTTTTTAGCCCATTTTACAGAGTATATAAAAAAATGAGCACTTGTTTGTTTGTCAACAGTTTGTCCTGTGAAGTTCTTTTGTGGCTTGCCTGGTTTCCTGCCTAGTATCCTAGTATCCTGGCTGTTATCCTTGTTAAATGCCTGCTTGCCTGCCTGCATATGTTGTCAGCGCTAATCAAGCGCACATATGATAAACACACATCTCTAGACTTACTTACATACAAGTATATGAGTGTGTGTGTGTGTGTGTGTGTGTGTGTGTGTGTGTGTGTGTGTGTGTGTGTGTAAGGGGAGGGAGACAAAGGCGAGTGCTGGCTGCAAGGATTGCCAGGACTTATGCAATTGTATTTGTTTAGCCAGGCAGCCTGATGCCTTGAGGTCCTGCCTGGAGCATTCTTTACATTTCTTTCAGTCTTTTTCTGGTTCTCTGTTTTTTTTTTTGATTTTCTGCTGTCTGCTGTCCGCTTTTCCGCTTTTTGCACAATTTCACAGGCCTCAACAAAGGTGCTGAGATGCCGAGAGACTTTGAGGTCCTTTGATTGATTTATGTTAATCCTTAATCCTACGGCAATTATACAGATGCACACAAAAGTTAAATTCCAGCCAATTGCATATTTCATTAATGGTTTTCGGAATAATGCCAAAGGCACAACTGAATGTCTCGAATTTCTCAAATTGTGATATTTTGGCTTAAGTTTACTTAAGAACTGCATATTTCATCCGCAAAGTAACATTTTATTATGTCACTATGTCAGATACTTCCTCTTTCACTCCCTCCCCCTCCTCCACCCACTCCCTTTCTCTTCCTATTCATTTTATCTATCTCGCTTTCTCTCAGCTGACATGTTGACATGCTAAAGAGCGTGTAAGTGAAGTGTGATGGAAGCTAGGAAGAGATATGCCAAAGCAGCGACTTACACTCAGAGAAAAGGCATTAGATAGAGGAAAGTGTGTAGGTTTCAGCGCACCATTTGCTACCAGTCGTCAGTCCTCATCAGTCCTAGAATGAAATGCTCGAAACTGCATTAAGTATTTTCCGATCAGTCAAGTGGACGAAAAGGAAGTGGAGTCTGTGGTACAGCCCCTTTCCCTACATAGCCGAAATACGTATTTAGGAGTAAAATTTAATACATTATTTTGCTGAGTGTAGTTATGAGTATGTGCGAGTGGTTAGAGTCTGTGCCGCCTAGTCTCTTTGACTTGCCAGTTTTTATGGTTTACTTTTTAGTTAGTTGGGAAAAAGTATACAACTTTTGCTCCACACACCACAGTGAGCAACCCTCTAGCCCTTCAAACCGCCTCCTCGTCCTTTTCCCAACCAGCTACTGTCTAGGTATTCTTTATGATGGAATTTTTAATGAATTTACTTTTAGTTTGGTGTCACACAGCATCTGCATACACGGAATAAACCTACCAGAGCATATGCCTGAGCCCCAGACTTAAATATTTTCTTAGAAAATATTCGTATATACTCGTACATATATTAAAAA
This sequence comes from Drosophila repletoides, assembly GCA_018150835.1. Classification (NCBI taxonomy): domain Eukaryota; kingdom Metazoa; phylum Arthropoda; class Insecta; order Diptera; family Drosophilidae; genus Drosophila; species Drosophila repletoides. The sequence goes on from JAECWQ010000231.1 coordinate 2,769,036, forward strand.
CGTGCACAAAATGAAAGGTGTAAATTTGTTTACAGAAGTTAACTTCTGCCTCACTGGCCACGTCTTTCCTTTCCTTTCCTTTCCTTTCTTTTCCTCTCCTCTCCTCTTCTCTCCTTTCGTTTTCTTTTCTTTTCATTCCTTTCGTTTCTGTTGAGAGAGATGCACAAGATAGGACATGACGTAGCATCTATTGTCATATATGTTCGTAGAATGCCAGTCATCAGTGGTGGGGTTTACGGGGCTTGCGGAGCTTACGGAGGAGATTATGGGGGGTGTCCTCTCTTAGACAGGTTGCAAATTTGCAAATTGAATGCGACAAGTCAAGTGCTGTGAATTTAATTTCCATTCACAAGAAATTCGATTAAAGTGAAAGAATGAAAGTAGAAAAATGAAAAAAGAAAAATATAAGGAAAAAGAAAAGGAATAGAATAATATTATGCTGAAGTGTTGAAAGCACAAAAGCCAAATGAAAATGCAGAAAATTCTGATGAAATGATTGCCTTATTTCTTGTTCTTTTCCCAAAATCAATATAAACATATTAATTTGCTCCGTGCTGGAGCAACAATCGAGAAATTGTGAAGAGCTAAAGCCAGGATATTGCTCCTGTGAGTAGAATAAAGAATACCCGCTCCTCCTACCAGACTTAAATGCGTTTAATCAAAGAATTTAAGCTGAACTAAATATGCGTGTTTCAATTTTGTGATTAGATTTCTTGTTTTATTTTGAAGCTCATTCTATTTATAATTCCAAAGAAATATTTCTTTTGAAATTGAAAATTATTGCAGAACAATCATTCCATTCACAAATCGCTGTGAACACAGTCACATTTTGAGAGTAACTTTCCAAATTGAAATTAAACTTAAAATTATGAAGCTCTACTTAAGCACATTTATCTAAAATTATTTCGATTATTTATTCGCCTAAGAACAGAACTAACCAAAAAAATATTAAGCTTTTGTGACATTAGTCAAATACGATCCAAATATTTACCATCTTTAGTAACCTAGGCTAAATAAGTTTCAATATTGCGGGAAGTTCTTGAAAACAAAAGACAAATTTTATATGCTAAACCCACAAAGTATAAGTTCTATTCACAGTTTCCATGAATATCTTAAGGAACAGGGATTCCCCTGAGAAGTTACGATATGATCTAACTATATAAAGATAAGTAATTCAATATACTATAAATACAAAAATAAATAAAAATTAAAAAAATTAAATTAAATTAATTAAATATCTGTTGATCCAATGAAAATATCCTATGTTTTTGTTAAAGCTTTTCGTTGAACAATTAATCCAACTGCAATGAAAATTTGTCTGGATGCAACTGGACAGGCCCTCCCAGCTCGCCTCTCGTCACTCGAGGACATAAATCTAATCTGCAGTTAAACTTATGTTTAAGTTTAAGTTGGAAATTAGTCGAAAGCTAATTAACGATAAGCGTTCGCCTGTTGCCCGAGGCCCACAGAAGAAGAAGACTCCGAAACAGAGAAACCTAAAATTGAGAAGGAAAGGTGAAGGTATGGGGAAGGGGGAGGGAAAGTAGCCAAGTTTTGTAGGGAGTCGGAAAAGTTTTAATGCATTTATCGAATGACTTTGGTAGCTGCAGCTAAGTGCAATATTATCGGGGCATCTATTTCAGTTTCCTGTTGCAATTACAAGCATATAATATTCACCTCCCCTCCCCTTCCTAACCAATTCTATGCCTATGCATTTACTCTGCCCGAAACAAGTTTTACGTAAATTCATTTAGACTGATTTGCCCGTAGCACGCCTACACGCGTACCTAACCTTTAGCCTGCCACAGTTCAAAGGCGACTGTGAGCAATTTCGCCTGGTTTGTGCTCTTTTCGTGAGAGAAATTTACTCTCGCCGCGCAAGTACTTTGGACTCATAGAGAGCGCACACGCGCTCTGCCAAAACCGGTTCTACTAAGAGTCACTCAAACAGTCTTGAGTTTAACTCCGAGAGCGCTGGCAGCATGAGTGAAAGCGCAGGAGGTGGGGGTGTTGTTGTTGCATTTGTGTCACTTTCTGAGCAAGTTTTTTCAAACTCGTATTTTAGTTTGAGTTTTACTGTTCTGTCCGACTTTTGGTCAGCCTTTTCGTTTGAGGTGCAATGAAGAATGTCCAGGACATTCACGTGCTCGAGTTCTGCTTCTCGTCCTAGCCCTTGTCCTGCATGGTCCACGCTGCAGGAAGCATTGCGGCTTCCTTTCGCCCAAGGGACTCATAATTTTTGAGATTTGAGGTGGTTCTATTTTTGTTCTTTAAATTTTCGCTTACAACTTTAGTGAAACCCAAGCTTAAATTAGGGAAAATATTTGTATTTTAAATATTTAATTCTAAAATAAATAAATAAAAGGTTGGTATAATATTTAAAAATATTTTAAATTTAGTTATTACTTTTTATATTTATGGGGTAAGTAAAGTAATTGTTAGAGGTTCTCTCACATTCTTTGGATATACTAAATAATTTCTATTCTAAATTATCAATTAAATTTTCTAATCAAATTTCAATTTTTTCAAACCCAAATTTAAATTATACTTTAATAACTTTTAGACTTCTGCTCAAAGCTTAACTAACAATAATCCCAAATTACTTCTTTCAGATTGGATAAATTATTTCATTTATTTATGTGTTATTTGGAACATAAAATAGATTTAAGGGAAATCTATATTTAAGGTGATCCTTGCAATATATTACGTTAATTTTGAGAAGAGACAAGGGGCCACATATTTTAGCTGAAAAGTAAAAACAAAAGAACTGATGAGGAGCAGCAGTTGGAAAAGTTTTGAAGCTAAATTCATGTTTTCCTGCTGTTTGCTTTGCTTTTTGGCAATAAATCCCTAGCCAAGCTGAAGCTTATCAAATACTTGTAGTCCCCGCGCTCCTCAAAGTCCCCCAGCAGGCCTCATTATAAGAGTGGGGCAAGTTTTCTTAGCTGCAATTTGGTTTTTGCTGCAAAAACTTGAATAACTTTAAAGTTGAAACGCTACGAAATGCGTTACGAACGTGACCGGGTCAAAGTTTTCCTAACCTAAAAAAGATAAAACTGTCGACATCTTTGTTTTTAGGAAAGGAAAGCAAAGGAAAGGCGTTACGAACTGGGTCAGCTATAAGAATGTTAAATATTAAAAAAAAAAAACAAAAAAAAAACTAAACTCGTGAAGGATTCCGTCTTGGAGTGAGTTTTTAGAGATGCGAGTGAATCGCATGAGTGAGCTATAAAATTGAGCGCAACGCAGAGAGAGCAAGAGTGAGAGTTACAAAGAGAGAGAGACAGAGAGACAGCGGCGACTGCAGCTGCAGTTTGACTAGCAGCGAATTTACTTAGCGTTCGCCACCACGAGAGGTAATTCAGTCAACTACGAGCCGCTCCAGCGAACGGACGTAGTGCGCGTGGCCAAGTGAAATTAAGGCAGGACCGAAACAGAGTTGAAGTTCGAATTCAAACAATTTGACTATTTATAGACTTCGCTGGGTTTCTTTTTTTTACGTGTCGTGACGTGTGCTAACTGAACAAAAACAAAAACAGAAGCCAAAAAAAAAACAACAAAGAGAAACAAGTGATAATTAACAGTTACGAATATGTCGAGCACAATGGATTATCTGGAGACAACAACAGCAGCAACAGCTCCAACGGCTAGCGGTGAGCTTTATGCTGAGTTTATATCCGCACCCGCGAGCAGCATGAGTCCCGCTGCAATTGCGGACCATTTGCAGCAGAATCGCATCACTTTTGAGATACCCTCGGCACACGATTTAAGGCATATCGACGCGCTGCATTCGTTCAACACGTTGCTGCAACGCGGCGGCAGCGGCGGCGGTGGCAGCCCGGCCAGCAACGGTATTAGCACTGAACAGTTATCCAATTCAGTCGTGCTTGATCTTGCGGATCTGCGTGAACACAATGCGGATGTTGTTGCGGATGTGAACACCTTCTGGGAACAGATCTTTGGGGATGCGGACATGCATGCCATTGTCAACTACTTATGGATCGGTGTTGTTACGTCCCTGGTAGTGCTATCCCTGGTTTTCATACTCTTCAGCTGTTACTTTTATCGCAAGTTTCGTACATGGAAAAAATGCAGTAAGTACTCGTAGATGCCCTCATTTTAATCGAAAAATGTTTGTATTTTATTTTGCTCAGTGCCTGTGTGTGTGCGTGCGTGTGCGTGTGTTTTTCTGGTCTGCGGCCTTATCAACGTCCATTTATCCAGCTGTATAAAATACAGAGTATCCACCGCACCGACTACCCGAGCTCCCCCTTCGCAAGACCCCTCCATCCATATCAGCAGGCTCTGCTCTGTTGCGGGCCGAAACAGTCTCATAAATTTTTTGGCGCGCTTCGAAATTGTCAGGGCGCTTCGTTCTTGTAATTTTAGATACACAAGTTTATGATGCCACAAAATATATGTGCGCATATTTATAATATTAAATTGACCTGCCCAGCCTCCCAAACTCCCTTCTAGTACACCCTATCCTGAATACCCTATGCCCTGTCCCCTTTATGAGTGTGATAATGTTGGAAGCTGTGCAAAATTTGTTGCCTTTGTGACTTGTCTGAGAGAGAGGGAACGAGGCGAGGAGAAAGGAAAAGCGTGAAATTGTGTGGATTGTGTGATAAAGCATGAGGCATACTACATATATTCGCGCCTACATATATAAGCATTATAATGTTCGGGCACATTTATTATAGCCGTCTAGCAGCAGCAACAGTTAACTGAAAAATGGCAAAAAATAAAAATTTTATATGATAAAAGAAAGTTTAATAAATATGCGAAAATACAAAAGAAAATATGTGGTATAAAAAACAGCTAAGAGCTACAAATTTAGGCGAAGAGGAGTGAAAAACCATAGAATTCTGCTTGATGGGAAAAATATAGTTTAATTAATAAAATATATCACATAAATCGAGTAATTCAAGTTGGTCTTTTTATAATTAATTCTTATTCCCTTCTAAAAATTTTCTCTCTATTTTGACTTAAATTAAATTACGTAATTTAGATTGGGAGGATCATAATTAAGGGAATCAATTTTATGCAGCAAAGAGACAGCACACTGTGCGCCTGTGTGTTTATATTACTTGCCCGAATAGAGGAAATATTGAAAATCAGCTAGAACTAGCTAAATAAAGCTGGCTAAAAAGCAACTTTAACAAACCTGTTGCGTTAGGGCTCTTAGCTCTTACAAGAGAGCTGTAAATAAATGCCAAAAAATAAATCATATGCTTAGGCACTTTACACATAATTAGAGCCAAACACACACAACCCCACGTAAGTCCCTTATGAGAGAAAGAGAGTTAGGGAGAACAACCTGGCTCTAACTATGCAACTAAACAAGTCTCAACTCGAGTGTCGAAACTTTTTGCAGACCAATTTAGCCAAATGATTTATTTAGGCCAGAACGAGTAGCACAAAGAGAAAGAGAGAAAAAAAGGCAAAGAGTAAGTGAGAGAGAGCTACAGAGAAGTACACAGAGAAGTTACAGGGGGGGCAAAAGGCCGTGGCATTAAAGTATGGCCAACTCAACTGTCAAACTGTCAATTTCGTGCTAACGAGCCTTAAAAACTTTGCTGTCCCCCACTCTCCTCATTTTCCTGGCTCTTGCCCTATACACCATACACACACACACCACACACACACCACACACACGCAAGTAGGCGGTGCAGTACGTAAAATATCAATTTGAGCTTTGAGCGATATGTGTGTTCGTTGCCTACTTTCGGGCGCCTGTGCGTCTAATTAGTTTCGTTAGTGTCGTCGTGTCTGTAGTTTTTTTTTGGTTTTTTGTTGGCCTATATAGATAGGCTCGGATATATAGTTACATATATAAATATATAGAGAGTGAAGTTGTGTTAGGTGCATCGTTCGTGCTGCCACACGTGTGTCATTTATAATTAAGCAACTTGGCTTAAGTTTGCCCGATTTTCGTAGCACGCTTTTGTGCGCTTAATGCGCGCTACGTGTCCTCCGTGCCCCCTACCTTCTGTCCCTCTGCCCCTTTTACAATTCTGCACTGAAAGAAAACATTATATAAGCCACAAAAGAGGCCATACTCCAATCAAGTGAAGTCAAATGAAATCATTGTCTAAAGCTATTTATATGACCCACTACTGTTTGTTATTTCAACGATTTTAGTATGAAAATATCTGAGATTTGCTATTTATTTAAATTTAAATTTAATATGCAAATATTCTTAAAATTTCGGTGAATTTTCCTTTGAAAGTTTACTTCTACTTCAGTTAAAAAACTAGTCTAAATAAATCACATTGTCAAAAGTTACCTAAGCTATGAACAAAACTCGGATTTTTAAATATTTTCTATACTTAAAATTATAGTTGTATTAATTTAATGGCTTCTTATTGTTTTTCCGAGTGTACCTACCTGGCCACTTTCTCCCCTTTCTAATACTCCAGTCTGTATACAGTCTGTTTACCTTATAAATACTTAACGAGCGCCTGAGATGCTGAACCGAGCCTGTCCTCTGCCTTCTGTCTGTTCCTTACAGTTTATTTATTAAGCAAGGATACACAAGGATACATGTATATATATATATATGTTTATATTAAAGGAGCAGCAAGTTTTGGCTTGTTATCAATTAGAGCAAAGCACAGAGAGAAAGAGAGAGAGGGAGAGAGACAGAGTTAGAACTGAATTTATTAACAGGACAACAGCCAGCGGATCCAGGCACTTGTAAATTAAAGAAAAGTGTACCATGACAACAGGAGCTGCCTCCTACTGTTTATAATGTTGTATAGGTTGTTCATAATTTACTTAGTTGTCCTGAAAAATGTAATTAAGCGTAGCATACTTTGCTCTCCTCCTCTCCTCACTTGCCTTTGCTCCTACAAAAACTAACTGCCAAAAACTTGTCCCACAGCTGGGAAAAGCTTCTCAATTTTTAATGGCTTTTGTGGTTGAAACAAAAAAACAAAACACAAAAAAGAAAAATACTAAATGTTCTCGTACACTTACATACTACTTAACATAATTATAAGAATGCATAACCCTTTTTTAATACCCTAAAGAAACTACAGAAAAGAGAATGATGAATGATGAATAGGATCGTGAAATTGTCTGTATATTTATTCAATTGCATTTGTTCTTCATTTCCAAAATATATCTAATTATTGGGGTTTTTATTTCCCGACATTATATATGAATCTATTGGAACAGGGTATGCGCTAGTCGAGTATGATTTTATGTTCTCTGGTAACAATGTTTGCGTGCACTTTGGAGCAAATTGAGAGTTGTAATTAACCAAATGGTTTTGTAGCCGGACAATGCTTTGAAAATTGTTTCTCTTGCTGAAAGTAGCAGAGTTTTTTTTTGCTAAAAGATAAGCTTTTTTCGAGCGCTTAAAACTTTGTCCATGGATAATTCTGGATATATTTGTATAGTTCGTGTGTATGTAATTTGAGCTGCACTCAACACGCAGCTTTCATTGATATCACCTGCCAAGCGATTAAATGTAATAAAACTGCCGCAGCGTTAAAAAATTAAGAGACATTTATGAAAAAGCCGAATGTTCGTTGTACGTGTAAGAGAGAAATAAATAAATAAATGAAATAAATGAATAAAAGGGGGTGCGCGGGGAAACTCAATTGTTTGGGGCCCCCTTCAGCTCAGTTCGTCAACGCATTGCAATGAATTTAAATTGTAGCATACATTTGGGCGTAAAAAAATACTGGAACACTGAAACAAAAGCCAAAAACAAATGGCGTGCTAATTTTTTCTCGCAGCCACTGCAGCTGCCAGTAGCCCTGTAGTGCGCCCGAAAACCTCCCGAAAAACCCCTCTCCCCACGCTACCTCGGCACAGTAACTCTTTTTTTTTTTTTGGGCTCCAAAAGAAAATGCCCCCACACTTGCATAAAATATGAAGCCCGCAGCGCGCGCGTGTGTGTGTTTGTGTGCCACACCCCTTTTTTGTGGCGACTGTTGGTCGTGTTTGCCGTCTGTCTATCAAAAAATGAAACAAAAGTCAAATGGGTCTGTGAAAAGTCCCCTTGAACGGGAAGAGGTCCAGCCGAAAAAATATACGAGCTTGTGCTACAGTTATAACAATAAATCAACAGCCGCTGCCAGCAGCACACTGACTGCTGCCAGTATGCGACAAGCAACTGAAACTGCAACTGCAACTGCTCTGTTTTAATATTGTAATGCGAAAATTTCCTCGTTTTTTATATACTCGCACATACAACAGGCTTATATATGGGAGTAGCACTGCCTGCCACTGCCACTGCCACGCCCCGCCTTAATGGAAAACCATTTGACCAAAGTATTTGCACATGCGAATTTTTAGCAAACAATCAAGTAATAATAAAAATAAAAAATGCAATTAAATTAAATTTTATTTTATTAAAAAAACGACAAAAATATTTGCGCTGACAATTAAAAAATTGTCGAGATTTTTCCGAATTGCAGTTGCAGCAGCCGCAGCAGCAGCATTCAATTGCAGGGCATTCATAACACGGCTATTATTTATTAAATGCAGCTTAAATCGCATTTAATAACTGCAACAATGTGTGGCAGATACAAACAATAAAATAGATACAAAATTGCTGTGATATTTTTCATAAAGTTGACATTAAAAGCGCGAAATAAAAGGTAAATAATATTTCGAAAAACAAAAGGTTCAAAAATTGTAGAGTTTCGTTTCGGTAATTTTTGAGTTTTCAGCATAGCTTCTTGCAAGCCAAAAATTGGTTATACATAAAACTGAAATAAGACTTTAGATGATTTTGGATAGTTTCGGATTAAAATTTATTAGGAAATTAAATTAATTAAATTTTATTAGGACTTCCAGCTATTACTAGTTCTATTAAGAAACCTTAGAGACCTTAGAGCTTTTGGAGTTTTCAAGCTTCGCTCAGAAATTGATCGCCCTTAAATGAAGATTAATATTGCTTTTTGAAAACTTTTTATTGGACAAAATGAAACTATAAATATCTTTATTTTTTTATTAATTAGGTGTTAATAATATTAAATTTTGAAAGGCTCAGGGGTAATCGTAAAAGCAAATAAATAAACTAGTATTATTTTTGGATAGACTTTTCATAAACATTTATTGATCTTTAACAAATTTTTTGTTGGGCTTTTCCTTTAAATTTATTAAATTAAATGCTATAAAATGAAACATTTATTCAGTGCATACTTTCTGGCGTTTTTATGCCTTTGCATTCTGTGCATTTTCTTTTGTATTTACTTATTTTATATTTGACTTTTTTTCGCATGCCACGCGCGCACTTCCGGCATATTATTGCCTACTCTTTGTATGTTGTTGGTGTTCTTGTTGTTGTTGTCGTTGTTGTTGTTGTTGTTGTTGTTGCTGTTGTTGTCAGTCACTGAGGCTGCGAATACTGGAAACTTTGCCCGTTTCCGGTCAGCACAAAAGTTTTTCCCTTTTTCCTCTCGCATTTTTTTTGTGTCTTTTCAATAATAAAAGAAGCTGAGGTTCCTTGGTTCGTTCATGTCCTGCCATTCAGAAAGTTCAAGCGTTTGCGCCTTTACGCTAAATTGAATTTAATGCTCAGCTCAGTTCAGCTAGGGTCCTGCCAACAAGTGTCCTTTTTAGTGGGGCGAGAGCGGGAGCGGAGGCGGAGGAACTCGTACAAACAAACTAATGAGACGTCTGTCAAAGTCAAAGCCCCAAAACAAAAGCAAAAAAAGAAAACAAAAACAAAAATAAAATCGAAACTGAAACTAAACGTTCCATCTCTTTTTTCTACCTTTCTCTTTCCCTACAGACAAGGACATACGAGCACAGATTCATGGAGCTAACGATTCATACTCCTCGCACGGAGCCAGTCATCACCTGATCAACAGCAGCAGCATCAGCAACAGCAGCTGTGATGCGAGTAGATTGTTGCAGCAGCAGCATCCGGTTGTTGTTGGCAGTGCCACAAATGGTGGCTCGGTTGAGGCGGGCTTCTATCAAATTGAATCTCCACCCTGCTATACAATTGCCACTGGGTTGCCCAGCTACGATGAGGCGTTGCATCATCAGCCGCGTCATTTTGCCTGTGGCATGAAGTTTATATATCCCAGCCTGGCGGCGGTGCATCATCATCATCATCATCATCAGCGGCAGTTGCAGTTGCAACATCATAATCAACATTGGGAAAAGGACGCACTGCAGCGCAGCTCGAATAAGCTGCAAAAGTGCAAACTGTCAGCAGCAGACGAGCAGAGGGAGGAACAGAGGTTGGGGCAGACAGAGGACAAAGCCTCGCCAGGCATTTGCATTAACATGCCGCACGAGGAGCAAGAGCAAGAGCAGGAGCACGAGCAACAGCAACAGAAGGACGAGGAGCATCGAAATGCGATGCAAACTTTGCTGCCGGCGGCAGCTGCTGACGATGATTGTGCCTCATTGGTTGTTGTTTTTGCCGCGTGATTGCCCAGCAACTAAAGGGGGTGATATCTTTATAGATATATACATATATATATTGGGTAAAGAGGGGAAGGGGGGCTACAGATCATGGTTAGATGCTTAGTCACTTGTAAATAGTTGCATCGTCTGCATTGTTCCCCAATTAAAGTTTATACAGCTCCTAAATTTTTTTAAATTCGTTTTAGTTATTTGTTATATAAATATATATCTATATATGTAAAGATACAACTATATATATATATATCGTGTATTATGCAAGACTGAGTATTATTTATTGTATATGTATTAAGTAATTTAAAACAATTGCCTATCGATTAAGCTTAAATGTTAATAACTAATCACTTTTTTTTTTTTTTGACAATTGTAGGAGTATAATTACTCTGTGACGAGTAGTGATTGAGTAATTACTAAACATAATGAAAAAATATATGAAGATATCTCAAACTTAACGCTTTATTTTATTTACTTTTGCTTTCTCTTTAATTTGTTCGTTATATTTTGTTTTGAGTTGGCTTCCTTCTTCCGCTTCACAAAGCACGAAAAAAGTCCTCTTTAAATGAATTCCACTCAACTAATGAGACAGCATAAAGGCTAAGGACTCCATTCCTATCCTAAATTAAAAAATAAACTAGATTATTTTACGGACTTGGCAGCAGCTCTGTAATTTACATTCTGCTATTTTGCACGTAATCTATTCAAAGAAAATACATGTTTTCTTAATCATATTTCCTTAGTTCGAAAATATTGAAGAATTGGTTTCAATTTGAGTGGCACCTTTTTAATCGAGCACAGTTAGTTCTTAAAGTGTTGCAGTTACTACAGCTATATTAAGTAGAACATATTCTTATATAGAAACTAAAGAAAAACCAAACTAAATTTATATGTACGACTATATCCTGTGGAACTATAACTAAACAAGAAAAAACACAAAACTTCAAGCTAAACCAATTAACTAACGAAATCAAGAATAAAGAATAAAGTAATAAATATTGTAAAGCAAAAATTACGAATATGTATGCTAAAATATACAAATATAAAAAAAAAAACAGAAGAAACTCTCTTTAACTCTGGGAGAGGATTTGGAAATTGAGAAATGGGGAAATGGAATAATTAGGTAAAGCTCTCGTATGAGAGCATAAAAACTTGACTTAATTTCATGTCAAGTTTAACACTTTTGTTGGGGTTTCTGCGCCTCAGCTCGTGTAATGCTGCAATTTGTATTCAAATCTATGATTTGTTGATGACTCGACGAGGCAGACAGATAGACGGACAGAAGACAGACGGACAGCAGACAGACGGACAGCAGACAACCGGTCCGACATATATAGGGAGTAATACTCGTAACACGGCACATCAAGCATTCCATAACGCAACGGAGCAAGAAACACCAAAACAGGGCCATAAATTATATTATCGTGCATCGTGTATCTAGTACAGGTCACAGTCATGAGTGACTGCCGGTTAAACTGTAGGAGAATTAGGGGCTTAGGGGGAGTTGGGTGTGGGCGTAGAACCTGGCACTGACAACAACATCAACACCAGCAGCAACGCAGCAACAACTGCAGCAGTTGCAGAGTCCACCGTTGTTGGGCTCATGTCGCGGTCGTGTTTTCGAGTTCTTGTCATGATTTGCAGTGGTTCAAAATGAAGCGACTTACCGACTAGAAAATACCCTACACTATGAAAGACTTGAAACTGAGTTGGAAATGGCGAGAAACGGGATGTCAATTTAAAATAATTTGAACATGATCGGATAAATAACAAAAAAGCTTCATTCAAGGGTTTGCACCCTTCGAAGCCAAATTTGCAAAAATCCCTTAGCGAAATCTTTGATCATAATATTAGCAAATCTGCTCTTTGTATGTCAGAAAAGAGATTATTACATATACTGAGATAAAGGTAAAGAAAACATGCAAAATAAAAGCTCTGATCACATTCTTTTTTCAGACGTTTTTGGGAATATTATAAATATATAAAAAGGATCTTTTTGAAGATAGATAATATATCATTATCAAATAGTAAATTACCATAGTATAATTAGCGTTTAGTTGAGCTTCTAAATTGGAGAAATAGACTATAAGTTATGGTTTATGTTAGGGTGTTGGTAATACCAGTATATAGCGAGTACGTGTTTATGAGGTCGGCACGTGTCTCTCCGTACTTTCTTTGGGTTTCTTTTGAAGAGAGCTTGAGGTTCATTAAACAGGTTACTTTTTATATTTGATTTTGTTTGCATACTATTAACTGACTAAATTGAAATACATATACGATATAGCCAATACGAATACATTATCTGAATCTCCTCATTTTCTGGAATTACTATTAAGCTCAGTCGCATCATTAAGGGTTATCACTGGCTCCACATACACTCATTCATTAGATCCTGCTCCAGCTCCTGCACCGGCTCCTGCCCCAGCGCCTGCTTCATAACTTTTACCTTTATCTGCGACACCTGCTGCTTTAGCCACTTCCGTAGTAGATTGATAATTTGGGCAGCCTCTGGTAGTTAATGATTTCACCGAATCTGGAGTTAATAGCCTTTTTTCGATTTGCCAGAAGAAAGTCAGCCAATATATAATTAGAAAATCGTGGAATAGAATCAGAGATCCCAGCAAGGCATCGTTTAATCTCATCTCTGCGAAGCGACTCCCATTGATGGTTTGAGCATGGTACATGATAAACTAAGGAATAATGTATGACTAAATATATATCTGAATCTTCAAATATACAGAACTTACGACCAATATAATGATAGTAATAGCGATCTCCGCTACTAGGTACGAGTATATCCACATTGCGTTTATTGCATACCACATCAGAAGAAAGTAGACGGCGACGATCAGGAATAGAAAGCCCAGAATGAAAAGAATGGCCACATCCAAGGTGAGATCAAACTATATAAAATAAAGCTGATAATAACGAAGGGAAAAGAAACGAGCAACTTACATTTCTGGGCAGAAAACAACCTATTATTATAAAGATCAACATTAATACCAAACATATTGCAAAGAAGCCTACTAGATCTGGCCAATGAACGCGTGCTGCCAAAGCAAACGTTGATATAATTTGCAGCTCAACCTATAAATTAAATTAAATAAGTTAGATATAAAAGAAATAAAGAATAAGATATAGGAGGAATACTCACAATCACTAAGCTGATAATGAAGTTCAATATCGTGATAAAGCGCAGCTTCTCAAAGAATATGAAGATGGCAAAGAGCAAGATTCCCAGAACGAAAGTTATAAAGCAGATATAATAGTGCTTTGTGAATATATCTCTGGCGTCTTCTCTGAATTGAATAACATTAAAACACTTATTATCTAGTATTTGGTAGGACTCTAACAGACTTACACAAGACAGACGACAGCCCATTGTGCAATTGCCAATACCAGCCACAGAACTAATAGTAAGTATACCTTGAGGGAAAACCTCCGACGGGCTTTCTTATATAGACGATAATTGTGATAGGTGGCATTCATGGTCCACACATCGGACGGAGATCGAGTGAGTTACGATCTATTATATAGGCTTGAACATTTACTGCGACTTTTGTATAAAATACACACGAAAGAAATACAAGAAATTTAACAAATTAAACTATATTCACACAGAGAATCTGACATAAATCTTCAAGGCACTCGAAAAGTAAACTATTCTAGGAGTATGAATAAAACAAAAAAGAAATTTTTTTGTGTTTTCTGCTCTATGTAATTTCTATACTTTTCGAATCATCCAAATGATATTCGGTGCTCTCCTCTACATATTCATCGGGAAAACTATCACGATTTGATTTGATTGAATTGGAACTATCCAGTCTATTGTATTTTTTACTAGTAGGGCCTAGACTTGAGCTGAGTTTTTCTATAGACGGGTAAGGATTGCGATTTTCCTCAGCTAACCATGCATTCTGCCAGTTATCGCCGCTGAGAGAATTAGTATGTTCATTTTCATCATTTGGGAAATCAAGAGTTATAGCCGTGAATGGATCAGCTGGAAAAGTCTTACTTGGCGCTACCCGCATACGACTTCGCGGAATATTATTGATCGCGGTGTCTACAAAAAGCCACACATTTTTAATCAGCCATTTTGTATCATTTATTGTTCACTTACCATCTTCGATTTCATCATAATTATTGCCAACAACCATCAATTTATTTCCGAAATTTGTTGTGCCAGATAAGGTCGTTAGTATCCAGTTATTGGGTGTAATTGTGGAACCCTTCACTTGCCAATAGAAAGTCAGCAGGAAGATTATTAAGAAATCATGAAAGAGGATCAGCGAACCAAGGAGAAAATCATGAAGACGCATCTCTGCAAATCTGCCCCCCTTGATTGTTTGCGAGTGATACATCACAAACTGTGGATTGTACGAATATAATTTAGATAGAAACACCCCAGCTGACTTCAGGGAATACTTACGAACAGCATAGTAATAGTAATGGGCAGCTGTACTAGTGCGTAGGCATATACAGAGAATCCAGATATTAGGAGATGGAGCATCAGAAAGAAGACGGCGACTAGCAGAAACACAAAGCCTAAAATAAAGAGTAGAGCTACGTGCAGCGTGAGATCCATCTAAAATATAATTGAATAAATAATAACACTTATCGAAATAGTAAGAATATTAATTTCTTTCTTACTTTGCTTGGCAGCATGAGACCCAAGCCCACAAAACTAGCCATAAGAATTCCACACAACATAAAACACAAGAGCATTTCGCATACAAATGTGCGAGCAATTAGTGCGAAAAGTGAAACAATCTGCAGCTCTACCTACAAATTTTAATTTATTATTTAGACAATTTGCTTTTCACTTGCACTTACAATAAGAGCTGATATGAGGATGCCGGGTGTCAAGTCGTAGCGCAGCTTCTCAACGAACAAGAAGAGGGCGAAGAGTAGGATCGCGAGGAAGAAAGTCACAACGCTTATATAGTAGTGCTTCACGAAAGCATCCCGTACTCCGGAGCTGAGTTAGGAAGAGTTACGAGATGTTGCTGGGCTCATTAGCCATTTCACTTACACAAGACAGACCACACACCACTGTACCAAAGCCAAAACCAGCCAAAGCAACAATAACAAGTAGACTTTCAGGGAAAACTTTTTACGTGCCTTCTTATACACATAGTAAATCTCCTGAGTGGATGACATACTATTCTATTCTTTTCCCGATTCTTCGATTGGGATCTGTCGATGGATGTGCTTGTGTATTAACGTCTACATTCACTGCAATTTTGATGCCATGCTTCCTCAAGAAGTGCAGTCGAAAAGAATACGATTATATAACATTTACTTAGTGTGTTTGATATAATGGAATACATTTCAACAAAAAAATATACATGTTAAATCGTGTTGTCGTAGCAAACTTGGTTTCTGCCACAGCAACAGATTTTGTATTCACAATACTTGAAGTATTATTCCCTTTGTTCTCACAATTAACGCAAAAAATTTAATAGAAAATAAACTTATAGGCCTAATACGGCTAAACATGAAGTCCAAGACAAAAATATGTAGCCTACTTTTGGGAGCATAATCAATCATACATCATCATAAAAATTAAAATTATTAGCTACTTTACTCCTCATTTAATTGTTAAGCGCTCTTAGAGTAGACTTTAATTTACTCCATTGAAATTTATTCTACTCTGAATACCAGAACAGATATGTTAGGTGTCAAAATTGAACCCCCATCTAACAGCTGCCATAGACAGAAACAATTAGAAAATATTGTTTTATTTTAAGGTATTTTGATTAGAAGGACAATTTAGACATAAGAGTGTGTTTTCTAAGTACAAGTACAAAAGATGATCAAGATCTGACTACGTTCCTTAGGAACAATCTGTGGAGATTAATTTACAAGCTTTTCTTAGAATTCTCCAATCCATCTCTTGTTCTATTCTCTTCTTCCTGGGGTGCTTAATATTTCAGCTACCTAACTGTTTATCAGTTTTTTCAGAGCATATATTGATGTACTTGTATCTGTATGTACTTGTATCTATATCATAAATTTATTTAACTTATTTATTTAAATATAGTATTACCGAGTTACTCTGTAGTCAGAAATGGAGAGATACGCTTAAATACAACTGAAATGAGCTGCGAAATGAAAATGAACTGCAGATTCAAAAGAAAAACGATAAGAACATATTTTAGTAAATGCAGCAAACTAATTTGCGCTAGTTGACAACTTTTGCTTAAAGTGAATGTAAATAGCGCAAGAGACAGAAATTACGTCAAACTGTCAAAAGTCAAGTGTTAAAAATGCCAAATAAATAATGCTAAAGCAGCAATAACAAGAACAACAACAACAACAAATAAGCACTAATGAGCTGAGTGACAAAATGCAATGCAAACTGAAAGCTGAAAACTGAAAACCTGAAGCTCGGTCGCAGCTCTCGATCTGTCAGAGAAGCCAAAGTTTGCCATGAGGCAAAACATGCAAAGCAGCCAAAAAAGGGGAGGCATCATGGAGGGATGGAGGGCAGGAGGGTTGGGGGGTTACGCGGGTGGGCAGAGGGAGGCGTCTGCCAAGCTAATTTGCATACAAAAAAGCCAAAACGAAGAGCCAAGTCGACAGCTAATTCGAGTCGAGTCGCAAACTGCGTTTGTCACACGGGGCGTATGCGCAACGCGCACGCATCACACACAATCAGTCAGTCTCTGAGCGAGACAGAGGCAATGGCAGAGGCAAACGTAGAGTCAGGGCAGTAAAGGGGGGTTAGGTGGATGTTAGGTGTAGGGGCCTCCTATAGGTGGGGGACTGTCAACAAAAGGAGAATCATTTAGCGACACATTTGGCATATCAAAATCGGTTAAAACGTCAAGCGGCATTCAAAATCAGCTGCCGTGTGCGTCGTTTATTAGCTTCCCCGAAAATCCGTATACAGACTAAGAGTATTTATCAGTTTATCAGGTATATTCGTACTCATACTTATACTCGTATTCTTACCACAACTAAGTAAAGCCGGTTACAGTCTGTGCGGTTCAGTCTCCCGGCTCCATCAGTAACAGCCTTTAGCTGACTTGCATGCAAAATTAATTACGAGCGAAATTTATTTACGATGCTCCAAATTAGAGCGGATTGCGTGTCGTGACACGAGTAGTAATCCAAAACAAATATATTAATTAATAACTTTGCTAGATTAAATGTGACTCTACTGTTTATATATAACTTATTGAGCATATTAGCACAAAAATACCAGAAATTTTTTTTTTTTTAATTGTGTCCAGATTTCCGGTTCAAAGCAGGTTCGAAAGAAAAAATATATTTTTCTTAATTCCATAATAATCACATCATTAGCTAATAAGATTATCAATTACCGTTTGAAATAATGGTAATTAATAATAGTAAAATTTCACATAAGCTCGGAATAAACCACAATATTATTGTATGTTCATTTATTGTCAAGTAATATTGGTAAATCGTATGAATATTATTATTTCTAACTTAAATCTACCCGTTTCATGTGTATTATTTTGTTATAGTGCTTTCTATCCATACCTTTTACATTAGTTTGGTTTATGTATTTTAAAAATTTATTTTATTTGTTTCGTTTTGAATAACTTTGTCAAGAGCTCATCTCCAGCTGACGTAGTCGCTGCCTTTGCCTTTGGCTTTGGCTTCGACTGAGCGTCTTTCCACGCGCGCTGCGCCAGTCATAAAACTTTTACGTTTTAGCCCTAACCAAATTTAGAGCCAGGCCCAATCCCCGAAACCCCTTACCCCGAGCCCCGACTCCAAACCATTCTTAGCTTAGATACGTTCTCATAGCTGTTTTGCGGTGTGTCGCCATAAAACTTGAAACAGCGCTGACATTTCTGCTGCTGCATTGCAGTGGACGCTGCACTTTTTACGAGCTCTAGTAATTTTTGGGACTTCTGCAACACTGGCTGACTGGAACACCCTGCTTCGTTCCCTACTCGTCCTCCCAGCAAACCACAACATTCTTCCACTCCACCAAGTGCACACAGTACAATCTCAGCGCTGCAGTCGAAAGTGCGAAATGAAATTTTAATCAGGCTCTGTTCGGGTTTATGATTTGGCTGTAAAATGAATTTTGTGGCTGCATTTGGTATACCTCGTAATACTCGTGCAATCTAGTACAGCGCTGGTAATTCGTTAAAGCAGAAAACAGACCAATATGCCTTTCTACAGAACTTCATTACTGCATCATACATAAATATTTGTTTTGACATCATGTTGTTTTCATCATTATTAAAAAGAGATCGTATAATAGAGCCTGTCTAGTACGATTTATTGACAACAAACAGAAAGAAACTTTGTAGAGAAAGGTAAGTGGGGCAGGACTCATATTACCCATTGCATTTGTGTATATAATTCATACATTCAGAATAAAATTAAGTCATTCATAAATAAGGAAAAGCTATCTTCGAAGTGCCGAATATTTCATACCCTTGCTGGAATCAGCATTTGCCAATTGTTGACAAATGCATATATTTTGACCAATAGTATTCCGATATTGATAATTTTTAGTATGCGTTAAGAAAATACACTCTTACATTAAGTGAATATCATCAGATATCTTCATTCATATATCATCATTCTTGACTAGCATTCATAAATTGCATCAGTACAGCATACAAAGGCTTCTGCTCTGATTGAAGAATACTCTTATGGCTAAACAACTTTTGAAGCGTTTGCTTCTATGGCAGCTATATGATATAGGTATTCAATCCGATCTGTTCCGAAGCACATTTCTCTTTGATTCCTCTGGACTCGTCTCATTGTTAGGATAAATAGTAAAATAATATATTCTTTATGTGGTCGGATATACTTTCTTTCAATGAATTACGACTTTCGTGACAAATTTTAATAAATTATTAATATATTATATCTCTAAAATGACACCCATAAAAAGCTATAGAAATTGAGCTGAAAAACAAAAGCAGGTATATAAGATTTATATGTGATAAACCCAATTCGTACAAGTCGTAGCTCCGAGTAGTTCCTGAATTGAATTCTTGATTTTATATGATTTAAATATATAGCGAAATTCAGTTAACGTGATTAAGAGATTAAAGCCATGAGAGATAAGTGTGAACTACATTTCATATAGTAGTATAACAGGTAGTCATAGCATTCCTAAGCAAAGATATCTCGTAAGTGAAGTCATCTATGCAGATAGTGAATAAGCCCAAAGCAGGAGACTTGACTTAGGTCAGGGTCGAATTGTTTCAGGGTAAACAAAAATGATTGCCTTGGCTACAGTTTCAGAGACAAAAACAACTAAAGTTGAAGCGACTCATGCCAACTAGTTGTTTGCCTAAGTCACATGCAAATATGACCACCCTGGAGAGGCAGGGGATTGGAGAGAAGGGAGAGACTTTGCCCTGATAAGGACCACGCCGGACCTGGTCTTAGTGATAAGCCAGAAGCAGATATAGAGACAGACGTAGACACAGACACAGACACAGACTGTGGCAGTGGAGTAGAGTAGATAAAATGACGAAATGCCGCTGGGGAAGTTCAAAAAGAGCCGACGACAATAAACAAAGTGAGCAACAAATTAGAGGCAAAAACTACCAGGAAATTTCTCTTGGATGATGACGTGGATGCTGCATGCCGACCAGTCCACACTTGCGTCATCAAATTTGTAGCAGGTTATCATAGTCTCTTAGGTGATAAGTCCGACACTCGGAAGAGAATTCTATATGACTCATCTGGCTCTTTTTTGTTTCAGTTTCTATTTCGGAATGGAACGTGACCTGGCACTTGGCTGGCATTCCATAATCATTGAGTTTCTTCTACATTCCCAAGTCGTTATCAATTTTACGACTTCCTTTTTGGCCTGCACTCAACTCTGGACCACCGGCTAACTACTCAGCAACAATTAGCCTTCTTTCTTTTCTTCTTTCTATATTTATTTTAGTTAATTGATATTTATGGCTTCAGCACGTTTCAGAGAACTTTCATCTTTCTATTCTTTGGTTTATGGGTGCTGCAAATATTGGATAAAAGGTTTTTTTATGTTTATATAGAGCATAGGAGAGTAAATCGATTTATAATTCCATGAAAATAGTGAGTGTATCGTAATGCTCTAAAATCCCAAATTTAAAAATAAAATACAAATTGTAAGTGTATTCCAAAAATAAACTAACCCGCAATGTCATAAAAAATATATCCACAGGAAGCATAAGAAGTTCCAAATTTCCTTTTCCATGCCTCCCTCTGCCTCTACCTGTCCGTCTCTCTGTCCCTCTCCGTCTCCCTCTAGCTACCTTTTTGTGAGTATTCGTCAGCTGACCTATAGTTCGAAGTTATGGGCTATCATATTTCCAATACATTCATGCTGAAATAACCATGAG
Organism: Drosophila repletoides; assembly: GCA_018150835.1. Taxonomy (NCBI): domain Eukaryota; kingdom Metazoa; phylum Arthropoda; class Insecta; order Diptera; family Drosophilidae; genus Drosophila; species Drosophila repletoides. The sequence goes on from JAECWQ010000231.1 coordinate 2,789,762, forward strand.
GAAGCAGATTTTTATTTTATTTTTTATACTCTGAACCAACTAAGGGACACTTAAGAGGCTTCCCTTAAAAAAATAAAAACATGGCATAGATATATCGAAAATTAACAATGCTTGTTGCCTTGATTTATGAATGAGTTTGTTGTCAGGATACTTCTTTTTACAGCATGATGCGCCGTATTTTCAAGGAATACTCGTACTACTACTTAAAAGTAAATAAATAATACAGGAAATTACAAGACCTGGCCATGGTTTGCCAAGGCCAATACCTTTTCATGAGTTGTGGAAATGTAGAAATATTGAGTTATGATATGCAAGTGACAGGCTACTGTTGGAAAAATATAGAAATGTAAACAGACATTAAAACTGATGATAGTCGAAAGATGGATAAGTTAATGACACTGAAATCACTTGATAGACAAAAAAATTGAGATTCAGTTAGATTCATAGCAGACCCTACATGGCTTCCAAGTTTCTTAAAAATTAATTTAGATATAAGTGTTTTATTCCATTGATAACTGAAGGACGTTGTTTTAGCGCCGCAGGAGCAGCACCAGCAGCCAAGGCAACTTGAGAGATTGCTGAATAGAGAATTTATGGCACCTGGCGAATTTCCAAGTAAGCCCGATAATACGGCATAGTGTGTGTGTGTGTGTGTGTGTGTGTGTGTGTGTGTGTGTATGCCTGTTGCAAAATTGAGAATTACTAAAAATTCTTAGAATAGATTGAAAACCATAATTATGCTCACGCATACAATTTACGGGCTGCCTGTCAATTGCACAAGCAACAAAAAGGCGAAAACAAAAAACAAAAGCCTGGAGATGGAAGCTGAGATGGCTGAGATGGCTGAGATGGCATGAAATGGGATGAGATAATAAAGGACTTTACCTGAACATATACACACACACACGTTCACACAAGTGAGCTATTCTTGAGGCATCCTGGGGAACTGTCAATGTCAATGGTGCTGACAAATCAGCAGGCAGAGCTAGAATTTATGAATAGCTTGAATCGAGCTGAGTCTTTTTGCCTGCTGCCTATTGCCTGTTGCCCGTTGCCCGTTGCCCGTTGCCTGTTGCCTGTTGCCTGCCACTGATCGCTTCATTATGAATCAGAACATGTCAATTTACTGCCACAGAATGTTGCAACTGCTCAGTTGCTGCCAATCTATCAAGAAAAGTAAACTCACTTTTAGATAAATCAATTTGTCGTCTGGCATGTCAAGGCATAAAAATATTTTTATTATTGTCGCGAAAAGCCGAAAAGCGGCTTAAAAATAATAAAGAAAATATAAATAAAAATGTCATTTAGATTGATGACCTCTCCCGCTCTCTGATAAGGCTCCAAGGACAAGTGAAAGTGTCTCGACAAATTTCAGCCATTTTATGGCTAGTTCATGACCTTCCTCCTCATACAAACGGGGCACTAGCACAGTACTAACCTGTTACGCCCCACCGCATGTGGGCATTAAATTGGCTTTACACGAGTCTAAACTCGCGCTTCAAAATTTGCTGCAAGGTATATAAAATTTTTACTTGCCCACGCGTCCCGTCAACAGTTGCTTTTTCCCTTCGCACGCTGTTTTTTCCGGAAAATTAGTTTAAAAGCATCATAAAATAATTTTCGTGCGCGCGCTGGAAATTTTTTCGCTCTTGCATTTGCCGTTTTATTGCGGGCCAAGTTGAATGGCTTTTAACTTTCAGTTGATACCCTGTTCTTTTTTGCCATGGCTTGAGAGTATACCCAATAGAACCTATTTCTTCATACACAATTGAGCTTAAACCAAACTAGGCTAAAAGATAGAATATGCAAACGGAATTAATGAAAATTCTTTTCTAAGCTTGTTACAATTCTTATTTCTAGGGTGTTTCTTAGTTCGGTAAGAGTAACGTTTAAATCACAGCGGCTTGTTTTTTTTACACCCAGGTGTGTAAATGGAGTACAACATTTTTGGGCGCTTAGATAGACCATCATCAGAACCATTATCATCACCATCATCATCATCATCATCATCATCATTATCATTATCATCATCAACATCAACATCAGCATCAGCATCAGACAAGAGCATTTGGCAATTCTCTTTTCAAATGATCCGCTGGCATTTCGTGAACGACCCAGAACCAAATTAGATTTATGCGATTTTTTTTTTTAGATTTTACTGTTTTACGACTGTTAAAGGTTTGGTGGTATGTGTGTGTGTGGGAGGGTGTCAGGGGGTCAGTTAAAATCTAATGTTTCCTGTACTTTGAACGGGCTGTGTATTGTATTACAAAGCTAACCAAATTAATCGAATGACTTTTATTCTAAACGTTCTCAAATTTTCCATCATTTATAGTTTCGTGAATCCTTTAGTTAGTTTCAATAGTAAATTACACTTGCACTCATTCATTTAACGTTCTTTTATTATATCATTCTCAAAATTCCAGGTATTTTGAATAGTAATTTCGTTCTTATTACTCATTCAATTACGTCTGCAGATGAGCAGATGAGCAGATGATATGCACTTTCAGATACTTATCTCAGTGTAATTTCGGCTACGTGACGCACATAGTTAATTTCATGTTTAATGTTAAATGATATTAAAATGTAAGTGAATCATCTTCTGATAAAGCTTATTTTCCCCTTGGCAATTCTTGGTCAGAACTCATCCAGTTTGAGAGCCAAATATATATTTATATTCTATTATACTATTGTTCCGATATAGTGATCGAATGTGAATATTACTTGAGATATTTATTTTAGTTTTTGCACCGTACTTTGGTCGGAACACACCCGATTTCCTAGAAAAAGTATCCGCAATCATGTTGGTCAAAACTTGACTGATTTCTATGGGAAATTCCAGAGAATTACTCATTCATTCTTTGATAAAGAGATATAAAAATTCTTAAAATATGCGTACTGTTTTCTGCTCTATTTGTGCTATTTGCGATTGTATTTTTGCTCGTAATCCATACCATAATGCACTTAAAGAGCACTTCTCCTTAAGATACAAATAACTACAAGAAATTGAAAGAAGGAGAAAAGAAGAGTGGGAGTGGGAAATATGAGAACCTCTTGTAATTTGAGCAATTTGTTTTCATAAGCTGCGCAGCATCTTCTTCCTTCTCTACTTCCCTACTTTTCTGTAGTGTTTTATACAATATGAGGTCAGCGGGCAGTAAAAAGTATCTTGTATCTTGTGTTTTCATAGGAATAACGTTAAAAAATTTGTTAAGAATCTCTCAAGTTAAGCATGTGTGGAAGAGAATGTGTGGATTGCATGTTGTTCCTGCTTTTAGCACCACATCCTCTAAAAACAATCACAGATCCTTAACAAGCCCAAACCACTTGCCTCACACAAGCACACAGAAATACATATATAGAAAAATGAAATAAAACTTAGCCAAGTTGGCCGTGCGGTTGAGACGTCAACATTTAAAGTGCCCGTCCCTCCTCTCTGCTCTGATCTTTTCCGAAATGGTTTTAATAACAATTTGCCACAAATGTGACCAGGTTTTTCTGTCTCATACGAGTATATACATATATACGCGCATATATATATATATATATATATGTATGTGCATAGTTATATACTCGTAGTTTTGTGTAAATATAATTTCTTTAATTGGATTTTGTCGTCATAGCTGCCAGAGAAAACACGAGTATTAAGAGCGCCGCAAAAAAACATTTGCCACTTGATGGCGGCGTTGGTGTGAAATTAAGAAGCATTCACCAACAAAAGCAAAGCAGACTGACAGACGGACAGACAGACACAAGGGCAGACAGGCGGCCAGAAAGACGGCATCCCAGACAGCCAGCTGGTAAAACCCGTTAAAATAGCGGCTCAAAAACGCGCGATTTGTGGTTAATGCGGCCTTATGAACTTTATAATGCCCTTAAAAAAAATATATATATTTTTAAACTTTCTTGATGTGTTAGTAATTTTTTGAATTGAACTAATTTTTTTAAAACTATTTCCAACTATATAAATAATAATCCATTAAAAGTATAAAAATAAAGTGATATATAGAAATATTTTTATTTGGCTTTCCTTATTCATATTTATTTATTTTGTTTGGCTTACACACCTTACAAAAAACGCAATTTTAGTTTTTTAGCCACCATTTTTTTATTGTTAACATGTTTTGTTTTTCTTACTAAAATCTACATTGTATTAGTTTTTGTTTTGTAAATAAGTTTATACTCTCGTGGTCTGCTATGCCGTATTTATATATTTAAGATGCAGTAGAAATTCAAGATCCAGCGCAGGGCATTCGTTGAAATAATATGCTCAGCGAATGAATGCCAGTGACAGGCAACAGCGCGACACGCTGTCTAACAATTTTAATTTTCTATTTTAACTGCGACGCTGACGACGACGTCGACGGCGACGACGACGTCACACGGTTCCCCTTTAGTCAGTTCCAGTTTCTGATGGAGACCAAGTCACTGGCAGCGGCAGGCGCTAGAGGTGGGCGTGGGTCGTGCTTTTTTGCGAATCACGTAAATTTACCTTGTGAAAATATCGCAATATAAATAAATGGTTTGTTAGTAGAAAAAAATCTAATAAAAATTACTTAAAAAATTAATTTTGGGTAGCTTACGAAAATCTTCAGTTTTATAGTTATGAAGAAAAAGTAAATAATTGGAAAATATACTTTTTCCAGGTATTTAAAACATAATAAAAGTGAATTGAACTTAATGATTAATCGGTAAGGATTTTGATGCGCTTCCCAAACTGACTATAGAGTAAGCATTCAATATTTGCAGAAATATTTAAAATATATAAAATGCAAATTACAAATATACAATTTACTGATTTCAATTAACGATAATTTAAAAAAAAATAAATACAGAACAAATTTAAATGTTTTGAACAAAATAAAGAGGAAATGGAAGTGAAAGTAATGCCCAAATTTCACATACATCAAGAGTGACTCTGTGCTCTGTCGAACTTAAATGAAATAAAAATGCAATTTTAATCTGAGTTTATATAACGATATAAAAACGTATATTCGTGCTCGATCGTACCTCATTTATAATGCTAATTCCCATCTTTAGCAGAAGCAGAGTCAAAGTTGGAACCCAGAGCTGCGCGTCCAGTTTTATCCGGCGTGTTTAACTGGGTCACTGGTGTCAATCGTTGTCGTTTTTGTTGTTGTTGTTGTTGCTGTTGGATTTGGTGGGGTTTTCGTGTTGTTGTTGCTGGATGGTGTTGTTGTCAACTTAATTATGTCGCAATTGCTTTGAAGTCGACTTCTGCAAATGTAAACCAACAGCCAACAGCAGGTGGCATTGCTCCGTGGTCCACAAAAGCTATTTGAAATTGCGCTTTATTCAATTTTTATACCCCGCACAGTGCCCTTTTTTTACTGGCTGCAACATCGTTGTCACCAGTTTAATTGGATTTGCCCCACTGCCGCTGCCGCTGCCGTTGCCGCCTGGCTTTGTCTCGGTCTTTTTCTTTTTCTTTAGTATTAGCTGTGCCACTGTCTCTGTCCCTGCCCCATCCACGGCTCCTTGAAAGAATTTGTAGCCTCATCATCAGCTTTTTCGCGATTCGCCATTTGCCATTTGCCTCTCTCTAAAAAGCTGCAGCGTATTACAAATTGGTTTAGTTATTGGCTTAATTGAATTGTTGGAGATTGGACTTTAAATACCCGGCTTGCCCCATGGGGCAGCTAACTCTATTGGGAAAGTGTTTGCCAAGGCGCTTTACTGGAATACTTATCCATTTCTTTCTTTTCTTCTTCGGCATATCCAAAGCTTCAGTTATCGAAAGAGACTGAGGAGAGGAACAGAAACGTCATATTGATAGAGCAGGTGCCACTAGATACAGATGCTGGTCTAAGAGTCGATACAATTTTCTGAACACTACAGGATAAAGCCCAAGACTTATCCAACTGACAAGAGTATTCAATTATACACAGGCAGATCGAAAACGCCCTAGAATAGATGCTTATAAAATTTGAGAAACAAAAGTTTCTTTGACATACAGAAAGTATCCTTAAGATACAAACGTACATTCGACTTACAAACCTTTTTGAGGATAAATCAAAGTTTCACAGTATCTGAATTAGCACACATAATAGAACTAATTTTTTGATACAATTATTTATTTCGTTGCTCTCCTGATATTTACTGATCTTTTTTTTATATATTTATTTATTGTATTTTATTCCTGATTACCATTATTTATAATTTTTATCTTAAAGTTAAAATATAATATCAAATACTACATAGACAGGTAACAAGCAAAGGCATGTATTGATTAATTTGTTTTCTTAACTGTATTCCATTTTTAAATATGTTTTTTAATTTATTCCACCGAGGCTGTATCTAGCTATAAGTATCGTTCAGAACTATCGATGGATTTTTTCTTTTAATTGTATCCCTTTCCACGTTCCCTGTTCTTGGCTTAATGCCAGTCGAAATTAAGTTCTTATGTAAGAATTGGAGCTATTCCAGTTTTATGAATATATGGATGGAAGGAGTGATAAGCGTAAGACATGTATTTAGAGCAGTGCAGTAGGCGTCTAGGCCTACTGTTTGAGCTGGCCAGCAGAGTATTCTTAACCTCATAACGAATGCAAATTATTCAGTTTGCTTTCAAAAGATGTTCCTCAAAAATAAAGGTTTTTTTTTTAAAAAAGGGTTTTTTAAAAAAAAGGGTTTTTTAAAAAAAAAAGTGTTAAAAAGAAGCTCAAATTATAAATTAAATAAAAATGTGTGTCAAGTAAGCAAAAGCAGAATCGTGTGAATCATATTTAGCAAAAAGACGAGTTGTCTCCAGCCTCATTAAAAAAGATTACAAATACTGCTGCTAAGATCTCCTATGCTTATGAGAGTAGGCCAAAGTACAGAAATCTATGAACCAAATTTGGAGTGTAGGTTCCTTTATGCCTTCCTTATAACTAACGTAGTTCAAGTTTATTTCAAGTTTTAGATACCTCCTCTATTTCCACATTAAATTCAGCATCCACATTATTTTTACGAATCTAATTTGGATTAGAACCCATAATTGACAGATTACAGATATCTGCAGAGTTTGCTATATATAATAATAAGCCCCGATCAGTCAGTTTTCAATATAATAAACGTCAGCTAACAGATCATAGCTCTTTTATGTTGATTGACGAAACCAGAAATATATTAAAACGAAATAGAGACTATTGTCTGGTACATTTACCCAATAACCCCATTCCAAAATGCAATATCACTGGGTTGTATCACTTGCAGGTCAAAAAAAAAAAAAAAATCAAGAACAAAGCGCTTTTCCGACACCTTCCGAGAATTGCCAAACCAAAAGTCAAAAGCAAATGCTACGTAATGCTACTGTCGCCAGACTGATGGACCTATGGCACCTATCGACATACAAACGAGTGCTCGTACACCCGCCTGGTGCTCCATAAAAACTGGGAAAAAAAAATAGAAGAAGAAAAAAACAACATAAAAAGCGATTTCATTGTTTGCATGCAACGTTGACGAGGCAGAAAGAAATGTCAACAAACAAAAAAAAAAAAACACAACTAAGACTGAGCTCGAATTGGAACTGATTGACACCAACGAAATGAGGGGGAAATTAAACGGGGGATGGGGAATTATTGTACATGGTAACACTCGAAATATAATGCGCTTATCAGTGAAAATTGATCGGGTCTGCGAGTGCGAGTCTCCTACCTCTTCTCTAATAATGAATGCAGGTGATTGTTGGTGTTTTTTGGTGTTTTTTTGTGTTTTTGGTGTTTTTTGTGCTTTCTGCTGCTGTATGTAGAAATAATTAACATGTACTTTCAATTTCGTGACTTGGGAAGAGCGCAAGAAAAAGAAAAGCAGCCCAACGGAAAAGTGAAACGATATGGAGCTCGCATTCCTAGTTCATATCTGCGCCCTATCTCTCGCTCCTTGGAATGGAATATACAATCAATAACATTTGTAATGTCAATAATGACAAGCCTCGACAAGGCGTCGAGCAGTTCAGAAATTGAAAGTTTATGGCTGATGAATTTCATGACATTTAATTTGATGTATTGCCCAAGCGTAAAGCCCCTCGAAGCACCTTGCATATCATTTTACAGCGCCCCCTAGCGATAAGAAAGGAACGATAAGACCGTTCCAATGATTTCCCAATCGAAAAATCAATCATAAAAATGCATTTATTGATTGACCAGTCTACCAGAATACCTCGTATATTTACAGAGACGTCAATTGAGGTCGCTTGGGCGCCAAGTGCGAAATTAGGGTTAATTGAAAATTTTTTATAGATATTACCTAAGAACTACAAAACCTAAATATATTTCAGAACCTTTTAAGCCTATTGCACAATCTTCTCCTAATGCTCCGCACGTGTTCATCTATTAAGGGCTTTTGTAAAACAAAACCCGTTTACCTCGCCAAAGTTCAATGACTAGCAAAATTTTCACGTGGACTAAACGCTCACTTAGCTTGGGAGAAAACAAGTTAAAATATTTCCAAACGAAAGTGCGAGTAACAGGCTAAGCCTAGCAAATACCCTGTACGAGTATCTAACTAAAGTTTAAAGTAAAGTAGAATAAAACAAAACTCTGCGTTTTGTTTTTTGGGTATATAGAAAAAAGAATGGAACATAGATACAAATACAAATGCAAAGTGAAATACCCGTCGTATAGTCGTATTTTGTCGAGATACGAGTATCTTATTCTGTAATTTACATTCAATATTTATTTTTAGCCCATTTCATTGGTACCGGTACCTATCCCGACGATACCGGTATCTGCCTTAAGTACACGTTTATTAATTAGTTAATTAATAAGATCTGATCAGGGAATGTCTAAATAAGGCGTTTATTGTTATCGTTAGATTTATCGCACGACTACCGGTAACATTTGTATATCGTGTATTCATTTGCATAGCTTTAATTCTTCAATTCTGGCTGATAATTTTCGTATCTACGAGTATATGCGAGTATCTAGTATTTCCGTACTTCTAAGCTCAAGCTGTGAGAGTTGACACATCGTCAGTTATTAATGATGAAATTCTAATCGATTAAAATAGTTGTTGCCTATGCAGCCACAATCCATACATGATATAATTCTTATGGAATTTTTTAATAGAGCCTTTTGCATAAGATCAAACGAGAATAAGTATTCTACTGTATTCAATTTAAAGCGTCTTTAATTAATCTCTGATCTGCACTTTAGCATATTCCAATGAGCAAACAACTGATTGTTTATTGATCTCTTTCTCTCCCTCCCTCCCTCTGTTCTTATCTGAAAAATACGAGTATTGTATACTTATCACTTACTTATTTGATTTGATTTTCAGTTTATAGGTAAATTGACGTATAACTTTGCTTTAAGTATTATTCTCGCTATACTCAATAATTAACTTTGTTAATTTTAGGTTATCAAGCTAAAGAAATAACTTTTTAATTATAAAGTTGATTTATTAAAAGGGGGTTGTCTTTAACTGTCTAATTTATTGACTGCTCTTCAATTCTATAAGTTAAGAGAGTTCAGATAGAACATATTAAATTCTGTACATGAAAAAAATAAAATATAGTTGAGAATTAAGTGACTTTGAAAGAGTATTCAAAAATAATGAAATGTAATTAGTTTCCTTGGCGACATTTTTTTCAACAAAACCACAAAACTGTTTCACAAATTACCAAATAAATTAAAATCTCAATCTTCTTTCAGAACAAATATTTGGTAAGGGCGCTCCATGCCCTACGAAGGGGTTACGCGTAGAAAACCCGAGTAGAACCTTATAAAGCCACTCGAATGACTAGAATGTCGAAAATATTTATGCTTGAGTGCTAATAATGTTCAATCAATTGTCGTAAGAGTATTGAAGTATTGAAAACCTTTGAAGCGATAAACCAACAAAAAACGCCAGAAGACGGCAGCGACGGCAGCGGCGGCAGCGACGAAAGCGACGACAACGACGACAATAAAATGAAATAACATCATAAGTACTAGAGATATACATGGATAGATACTCATATGAGTACGTACGTATGCTCCTAGGCCCTAGACTCAGACCAGGTACGCTGTAAACTGGCCAAGCGCAACGAACTTGAAGCTAACGCGCCCAAGATTATCTGAGCCGGGGCAAAACCATAAACAAATAAGGAAAGAATTCAATCCGAGCAACGTTCCAGCAACGTTCTTTACAGCTGCGGTTCATTGACATTGGATGGGTGTTGGGTCTTGGGTGGTTCACTGGCTCAGTGGCTCTTTGTTTTGGGTGGTTCAGTGGTTTGGTGAAGCAGCAAAGTTATTATTTTGTTTTGTCTAACTGCGTTTTTAATTGTGCATGCAATGAAAGCGGCACTCAAAGTGCACTTGTCATTCAACACAGAGACAGTAGATAGAACATAATACACTCAGAGAAAAACTTTCTGATATGCTGTACACCAATAATTAATTTGAAACTGCATCAAATTAGACATCTAAAAAGAATATATGACATCTTAAAAGAATTTAAAAACGTTTAAGTGAGATAATTTCGATAAAATATCACTTTAAAATATAATTATATTTAATAGTTAAGAAATAATAAATACATCACTTCAAATTGTATAAAGGATATAGTCATAAGATAATATCAGTCTAGAACAAGCTGAGTTTTAAAAATAATGAGATAAGCTCTTGATATAAAACAAAAAGGGAACAATACTAAACATAAATATTAGTTATCTAAGATTTTATTTATTTATTTATTTTGATCTCTTATTTCGCAGTGCTGCCAAGGAATCGTTATATAAAGTTAAATATGAGTAAAACTAACATTTAAATTTCAGGTCATTTTTTTTTCGAGTGTATATAGAAGAAAATAGGAACTGAGGCTAGGAGCAGCAACAGGACTTGGACCAGGCTACTTTCTGTGGAGTGCTGCTGCTGCATGCTCATGCGTAATTTCTACGAATTCAGCGAGGCACAGAGAATGTTGAGGCATGCAGCTAGCGGCATACAGCATGCAACATAGAACCTTGAGGGTTGCATGACCTATATCACAGTTTTAGAAGCAGTTTAAACGAAAGGAAAGGCAGAGCAAGACGCTGACGATGTTGACAACTTTCCCAGGCCACGTCTCGGTCCATATGACAAATGTTGCACATCAGTGCGTTCCGGACTGTAGCAGCAATTACCTGCCTATGCAGTTCTTATTGTTGCTCTGCTTCTTCTCTTCATGCCTGCATAAGTATATGTGCATATGTATATATATATACTGTTTTTGTATTATTTTTGTTGCCTCCCGGCGTCACAGCTCAGTTGGTTGCCCAGGGTTCGGAGTCTCAAGCTATACTTCGGGGGGTCAGGGAACAAGTGCTTCCAGTTGCCAGTGCCCTGGCAGGACGTCTTTAGACATACTTCTCCTCTATAATCGGGTTCTGACTTTATGGCGCACTCTCCGCCACAGGAGTCGATATCAGGCTGTGCTTAGAGTTTCCCTGAACTTCGTTTTTCGTTCTCATTTTCCTTTCCATTATGTATATTCAATTCTTCCTTTGTCTATCTATCTAGCCTGACTGATGCTCCAGCTGATTACTCAATTAGAGTGTGAGAATGCATTGAGAGCGTGTAATTATACCGAAATCGGAAACAGATTTTTACATGTTCGAATTTACGACTCAATCGGAGGCCCAGTAAACATAGGGCACTCTTTCTAATATTCGTACGCCATGTATTTCACGCTGAGCTTCTAAGTGCTACGAAAGGACTCTGCTGGATCTCATCTCTCTCGCTTAGCTTATATTTATCATATATATAATTAAATAAATGAAAACCAAACAAAATTAAAAGCTAGGACCGAAGACACCAATTGTCAATGTATATGCAGCGCATTGAAAAACATATTTTAATATTATTTTGAATCCTAACAGGAAAACTATTATAAGCTGCATTCTTGCGATAGGGCTGCACAAATATATCATTAAAGTCTTAAGGTCAAGTCTCAGACCACGTAACAGCAGAGAGTCTATAAGAATGGAATTTAGAAATGAAATATGTTGCTCAAGACCAAATTTAAGCCGATTTATAAATGTCAGCAGAGCTTGACAAGCCTGCAGTCAATTACTGAATGAAAAAATATCTAAAAAAAAAAAACGAAATAAAAAATTAATAAACTATGTAAAATTTTACGGGTCTGTAGATGTATTATGCAAAGCAGAGCAACGGCTTCGACTTGGGATCCCCAAAGTCAGTGAAAAATTAAGCGGCTTTATCAGTGCCATCACCCGCATGGATTGCTGCGCCGTCTCTGTCTTCATCCGACTTTGTTGACTGACCATGGACTCATTAATTTTTGTGGAGCTCAGCACAGTAGTCGGCATTGAATACGAGTACAAAGCCAGAATGCCTAAATGGCTCATTAGGGTCTTAAATTGAAGCTACTTGGGCCTCCCTTTTAAGTCGGTCAACTAGTCGGGCCCCAAAGGGTCAACGAGAGAAGCCAAAAGACAGCGCACAGTAGACAACAGACGGCAGACAGCAGCGCAATAAAGACGCGTCTTCCAGCTACTGTTAGAGCCACATAACAGAGACAGTCGGGAGAGGGTAGAGACTACTCACCAATTAGATAGCCATTGTCTTACTGCCTGACAGCTGAGCAGAAATTATTGCAAAACTAAAAAGGTTTAGGGCCTGGGCCTGGTCTGGGCCCATATGGTTAGCCGCAAGAACCGCCACTTCTAGTCCCAAATGAGCTAAAATGAAAAAAAAAAAATTGTCATTAACAGTAACAGCAAATGCAACCCAAAGAATCTTTGCTAATCTGACCCTCGTACCCGTAGACAGACGTCTGAGTTTGTCTTGAGTAAAATGGCGCAAAGAGCTGCATCATCTTCTATGATTCTTGTTCTGATTCATAGATAAGACGATCATGATAATAACATTATTCTATTTTTTCTTTTACTTTTTGTGCACTCGGTGAGCTCATCATTAAGCGAGAACCCTTTGTAAATTGCATGGATATTTATCTTAGATGAACCTCGTTGAAAAGCAATTTCATTTCATTTCTTGCTTTTTGCTTGTTGTTCATGTGAAATTGATTTTGAATGCGTGAATTTATCCCATATTTAATGATTTCTAATCGAATAACTATCGATAAATTGAGGCAAAATTGAGTGGAAGATTGATCAAGGATGTCGTTATTTCTCTTTGGTTATAGATAAAATTTCTCTCTGGTATACATAATATTTGTGGTTATCCCAAAACTCTTTTATATATGTATTATTACTACTAATCTGTAGTTCAAAGAACACTTACGAACTTTCAACCAAATAAGAACTTACCAGAATTACTTAGTATTATTCAATCTTTATGAACATCCTTTGGCCAATCTTTTTGTTTGCATCTCTGGAGAAATTCATTTTATATAAGGAACTGCTGATCCACTGTCATTTTGAGATATTCCCCTCAATCCTTTTCCTTCTACACGTCAAAGTCCCGTAATGACGAAATACTTAAACATCAATTCCAATGGACAAATGAATAACAGTTCGTATTCTACCTGATGAATACCAGGTGAATATCGCCTTCTGTTGCTCAGCGTTGTGCGCCCACTAAATTGCTGGCAAGTACCGAAATAAGATATCTGCACGTAGCTGTAATTTAAAACCCCACCAAAAAGAAAGAAACAATTAAAAACAAAAAAAAAAGGAAAAGAAAAAGAAAAAGAAAAAGAACAAGAAATGGTCTCAGGCCCCGTCTAATATACACGCATTCGAGAGTATTATTATCCTAGAGCAATAATTTCTTTTCCCAAACAATACAAATGTAGAGAGATATGTCATTTGCCAGGCACAAAACGAAGACAGAACCGAAATGAAGATCGATGCTACATAACAGTACGAACTGGAACTGCTCTGCGACAGAGACAGAAATAGAGCCAGAGACTGAGACTGAGACTGAGACTGAGACTGACATGTGCGCCGCTTTGTAACGCCAATTATGGGCCCATAATTTGAAGGCATTGTCTGAGCAGGCACAGAAGAAGAACCGATCGGGCATTACAAAAAGAAGAAGAGGCCGAAGATTGGTTCCCAAACACAGAGCAGTTCCAAAGCAAAGCACAAGGAGAGGGAGAAGTTTTACCAAGCGGTAAATGAGGAAATTCCAGGTAGAATACCCGCACTCTCTCTCTGTCTTCCTCTCTTTCACTCTCTCTCATATTCGCTCTCTTGAGTGAGACGCTTGAAGACGATCGTCAATCGAGCCGAGCTGCCTTCGTCTGGCTCTGCCGCCTGAGCGTTAATCAGTTTGTTTGCAGACGTAGCCACAGCCGGACGTGTGCGCAGCAGCAACAGTTTAAGATAGAGATAAAGATATATTTTTTTGTAGATACGGATTACAGATACAGATAGAGTGAAAGTGTGTGGCCCATTAAAATATACTCAGATACTCGTAATTCCTGATCGTGTGATATATAAAGACAATATGGAGGGTCTGCCGCACGCATTAAACTACGAACTGTCGCATGATTTGCATTTCGATCATTTCGCTGGGGCCGCTCAACAGATCCTCGAGAACGATAAGAATTATATTGCCGCAGAAGCCTCAACTCCTACGATCAGCACATTGGATGTACTAGCAAATAGCGATTTTCTGCAAAAGATTGGAGCTACGATCTTCAATTCGATTCAACTAAAACATCACAAACTAAACGAAGTCTCACAGAATTCTACAGAACTGGGAATGGATCTTGATTTCGCCTCGAATCATGTCGTTCTGGATAGCAGCAGTGTGGATCAACTACAACAGCAGTTGGAGTACGACAAGTTTATGAACGAGGTCTGGATCGGGATTGTGTTTACCCTTATCCTCATCTCTATGGTCTTTTGTATATGCTCGTGCTTTCTATACCATCAGTTTCGTACCTGGAAACGCAACTGTAAGTAATCGCTCAAGAAATACCAAAGATCTGACGACTTCTTCAATAAACACAGTCACAATAGATTTGATTAGGACTTGTCGTTATCGCGGCTAAGGTATTTTATAGTTGGGGCTATTGTTAACTTGCGTGATTAGCTGAGAAATTATCAAAAGTGATTCATAAACACCAGGTCTACGTGCTAAAGTATAGAGCAACATCTCGGGCAAAGCAAATGTCTTATGAATGAAGCCGAATGGGATTGTATAAAAATGCGAAATACTCGTAACCGTGAATGGGCATTATCACATAGTTGATAACAAAGATTAACTTCCAGTTAACCAGTTTACCAATTAATCAATCCTATTACAACATCTTCTACGAGTAATTCGAGCTGAACCCAGTTGACTCCCGTTCCAGCTAGACCCAGTAATTAGCTTGATTAAACATAGTTCTACAGATCTTTAACAGAATCGAACACATGTAAACGACAATTTAAGTCGACAGTCAACCACTGAAAGCTCTCTGCCCAAGAAGTTTCTTTAAAAAAAAAGCAGAAAAGAAAATAAAAAAAAAAATTAGCACAGAACTTTCCCAAGGTTTGCTTTTATTTCTCTTTCTCTGTCTGTTTTGTTTATTTTCCCCAGCATGTTTGCTGTGCCAGCAAAAAGAAATCGGAATAAAAATAAAAAGCAGCTCAAGTGCAATTAGCAAAAAATAAACCGAAACACGTAATAATAAAAAAATATTTAAATAATAATTGCAAAAAATAAAACCATTTAATTTCATGAAAACTTTGAGTTTCAGAGCGAGGCGCAAATTAATAAACATAATTGTTAAACAAACAAAATAAAATAATTAAATAAGGCAAAAGTGAAATATTAGAAAAAAGCAGAGAGTAAATAATCAAATAAAAATACAAATAAATATGAATAATTAATACTATAATATATTAAGCTGTTTTCAAGCAAAAATCAATAATGTTTATCTGCCGTAAATTAGATTTTATCTAAGAGAAAATAGTGCCAGACTTTATTGGGACACTCCGAGAGGGAGAGAGAAGTCTATATACTGAATCCCAATTTGAATCACTTCCTAAACTAATCAACAACTTTTCAACTCTCTCTATTTTTAGATCAGAATAATGCAAATAGTTCAACACAGTGCACAATTATTGATATTGAAGCATTGAAATTGCAACCCGACTCGGAGGATCCCGTGCCGGAATATACATTGGTGTCGGGTCTGCCCAGCTATGAGGCTGCTTTGGAGTTGTTGCACAAAACACCGCAATCGTCGTGTTTGATTGTCTATCCAAGCGTGTTTAATGTATTCAATAAGCATGAAAGAGCGACAACAGCAACAACAGCAGCAGCAGTGGCAGCGGCAGCGGGTACTGCAACCGTAGCAACAACAGCAACACCTACATCAGCAATAGTTGCAATGGAAGCTGCAACAACAACACATTCAACGCCAACGTTATGTGAGGCAACTACACCGCTGCTGCCACCAACAACACCAGCAGCAACAACAGCAATCACAGCAACAAATTCACCCACATGCGATAGCATTAAGCTCAATTTGGTGCCCAGTTATGCCGAGGTGTTCGGCTTTAAGACCATTGATGAGAAGAAGAAATCAACAAGATCAAGAGAAGAGTCTATGAAAGATCAGGGCGATAAATGTTAAAAATAGAGAATTGCCGACTTTTTTTTTGTGTGTTTTTTTTTTTTTTTTTCAATAACCAAAATGTGATCTGTGATATTTGTTGCTGTTGGGCCGCATAGTTCCCTACGATATAATTTTATATTATACGATATGATATATGCTTTTGTACTTACCTTAACCTAAGCGCTGTGATTATAGACAAAAACAAAAAAAAAAAGAATGAGAAAGACAAAACGCAAGAAATATATAAATAATTTTTTTTTAGAGTTTAAGTAGACACCAATGTGACTCACAATAAATTATACAAAACATATGTTAAACAAAAAACCTCTTCGAGTATCTTTATCAAATTGATGCACTTTCACCTTAAACTGCCTTCAACTTTTGCTGTTATCAACAGCTTCGTTTTTATTATGTTTCCATCAATCAATAAGGCATTCAACTTCGATTTGATTGACATAAGACAGCAGCTGATGTTTCAATCAAATCCCAGTCTCAGCTCAGTCTCAGTCCCAGTCACAATTTGAGTCTCAGTCTTAGTCTTGTTGTGAGTCCTTATCAGACATAGCAAGCCGTCAAGGGCTTTCCCAGCATTTCTTTATTTATAAAGCTCAGCACAGATGCCATACGAGATTCGAGACAGATAAACTACGGCAGACAAATAGATGGATAGATGGAGACAGTTTGAATTTGACATTGAGAGAAGGACGTGTGCCGAATACTCGAACGTAAGGGGGTAAGGCGTACTCCGTACTCCGTACTGTGAATAAATAAAATAAAATACTCGCAGAATAAAATACAATTGTTCTATCGTTATTTTCATTTTCATTTCTCATTGGTCATTGCGCATTTTTCATTTGCATTGATAAGCTCCTAGTAACATCATCACAATCATCACAGTGAAGTCAGTAGAGTCAGTCACTGCGGTCCAGTCCAGCTATGCAAATCTGTTTATTTGTGCCCTGCTGAACTCAACTTGACATAAATAATGATAGGAATACGTTTTATGAAGCTGTAAAACCGTCTACACGAATATAAGTAAAATAACTGACGCTAGTCACAAGGCACAAAACGTGAGACAAAGTGGCTAACAATAAAGTGGCTAAATATATCGTACATAAATACATAAATAGATCTAGTTCAATTTCATTCAAGCAGTCAAAATCCAAAAAAAATTGCACTTTGAATCCCATCAAAAACTTAACAATATTATATGATATTTTTGAACTGTCCGTAATTTAAGGCCAATAAATCTGTTTAAAAATATTTATGTTTAATTGAATTCCTTTTAAATCAGATGTGGGCTAATTCTACTAGTATTTGGCCAAAACTTAAGCCTGAGCTGATTCGAATTCACACAGATTTCCCATTATATACACGCACGTATACATATAATAAATACATACAGATATATTTGTTTTCATAATTAAGAATATAAACAGAATTTACGGGTAATTGCAGAATTTCATTTATTTATTTGACTCTCCGTCTCCCCATTACAATATGAAATATATTTTTCTATTATTGCTCTTTTGTGAAATTGGCTGTCTTATCTTGCGATCCACAGCGCTATTATTATTATTACTATTTCTGTTATTTTTATAATGGAAATAATAAATTGCTAATACAATCGCGAACCATTTGTTAGAATGGCTCGCATAGCATATGACAGGTCAGGTAAGGTAAATAAAATTCCATAATTATTAAGTTGGCAACAAAAATAACTCATTTTACAACTTAGTAACAACTTAGCATTCATCAGAGGCGTGGCAGAGGGGGCTCTACTTGATATGCATGCGCGTAAAGGTGGCGATTCTAATTTGCATATTATCAATATTAGTTTTTTTTCTTACTGGGAAACACTTTTTCGACGTGCAAAATAATAATAATATATTTTAATCGTTATTGCAATTTATGACAGAGCCAAGTTTATTTGACGCCTTGTCATATTTTCCCTGCATTCGCATTCTAAGTGGACCCCCTTTGCGTTGTCAGTGACAGTGACTCACATCGCTTTTCGGTCTTTTCTCAAGACCTACAATTTTTCTACTACATTTAACATTGCTGGCCAAAAACAAAGAAATTTTGTATTTAGAATATGGACTTATAGGCCTGCGCAATGTGTGTGCAAATTATTTCATTAGCCAAATGTCGGAATTCGTTTTCGAAAATAACGAAAACAAACAACGCAAAATACTATACAATATTCCGAAAATGTTGCGCATGCGCGTGCCTGTCGAAGCGTGCCAGCTCCGAAACTCTCTCAGTGCTCGTCCGGGGTATAATTAACCTCTCCACGCACGTAATACCGCCAAACCAATGACGTTCTCGGTTCTACGACTATTTCTAATTTCTGATTTATAGAAAACATATAATCTTTATATACAATGCCACTTAACAGTAAAGTCAGCTGAAATCTACAGTTGACAGGGCTATCTGAGTATCTTATTGTAACATGCTCTGCTATATTCCAATGTTACACAATTGCTGTAAATGAATAAAATATTATCTGAACTTTAGTAAAAAGATATATGTATATCGTACGAGAAGACTTTCAGCTTCCCGAGCTTAGGAAACAAAGTTCAAGCATGTAAAGTGGACACTTCAAGCACACAAACTAATTGTACAGCTCAGCATGTATATAGCTTATACAGTAAATAAATATATATATATATATATATATCTTATATGTATATATATATATATATATATATATATATCTTATATGTATATATATATATATATATATACATATAAGATATGTACAGTATATAGCTGTATATATGTATATATTAACACCTTAGTCACACCTAGAGAGACTTGGACTCATATCATAATATCGTCTGAAGAGTTCTCATTACAACATAAACAACATAATTAGCTTAAAATTCAAATAAAAATAAAAATCAAAATGCAAAGAAAGCGCACCCAAACAAACAAACAATTTATTAAAAAACCATCCAACAGATGCAGGTGCAGAGAAAGTTGCCCTCTGGAGACGAAGACGAAGACGAGACGAGACGAGACGGAGACGGAGACGGAGACGGAGACGGAGACGGAGACGGAGACGGAGACGGAGACGGAGACGGAGACGGAGACGGAGACGGAGACGGAGACGGAGACGGAGACGGAGACGGAGACGGAGACGGAGACGGAGACGGAGACGGAGACGGAGACGGAGACGGAGACGGAGACGGAGACGGAGACGGAGACGGAGACGGAGACGGAGACGGAGACGGAGACGGAGACGGAGACGGAGACGGAGACGGAGACGGAGACGGAGACGGAGACGGAGACGGAGACGGAGACGGAGACGGAGACGGAGACGGAGACGGAGACGGAGACGGAGACGGAGACGGAGACGGAGACGGAGACGGAGACGGAGACGGAGACGGAGACGGAGACGGAGACGGAGACGGAGACGGAGACGGAGACGGAGACGGAGACGGAGACGGAGACGGAGACGGAGACGGAGACGGGGACGGAGGCGGAGAAGGAGACGGAGGCGGAGACGGAGACGGAGACGGAGACGGAGACGGAGACGGAGACGGAGACGGAGACGGAGACGGAGACGGAGACGGAGACGGAGACGGAGACGTGCAATGAAACGAACAATTTATTAATAAAATGCACACATTAGCCCACGGTTTAGGCCAGACTCAAAGCTTGGCAACGCTTGGCTTGGCCAAACGGAACTTAGTTAAATAAATTTCCAATTAAGCGGCAACTTCGTTAGCCGAAAAAATTTCTGGAATAGCTGCAGACTCCCCGCCGCCAATTTGTTTTTTGTTGTGTTTTGAAAGTGAAAACCGGTTAAACGACTTATCCAAATCCGAAATTAAAACCGAATCGACTACGTCATACGCAACATTTGACCCACTTTTTAGTAGGTGGCGCAAAAAATATTGGCAAGCCACTTTTTCAAACCGTTCGCATTAGTCGCCAGAAGCGAACACATAAATAACGCATAAATATTTATATTTACACGAGTATAAAAACAATTTTATTGGGTCGAATTGGTCGGTCGGTAAAAACTGCGCTTTGTCAAATAAGCTTGCGCATACATATATATACATATACATATACATATGTGCTTTTAAATATATATGTATATGCGAGTAAATACCCCGATTCCTTCCCTTACAATTGAATAAATATTTTATAAATATTTAAGAGTAGGCAGAGCAATTGTGCCATGCATAAAATCATATTATCATATTATTTAAAGATCAAATTAAATAAAATTAAAATTGTATTAAAAAGCAAAAATACTCGAAAATCTTCGAATACTTTATGAATATTCAGGAGCCACCCACAAGGGAAATTGTGCCATAAAATAGTGAATAAAAGCTTATGGAATAATCCTATTACGAGTAATTCAACATACTCTTCAAATATTTTATAAATGTGTTTTATTTACGAAACTTAAAAAGCAAAAGAAATGCGCTTCAATTATAAATGGTATTTAGTATAATCGTAATTTTATGCCTTGAACAAAGCTGAATGTAAATATAAAAATATTTTCTGACTTATATGCAAGAATTGTACACATTTTATAAAATATTTTATTTAAATAAAGAACCAGCTGTGTCGTCGCCTTGTCTCTGCCTCTGCCTCTGCCTCTGCCTCTGCCTCTGCCTCTGCCCGTGCCTCTGCCTTCTGTCTACTACGAGTAAATGGAACTCTTTAAACAATTCTATTTGCCTGTGCATCAAAATGTTTGTGCCTCGTGTCGCATTTTTTAAAACCATCTTGAGTTAATTGTGCTCAAATATTTCAGCTTTGATATTATATTTATCTCTTTCCTTGCGACTTGAGAGCAAACACATTCATATTTTAACATTTAACATTTTACATGGCTTCTATTTTATGACTGCGAGAGGTGAATGAAAGGTTTCAAAACAAACCGAGCCAAAACAAAACAAAACAAAACAAAACCAAACAAAAAAGCATGAAAACAACAAGGTAAATGTGTAGGTAAATATGATACGAGTATGATATAAAACGCATAGGCTATAAAGATTTTGCCAGACTGATTTGTTTGCTTTAGTAAAATTGCCAGTCAAATGGGCCTTAAAGTGAATATTTACTGTAGTGAAAGCTTTAAAGAATAGACTAAGGGGAAGTACTCAAATATTAACATAACACGGACATATTATCAAATCATTTTTTAATAAACTATTATAGAATTGCTGTTTATTGCGGCCCAAGCTTAAATTATATATTCAACAATATTTAAATTCAGAGTGAGAGAGCTTTTCAATTGAGTGAGCTTTAAAACAGATTCTCAACTTCAAGTCAAGCTCAGTGCACAGAAGCTTTGCTTGCACTTGAACTTAAAAATTATTGAAAGCTTAAAACAATTAAAGATTGGGTCAAGTTAAACCTGTAATAATATAAAAATAAAAACAAGTGAGGAATGGTTATCTTCAGCGCACCGAATATTGGATACCCTTTGAGTCTGAAGACTGTTCTTCAATTTTTTTTCTCTTACCGATTATTCCTGTGTCAGCTAGACCAGCTACGACTAAATCTAACTTGTTACTTACATCCAGATATCTTAAGAAAGAAAAAAGATTTCTATACTAACATTTTGGATCCATTGTTCAATCGGGAGCTATATGATAAAGTAACGCTTAACTTCAAAAATGTCTCAAGAAGAACAGAATGCGCACTAGATGAAAATCGT
This sequence comes from Drosophila repletoides, assembly GCA_018150835.1. Lineage (NCBI taxonomy): Eukaryota > Metazoa > Arthropoda > Insecta > Diptera > Drosophilidae > Drosophila > Drosophila repletoides. The sequence goes on from JAECWQ010000231.1 coordinate 2,811,951, forward strand.
GACAAAATTATAGTACCCTTCTGAAGGGTATTAAAACCTCACTGCAGCTATTGAATATTGCAAACCACATGAAAACGTGAACAATGTATGTTTAGCTTTATTTTATGATAAAAACTTACCAGTATAAAAATAAAAACACTCAGATAGGCATTTTTCTAAACTGTTTTAGCTAGCAAATCAAATTAGATGCCGCCGGCGGAAAAATAAAAAGTTATGCGAGAAGAGAAAAACAAATAATAGAAAATTCAAATGCAAATAAAAGTTAGATGAATCAGAGTTATGGACCAGCCAACTAGATACAAACACTCGCCAGAGACAAACGTGAACCCAACTCATAAAAAATAGAGCTGTAGAAAGAAGGGACGGGTCCGGTATGGGTTCGGGATGGGTTAACTGCCTTACTAACTGTTGCTATCTGGGCGCTTGCATCAGAAGACATCAAAGCGCAACAGACTGGGAGCATCCACAGCAGCCGCAGTTACAGATACAAAAAGTAAAGCTCCTCTTTTTGAATGTTATCGACTAGAAACTACTCTGTTTTACCATAGATGTGAGAGATTTTAGTTTATCCTGTTATTCATATCTATCCTTTTTGAATCTATATTTTCGAGACAAGCAGGAATATATTCAATGCTTATCCTCGGTATTTTAGAAAGCCGATAAAGTGAAAACTTGACTCTGTACACTGCTTAACTCAGTATTCTCCTGTTAGCCACTTTTAATGGGTATAAAGATTCAGATACAGCTGCAGATAGAGATAGATGCACACATAAAGTAGGTTGCTTGCAGGTTTGTTTTGCTGATAAGATTAACGTGTTGCTCACTCCCTCTCACAATTCTCCTCTGACTCTCTCTCTCTCTTTCTCTCTCTCTCTCTCTCTCTGTCCCTCTGTCTCTGTTTCTCTAGGGGATATTTCTCTTCTGCGTATTTTGCTGTGTTTTAATTTTATGGGCCAAAGATTTTATTTTGTAACTTAATGTTTCGACTTGGCTTGGGTTGGTTGAGATTGGATTGGATTGGAGCAGCAGGTTGTTGGGTTTTCAACAGAAATACACTAAAAACGAGATGCTGCAAGTAGTTGGATGTTTGGATGTTTGGATCTGGGTCTGGGTCTGGCTCTGTGTCTGGGATTTGCATTTTATTACCCTATTTGGTAAGACTTTAATTGTGGCTATTTGCAGGGCTTGTTGGGACAACATAGGATTAGTACGAGTATAAAAAACGTATACACATATATAGAAATAAAAAAGTCAAGTTTTATGCTGTGCATATTTGAAGAATGCCTAAGAATAGTTCTTAAATTAGAGCTCAAATATGTCATATTTCATGTATATATTATTTTCATCTACTTTGAAATTTATAAACAGATATTATTGGGGAAGGCATTAACAAGGTCAGCCATGCAAAAATTTAAATAATTAAATAATAAATTAATTATGAATTTAATGCATAATTTCATCATAAGCAAAGGTTCACTCGTAGAGTTCAAAGAACTATAAACAAAAAACAACTATTGTATTATCTTATAAAAAACTAGTACTAAACTACAATCAAAAGAATAACTCAACCATAAAAAGAAGCCGGTTTCCATGAGGCGGTATCGACTTCCGGAAGAATCTAAACTATACGGTAGACCGACCATATTCTCTAAGGAAAAACTCTTAGCTAAAACCCCATCTCTAATTGCAACTGTTCTACGTATCTGTATGTCAAATGTTTTATGTAAAGTCTGATTAATTTCTTATCAAAAACGGTTTTTTTATCAAGTCACTTCTGCTATAATTTTAGTGTATCTGTCAGCTATGAATCCGCATAGACGTGGTTTCCATGTGCTCTACTTGCTCTTAATACTCCTACTACTAATCGTACTCTACTGGAACCATCAGGCCAAATTGATCCCCCAAAGAACAGTTGCTAAACTATCAGATCCTCTATATGAGAAAATACGAGTTCTATGCCTAGTTACCTATAAATATTGGCATTCAAGTGCGGCCAGGTATGTGAAGCGCACCTGGGGACAGCACTGCAATGTCCTGCTAATGGTCAGTGGACAGACGGATGAGGAACTGGAACCGTATGTGCCCGAGGTTAATACAACCGATAATTGGGTATTGGTGCGTCAGGGCCTGATCTATGCATATCAATACTATAAAAAAGATGCTGATTGGTTTCTCAAGGTCGAGGATTACAGGTAGGAATGAGGGCTACAATTAAAATATCGTTTGCCCAAATTTCGATTGGCTTATATTCACTTAATTACTCTTAATTATTGCAGTAATTATATGGGAATTACCTTTAGTGTAATTGCATTTTGCCGTTTTATTTTCTTATTTTTTTCTAAAATTTATTTACGTTCTATAAATATAAATGCCTAGAGAGGCGGATTAGACATAATCTGGCTATAACTTTATTTAAATTGTGGCTCACATAAATTGCCCTATCGCTCTTTGTCATATTATTATTATTTTGTATCGCTTTGCATATTGTTATGACATTCAAAACATTCGTTTTACTTCTTTATGGGCTCTGTCTTTCGTCTCCCGTCTCTCGTCTCTCGTCCCCCGTCCCCCGTCTCCCGTCTGCCCGCTCCCTCTTCGACTGCATTTGACTCTTCATTGATAAAGTTATCAGCCTCTAGCTATGGGTTTCTGTGACACTACGGTTCCGTTCCATTCAGTTCAGTTCAGCTCAGTTCAGTTCCATTCTATTCTATTCTTTTCTTTTCTGTTATTTTTTCTCGTTTCCCTTTTGCTTCCTCTGCTGCTTTGTGGTTTGCTGCTCACATACCACTTCCTTTATCAGCTGCGCCACGGCAAAAAGGAAGTATCTTCGTATCTGCAGACAACAATTTTTATCACCCCCTGCCTTTTGTCCTCCAGAACTACTTGGATATGCGCTTCAGCTGATTGCACTCCGGGGAGTTTTCCTTTCATAATGGGTACAAATTTTGTTAACTCTTTCGAATCGAAATTGAAACTGAACACTTTCTCAGGCCCCAGTCGAAGATAGTAAAATATAATTTGTGGCTCCTACTAATTTGCACAGTCTGGGAACTTGTCACTTTGAGATTATGTTGATTATGTGGGCTCTCTGAGAAAATTATCTTTACTAAGTGAGCACGTATACTAATTACTCAACTTTCGACTGATTGTTCCTATCTCAGCTGTTACTTATAGTCAGAGGACTTGGCACGATTCGAAATGCATACATATAAAACAGTAGCTAATATATATATATATAAGCAATATTTTTCGAGGGATATCAGCATGGAGAGGGTAGCTCAAGATGGATTTGTCGACTAGCCTCAGATTAAATCAAATGAAAAATTAAATTATTCAAATTCAAGTAATTAATACCGAATCTGAAAATTGTTTCAAATGACAATATATTTTCTTCAGACTGAACTGCGAACTGACCTAAAAAATTGTTTTTATTAAATTCACGAATCGAGCTTATCAACGTTGTGTATGGATTTTTTGCGCATTTCAAGATTATGCTACGAGTATATTCTATATAGTCGTAATAAATCCATCAAAATGAGCAACAACAAAAAAAAATAAACTAAATTATTGATATGATTTGCGCACATTAGCCCAATCTAAAATAGATTAAATTTATAAATATATATTTTTATATTCTATGAAATAAAAGCCAAAGTTAAGATTAATGTACTACGTCACACTTTATGCTTATCGCTGACACTTTTCATTATTTATTTTATTTTTTGTCTGCTCTACAAGAGAAAAGCTCGTGTTAAAGGGTCAATTAAATCTTTGGAAAGTTTGTGGCTTAATTTATGGGGACACAATAATTCGAAAATTTATTACAAATGATGTCAACACCATCGAACCAAGTTCCCAAACATTAAATATGGCATTTAATGGGCCTTGAAATGAGGCAACTTTTCTGCCACTTTTCGGCTTAGCGACTTATAATTAAAACATTACCATTAAATAAAATGTATATTTTTTGTCAGAACTAAAAGAGTTTGTTCTAAAGTACGGGATGGTCAGACAAAGAGATCTTTGTGCAAATTTAATTAGTTCTATCTATTCTATAAAGTAAGTAAATACTCAAACCGAAAGGTTCTCGGCAGCCAAGCGGCTACTAACCGGTTTTAGTTTGCTTATAGCATGGCAAAAAAAAAAAAAAAATAGAAAAAAACGCAAAAAAAAAACATTTAACATGTCGTATAGCACCTCACCTTATCGGCATTATCTACAATTATTTTGGCTGTTTGTTTGGCAAGTAAATCAACAAACACACACACGTACACGTATGTACAAGTGTGTTTAGAATTTGTTTTCGTGTACGCGCGTTGAGTGTTGTTTTTTCTTGTTTTTATTTTTTAAATATTATTTTCAATTTTTTTCCCTATTTTCTTAGTTTGTTTACTGCGCACATTTGCGGCTTGAACCTGCCATTGTTTACACTGGGTCGCCATTCACTCAGAAACGGATCTTCGGATCTTCCAATCCCAACTTGCCGCATCTTATTGACACGGTTTTCAAATGGGAATTGTTTGTATATCGCTTTACGTCTATTTAAATTTTCAATATATATTTGTGTATTCAAGGTTTACCTATGGCTAGTCTTGTATGCATAACAGATCAAAGACCAAAGACTTGTCGATATGCACGATTCTCAGACCTGAATGAAGGCTGAGAGTTTGTTCTATTTATTTGCATAATCAATTGATTTTATTTTATTATTATTCTTTTTTGCTAGTTCTAGTGGGGAAAATTGCTAGAATAATGTGGGCAATTATTGAATTTAAATTCTAAAAGAAATTAAGTAATGTAATTTAATAAAATAACTATTGTAATTAAACAGGAATTAACACAGCAAAAAAGGTTGGTAGATTGATTTCCCTTCCTCTGGTTTTTATTTATATGATTTCCACCCAAAAATATATTATATATTTATATAAAAATAATTTATATTTAATTAAAAACAAATTCAAACTTAAATAACAAGTTTTTTATATTAATTTTTCTGTAGTTTTGTTGCCATGGAAAATCTGCGCTATTTGCTACAAAATCATTCGGCAACTGATCCCATTTACCTGGGCTATGAACTTAAATATCCCAGTACTAACCAGGTTTGTTTCTTAACTAAGAGTATCTAACCAGATAATTTTTTAAGGATTTCACTGCAGTCCTTTAATTATTGGAAAAGCGGTTATGTGCTGAGTAGTGAGGCCTTGAGGCGGTATACAACAGAGGCCACAAGACCAGATACTAAATACTGTATGAAATTAAAGGGATTTACAGAGGATACGGAACTACATCACTGCTTAAATAATGTGGGTGTGAGAACAGTCGATACTCGGGATGAATTTGGAGATGAAACATTTATACCTCTCGCAACGAGCGAAGTATTTTTGAAAGGGTACGAAGCTCAGTCCTGGCTGAGGAATATGAGCTGGCATCCAACGGTTGGGGTGGGTACAGTAGTAATTGCCTATAAATTCCTTTTTCGAAAAATTTTTAATTTTCACAGCAGCATACGGTGCCCGTATCGAGACGCGCCATAACTTTTAGCGTTGCTTATCCACCAAAAATATATGATCTTTACTATTTTACCTATAAGATGCATTTGTTTGGCAAACGTAGGCAAAATTTTATGAATCTTTCGTCCCAATAAAGAAACCTGAAAAAGGGAAGAAAAAAAACTGACACAGCTGCTGTGAAGTCTCTGAGACATTTCCGTATTTCGATATTTCAATTAGGTTAGGTTTAAAGACACTTCCATGTAACCCACATATCTTCTATCATCTAACTACTTAGCCTTACGAGTTTTTGCTCATAATTCAGCCCACATACTCGTACATACTGATTAAGGTACGTGTTTCATCAATGAAGCGTATGTCTCTATGTCTCTCTGTCTCTTTGACTCTCTTTGGGTCTTTGTTCCGTCTCCTTTTCTGAAGTCTCAGGTCTCAGTTTCAGTCTCAGTCTCAGTCTCAGTCTCAGTCTGCCTTTGCAAAATTACTTCCGTTTTGTTGAAACTGCAAATGTCATTGTTGCATCATGCCTCTGGCTTTGGGTTAGGGTTTGGGTTTGGGATCGGAGTTCGGTTTCTGGGTTTACTATTGGCATCTCTTGCGTAAAAGGGAGAAAGGCAAATTGTATGCAATATTGCGCTTTTATTTTTTCTTCAGTTTCCTGTGGGTCTCCCCACCCCTCGTTCCCTATGGGCCTTTTGTTTAACAACCTGTTAGCCTACCATGACAATTCATCTGGTAATTTGAGCACGTAAACCGAGACACTAATATGTCACATATAGGAACACATATCGTTTACCTTCCTTTTTTCGACAGCTTCACATGAATTGGTTCACATGTTATTATTTAAGTGTGTCTATTATGTTTTGCTTCAGCTCAAAACAATAATAATTCGCTTTTTGTTAGATTTGCAAGATTTTAGTTTCTAACACATCATAAATCGATTTTTGGGCAATGTTTCGCTGTGAATTTTCTAAAAACTTCATGGAAGACTTACTTGAATGAAAGGGGAGCTGCCTTAAAAATTGCTTAGGTCTTCGAAAACTCATGATTTTTATTTCAAAATTGGTCAGCTTTTTATCTGAAAAGCAATACAAATTGGTTTACTGAAGTCTAGGCGAATCTGTTTTTTTTATCTAGCACTGTTTTTTTTTTTTTTTTTTTTGAGAATTTAGAATGAAAACTGCATTATAGAATATTTAATATATTTGTGTTTAAAAAATTGTTACATGCAAACTTAAATGCAACGTTATTTTCTTCAAGTAAATTCCAGAATTTTTACAGGAAATCATTTTTAATTGGAAAAGCCAATATTTTCTCTTTTAGTTACTAAAAAGAAGTTCTTTCATTTGGGAATACTATTTGAAACAGATTTTTGAATTGTTACGTTAATTTAAGAATTCGAAAATATACCAATTTTTAGCACTTGTAGCACTGCAGATGTTTTAATAAAATTCAGCCGCTTTCATCGCATGTACTTGAAGTAAATAACACTTGTTTAACCCCTTTCAAAAGTAACTCCCCTTTGCAGTCATCAATTATCTTCCTTTTCATAGCTCCTTCAACACCTTGCAGTAGCTGCTTTTCCCCGTTCGTTAACCACATTTCCCCGTTCCTCTGTTGTTCCCTGTTCTCTGACAATATCTTTTCGGAGTATTCTGAAACAAACTGTCTGTAGCTCTTCCCCGTTCCTTTTCGTTGCCCGCATTTGCATTTGCACTCGTCAATTCTCAATTTCAAACTGCAAACGAAGCGTAACCAAAGTTTTGCATCAACTTCAACTTCAACTACAACTACAACTACAACTACAACTACAGCATCAGCTACAACTACAACTTCAGCTACATACAAAGATAGAACTCTGGGCAAGACTTGCCACCTGGGCAGGTAAGTTAATATTTCTAATTGAAAAAGGCAATTTGTATGCGGCGAACCAATCTTATAAAGAAGGGTTTGAGGCGGAAACTGAAGCCCAGAGACAGACAAAAGCACTCAATATAATTAAATTGTAACCGGCACAGAAGCACAGGGCCCATTCCCATTCCATCATTTCATTTATTTCTTAAATCAAGTCAGTTTCGATTTTATAATGCGACGGTTCTTTATCACGCGACGCCTCTTTTTGAGCGGTAAAAATAAAATTACAATTTTCTCTCCATGCAGCACCTGCTCTACAATAATCTACTCAGGTCTCTATAAAATAGCCCTTCTCTGCCTGCTCTGCCTCCTTTTCAAACTCTGCTTGCAACAACGGAATGTTGCACAGAACCAGCAGCAGCAAAGGCAGCCTCCTGCAATTCGCATCTTTTGCATTATTTCAACCTATGCCCCTAGACATAGTTCTACGGCCGTACACGTCAAACGCACCTGGTCCAAGCACTGTGATCATTTTCTGTTTGTCAGCGATGATTCTCACGAGGAACTGGAACCCGCCGTATTTCCCAATCTATCCGATAAATGGCAACAGCTGCGTGCTCACTTGTATTACGTCTACAAATATCATTTTGATCAGGGAGATTGGTTTCTATATGCCAATGATAATAAGTAAGTATTTTTTATTGATAAATCGAAACTGGTAAGGAAAGGCTATCTTCGAAGTGCCAAAGATTCTATCGTCTTGTTCAATAGTAATAGCCATTTTTCAATCTTGATTCACTTCAAAAAAATTTCACAATTTTTAAAGTGACACTCTAAACAATATAGTAATGCTTTTATTTGTATACTTTTGCAAAGCGTATTATAACTTTGTCTCGAAATGCATTGAAGGAGGCATCTCCGACTCCTCAGGACTCGATAAGACGAGTCGATAAATCTATGTCCGTCTATCGGTGTGTTTAATTTTATCCAAACAAATATCTCAGTGTTCATGTTAGGTGAATGGAATAACGTAAGTAACCTTCTTCTTGTTGCATTCAGCACATATTCATGTCGGAACCGACTTGATCTGACAACTATATAATATAGCTCCCATAGAAACAATCGGTTCAGAAGTTGTTGTATAGAAAACTTTTTTATTTCTCAAGGTATTTTGACTAAATTTAGAACTTATATCGAAAAATATGAGTTCTAAGCGTCATTAAATTTAAATTTCAAAATTTAGTAATAAAATAAAATAGGAAATTAATATTTATTTTCTTAGCTTTGTTATAGTGGAGAACCTACGTAACCTGCTGCAACCATACAAATCCGAAGATCTCGTCTACTTTGGCTGTAAGCTAAGATCTACCACAAATCAGGTGCGCATATATATATATATATAGCAAAAAAAACATGAATAAAATTCTATATAAATTATAGACTTACATGTACGATCGCTCAGGTATGGCTTTTAGTAGAGCCACATTAAGGAAATTTGTACAAGAAGCACTACCAAACGAGGATATTTGCAGCTCAGAGCCTATGGGTAATGCTGCAACTGTAGAATTGGGCCGTTGTCTCAGCAATATCCTCGTTCTGGCTGGAGACAGTCGGGATCAGTTGGGTTATCAACGATTTTTGCCCTTTGAACTAAAGCAGCACTTGAGTGGACGTCTAAATGCATCACTTGAAGTCTATAAAAACTTCATAGATCGATCCTACTACAAAGTTTCTAATGTAAGTTCTATAAAAAAAACAGGAAAAAAATGTAATAATATTAATTAAAGAAATTACAGCACAGCGTACCAGCCTCAAAGAGCTACATTAGCTCAAATATCGAATATATGCCAAATATATACAACCTCTATTATCTAATCTACAAGGTAAAAATCTTTGGTCTGCCCAGAGTTAGCGAGATGCATGAAAGTAATGGCAATTTATATGACTAATAAAATAAATAACTGAAAATATTAAAGAAATTGGTATTGGAAAACTGACTTAATAACCAAGCTTAAAATTAGAAAGCCAGATTTATTTCAAATAAATAAAAACTATACAAATGCTTATTAATTAAGATACTTATAGAGTAATTTTAGAGCAAGACGGACTTGTACATAGGTCTTAATTAATTAATTAATTAATTAATTCTTAGCCATTATTGACGTATATTCTTCCAAAAATCTTCCAGAAGTTTGTCATTAATATAACCAAACTTCCATTTCTGTCGCTGATTCTGGGCGTCACAAACATTTGCGAAAACCTTGCACTCGGGCACTTGAGTTTCCAGGCAAAACTGCTGATCCTTGTTCCGTCCATTAATTATTTGCTTTAAATTTGGATCGTAAGACCAGAATTGATTACCTGCCTGATGATGACATTGCCAGAACCAAATCTCTGCCTGAGGTTTGCGCTCCTGCAGCTCCAAGCAGGCTCTAGACGAGTGTAGTTCCCTAAAATGACTTAACGACCACTTTTGCTGAGACTTGGGATATATAAGATCCTCATCGCAGGGCGAAAGTTGCGGATGTTGGACAGACTCCTTTGCTCTCTCCAGACACAGCTTGGGGTCTGCCAAGCTCTGCAGAGTACCAAAAGCATAGTCCAACGGTTCCTCTAAAGGATACAATTCCAAAAAATCCCTTGCTAAATTATCGAGAAACCACTTGAAGGGCTTACAGTTTAGCTGATGACGCAGCGCCTTCTGTTTGCTCAGCGAACCCACCTTTATGTGGGTCAAGTGGGGCAAATTGGCATATAATTTATCCTTGTACTCGTCCAGCCATACCTCAGCCACGCGCCTGTAGTTCTGTATGGAAGCTTAATTAATGATGCAGCTGAAGATTAAAGGTCTAGAAGAGTCTCACCCTGGCCAAAGCTTTCCCGCTGGTGTAAGGCATTTGGTGGCTGGCATTTCTATAGAGGTGACCCACTCGGGAGCAAGGCACCTCCAAGAGTCTGCCACCACACAGCCAAATCTTTAAACTCAACTCGAATTGCTCGGCGCCCCACAAACGCAGTCCCTCATCATAGCCACCCAGCTGAAAGAACCACTCGCGTTCTATGGCAAAGAGACCACCATTCATGATGGGATTATCATGTGGTCGAGGTAGCGCCTGCACCTCCTTCTCCAGCAGTGGCAACTGTATATAATTAAAATGCCAGTCAAAAAAACCACGCGATGGCTTGCCTCGTCTATAGGCAAAGTTCTCATAGTCTATGGTATCCACCACGGGCGTGGTGCAAGTTTTATTTCCTTCCAGCAGTGGCACCAACAGTGGTTCCACCCAACCGACAGTGACCTCCACATGTGCATCCAAAAAGACCAATACAGCAGCCTGAGCTTTACGTGCGCCCAACATACGCGCCTGCATCAACCCTAGCTGCTTGGGCAATCGCTGCTGCACCACCAAAGACCCAAAGTTGTGTACCACAAAGCTGGTATCGCTGCCATCATCTATAAGTATAATCTCACGCAGCAAACTGGCAGGTGTTCTTCTCCTCACACTGCAGATGGTTCTCAATAGAACGTTGTGTTGTTCATTGTGGTGTGTGATAATCACACTGATCGGTGGGAGCTTTTCCACTGGGTACTTGAGCTTTTTGCAGCTTTTGCGCCAGACAATGAGAGAGAGTATTTTGTTTAGACTTGAACTCTTATACGCGCTCTCTCTTTTCACTCACCTGCGATGTCGCATGTCGTAGAGTCTACGCTCTGGAGATATGCGCTCTGAGAGCCAAGCATTATAACCCGTTTCGCGCTGGCTCCGCTCCATCTCCAACAGCTGAGCAACGCTCCAATTGCCCCTCGCCGGTCGACCCATTGCGCCAAGACGAGGTATTACGAGCGTCTTCAATTCAATTTCCTGCTCTAATATTATTTCTTCTTCCCTTGCTTCCGGATTTTTTTCCATTATATAAAGATATAGGATAACATTGCAAATTGCAGCTACCAACAAGAGTAATAAGATTGTTTTTCTATGCGTCAATAACAACTCGCGGCCCAGCATTATAAATAAATACAAATAAAACCTCTCAACACAAACTCTTGCGGCTTAAATCGCACACGTTTCGGCCAAGACTGAAGCTGAGCTTTATCGCCCTCTAAGAGCGTCTTTCATATCTTATACGCTATTTAGTCTTATACAATGTGAAAGTTTATACAAGCAGATATTTTAAAATAAATGAAAATGCTGTAGTAGAGTTTAGTAGAAATGAAATTTATTTAATTATTATATTTACGGATAAAAATTATACTGTAAAAATGAGAATTATAGTTTAGAAGACTGAATCAATCAATCAATATTATTATAAGTATTACCTTTATTTTTAAAATTATGGTTAATAGTTTTATTATGTATTATCATGAATATAATTCTTAATACTACTACATTTTATTTTATTCATTGTAATTGAAAATTTATCAATATTTAAAGAAATTAAGAAAATTAAATTACTCGGTAAATACAGATACAGCATTACATCTTTTTGACTATAGAACTCTACTGTTGAAGTACTCTCTGCATCATATTTGTTAATTAATTTAAAAACGATTAATATATAGGAATACAAAATTAAAACTTGGAATATTTATTTGTGATATTTGTATAACAAGTACAAATATATTTCTACTATATGCTACCAAATACGTCCCATTCACTGAGACCATATTTCTTCAAATAATCATCAGTCCATTTATCCAATTTATCCTTCTGAGCATCATTTAGCTCATCCTTACATCCGCCTACAATGCCATGACGCATAAATCTAGAGGAAATTTAATTTAAATATATACTATATTTAAATATATATAATTTCATTTAAATACAAAATGAGAGATGATACTTAGTAAATCTTATACTTATTGAAAATCTTCGGTGGCATTCACAAAACTTCCGTCAGATTGCTGTTTACGTTGCCTAGCAAATTCTCGAAGCAAATAACCAACCTTTCCTGCTCTCAAAGAATAAATGCTTTAGCAGTCGTTCCATCTTTTTTCGCTTAAAGGAGTATTTTGTAGACCCAAAAATTGATCAATTTCTCAATAATATTTTCTCTATCTCGTTTCATTTCCTCATAGGTCACAAAGAAAATATTGGACTGCTTGCACATTCTCCAAAAGTCAATCATATGTGACTGTGACCAGAAGGAACAATATGGAATCTTATCTTCTAGGAAATCATCCTCAAAAGTATCCAAGTCTCCTTGCCAAATGCCTGTTGCTTGCAGAAAATGATAAGCTGATAAAACCACATCCTTGGGGTTTCGTACCACATAGATTATTTTCCTACCTTGTTGCCAAATCTGACGAGGCAGCAGTTATGCGGGCAAATGGGTTTTTATGAGACGTGGACTAATCAACTCTTCACAGGCTTTTATTGAATCACTTTCAGTTTTAAACTGATAGCAGAGTGCCTAAAACATATAAATGAAATATTTGTATATTCTTCAGATATCAAGCTTATTTAACTAACTCTAAGAATGGAACACGCTTTAGTGCTGCTATTTGAGCCACAATCTAAATCAAGCTGATTGAGCAGCAGACAAGCCAGTTCTTGCATCCCGGTGGTGCCACATTTCATAAAGTTGACCACAGCAGAACCTATTCTAAAGATTCGCTCGTTACATGACCTCCTCAGGTCTGCTGAGAATGCAATATTTTATTTGGTTTATTAAAACTAAAATATATAATTAGATGACCCGCTAAAGTATTTTTTATTTTTAAAAGACTAGATTACTTATCTATATATTTATAGATTGCACATCTATATGTTCAAAACTCTTTTCCGTTTAATCACAAAGAAAAGACTAGGGATTTTTCCACAAGGGAATAAAATGCGGGAAACCTGTTGTTTGCTTTTTATTCGATTGGGTTCAAATTAATTTTCAAAGATTAAAGTAAAGATTCAATGAAAACTCCACAACTTACCTTTTTGTATTGTTCGTATTTTGTTCGCGATCGACCCAAACTGTTTTTGAAAACATTTCAAACAAATCCGGGCGAGGAAAAATTTATTTCAATATATCAAAAAAACAGTTTTAATATTAACACCAGCTAAAACTGGCTACTAATATACTACTAATACTAATATATGAATGTACATTTATTATATATTATATAGAACTTTTCTGAATAATAATCCAATAAAGCCAAGAGCGGTGATTTTAATGACTATACTTAAGATAAGATTTATTACCTAGTTTCCGCAGGACAGCTTTAAACTAATTTCTCGAAATCTCAAATCATAATATCAATCAAAAGTTATACAGAACTGAAAGCTCTAAAATAGCTATACAGCTACTATATACATTCTACGATTTTCTAGGAATTTCTCTACTACTTCTGTAATAGAATTTGCATATTCAGAAACAGTTGCAACCCCTGGGCAGGTGGTTGGGGTATTGGCTGGACTCATTAATTTACGTAAAATCCACTTAACTTTTTGTCGAGTCCCTCAATAAATTCCACAACTTTGCGCCTCATCAAACGTAATGAAAGTCAGACAATAGAATAGATAGATATCGAGTACGACGTGCGACGTGGCGACGTGGCGACGGAGTGACGCCAGCAGCAATTTTAGAACATGTGGTGTTATGATGAGACTGGAGACCAAGCTACCAACCCACCACCCAACCACCCACCACCAGGCGTGCATATTACCACCCCCAAAAAGAAAACCCTTAAGCTTGGACAAAGGGTAGCATAGTAATTTTTTGCTGCCTGCTTTATGGTAAATCGGGGCCCCTGTAGAACCCCAGCACCCGGTAAATACAGGGTATATTACTACGTGCCGGCAGAGACAGCCCCATGCCAATACATTTCCAGCATTTGCAGCATTTCAGGCAATTGTCAAACAATACGAAGGGTGGCAGAAGCCGGGATAAATTAGATTTTTACTTGCGCGCAATTGCATAAAGCTGAATAATCCTCCAGAGTATCCAAAAAGCGGGCGACCGTAAATATTCATTGCATACGCGCGGGCGTTTGAGCTTTAAGTTCTATCACTCAACTCCCCATTTCAGTTTTATTTCAAGGCCTTTGCCAAATTTTGGGGCGGCAGCAATTACATTTTGCCACCCAGCCAATGTCCTTGGGCTTGGGCCTTGTGCGACCTCCCCAAAGGGGCAGAATAGGAATTACACTCCAAGGGTGTCGAACTATAAATTATACCTTTTGTTGCAGTTTTTGCCTGAAAAAAACCCCTGCTCTTCCATCCACCTCCCAGGATCTGTCATGTGTTTAATAAATGTTTGAATGTTTCGTTGCGGGATTAAGTGGATTCGTTTTATAGCATGAGTAATGATCGATGCATCATGTCAGGTGTATGGGGCGAAATTGCAATCTTAAAAGGGTGTAGAAAATTATAATAGAAGATTTGCTAAATAGCGTATTACTCGTACTAGAAGATAATACATTTTCCTATGGGTTTTATTATTTAATCTGAATCTAAATCTTTTATCTTAACCAATGAAAATAAACTAGTAAGAAAAGTTATCTTCAGCGCTATTAAATACCCTTACAGAAGTTTTCATAAAATCTGTATGTCCTTTATATTTCAAAATCTTGTGGAGTTATCTTTAAGCCGAGAAGATCTCAATTTTAATGGTTTATATTTTGGTCACATCTTAATTATTTGAGCCCAATATTGAGAAATAATACTGTTTCATGATGATATCTTTAACTTTATCAAGATTGGTGACATATTCGCAGTACCCTCCGCGAGGGAATATAAAATATAACGAATAAGTTTTACTGTAGAAACAGGATGTATACCTGAGGTCATTTGAAAAGCTTAAGATAGTTAGGGGGAAGTTCAAGTTCGATGTAATAAGTTTATTAAACAATTTATCAGATATATTTTGAACTATTTAAAGAGAGCTAGAAAATTATAATGAAGACAGAGAATATTCTGTGGATATGACTATTATCTGAAATTTTAATCTTAATAACAAGACCATGAAGGTAAACATAATATAGATGTTCTTCAATTAATAAATATTTATATATAATATATTATGTATATGTGTAGTATATAATTGGTATAACACATTTATTACATTTCTTACAAACTTCATATTAAATTACTTTTTAAAGTAGAGTTAAAAGCAAACTAAAGAAAGTCTCCGATGAATATTGTTTTGTGAGTACTGGCCATAAATGACAGCCATTTGATACTTTGCATAAACAACAAAACCGCGATTGCTGTGGAAAGTGCACTTTGAGTGACATGAAACATAAAGAAGCAGAAGGAGCTGAAATACGGGGGAATTGGGAGAATGGGAGCATCAAAAGGGAACCATCAGATGAGCATTCTGCTGTTCAGTGTCCGAACGCAGAGTGGACAACTCAAAGCGCCCACAATAAATTTCACTTATCAAAGTTTCCCTAGTTCCAGACCAAAAATCATGCAAAAAAGTTGAAAGAGAAAAAAAAAGGGTGGGGGGGGGCGGGGGAAAGGGACGTTACGTAGTGTAGGACAAACTTTATGGTAGAGATACTCTCGAAGCAGGCAAAAGCAAACTAAGGGAAAATTAAATGTCTTTTGTCAACAGCCGTTCCCCTAAAGATGCTGATAGCCACAGAAAAAAAAAAAAAAATCAGCACTAAAATTGCTTTACTCCAGTATATACCAATAGATACTCTGTAACTAGTTCTGTGTTCAAGAATTACTATGGCATAAAGTTGATTTCTGCTCGCATTATTATAATATTATATATACCAAAATGTAACTGTTCCAAAAAGGAAGTTTACGTTCAAAAATATGTCTGAAAATTAAAAGTTTTGAAATAATGATGATATATATAGATATACACATTTTCTTGAGTCTGAGGTGCCTCTTTCGACCTGTTACATATGTTTTGCACAAGCTTAGTATACTTCTTTTACCCATTTTAATGGTGCGGAGTATAAAAAGAAGCAAGAGAGCGCATTACATCGACCAGTTCTTCAACAATGACGCACTTTTGGGAGGCCAGAACTTTTGCCCACTTTGATATGCATTTTAAAAGGAATTGGCCAGCAGAGGCAGCAGCTCACCAACTGACGAATTGACGAATTGAAGAACTGAGGAACTGGTGGAAGTGAAGGAACTGCAGGAACTAAAGGAGCTGCCGGAACTCCAATGAAGCGCAGAGCAATCTCAAACTGTGCAAACTGGCATCATAATGGGCCACTTATCATGGCAATCACTCAGTGGCAGCGCCCTCTGGCGACTGCAGGCTGCAAGCAGCGCTCGTTATGAACTCCGTCCCCTCCGAAATATACCCCCCTGTTGGTTTGCTTTACTACTTTTCGATACTCAATCGTCGTTGCCTTTTAATACTCTGAGCAAACACATTAAATGGAAATTTCGTGCAAGGCGACCATAGGAGGTTGCACAACCCCCAAGTCGAACCCCCTTTGGGATGCCCATGCAAAATGTGGAAGAACGCATTTTTCATGTGACATTTGCAAAAGCAAAACAAACTTTGGCTCAAGCCCTCAAAGGACTTGCCTCGCCTCGCCAGCCTGGATTCCTAGTGGCTCCTGCCGTTTGATCTCTTCGCTCATTGCACATTTGCCACTGTTTTTCTTTCATTTTTTTCGGGACGAAATCCCTGCTTCAACAGAAAAAAAAACCCCAAATGGAACTTGAAAACTGTGCGTCCTCTTGCTGCTTTTTTTTCAAGTGTTTTATAAATAAAAATCCTGACGCTTTTTACTTGATATATCCACACACATAGGGATAGAAAAAATATTTACTTTGAAAATTGCTGTGATTCGGACAGTTCTTTTGAGAGCGGCACATTCCCCGGCCAGCAGCTCTATGATAAGCCGTAGAGCAGCACAAAAACAAAATTTGAATGACATTTCTTAAGTGGGAATTTAAAATTGAATGATTGTTGAATTAGCAGATTAAAAAATGTAAGAGTGCTCTATTCTAGTAGATTGCTCGACTAGGTGATACTCTGTAAGAAGGAATAATATATATATATACATATATACATATATATATATATATATATATATACATATATACATATATACATATATACATATATACATATATACAACTGTTTTTAACTGGAAACTTTTTCAGCACTGGAAAAAGGACGAAAACTAAAACTTTAGAGTGAGAGTAACTAGCAGTTCATATTGGACAATTGAGACCCGATTGTTGAGTATTGCTTATAATAAAGTTAATTAAAGAAAAAATATTTATTGCGATTGTCAAATTTTTATAACAACTATAAACAAAGTTCAATTTAAAATAAGTTTTCAATAAGCTAAGATAGTTATTATTAAACTAATCAAACCCCCTAGAAGGGCATCATTGAAGTGAATTAATAAACCCGCATAAATTAGACAAGATTCAATCTAAGTATAGCAGAGCAGGTAATGAGTGATTTGAGAGCAGAATTAGAATCAGGATCAGAACAGGCACAGAAGCTGTTGTTGTAGACAATGTGTGGCATATGCCTCGCATGCCCCGAGACTAATTAATTACCAAACATTGCGCGCTATGTGACGTTAATAAATGTCAACTAAATGAGCTGCATGTACACAAACGAAGCGCAACGGACATACACTCAGAGAAATAGCTTAGAGTATACGATATATACGATAAATATATTTTGGCTAAATCCTACGCCTTCGGCTCAGTAGTCTAAGGAGTCAATCTCTTAGACATACCAACAATCGAAGACGAATATCGTTCTGATTTGACTTGTACTAAAATCAAAAATAAAATATAATCGAATTGAAAAATCAACATCGGTATCGGTTAAACTATTTTTAGGACGTTTTTTTTTTTTCCTGAGTGTAGGACTACCCGAACCGAGGCACAGAAGGAAGCACAGACAGGCTACTTAGTGGCTCAGTGGCAATGCCACATGTTGCACCAACAGCTAAGTACAGGGAAAACAAATGAAAACTATTTTAAGCCAATGTCAAGAGACGCCTGCGACAGGCAGGTGAAGATTGGGAAGCTCGAAGGCACGAAGGAGGGGACAAGGCTGTCTCTTTACCAAATTAGATGCATTCGAATTGATGTGCGTGCATAAATTATGTCCTACGGAATCTCAGCTCTATCTCAGGGAGTCTGGTGTTGCAAGTTTAAATTAAATGTTTAACATTCAATCACAGGCGACGCCTTTTGTGGCCTGTGGCTGTGTCCTGTCTAACGATTCCTGTCTCCTCTCGCCTGCTCCTGCTCCTGCTGCTGCTGCTGCTGCTGCTCCCTCTCTCTAGTCCTAACTTCAGTTCGTAAGCGATGACAGTTGAGCAAATGAAATGCATTGTAAACTTTTATATGTATATACCACATATACCCTAGACATACCAGCAGAGGTTTGTCACTCTCACTCTTGTAATCAAGTCAACTTCCTGACGGTTTTCACACTTTAATTTCCGCTCTTTATTGTCATAGTTTCTTGGCTTTGGGTTCAGGTTCGGGTTCGGGTTCGGGTTCGGGTTCGGGTTGGGGTTTGAGTTTGGACTCGGTTTGCTCTAACAGTTGAAGCGGTTTGCCGATCTGTCAACTAAAGGGTGGAAATAACTATTCGCTTGACTTACTCGTCACAGTCTGTTTTGAAGGGAGATTTTCCACAGAAAACTTCACATTGAAATGCTCAACTGTTGGGGTAGACCACACACTTTTATCTCGACGAGACTTGGGAACTACTCTAGTTCATTAACAAAAATAGAAAAAGCTAAAGCATATAATTAAGGGTTAAATGAAATAGATTAATAGCTACTAATCTGACTGGCAATGAATTAGTTTGGGTGCAATTGAAAAGATCTGTAAAACAGCAATAGATTACAAACTTCTTTTCTTTATTTTATTAGAACTTGAGCTGACTTTCAGAGGCAAAAGATCATATTGATCATCCTATGTTAGAGCTGTTCCAATCCGTGTTGCAAAATATGTGAGCTGAGATATTATTGTAGCTGCATCAATGTTGGAATCCATATAATACTCGTAACGTATCATTGACATATCATTTCGAATGTGTGCCCCAGGGCCAACAACCTTCAACAAAAAGCTGCTACAGCTGAAGCTGAAGCTTCCACAAAAAGCAACTTCTGTTGTTGCATGCCCCATGCAAAGCAATGGCAAATCTCTTTTTACCTTGGGTCATTTTCAGCATGACAGTCAAGGGTACACACCCAAACACACAAATACACACTCGCACACCCGCACACAGAACGTGCTATAAATATGCGCGTGGGGTTAAATTCTATTTGAACTTTCTACTTGCCGTATGCTGCAAGTTGCTGCACTCAGAAAATAAAATACACAGAACTGTTGAAAATTACCTTAAGAATAGTTCAAAATAGTTCTTTTTAGAACTCTATAGTTATAAATACTTCAAATTTGACAATTATAATCTAAATAATGGTGTTACGATAAAAGCATAGGAAAATATTTAAATTGAAATGTAAAAATTTTCAAAAATGTTTAAATGATTGAGGACATTTTAATTATTAATTATTTTTTCATACGACAAAGTTCCTGCTGTACTTTTCGCCTTGCTTTATAATTATTTTTTTCGAGTGTGCTACTGCTGTAGGTGAAAAAAGATGAAAATTTCATTTACACTTTCATTACACGATGTGGCACGATTCGCATATATATTGCACCCTGGGGGGATTTGTCACCAGGAGGCGCAGTCGAAGAAGTAGTTGGAGTTCAGAGTCAAAGTCCTGACAGTCCAGTCAAAGAGAGTTCTGTTTGTACTGTAAGCTGATATATTTGCATTGAAAGACGGAAGCAGAAGAAGGGTCGAGGGGAAATAGAAGAAGAGAAGGAAGGAAGTGCATTCCAATGGATAGCATTTTTTGTATATACGATAAAAGATAAAATATCTGAACAATGCCGCGCAATTAGTTGATAGTACGCCTCTGAATTGAGGCGCCTCATTTCCCAGGTCGATAAACAAGAAAAATAAAAACAAAAAATGGCCCAGTCACGCGGGCTGGTTGTGCCTCACATTAATCAACAATTGGCCACAGTGCAGGTTGCAGGTTGCACGTTGCACGTTACATGTTGCAACTTGTAGCACAAAGATTAATTAAAGTCAGCCGCAAGTTTTTGATTCTCAAAAGAATGCCGCCTAGAAGTTCAACGCTACTTACCTTGCCTTTCCTTCCTTGCCTTGACTGCGTTCTGCCCCTTTTTGGGGTATGAGGCATGACTTGAAGGCGTCTTGATGCATGTCCAATGCAGCGTAATGAGCGAGGGGTGGCAACAGCAACAACAGCAGCAACAACACATGTACGCCATATGTGGTCTTGACCAAAATCTAAGGCGAAATCAGCTGCAGAAGTCATCAGACATCATCAATTTAATCAATAGAACGCCAAGGCGTCCTTTAAGGGGAAAACAGGGGCAGATCAGGTCAGGGAATTTGGGTGAGAATTGCAAAGTCAAACTGCCCACTGAACCCAAAAGTCCAAGCATTAAGCTGAGGGGGTTGCTAGCTTACAAGTAATTAAGGGTGGCAATTTTAAGACAAATCCACTAAGCCATATATGTCTGAGGTGTGGCTAAGAAGCAATAGAAGAGAAGATGGAAAAGTTCTTACAGGGATGGAGTGGGATTTGAAGACTGGGGCGGCTTTTGTCGCCCATTGAAAAACGTAAATACGTGATAAGGGCATTAATGATGCCTCAGCCGACACCTTACTACAAAACCCAATAAAACT
The DNA here is from genome assembly GCA_018150835.1 of Drosophila repletoides. Taxonomy (NCBI): domain Eukaryota; kingdom Metazoa; phylum Arthropoda; class Insecta; order Diptera; family Drosophilidae; genus Drosophila; species Drosophila repletoides. The sequence continues at coordinate 2,832,998 of JAECWQ010000231.1, forward strand.
TGATGAGTTTCAATTATTTTTCGAGGGAGAAGCTCATCAGCTCTTCACGTTGCCCTGATGAGGCGTTGAACTAACTGTCTGTAGTAGAAGTTGAGCGGAGAGATAAAAATCTTTCCATATAAAGTCAACTATTCAAGTGTGAAATAGCCTTAGCAAAATTTGTCCAATATATGTACGACAGTCAATCAGAAGGTTAAATATGAATGAAACAAATATGAATATCACTTTGATAATGTAAGAATACTGGAATAACCAACTACTTTGTTGTCGACCTATATCAGCTCTTTGATATAGTAATTGTCATCTAGAATAAGAAACAAAAGAGTTGTCCCAACCACCTAGCTCATAAACTGAGAGACTTCTTTGCATATAAGCAGACGGATAGACATAGAGGGGCAGGCAGACGGACATAGCTTTGTCGACTCGGCTCATCACGCTGATCAATAATCTATATACTTTGTGGGATCGGGGTGCTCCCAAATTAATTAATTAATCAAATTTCAAGATAGTTACTGAATCTATGACTGTCTTTGCTTTTCTTTTAAAACTCAAAACAAGCCAAATTTATTGCTAATCTTTTAATCAGCTCATAAAATCAATAAAACTAAATTTAATACCTATACTCAGTTTTACATGTGTAATACTCAAATATTCCAAAAATTATAATAAAAGTTCTCGATGATCAAAGCATTCAATAATGTGTTCTATATGTATAATGTCGCTTCACTAAGTTCAATAGTAAATTGCTTAAAACTTGATTATTCATCGCCTTTTTGCCTCTTCCTTTTTGGCAGTCTCCTCCGTCTAAATTCAGCTAATTTCCTGTCTGCCGACCCGCCTATTTTTCAGTTTTGTCTGCCCATCGAGTCTAAGGGCATCTGGAATCATCAAAAAGTTGATTCTCGTTCCAATTCTTCACACAAATTCGCAACGTGAATTGCACCTGCAAAATTTAATTTTAAAAAGGCACAAAAACCACAGCGAAAAAGATCAATTTAAAGCTGAAATATGTGTCTTCGAGTCAGAGAACGAAGAAACTCATTAATTTGGCACGTAATTATGGCAGATATAGAGAATGCACCTAAACGAAACCAAAACCAGAACCAGAACCAGAGAACTCTTGGAACTGTAAATCAGTGGCAAGTAATTGCAACTGTTCAACAAAATGCTCCGAAAAATTTATGACAACAAGCGAGACTAATTACCCGAGCAATGGTGGGACGAAGGGCAAAGAGAAAGCCAAAAAATGTTTTTGCTAAAAAGGCGCGACAATGAGTCCTATATGAGCTGCACTAAGATTAATCAGGACTTTAATGGGCCTCCAACTAGCCTGAATTAAATTTAAAAGGCGTCTCCGGCCTTATCACTGACCCATCATCAGAATTTGGCCAACAATAATACATCAAAGGTAAAGTATCTTCCACTTAACACAACTGACAATTCAGCTGCCACAATTTAGTCGATTAACGTCAGAGACAGCAGAAGCAGCAGCAGCCGGCCTCGGGTTCGAATTCGTATGATGGTTCTGTCTCTGGTTCGGGTTCAGGTTCGGGATCAGCCTTAAAGATCGTTTCAACCTGTCGTCATCAATTTTGTTGTTACCCGAAAAAAACCCGAAAACCGAAAATGAAAAAAGAGCAGCTGTTGGTCAAGAAATCACTAAATGAAGCAGCCGCAGGTAGCTGCAACAGACAACAGACAGCAGGAGGCACGTTCAATGATCATCAATGATCAACGATCAACGATCCTTAAGAAGCAGCTGACTTTTCACTTTGGCTGTTCATTTGAATTATGAATTTATACAAAAGATCTGATCATACACAGATTTTAATAGCATAGCCAGCCGTTACATGATATGTGGACTGATCCTTATCAAAGCAAGAAAAGCCCAGTTTGTCGAATATTAAACACCCTTAAGGAACCTTAAAAAAAAATATAGGCAGTATAATTTATTAAATTTGAAAACCAAGTAAACTTATCAAAGTTTCCGCGCATAAATTTTAAATATTTTGTCCAAGCTTAGAGTATAATTGGCAAATTTGTTTAAAAAAAAATGGCTAAAAATTTGACTATATTTAGAACATTTTTCTGTAATTGAAAAATAAAATGATTTTAGATAATTTTCTAAATTTCGACAAAGCAAAACAAAACAACAATTTTCATGTACACAGAGTCTAATAAATTGTGCATACTCATTGCTAGGGTATAAACAAATAGAAGAAGACTATATAAAGGCGCATAATTAAAATACATTAATTTGCGGGTTTTGTGCCTTATCAGGAATATCAGATCTATTGATTGCCTTTCCCAGAACAAGTTCAAGTAGGCAAAACGGCAGAAACTAAAGAATTAATGGGGCTTTAGACCTGGCTTTGTCTTTGTCCAGCAGCTAATGCCTGGTCCCCGGCTTCCATCTGTTGCCACAAAATGCTGCGCAGAGGTTCATGTTCGATTTAGGTGGCCACTGGCCAATGGCTTGTGGTACGCGTGTCCGCATTTAATTTAATAATATGGTGTCATGTAGCAAGCAGTTGTTAGGATGCGCTAAATGCTCCTTCGCCAGACCTGGGAACCTGGACAAAGCAGGGCCCATTCGCCCCTCTCTCTCTCTCTCTGTCTCTCTCTCTTGCTCCTGGCATCTGTTTGAGTTGTGTAACCTAATGCTTAAGCCAACTGTGGCCCTAGTTTTTTCTTTGGATTGGAAATTTAGCGAGGAGCAGTCCATTTAAGACTATGTTTCTTCCCATTTGCTTTCCTTTTCTTCCTTCCTTTATGCTAACAAGGCGCGTGTTGAATGATTTTTAAAGTAGCACACAAATTCTGAATAAGTACAATGGAATTTTTAATAGAATGTGCCTATATACTCCTATACTCCTACCTACTTTTTAGTGACAGCGTACGAGAGTTTAGCTCAAGTGACCACACTGCATTCATTCCAAGGACCTGCGATACGATCTCAAGTTGCTTGAGGATTGATCTAGATCTACTTAGTGACCACACAGGTGGAGACTACCATGAAATATTATTTGCTATAGAAATTAAGTGTTATAATTGCATAAATTGGAGAAATCGCGTATAAGAGTTTCAATTCTTTTATGCGAGATTAGAGTGACTAAGAGAGACTAAAGACTAGAGAGACTAAACTCATGGTGAGCTCATATCTAACGACATTTCAATTCAATAATTTCGAAGGATGCTAATAATGTTGTAAGAGTAATGGAATAAATGAATTTTCTATAATTTATTTTGATTTTCTCTCATAGTATATTTTAAAGTTTGGTCTTATATAGCTAAATCCTTGCTTAAGTAGATTGCCTTTTATCGGATTCGTTCAAGTAAACAAAAAGAGGATAATAGCAGTTCTTAAATCAGTTATAAGAGGGCTAATACTGTAGAATACTTTTTATTATTATTATTCTGTCAGCATTCCCTCCACTAACGCTATCGCCACAGTCATAAGCGCATGATTATCATATATATCAGTTGTTTGGACAGTCGTAATCATTGTAAGAGTCGTTTTCAGTCTCAGTTATTACATATGCAAATGGCAAACAGATTTCAGATTTCAGTGCCATCAACTTTTATTTTATAACTTTCCAGGACTATTTTCGCATAGAAATAAACTATGGGGCTCGTATTCAAATGCAAATCCCCAAACTAATTTTGTATGAAAAACATTTACGCCCGAGTGCATTTCTGGGTAACCCTTTGGACGGGTCTGGTCTTTCTTTAACGGGAAGGAGATTACGAGTACTCGTAGCAGCTGGTCCATGGCGAATGTCAGTCACAATTTCTGGCCACAAAAGCCACTTGGAAATATTAAAAACGAGAGTCGGGACACAAGACACGAGACGGAGCAATGCCAATAAATCGCAACAGGACAAATTTTTCATTTCATTTTTCGAAATGTTGCGTGCAATAAAATCTAATAATTTTCCACGGCTTTGGGTTGGGGGTGTAGTTTGCAGTGGAGGGTAACTTTTGGGGTTACTTCTGCTGCTGCTGCTGCTGCTGCTGCTGCTGCTGCTGACAAAACAGTTACAAACAATTGGCAACACTTGTGACTTACGAGGGGGAAAAACTCAAAAGCAACCCTGCACTTGCCACTGTTTGCTTCTGGGGGTGTTTGGGGAGGAGGAGGGGTCTGTAATTGCAATCAAAACGAAATTATTCTTATGCTTAGCTCAACTAACTGGAGAGCAAACTGATATATGAGACATAATTACAGCGCAGACCGCACTACAAATATTCGCCAAATCCGTTTGTGTCCATAGAGTTTTGGCTTAGTAGTTTCCGGCGCTGCACAGTGGGCTCACACGTGCCATTCACTTAACCAAATTTAATTGCAAATTTAATTTGGATTTTGGCTAGTCAAATATAATTTCCAACATTAATAATTTACTCTATTTTACTGTATTTATTTTATATTCATACCAATTAATATTATAAAAATTACAATATAATTTTGAAGTGATCTTTCAAAATCTACGAAATAAAAAGTCCCCATTTCTCCGTGACACTTTGGTAGGTAAATGAAGAGTAGCCTTGTGTTTGGAGAAACCGATCACTATCTTTTTTTCAGTTTATTAAAAAATAAATGAAGCAAGACTCAAGACTGAATGAAATAAAAATGTTGAAGATGTTTCAGTGGATCTTGCCCAAAATGTTCATTTATTTCCTCATTTTGATATTTTATTACAAAATCAGAAATGCCATAGAATATATATATATATATATATATATATATATATATATGTATTCATATATATATGTATTCATGGCTTTATGTATATAATTTTCCTTCATTAGCTGACTTTTTTAGAAGTAAATCTATGAAATGGAATAAAATGTCAAATAAGAAACTGTCAACTTTTTGCAATTGGATTGTTCGGACAAAATAAAATGAGTAACTCGCAGTCGAGTCTCAATTTGGTATTACAATTATATTATCCAGCTTAGCCCACTGTGCTCCATGGGTTAGAGGTGTGGTGAGTGAAGCGTGAAGGGTATCTGCAAACTGGTCATAGCCTGTTGGTGACGTGACTTTGATTACGCCGCAAGTCGTTGGCGCCTGTCACCGTACGGAATTTCAGAATCAGCTTCAGACGCAGTTGCCTCTGCTGCTGCCTGGTTTGTTGTTTGTTTTTAATATAAATGCAAATTTGGCCAACGGCATGCGGCCCTGTCTATAAGGCTCACACACACACACACACACATAAACACAGAGAGAGAGGGAGATCTGTCATAATTAATATTTTGCTGCTTTGTCTACGATTTCCTACATGTCGTTGCTTGTTGCCTTGTTGCATGCCGCATATTAAATAGCCCCGAAATAGTTGCGCCTACCAACTCGCAGTTTAATGCAATCTAAAGTTTTTGACAGGCACCCAAACAACCCCTGCCTCCCCACCCTTTCAAGCTTATCTATCGTTTTGTGTCCAGACATCGCCCATTTTGTCTGGCATTGCCCCTAATTTATGGCCTGCAATTAGCAACTGGGCAAATGTGTCATTTTATTAGCCCAAAGTTTTGCTCTAACACAATAAGTGGACAATGCTCCAAAAGATATTATGATAGCTGTTTCTGAATTGCTTACATATATACATAGTTTTCGAGGGGGGACGAGACAAAGGCACTCGAACGACACTGTCTTTGATAGAGGAACAAATATATGAGTAAAAAGCATAGGCTGATTGGCTTTGTTGCTGTCGGCTAGTTGGAAATTACAAGCGAAAAAAGAAAAAAAAAGGTTTTAATTGTTAAAAACACAATATAAGAATAACGAACCATAGAAATAAAAATGGAATTTTCAAATAATTGAAATGGTTCCGTTAGCAGGCTTACAGAGGTCAGGCATTGAGTCTGATTTAATTTCATACTCTTCCTTTTCTTAATTTAGCTATTAAAACTATTTCCTTTTAAAAAGTTAATATATATCTATATCAAAGATCAGAACTGGATCAAAATTTCTAAAATGCTGTTCGCCGTCGTTACAAAAAAAAACCGAAAAACACTTTTTAAACTGTGGGCTTCCAGTAAAAACTCAGCCCGAAGGTTCGATACTGGAATAAGCCTTTGTCCGCATCTTAACATGGATGTCCGATATTTTCAATCAACATTATTTTAAGCACCCTTATACATCTATCATGAAAGATTGATTAAGATATTTTGGGAAGTGAAAGAATTTTTTCATGCAACAAATTTTTGAGTCGTGTTTTCCTTCGTATTATACAAAGTCGAAATATATATTTGTATGATGAGTGCAAAAAGAAGGATCCATACTAAATTTCAAATATAAGCGACTAGTTTGCCATGATTCACCTCATCGTATCAATAATATATAAACTTTATGCGGTCGGCGATGCCTCCCTTAATGTTTTACACTTTCCATGATAAAGTTGTAATACCCTCCGCAAGAGTATAAAATGTTGTTAATAGACAAATTCTCCTTAATCCAGTCCCAGTGTTCCAGTCCCAAAGCTTTCCAACAGGTGCGAGAACCTCAGCTAAGCCTCTTCCAAAATTTTAGAGGTTGATATTCTGGCTATATTGTAAATTTGCAATTTGAAAATCCAGATAAGAAAATATTTTCCTCGATTAAAAAGCAATTTTAAGCGTTTAAATTATTAGTATTTCTAATGAGTTTGCTGCTATAACTACATCAATTAGCCCTTATTATCTCAGAAACTTATAATCTCACTCTCTATAGGGAATATAGCCAAAACAAAGCCATTAAATCGCCGGCTAGACAGGTAAATTGACTCGAAAATCGTCTCGTGTGCTGTTGACAAGCCACGCACTTGAAAACAATTAACGTGCATCATTTTGATATGTGGGCTAATCGAAATGCCAGACACAATAACAACGCCAACAACAACAGACATCCAGAGATAACGCCAGTAGCTCTATGTAATATTTGGCAATAGCAGACCATAGTTGCGAAAGTTGTCTACCTGTCCTGAAAGGAAAACAAGTGCTTCGAATGATAATAAAAGGTGTTGCATTTACCTGGGGCATGCGGCAGCAGCAACACCACCAGCAACAGCAACAGCAGCATCAGCAGAGAGCCCGTCGGCAGCACGATTTATGCGATTACATAAGGCTGTGGGTTGGGGTATAGAGAAGGATACTGTGATGCTATGTATCCTTCGTCCTTGCATCCTTGCAGGCTCATTAAATGTCAATTTTTGACTCAGAGGACAACATCAAACGCTGCGTCCTGCTGCGCGCGTGTCGCATCGTTAGCGAGTCCTTTAGAGAATCCACATTCCAGTGTCTGTAGTTTCGAAATCCTTTGTCCTTGCTGCTGGAACAAGTGCGGTCAGCTTTGGTCTAAATTATTATTATTTGGTTGCATCCTTTGTTAGTTGTCTGTGTGAATTATTATCCCTTTCGCATATGTTGTTGTCCTTTTGTATGCTGCCACGCCCCGCCATACTTTTGCTCTTGTTTTCTTCTCTTTTGTTTTTCTCTCTTTTATTCCACGTTTTAGCTGGGCGTTTTGCGTTTCTAAAGTTTTCGGGGCGTGTTTCAAGCATAAATTGTTTTGCTTTCTTTGGAATTGGGTTCGTTTATTGGGTCTCTGCTTTAAATCTCAAAATTATCGGGGCGTTGCGTTTCTTGCAACATTCTCTGCATAAACTCGTATGTATTTTCAAGACCCTTCTATCCTATCCTATCCTATCCTATCCTATCCAATTGCCACTTGCCACTTGCTACTTGTTCTCGAAAGAAACAAAATCAATTTATTGTTTTTTGTGTTGCGGTCAATGTGCTCTACTCTCCACATTGTCTTTTTTTTTTTTTTTTTTTTTTTGTGGTCAGCCAAGTGTTGGACAGCATTATAAATATTTCAGCTTACTTTTGACTTTCGGTTTTCAGAGGTTTTCGGCTTTTGGATGAGGGGACGGAACAGACTGAGGGGGCAGCCAACTACCGCCCATTGAATTTTTGAATTGTTTAAGCATCCGAAAAAGCTCAACTTTTGTTTGTTTTTCCCACACTCTGAAAATAATACTCTGTTTGGCTTTCATGTAAGTCCCATTCCGGCAATGAAAAACTTATTGTTGGAATTCTAGTATTCTGGTAATGATTGTAGCGTTTCTCAGAACCAAAATTAACTTTATTATTTACCATTTACATTACAAAAACAAAAGTTTTGAAAGCAGCCTTTTCAATAAATAATGTATTAACCTATAGTCTACAATGGCTGAAATATTATATTTATTGCAAATTACAATCTCCTCAAACAGCACTTTTACTGTAATATATTTTTTACACTTGTTTTTCGTTTCAGATACAAATTATTGAATCCTGTATAAATTACATTTTCATATTAAATTAGCCAGTTTTAGCTGACTTTGCCCGGGTTCAAATAATTTTAAAAGTGTAATTTGATGAATGTTAGTTTACAGATTGTAAATTTCAGTTTTTCGAGTAAAGTTTTTTAAAACAGTTAGGAGAAAAAAGGGATAAATAGGATAAAAAAGATACAGTTTTCATATACCAAATTTACATTGCCAAATTCTAATTAAAATTTGGAACATTCTTATTTTTGATTTAAATGTAGAGCTCTAAAGCTAAGTTTGGCGTCAATCGGGTTAAAATTACTACCACTTCGAAGGTAATATTTATCCTATTTTATTACTGTTTCCCTATTTTGGGGGCCGAATTTTCCAAAATCTTTTCTTAACGCAAGCTTTCATCATAACATAAATCTTGTGTCCAAATTTTATCTCCGGAAAAGAATAGGAAATGTCTTCTTCAAAGCAAAACATATTACATTTTTATTTATTTTAGCTTTAACAAAATAAATTGGAGGAACAATAAAAATGCTTGTTCCGGTTTGAGCTGTGTTCAAGCCAAATACCTCGTCTATACGGCTCCGAACCGGCATGCAGGTAGCCCTTGTTAATAGTCTCTTAGTCTTCACATTATTTTTCTTTGCATATTAAGTAATTTTCTTATTATCTTACGGCTTCATATCTGAGTCAACAATCAAAGCTAACAATTTGCCATAATTTTTAAAGTCATCCAACATCCAAAATAGTTCAATAAATCTGAAGAGACAACACACCCCACAAATAGATTCGAGCATGAGTTGAAAAACAAATCGCTTTGCATTTGCACTCTGTGGCCTTCTATATAGAATATTAAAAACCCCCAAAGCACATACAATTTAGGAGAGGTTTTTAGAGTGGTTCGCTTCGTAGAGAAGGGACCTTTAACATCGACCACATTGTGGGCAAATGCCGGTCACATTCTGTGCACCAGCTGGTGGAAAGAACCCACCCAAAAATCGTAGCAACCCCAGCAAACACACAAAACACAAAACAAGCAACTGAATTCTAATAATTTTTAAACAAAAACAAACTTGCCTCTCCTCTCACCATTCCTTTCCTTTCCTTTCCTTATGGGCTTGCCATGCCCATGCAGCAGCAGCAGCAGCAACAATAGATTCTGCAACATTACAAAAATTACAATGAGTCCTGTTCCTGTTTCTGTCTTCCTTTTTTTTCGTTTCGTTTAGAGAATTCGTTACGAAATTTCACGCCAAGGTCTGTGACGAAATTTCTAGGCGAACAAGTGCAGCAGCCGCCAAAGTTGTCAACCCCATGGAAAAGGTTGCAACACGAAACCAAAAAGGCAACTCGAACTCAACCCTGTTTCCTAGTTTTAATCAGCGCCCTGCGCAGCTATTTAAGGGACCAGACCCACCAAATCCCTGGGCACTCGCTCTAAAATGAAAATTTCTATACTACGTTAGTTTTTTAGCGGCAAATGAATGAGGGAATGAATAAGCGAATGAGTGAGCGAATGCCTGAGTGAATGAATGAATGAATGCATGAATTCCAAAGCAATTTTCATGTTGACATTGAGTAATGTTGGCATTGGGCCTCCCCGTTTTTTGGGCTCAGTTTTCGATGGGTGGTTGTTTGGCTTGGCATTTTCATATCATTTTCGAATATTACATGCGGATTAGCATTTCCTCATTGGGATTGCAGCAAAACGTGCCATCGTTATAGGGGGTCAGGGGCGGGGGCGTGGGTGGCTCACAAAAAGGGGGTGGCTTGCATGAGGGTGGGGCGAGTTGAGCTGTCTAATATTTGGGGTTGAGTTCCGCTCTTCTGGAACTGTTCTATTCTACATTATTGATTGATTTTGGTTAACAAAATTAACTTAAAAGCGCTTTAAAATACGAAGAAGCGCTACTAGGCATTTATCTGATTAGCTTTAAGCTATTCGATTATTTTTAAAGGACTTTAAATTTGTTAGTGAGAGCCAGAATAAACAGAATTAATAGATTTGATTAACTAAAACTTGATTGAATATTATAATAGTTACTTTGCACTTAGTTACATTTTTGGCAATATGCAGTAAATAAATAATCATTAATTATAATTCATGACCTTAAAGCCGTTTAACCGTTTAATAAGTGAATTATTTCTCTTATTTTTAAGACAATTATTAGAGTAATGTTTCATAATTTTTCTATATATTTGCAGTTTCTGAAGCTGTCATTAGTATTTTTCTTCCCTTCTCTCAAATGTGGCAACTGAAGACCCCTCGAAAAGTTAACGCTAGCCAAAGCTTGTGCCCCTAACAAGTTGTCTTTTCTTTTTTTTAACTTTTTATAAGAATTCTCAAATCAACAGCCTTTCAAAACTGTTCACCAACTACGGAGCGGAGCAGGGCAACTTTTCAATTTTGCTTTCACGCTCGCATTGTACAAGCTGCTACATGATTGGGGTCGTCCTACTGCAGGTTCTGCATGGCTCATTTTTCCCCTCTGCTTAAGCCCTGGTTCTCTTAACAAGCTGCCAAATTTCACACCAAATTCTTGAGCACCTAACTAAAACTTTCAGCACGCGTCGCCTGAAATGTGTCAGCAATATGGAAAATCGAACTAAATCTAAGACCTAAGTTTTCCTCCTTCATCCCTTTCTCCTTGTCTGTATATTTTATTATTAACTGACAGTTTATTAAAAACTCATTTAAGCTGAGCCTGATTTGGATTTGAGTTTGGGTTTGTTTAAGATTTCTACTTGGCTTCAGTTTAGATTGGGGTTTGCCTCTTCTCTCCTTATCAAGATCCTCAGCACATGTCAACGCTGCTGCGTTTCCTGATTACCGACTCTAGATAAATATGAAGCAACTATATATACTCGTAACAGCTTCCCCCTGAGCGCGTTTATTCGAGTGGTTCGAGAACGACGTCATTCTGCTATTCGTATTTGTTTGGGGAGCGCTGAAACAGTTTCCTTTTTGTAATTGACTCAGCGCCAAAGGGCAGATCCGTCCCCTCCCCCACTCCACCTCCACAGTGCGACCATGCAACAAAGTAATGAATTTTTGTTTTTTTTTGTTGTGCTATTGTTGTTGTTTGTGGCACGTGGCACGTTACTACGTGTACCGCCAGAGGCACTAGTGAGTATCCGGGCAGGGCCAATTGATTTAGATTTTAGTTATGTTTTTATTTCATTTGCCCCTTCACACTGAAAGCTCGTAATTATTTCTGAGCACAGGAATTGTGCAATAATTAAAAATAATGATTAGATCATAAACATTTCCTGCGGTTCAGTGAGTCGGCAAAGAGCTTCCCCCAAGAAAAATTAATGAGTATTTCGCTGAGAATAGTGCGCTGAGAAATGTACAAATATTTAATTCAGTTATATAAATATTTTTAAATTAAATCTTTCTTAAACACTTCTTTTATTTGCACTTCAAAAAATAAGCTTTGTTTTTTATTTTGCGTATACTTTTAATCCTATTTTCTATATATAAAAGACGCATACTTACAAATCTCAATAAATATTACTTTTTTTTGCAATAGATTGTTCTAATAATAATACAGCTAGAGAATATTGAAAAAGTTTAATATTTAATTTTAATTTAATCCTTATTTTGCAATTTTTAAGTGAAATTAGAAAAATACAATTAGCATTAAGAAAAAACTTAGAAATAATTGTGGAATTTGAATTGTTATTTGGAAAATGAAACCTGTTTGTATTTACCCGTGAATACAATTTGGTTTAGTCCCTCGCTTGTTTCTTATTTTCATTCGCTTCCTCTGTTTGTTGATAAACTACAGATTCTTTAATGGCACCAAGAAAAATCCGAACAAATTCGTTTGAAAAAATTATGATTTTTGGAAAATTATCAAACTCACAACCAAATAGATGATTCCATAGTCAAAAAACAAGCAGTAGAGAAAGAAGAGGCAAACTCTCAACTAAGGAGGATGAGAATGCATCAAGAGGACGACAAGCATAACGATAATGTGGGATGTGCTGTGCTGTGCTAGCTGATGATGTGAACATATGTATATGTATAAAAATGTATAAGTACATACATACGTAGTGTCTTTGAGTCTGTATTTGTGTCCGAGCCTGGGTCTGGCTCTGAGTCTCAGTCTGGGTCTGGGTCTGGGTCTGGGTCTGGCTCTAACTCTGGCTCTGGGTTTTATGGTAATGCCAAGTACGTGAATGATGCACCAAATTTGGCTGCTGATTCCTGGAATGTCTGGATAGCTGGAGTGCTGGAGCGCTGGAATAGCTGCCAGCAGAGCAGCATTATTCTGCAGTTGGGCAATTTTGTGCGCCAGACAAGATTTATCGATATAAGTCGAAGACACTTGTTTACTGCCCTAACTCTCTCCCTCTGCTGCTCCACTTCCCCCTCGTCCTTTCCTCTCGCTAACTGAGATTTGCCAAGCCACCAAATAAATCTCCACAAATGCAACAGCATAAAGCCACATATAAAAGTTACTACAAGATTATTATGATCATATAGTAAATTACTTCTTTTTATAGATACGAGTAAATGGCACATGTACTTTTCCAGCTGAAGCTCACCAACAATATTTTTTTTAATTAGTTTCAATTTTCTTTAACTTAAATACCATCCGAAAACTAATTCAATTGGAATTGAACTTAATTATTGCTATAAATTTGTAAAGCTTTATGTAAACTTAACCAGTTTACTTAGAAATACATTATTTTTTATCTGTTTTTGATAGTTAACTAGTTAAATTTTAAGTTCAATTACTTTTCCCTTTTTTATATTCTATTAAATATATATGTTTATTTTTCTACAGCCATAGCTTGCTCAAAGCTTACTTATTAAAAATAACTGAAATTTTAATTCCAACTTTTTCTCAATTTCCTTAATAAATTCCTTTTAGAATAGAAAAAAATATAAGAAATAGATCTGTTCTGAACTTACGTCTTGAGACAGCCGAAGCAATAAGGTTCCCTTCTTTTTGTTTTTACCATCAAAACATTATAGATTCTATCATAAACGTCAAAAACATTTTTAAAGTTCTGTCCTCTGCATACTTGGACATTATACTTACTATCTAAAGGCTCTAGTTTTATGCTTGAACAAGGACACCAGATATCCTTCGGACCTAATGTTAAATACAATTAAACAACTTATTTAAATTATATAAACAAATGCTACTAAGGATCTAATCTCAGTATTTGTAAAGCCTATTTAATATGATATGCATTTATATATATATATATATATACATTTAAGAAGCTTTGATTAAATGACTTACAAACCGAACATTGTGCTGTCTGCTGGGATGGCTACTGGGTCCAGCCCTCCCCACAGATACCAATCTAGTTTACAAATTGGAAACCACAAAGCCAACAACAACAAGACGAACCACAGCAGCACAGCAGCAGAAGCAACAAGAACAACAACAAAATCAGTTTTCGCCACAAAAGCTCCGGCCAAAAAACCAGCTAGAGACATAGAAAAATAAGGCAGACACCCACTGTCAAAAAGGGGGGAAACATAGAGCTAAATATTAGAGTGTGTTGCACTTTTGAATCTCAACTTTACTTGACTCAAATTCAATTCAAAAGCGATTATCAGCACTTGGCTGTCAACGACACAAGAGATTCCCCAGCCAAGTTACTTGAATATTATATATATACATACATATGCCGGTTATACACATAAATATATATGTATATTTATATATATCTGTATCTGTATCTGTATCTGTAGCTGTAAGTACTTATGTATCTACATCTATAACACTTGGCTGGCTCAAATAAAATTTACACTTACAAGTGGCGCTAAAGTCAAGTGCAGCCCTGGCCCCTCTTACGGTCCCCAGCCCTCTTCTACTGCCGTCAGCTGTTTGGACATGACCAAAGTGTTGCCTGCTGACCAGTCTAGAGGGTAAAGGAAGGGCAGGGGGCTTGCGGCAAATGTGGTCAAGAGTTTTATAAAGTTCATCATTCGTTGGCCTGGTCCTAAGCATTTTTCAAGTGCAGCGCCAAAAAGATTTTCAATTTCAAATACGAGAGAGCGTATTATATAAGCTCTTGGTGCAGTTCGAGCTGTTGGCAGCCTGTGAAATACCATTTACTCACCTCTTCTGTTCCCCCCCCTCACTTTTTACGCCTTTAGTCCATTTCATTATGAACTTTACAATGGGCATAATAGCTAAGTTATAAAGTATGATATTTATGATAGACTGCAAGAGAGCCGATTCGAGCCCAGTCATTTCGCTCTTCATACAAGCTCGGCTTAAACAAATTTTTAGGCTTTCAAATATTACCAAAATTTGTTAGAACGAATTTTTTGACCGTAAAATACATTTTATTCCACCTTAGTCAGAAAACTTCCACTCTTGATTGTTACATGTCGCTCACTTAAAAAGTCTTTTATAGATTTTATATGATTTAATCATTTTTTTAATTAAAAGAACTTAATTTTTTTCCTCTGGACTAAGAACTGAAAATAATTTGCTAATATTTGCGATTCTTTGAACACAGATCAAAGCCATAAGTCTTGTTAACATTTTGATATGAGATTCATATATATAATATATATGTTAAGAGTATCACATAGTTCGTATATACCTCTTGCTGTGTGTTCCACTCATCTCGCTGCACATTCATAAAGTACATAATCATGTTCATGACGTGAGCTCAAGTGGGTAAGGACTTGGGTATGGGTTAGGGTTCGGTTATGGCTAAGAGTAAGGGTAAGGGTAAGGTTAGGGTAAGGCTATATAGGTTGTGGTTCGTCTGTTGGTCTGTTGGCCTGTTGAAACTGTTGGGTGTCTGCTGTAAAAGCTTAAACCGTTACAAGTATTTAAAAAGCACTTCATCGTGAGGACTTGAGATAAAATGTATTAAAAGCATATTGAAATGCAATGCATTGTTTATTTTGATTGAATCAACAGCGAATGGAATCGTTACTTTTAAATGCCTTGTTATATAATTTCAGACTTAATCGCTTGCTGTAGGTCTTGGTGTGGGCCTTCTTGTAGTTTTCCTAGTAGTTCTCCTAGTAGTTCTTCGTGTAGTTCTTCGAGTAGTTCTACGCGTGGGCCTGCGCTTCATTTTGGCCAAACTAGCAATTGTGTCACAGGTAAATTTCTTAGCAGGATCTAGACAAAATTGATGGATATTGATTAAAAATTGAATTAAATTGGTACAAATTTGTAACTGAACTTACTTTGGCAATAAAGTCGCTGCACTTCACATTGCGTCAATTTTCTCCAGATCCAGCGTGCGCGCACAGCCCGGGGACAGGCATCAGGACGATTTATATCGTCCCTTTGGGGCACTCTTCGAGCACACGCCACACAGCTCTGATAGAGCTTATTACAATCGATCCGCTGGGCACTACTGAAGGCCACACAGCTGACTATGAAGAAGAGAGCAATAATGCTTTTGATATGCATTTTCATTAAATTACAGACGATTATTACTGATGGTTCACTAAGCTGAAATGCAGGTTTATATAGCCGAAGCTTACTAAAGAAATGGGTCATGCCTGAAACAGCTGTCCTATGTCCCTTTGTATGTCTCCAAAAATTGAATTGTTCTTCTTTTTGAATTACACTTACAATATGGCCGAAACAGCTGTACCCAAACAATAGCCTTAAATTATTTCCTTAACTTGGCTCAACACTATAAATACCTAGTATTGCGGCAGACTTGAGGCAGAGTTACATTCGAGTTCCACCTCTTATTAAAAAATGTCCAAATTCGTGCTGTTGTTGGGTAAGATCCTTCTCGCAATGTTATACTTGGAGATCATAGCTAAGCTTTTCTCTCTCTCTTTTTTTTCTGTAAAGTTTTAAGCGTTTTGTGCTTGCTGCAAGCTCAGGCTCAGAGAACTCGCAAACCCTGCGAGAACCTGACTCGCGTCTGTGTGAAAAATCAACGTATAACAGGACCTCAAGATGATGTCACCAAATACGTGAACGCCGATTGTCGCAGATCAAATCCCAGATGGAAAGATGTTACCCGCTGTCAACTGGAACGCGCCGCCTGCGAATGTAAGTGAAACACATTAAAAATAATAGGGAAATATATCTTTAGATCACCTAAAATTTGAATACCTTTGAAGATTTTTCTCCCTTAATTCATTGCAATTCCGCAAAAAACAATTGTTCGTACTTTGCAGTACATATTTGAAATAATGGCAAGATTTCAAATTTTCTTGCCAATTTTCAGAGCTTATACCAAAACTTTTAGAGAAGCTTTCCAAAGCAACAAAAATGTTTTCCATACAAAAATGTTTGCAACCTATCGCAGCTAAAATATATAATTATAATATATTTACGGCGTCCTAAAATTCATTAAACACTTTGTGACATAATTATAAAATAAGGAAATAAGTATATTTAGACTTAACTATAATTAAAACTATTTTATATTTATTTGCAGTAACTTTGGTCAAGTGCGGCGCTTTGAGCTGTGCTAACATTGCTAAGGCTCTACAAGGAATCAGAACCTAATTTAAACACTTTAAATCAAATCTGTAAATATGAAAAGTTGAATATAATCTTGCAGAGTTGTAAAAATCTCTTCTGAACGTGTCTGAGCTTTTATTTACTCACTTATCTTGCATAAAGTAAAGAAATAAAGAATAAAAAGCTTCTATTTTTGGCAGCTCATCAGAATTGTTTATTCTTTAGCACGTGTTTCGTGCATTTCACTTTATTGACTTAAGGTTATTATACGCAAATTGTGGAATTTTACGCTATATCTTTAATTTATTTACTAAACATATTCTCTCTCTAGATATATCCATCTCATCACAAAAACCAGTCTAATTAGATAGACAGGTATTTGAAACAACTCCAAATCCACTCCAAGCCAGCTAAACCAGCCGAAGCTCAACACACTCTTTACTCCCACTCACTATCAAATTTTACTTGAATTTTTAATTTCTTTACCTGTCAAGCACTTATTCGCCCTTTGCTTTTGAACTTTAGCTCCCTTAATCGACGATGATCAAAGATGACCGTCAGACTTGCCTCACTTTTGAGCTTATTCAAAAATCAGGAATTATGTGGCACGCCTCCGTTTTAGTTATTCAATTTTATTTTCATATGTTCTATCTCCACAAAATCAAAGGCGACACGACAAAAAACGTCCTATTTGCTTTTCACCATTACTTTTGATTAAAACTCACCTAATACATGTCTTCTCCTCCATGCTCTCACTTTTCCATTTTTCTCACCAGACAGTTCATTTAATTAGCTGCCCTCAGCCCCTCTGTTCCGCTGTTCCTATACTCTCCAGCTCACCGCTTTGTTTGATTCTAGCTGCTTATCAGTTAAGTCACTTTAAAAACTCACCACTCAGCTTAACGAAATATCGCTCAGCTGTTCTTACCGCCAATTCAGGAATACACCACACCAGGCCAAAACAAAAGAAAATAAATAAAGTACTCTGTGGCTCTCGCAAGTAAACAAAGCTCAAGCTGTGCATGAGAGTGACAGAGAGAGAAGATCAGAGACGTTAATACAATTACGCGTACCTGCTCTTCGTCCGTCCGTCCGTCTATCCGTTCATCTCTCCGTTTGTCAGTCGATCTATCTGCTTAAATACACATGGTGATAATAAAGATTGCGAGCCAAAAACAAAATTTTAGTCGCTGTCAACAGCCAGCTCTTCTTACTGTCGTTGTTGCTGTACATTTTTCACACACAAACAAATGGAGTGTCGCGACGGCGACGGCGACGGCGACGGCGACGGCGACGGCGACGGCAATGGCAGAGCGGCAGAGGCAGCAGAAGCAACAGCTCGCGTCAGTTAATAAGCCCAGTTGCACGTCGCGCCCCAATCGCCCGGTTGACAGTTGTCGCGCGTTTGAGCTGAATTTGAGTTGAGCATTTGGTATAAATTCGCTTGATTGATTGATTGAGTGATTGAGTGATTGACTGACTGACAGCCAAATGCTGCTACTGTCAATATGTCAAACGTCACAATGCAACCACTCTTCCATATGGTCGGCAGCAGCTATCCGGCTCTCTCAAAATTCGCGGTCGACGCCGCCAACAGTGAAAACTTTGACAACAACAACCACAATAATAATAACAGTAGTCGCAGCAGCGATAACTTTTTGCTGCTCTTAGAAGAGAATTACAGTTATCGCTCCACCTCTACCATTGTCCTAATGGTCGCTGCCTGGATTCTGCTCATACTGGGCTTTGTCTTCTGCTGCTGCGCCGAGTGCTTTGGCATTAGCGTTTGGCGTGGCAAGAAGCGTACTGAATGCAGCTCAGCGAGCGTCGACGTCGCTGTCAACAACAACAGCAACAACAACGGACTAGGCGACCTTCAAGCGGGTGAGTTTTATTCTGCCCAAAAAGCTTTAAGAGAGGGAAAAGACTAAAGCCGTGGCATACTTTTGGGCTCTGCTGAGAAATGGCTCTGCCTCTGTAACAGCAGCAACCACTGCGAAAAGTGTAACAAGAGAAAGAGCAATGACAATGCAACTTTATCTCATTTGCTTCGCCTTGGTAAAAGCCACGGCAAGCACATAAAGGCACCCTTCCCCCATGCTTGCAAGCTGCCTGTGCAACTTACTCGCATATTTCAAAACAACAAAATGGCAACAATAACCGAAATAGGCAAACGTTAAAGCAGAATGAGCGAATTGGAAATACCCTGCAAAAGGCAGCAAAATCTAAATAATATAGGCTCATATTTTAAATTGACAAATACTAAAACAAATTTAATAAGTATTATTAATCGTAGAAAGAACCGATTCTGAAGAAAATTCAAACAACAAAAATAATAAAGGAAAATTATATGAGGTTATACCTGAAACTCTACCTAAACTCTTATGAGTTTAATGAAATTTGAAATCGATTTTAATTTTCAAAATTAAAATAATGACTTAAATATAAAATATTTTACTTTAATAAAATAAGAACATTTGCATTATTATTAAAATATTAAAATGGAAACCCTATTTTTAATTTTACTAATAGAAAAGGATTTTTGTATTATTTATATTATAAAGTTTTAGAATGTGAGCAACCGCAAATATACAAGAAAAAACATTCATTCAATAAAATTGACTTGTTCTATAAATAATAATAATATAATATTATTTTCTATACATTTTATAGAAATACTTATTTGCTATTATAGCAAAGTCAACTCTTTAATTTGTTGTAATTTATAGAGCAAATATTATGAAAAGTTTTGACTTAAGAGCCATCAGTTAGCATTGAATGAGCAAAACTTTCCGATACTCCTATACCAGTGGTATACAAATAAATACGAATATACGAATAAATTCGGGTATATGCCATTGGGAGCCGCTGTGCGAGAACAAAGTGAATTTCTCTGGGGTGCTAGAGGGTATAAAAACGCATTTGTATGGGCTGTCAATGCGCTCAACTGGCGAAACTGTTGAACTACTTTTAGAATAGAACTTCACTGGAGACTCGATGCAAATGTGTTTTGTATTTTTGAATTTCCCACTACTCTCTCTCTCTCGCTCTCTCTCCCTCCCTCTCTCTCTCTCTCTCTCTCTGTCTATATTATTTCTCTTAGTATTGTGCAGTTGCTGCATTTTTGTGCGGGAAGGGAGCTTGGGAGTATGTGGAATTCCCCGCCTCATCGATATCATAAAATATTTAGCTATTTTTCGTATCTCGTTTCGGTTTTGTTATTGGCAAATTTGGCATGAGTTTTGGCTGAAATTGGCTTTTGGCCAACTCAAGAAGCATTTGATACAAATACAGATACAGATACACACGTATGACTCCGACTACAAATACTCGCGCAGCTATACACAGATCAATTGCCCATATTTCTGGCATCACTTTCAGTTTATGAGCCTTGGCCCAAGTCTCACATACACACACGACAAAATAAAAAGCTCTTCAACATTCTAGTACAAGTGCGATAAATATTTTATTAATTTTTTGATAACAAACTATATCTATAGGCTATAATATAGTAAAAAAAAATATAATCCTTATTTTATTATATTCAAAAAATAGTTTGAATTGAGGTTTATACGAACCGTATTCTATTACCCTCAAAATTGGTTTTTCAACATTTTCATTGTGTACAAATTGCGAGTTAATTAATAAGTGTAAATTCTAAGCAATATTATAGAATTTGGGCTTCATTCTGCCAGTTGCGACTTATTTTAATTCTCAAAGCAATTTTTAAATACATAAATAGTTGCCTTACTTCAGAAAAATATTTATTTTAAGAACATTACCATACCAAGAATAATCAATTGGTAACGCTTGTCTCTATTTAAAAACAGAATTTAGGTTTTTCTCTGAGTGCACAGACTAAGGAACACACACACAAACATTTACGATTATCGGCTGCAAGTTGCGCAATGGGCAATGCACCCTAAATTTTCAGAAGATATTGGATTTCATTAGGCCAAAACTCGGCGCATTCAAACTAGAATATACTCGTATACTGGGCAGTCAATGGGTCATTAGGCGTTCGTATCGAAACCACAAAATTTGTTTGCCAAAATTTATATGGCCCATAACTGCTGGGAATTGCATTTGATTGTGGCTTGAAGTGGCTTTCAGTTGTTGCATTCTTCGACTCTGTTGCATTCGCTATATTTCTGTTGGGCAGCTCGAGCCTCAGTTCAAATAAATCGATACATTTCTGTAGCAGAATGCAAATATTCTTGCGAAGTTATGCAGCCAATCAGCTATGAAGTTGTTGGGGTAAATTTCTGTGATTCAAGAAAATGCCTGCATAATGTTTTATATTGATAGTATTTATCGATAAGCATTGAATTGTTCAATATTAACAAACTACTCAATAAATAAAATTACCAGTGGTCTCACGGAAATCACATCGTTCCGAAAATCAAGTTGCATATTTCCAATATTATCGCTTCGGTTCAATAATAATATTTACGGATTTAGATTAGTTTAGATACTTAAATAAAAACAGACCTTTTTGATCTTCTAATTAATGTGCTCGTTAAAGTCAAAGCCGCAAGAGAGACTTCGCACCCTCGAATCGAAGGTCCGCATCCATTTTTTGGACCTGCAGTCTTGATTCAAATACAACTTGAAGGTGTTCAGTAATAAGTGGAGTTATTCAGTTATCGATGACAGAAAGAGTAAGGATTTGAAACTTAATTTTGATGTGAGCAATTGAGACAGTAAATCAATTTTAACAATTATTACTAGCAATTTCGATAACATCATTATCGATAACATTTTACTAGCATCCATAAAAATAACTTCATTTTTGATGTTAAATCAAAAAAAGCATCGTTAATCAAAGGTTATTTTGATGTAGCCATTCCGTTAGCAATATAAACTGTAAACTGTAAACCGTAAAACCCAAACCGTAAAAGTACTCAGCTGAAAGCCGTGCACAAAGCTCGTAAGTAATCGATTCCTACCTTATCCCCCACCCTCACCCCCTTTCCCTTCCCTGCCCTTCCCCATCCATTCGATTCGATACATGCACTTGAGCGCATTGGCGCATTTCGATAACTACATAAGACCTGCCTTAGTGTGTCATGCGATAAATTCTTGAGCTTTCAGAGACTTACCAAACCCGTTCATAACTGTGGGTAGAAGTTGGCCTATAAAGAGCAGGGGAAGAGAATTGAGAGAACTTTAAGTTGCAGCTATAAAAAATTGCGAAAGTCACAAATGTTTTATGAAACTTTCTCATTTTATTTAGCCTTTTATATATATATATATATATTTCATATACATACATACATATATTTTATATATCAGAGCCCTATGCACAGCTCGGCAGCTGCACAAGTTTTTAATAAAACTTCGTTGCAGCAATTGCAATACCTACCCCGATGCCCCCACACCCCTTTTACTCCCCTCGTTTATTCCCCACATTCCTCCTTCTTCTTCTCTGTTCAGAAATTCATAACCGCATTTCTCGCAGCAGCAGCAGAAGTGGCAGCAGCTCCTGCAGCAGGCGCAGTTGTACATACCAATTACTTACATATCGACAATATGGCTGAGACAATAACTGAATGCATCCCCGCCCCCTCCATGACAACCCCTTTAGGAACTTCTCCCTTACCGGGTGTCCTACCGGGTGCAACAGCTGATGCTCCTTTGCCGTATAATAAGTTTTTTGTCTCAGCGAGCTCTAGAAATTCGCACATAGAAAATTGTGTGATGCTTGCCAAGTTCTTGTGAGTCTCTTCAGTTTTCCAATTTAATCTATTATTCGCTTTATGTCTACAGGATATAATAATATATTAAATAATGGATTCTATAAAAATTTATAACGAACAGATAATAAGCAGAGCTGCTGTTAAGTAAAAGACTTAAGCTTGGAAAAATACTGCAAAATTATGAAGAATGCAAAATTTATTTAAATTAAATTATTCTATATATAATTTAATAGACAAATAACCCATTTTTATGTAAATCTTATTTTTATTTCTATTGGTTTTCTTTTATTAAGAATTAATAAAAATCTGACCTTTTTTCTGGAGTTTCTCCAATTTTTTAGATTTATGGTATTTTTAGCCTTGGCATAAGGTAATTCCCTAGTCCACTTGCTTTTTCCATTTGGATTCATAGACAGTTTTTAATTTGGTTTATTTATAATGGAAAAATGTTTAGAGCTTTATTTGCTGTTTATGCGCTTCATTGGACTCTCTGCCTCTCCCTCTCTCTCTCTCTCTCTCTCTCTCTCTCTCGCACTCCTCCTCGCACTTCTGTTTATTCGAGTACATCATTTTTTACAGCCACTCATCAGCGTACACTGAACAAAAATAAATGATTTGAGTTGAGTGTAAATTTAAACGGTACAATTTAAACTTAAAATAGTGAGCAATTATTAGTAATTTTATTTTGTCTATAAAAGTTATTCTAATTGACTCATTTAGTTGAAGACTAGTAAGAAGTTTGAGTTTAATTTAAGCTCGGCATTTTTTTTTTTCTGTGTACAATAGAAGATTGGAGTCTGCTTAGTTAGTGCTTCATGGCACTTTGATTGCTCATTTGGCATTTATTTGATGATGCCAAGACGGCCTCTCCGCCTTCTACTTAGGCGTCCCTCCATCTTCTCCTGCTGCCATGCTTAAATTATTCATTGTGCGTGTCTTCCTCCCACTTAATCCCCTCTTCAATCTTCAGCTTCTGCTACTGCCGCCTGCGCCGGCTGCCGGCTGCCTGCTGCCCACGTACAGCGAAGCGTTGAGAGCACTGCGAATTTTTAAAATATTCATGTCCTGCCGCTGGCATCGTTGGCCAAGTTCTGAATACTCGCTCAGAGCTGAAAACATCAACGGACACAGGTCCCGGTCCTGGTCCTGGACGAGGAGCAGCAGCAGAGCGATGAACTAACTAAATGTGCGTAATTTTTACCGACAGCGCATCGAAAATATCGCTCACAGCTATCAGGCACCAGCTCTACGTGCGTTTAAAAGTTCTTCCAGCGTTTTCAAGTTTCAGTCGAGGCGGTAATATTGGATTTGCCGCCTGTTTAGCTCGAAAGATGTATACTTAAATCTAATATTCAACTTCAGGGTGAACCAACGGCTAAAAAACAGTAATAAACATGATTACTATACTATACTATAAGAATTTTTAATATTATTTTATCTAGATTATATGGCTTTAAAGTTATACTATTTTGTGCTAATATTTAATTTAATGTGCTAATATCATTAATCCTATAACAGCTACACGACATAGAAGTCCAGTCTAATTGAATTTTGGTGTGGCATCAGGAATCTCACGTCTAATTTGTAAATTTCATTCAGATATCTAGGAAACAAAAATGTTTTTCAAGCAATAATTTTTTAAGTCGATTATTCCTTCCACTGGCAGCTATATAATGCTCCGATCCGGCCTATTTCAACATAACCACCAGGCTCGCACCCAAATTCAAAAATGAACTGACTTTTTGCACAGAAACAGATCATAATTATATACTTATCTGTACTCTATGTGTCCAATTTAATGCATTCCACATTTCTGCACGAGTGTAAAAAATAGAATAATAGGCCTAAATAAATTAAATCTTGGTTCCAACCCAAACTGTGGGTTCACCAAGCCGAAAGTTTTCCCTACTTCCAAGTCGAATATTTTGCCAAGCTTTGCTTGGTTTTGGTACACTCTAATTTTCCTGAAACTTTTACTCGATATTATTTGAGCTTGTGCTTTGACATTTTATCTAATTTGTATTTATTGTGCAACATTTTTTGTCAAATTGTGCATAAAATTTACATTTTTTATTAGCGTTGCCCAAGAAGGGAAAAACAGAGAAAAAACGAAGGAGAAACGGGCAAAGAGAAGAAGAGACACAAGAGACAGAATTGTGGGTAATTTTTATTGATTGCTCGCATCTACACAATACGAACACAATAGATGCTCGAATACACTCATACTAGGTATTCATTGATATTCGCAGTTATTCGTTGTTGCAATTGAATTGAGGTCAATTGGATTTGCTGGGCAGTTCGACAACGGTAGTGGTAGCTGCATTTGAAGTTCATATTATGCACTTTGATTAAGTTAAATTTGATTGCTTTTGTTGTAGCATAATAAATAAATGCAAATTGCTTTGCTTTGCTTTCATTTTGTAGTGTCATTCATATTAATTAATTATATTAAATGCACGAATTAATGCTTTTTGTTTTATGTTTCATGCTTAAAATACATAATAAATATCATTCATGCGCAATATCGCATTTCGCTTTATATTTATTTTACTTTATTTATATACTTCTTTTTTTTTTTTGGGTTAATTAGTATTAGCGGCTTAATAGTAATTCATAAATTTCCGTAGGGCTCTGTCTCTGTTTTATTCATTTAATTAATATTTTTCCCAATAATTTATTTTAATTGAATAGGATTTAATTCAATTAAATATCTCTAGAATATAAAAAACATACTTCCATACTGAATCCTTTTGAAAACCAAACGAGTTCAGATCTTATTCACTCACTTCTTAGATCCTTTTTATCATTTTAATTTAGTATCGAGTTTAAATGTAATCTGTTCAATTCACAATAATATCTGATACTCTACTAAATATCTGCAGAGTATTTGTATCACATGAATCTAAAATTTCATAAAACTTCGACAGACTTATTTACATCTCTGAACCCTGTTAATTATTTTCAATCCATATCCATGGTTCTCTAGAATATCTCAAGAATTCATAGAAACTACCTTTCATGGGCATTTCTATTTTCAAAACTATCAACTTATTGCAACTTATAGATCCTGGCCTATTAATTAAATAATACTTAGTTGAAATAATTATTTGTAATAAAGATTCAAAATTTCTTCAGAAAATTTTGTAACACTCTCGGCCTTTTTTTTAGATCTGAACAAAGTGCACTCACTCACTTTGCTCCTTATGATTTTTCCTGCTTATTTAACACGCCCCCGCCCGTTGGGTGGCACGCCCACTTGGCAACTGTGCTTTCAACGTAAATTACCATAATTCGCTCTCTTTTGAAAGGCGCACACTTAACCTTTAATTAAGATACTCGAGAACTTTTCAATATTCAGCTCGACTGTAGTGCCTGCCACATTGGCGCCAATATTCTTTGGCCACCCTGTGGCGCACACACTACACACACACACACACACATACATACACACACACACACATACACACACACACACAAACAAACACACACAAAGGCGCACACACACGTCAAAGGCGTTGTTGCATTTTGCCATAACGAAATTAACGCCAGTGCTGCAAAGTATGCAACATAAATTTCTGCGCCGCGCCAATAAAAATAATTGAGGCACACTTGACGCGAGTGTGTGGGCAGGTTGATAGGTGGGGGTAGTCGAGTTATCTTGTAGGAGGCGCGGGGCAGCGGTGTAGCTCAACTCCAATCGAGAAACTCCATTGGCAATTTTACATTTATTGCCACGCCTCTTGTTGTTATTGTTGCCTGTCTGTTGTCATGCTTCTTTCATCCATTCATCGTTAACTCGCTCTCTTCCCTTTCTTCCTCTCTGTTTTTTTTCCATTTCCGCTGCGCTTATCACATTATTGCAAGCTCATTGCGGCCTCCTCTCTTGACTTTTCCTTTTCCTTTGTGACGACACAACAGAACTTTGTCTCAGGTGAATCTCTCTACATTTGATATGCTCTGGGTTTTCTAGCATAAAACTAATTATATAAGACCCAAGCATAGTTGAGTTTCCCGGAAGATAAAGTAACTTTCAAATGAAATTTAATAGCATTGAAAATAGAAAATAGAACAGAAAAATCAATAACCCATAAAAGCCGGTAAATATTTTGTTGTGTAACTATCATATATCGCAATATTTTCTTTGATAATATAAATAACAAGTTATTGATTAAGTCCTTCAATACCTTGTGTCAAATGTCCTTAGCCAAAGCCATTTCTAGCACGCAGGCAAGCAAATTTTATAATCGATTTCTCAGCTCAATAATTGTTCAACTTTTCAGAGTCAATTTGAAAAGCCAAAACCCTCCAGTAAAAAAGCCGTCCAAGTGTTAAGTCCTTAAGCAGGAGAGTAGGGTAGAGAGCGGGGGGGAAGAAGCGTTTCCAGCTGGAGCATTTTGCATAGAACATTAATAAATAATTTGATTTTGGTGTGAATGATTTTCATATAAATTCCCCGACCAGCCAAGACTTGCTAATGTGTGAGTGTGGGTGTGTGTGTGTGTGTCGTCCTGTGTGTAACGTTTGTCTATTTTGCAGCTCATGTAATATTCATGATTATTTGAAATTTGCGCTTCGTTATCCTTTATCCTTTTTATGTGCAGCACACATTCACAAATATAGAGACAGGACGCAAGACACACGACAATCATATGTTAACGCGTTCGTTCGTATGCCTTCTGTGTTTGCACAGATATACAAGGATATAGAGAATATAGAGGACACACAGGAATTGCGGGGCGAGCGTGGGAGCTGGGGAAGGTGGAAAGTCCTTGCATATCATCAGCCTTTAGTCGCCAGCTATCGTAATCGGTTTCCAGTGGCAAAGCGTAGAACTCGCCTGGGGAATTCCAGCGCGGCATTGATAGCTCAAGCTCTGTACATCAATATGCCCCACACAAAAGCCCCCTCTGAACACACTCAGAGAAAAACTGAAAAATTCTGTATTCACATGAAGTGCAAGCTTTGTCTATTGAGAAGATCGTATTTCTACTATAATATTAAAATTAATTTACAAACATTGAGTATAAAAATCTAAAAGTTAGTCAGATAAAAAACTGGAACAGAATAGAAAGCTAGATAAAAAGTTTACAAGTCAACTACACGCATCGCTAGTGAATTCCCAAAGAGTCCTTAGTCGTATATTTTTACCTCTTCATTTCTATAATTTGTAAAGGCGTTTCTAATCAATCCGATAAACGTCTTACTGAACTCACGACTTTTTCGATTTTCCAAAAGAAAAACTAGTAAGGAACGGTTATCTTCGCCGAGTCAAAAATTATATACCTTTCCTTGGAACAAAGTGAAAGAAGCAGGCCAAGATTCTCTGGAAGGATAGTTTGCATAGAATCAGACAGGCAGACGGACAGACGGACCGGTGGACATGGCAATAATACATAATACACTTTGCGGTGTCGGAGATGCCTCTATCAATGCATTTTGTCCCAAAGTAATAATATTCTCTGCAAGGACATAAAAACACTATAACTTCCTACATTGTTAAGTTAATTTTTGTTGTCTAAATATTGTAAGCTAGTTCATAAATGTATTTGGCTAATTGGGTTAATTTCTAGCTTTTCCCAATACGAGCAAAAAGTCGTTTTATAAATGTTCCAAGAATTCTTATACCCTTACAGAGAGTATTAGAAATTAAAAGGCATTTCCGAGCGCAGGATCCGGTCGGATTACACTTGTATTTTATAGCTGCAATAAAAAGAAGCAATCGACTTGTTGTATGAAAGGTGTTTTTCCTTTCTTAAAATTTCGAAATGAAACTAACAACTTATATATAAGTGATTACATATATAAGTGAATTCTCGTACTGCCAACAAATTAAGTAAGATCGGATTATTATCATTTAACTGCCATAGGAGCTATCAGTCTAGATATATTGATGGAAATTTAGAATGGTTATAGCAGACGGTATAAATGTCATGTCGATTACAATAGAATTAAAAAATTCTTCATTTTTTCTGAGTGTATACCGCACCCCAACAAACTGTTGCATGTGCCACACAGCCCTCAACTGTCTGCTGCGCTGCGTTTTTATTTGTCACACGTTTGACGGCGCCATATTGCTTGTTGTATGGATGTAGGGGTTGTGTGTGGAGCGAAGAGAAAGGTGTATGGGTGTTTGTGTGTGTGTGTGTGTGTGTGTGTGTGTGTGAGGCAACTTCCGTTTCAGCGCTTATCAGTTGACGCTGCCTCCCTTGTCGCGCTTTTTGTGCAAGTTTATGCAACGCAAAAGCGAGCAACGTGCAACGTGCAACGCGCAACCACTTCTAACGGTAGCAAAGTCAACGGCTTTTGTCAGGACTTGATGTATAAGTGTGTAGGTGTTGGCTTACCCCATCCCCATCCCCATCCCGGCCTCTCGGCTCAGCCCCTCTGTCTGCTTATACTACGATAAAGTTCTCCCTTCCTTCCCTGTTTGTGAGTTCCGCAACTTCAACAAGTGCAACGCTTCACGCGGCAAGTTTGTTGACAAACTGAAAAACAATTATGATTGATTGTTCAACACTGGCTAAAGATTGCCCCCAGTCGCTAGGGGTAGTTGGTAGAGTGGCAGGTATATTCCCCGGAAAACTTCGTGTCTAGAGTTGTTTTAAGTTCTGTCTGTCTAGATCGAAAATTGAGATACCTTCGCCGACAGTTGAAACTCGTGCAGGACTAAAGGAAAATGAATTCAACATTTTTTTATAAATTAAAAGACAATATTCAGAGATTTAGGTAGACACCCAAACGGTGTTATTAAGGTAAAATTCAAGTAATAGGATCAAAAGCTAAGAGATAAACTATTGAGCAGACCTAAAAAGAAATTTCCGGTTTGGTTTTAAAATTTGAAAAAAAAAGTGGAATACCTTTTACTATTTTTTTTAATACACTGCGTGGCACTTTTATAGGTACAACAATGTTTAAATATCGTTAAAAATGTATCGTTCACAATAAAGGAAAAAACTTATCAGAAACCAGTAAGGAAATCCTATCTTCGGCGCTTCAAAGATGACATACACTTCCAAACTGTTATAAACATTTGAAATTCGTTAAATTTATTTATTTTGACCGATTGTTCAATTGACTGCTATATGATATAGTAGATGCATCTTGATTATTCTTTGTGAACGTTTAAAAATTTCACTTTTTTATCTATCAAGCTAATTTTATTCAGTTATCTTTGAACACAAAAAGGTTTCCAGCAACAACTTTTTTGGACGATTGTTCCTGGACCTATAAGTTATAGTGGACCGATCTTAATTAATTTATTCTCTTCCATCTAATTTATGAATTAAGTCGATATAGCCTTGCAAACACAACAGTTTTCATACAAGAACTTTTGAACCGATTGCTCCATATGGCAGCTATATATTATAGTTGTCAGATCCGGCCGGTCCTCACATATGTGTGCTGTCTGCAATAAAAGAAGGCTCCATAGCAAATTTCATCTACTTAGCTCAAAAACTGAGAGACTAGTTTGCATAAACACAAACGGACATATCGACTAGTCTCATTGGCCCGATCAATAATAGATATATAATTTATAGGGTCGGAGATGCCTCCTGCAATGCATTACACATTCCACAGCAAATTTTGCAAATGCATTGAATAGTTTTGTGAAAATAGGTCTTCTATCTGCAAAGGAATTTTCAGTATTGCAGAGAATAATCGTTGAACTTATTCGAGTGATTCGCAGTGTATATGCAAATCAAGGAGTTTTTAAATTAAAAGCAAAACCAAGGTGAAAACTATGAGAATAGTTTGGGTTTCAAACAAAAAGGAAATCAAAGAAATAAATAAATATTTAAATTTATTCGAAGGCCGTTTACTGTTTATAAATAAATAAACTGAATATAATTCCCTACAGTCAATTATCTATAAGAATTTGGATTTAATACAATTCTAAAAAATAAATAACTCTAACCTCAAAAGGGTTTCCCTTGCGGAACTACGAACAGCTGCT
Source organism: Drosophila repletoides (assembly GCA_018150835.1). Taxonomy (NCBI): domain Eukaryota; kingdom Metazoa; phylum Arthropoda; class Insecta; order Diptera; family Drosophilidae; genus Drosophila; species Drosophila repletoides. The sequence continues at coordinate 2,863,380 of JAECWQ010000231.1, forward strand.
TCTTTGAATCAATCAAAGACGGGGAATGCTGTATCCTTTTTGTCTCAGGCGATACGCAACTCCTTTGGGTACCCAGCGCTCTGTCTATTGCTACAATCTTATCATAAAACAACAAACCGCATCTCCAGCTTGTATCCTTACATCCAACACATGCTGCCTCAGTGTGAGTAGAGAAAAACAAGGGAAAGGATAGGAAAGGGATACAAGAAAATGCCGTCAGTTGTTGCCGCTGCCACTGCCACTGCCACTGCCACTGCCGCTATTGCCGGAGATAGCTGTTTAAGCCAATTTGTAAACCATCAAATCGCGTTAAATGCGTTTTTCCGGTCTATGGTACGAGAATTGGGCTCCTCTCTTTTATCTGACTCGAAAAAATCTCTCATTGTTATTGTTTTCTTTGCTAAACGGAAGCGCTTAGGCACCTCTCCTAGCTGCGATTCACTCTGTTATTCTATTTTTGTGAATTCGAACTCAGGTACGAGTACACGGCAGAGCACCGTACAGGTACACCAGAATCTCTGCATATCCTCGCAAGGACTAAAAACGTTTGCGCTGCTTTTTCATCTTTTTATATTGATTTGTTTGCCTTTTGGCTCTATTGGAAATTGTAAAGGGGGTTAAAAGTAGCACAATACTCTGCGAAAAAGCCAATGGAACTGGAAAATTTCACCTTTCTTCAACCTACATTAAAAAAGTTAGAATTATTCTTGAATTGAATACGAACTAAGCGCTTTCAGTAAGTTCATTTATTCGGTTTAATAATTATGCTTACTTTTACTGAATGATTGCTTCATTCTTGCACTAAGAGTAAATAAAAATCATTTATCTATTATAAAAACGTTCCTTCAATTAGAATTTTGGACCAGTCGGAACTAATCTGTACTACGAGCATTCATAGTATAAACGTATAAACAAGACTAAGTGTTAAGTTCTATTTTGTACTTAGAAACTTGATTTGAGTACAGAATTTCACCTATTTCTCTGAGTGTACTTGAATAGTTGATATGAGTTATGTAAACTCTATTCAATTATCGATCCTAAGAGCAGAGTGCCGAGTGCCGAGTGCCGACTGGCGAGTGCCAAGTGCAGATTGTCACCAAGTTAAACGCTCATTCTTTATGCTCCTGTCTATCTGCAGTGACCCTGGAGACTTCCGGTGCGATGCATTCAGGCAAAACAGGCAAATGACCATAGCGAACTCAACAATAAAGGTGCAAGCCCTTCTCTCTACCTTCCTCCCTCCCTTCGTTTCTATTATTAGATCTCCCCTCTCATTAAATATCTGAAAAATGAGCGCGTAATTTACGAGCTGTTTGTCAACAATGTCCAGAACAAAACGGAACAAAGCCAGGGAAGCCAGGCAACTACTTTGTATTTTTATTAAAAAGCGAACAAAAAAGTAACCCAAAGTGAAAATTTAAAATAGAAAATAGAAAACCCTAATTGGGAGCAGAACCGTCACTGGAACTGACACGTAATGAGGCGTTTGATCATTTCCGTTCCCTTCCGAAACGAATAAATTTAAATATTTCTATCGAAGGATTTTAACATATAAATCGTATTACTGTCATTATAGCAGACATTTGACCGTATATATTTTACTTTAAGATAAACAATATAAGAAGACAGCGAAGCAGTTGAGGATTTGCTCCAGGAAGTGGACCTGGGTTGAGGTATATATTTATATTTATTCCAATCAATAAATGAAATGAATACCTACTAAGTGGATAGATTGGATTTGACTATGAATAGTTGAAAATCTAGTAAGACCCACTAATCCAATAGACACTCATGAATTATATTATAATTACTAATCAATCGAATAAATTTGGACTTTTGTACAGTAATTGTAAAATCAAATCTAGACACAAAGAACCTTCGCTAAATGAAAAATATATTCAAGCTAATTTTTTTAATATACCAGTATTAATATCAAGCATATTCATTTTCTATCCGTTCACGCGTCATTTAGGATTTCTACAGCTCTTCCCAACGTTCAAAGAGCGGAGCTAAACAGAGGCATAAAAGTCCAAAGAACTCACCTAGTCATAGCCAATAATTAATTGAAAGCAGCAGATCAGGTAGTCAGGCACTAGTGAAAGCAACGACTATGATATACCCTCTGCTGAAGCAGAGAAGGAAGCGTTGTAATATCATCAAGTTTTCTAATTGAAGAGACTAAGGAAAATCTAGTCCCAAAGGTTCAAAAGAATATTCTGAACTTTCGGAGGTTGGAAGTTCGATGGTTGCTAACCTTGCAGATAAGCTGAATTCCTGAACAGAAACAGACTTATAAATAGGTGCCAGCTCGTGTTTACCCACAGTCAGTGAGGCTTGGTTAAAGTGCAAACAATGATGACGCTGTATAAATTATATTCGCTGTAAAAATTGACTTAAGATCTGTTTAAAAGGTTAATAACACTCAACCGAATACAACACGTACAATGCAAAGTACAAGTTATCTGTGTGAATTCCAAAGATAGTTAACTGATAGATTTACGAGCTCCAAAGCACAATTTGTTCGTTATTATCAGAGTGGAGAGTACTTAGTATATAGCCAGACGGGGTGGCGCTTGACTCACTTCCTCAGAGATTGTAAGAGGAGTGTGGAGTAGGTCTATTCTCATACCGTGACTAAGCTCTCTGAGTGCTTTTTTCACGCATGCGCAGCCTCTTCCCAGTGCGCACCTGTTGATTATTTTAGCCTGGCACCAAGAAAAGGTAGTGAAAACATTTGTGGCCCTTTTGTGTGTTGTGATCATGACTACTACATCTGTTTCTGCTGGTTTTTATCGGAATATGTACATAATTCAATTGGAAATAAGTGCGATTCCGTGTTAGTGCTGACAAGAACCTTCAGGAACTTCCTATTGGAAAGATCTGAAATTGAATAGTGAATCTCGTTCCAAAAATTATGGGATAAACATCCTGGACACAAGCCTTTGAAGTTCCGGTCCAACTGGTAAATTGAAAAGACTAAATATAAATAAGTCTAACATTTGTTATTCTTACTTGAATTACCAGTTATTCCAACTGGAAAACTATGTATCATATCAGAAAAAATCAGTGGTTAGTTTGGACACAAACCATTAGGAGCTGATAAATGAGAAATTATAGCATTCTGGACTAAAATTATATGAATGGCAAGCTGAATACCTGGAAAGAGATAAAATTATGACGAGCTGATCTTAAAATTCTGTACGCAAGCCCTTAATTTTATGGCAATAAGATATAATGATAACAATTATATGAGATCCAATTTTATAGCTCAACTATAATCATACACAAAGAAAACTTCAAGCCGTAGTTACAGAAAATTTATTGTTAAATATGATAAAATCAAGTTAAGTTTTGTCAATAAATGAAATCCAAGAATCGACTCTACCTTTAAACAAAAACCACACAATTTATAAATATGCATGTGTATTGTGTTTAAAGAAATTCCCCTGCGAACCAGTTGTAACTGATGAAATATGCTTATATTCAGAGGAATAATGAAGCTTAATTCAAACACTTAACACTCAAAACTCAACACTCAATACTCATTATTCATTATACATTTTCGTTGATATATTTGCACATTTGCAAAAGTCGAATAGTAGTAAACAAACTGCAATTAATGCCAGAACTAGAGAATGTATGTATGTATCTGTATGTATGTATATGTGTGTATGTATGTACACATGTGCATATATGAGTATTACGAGTGCTACTTAGCACATATATTTATAATGCTGGGCTCCATTTGATATACGCAAAATGACAGTCGGGCATTTAAGTTGTCAAGATAATAAATAAACGGCACTTCAGATAAGCATCCATCGCCATAGAATGCAGCCCCACTCATAAATCATGTGAATTTCACACAGAATCAGTACATTTTTCAGTACAATCTCCCAATCTTGCTTATCTGAGCCACTCAAGACTGGGCACACAAAGTGGGTTAAGTGGGTTGCCCACCACAACAAATAATAGTAAACAATAATTCCATAGATAAATCGTCTTTTATTATGGAGGTGCCCTAGCCTTAGGCTTACAATTTAATACGTTATCATTGATATGATCGGGAGCTATACCTATATATATATATATATATATATACATAGATATATCCTATAGAATATAGAAGGTGCGAAGGGTAGTTTAGTAATCTCTGAACAAATTTATAATCATATTTTGCGGCCCTTTGGTGGCTTTTTTGTAAAGCAGCTTTATTGTTTAATAATTTACTAGAATCTGTTTAATTTGTTGTTTATTTCCATTGAACACATTTGTATTAAAGCCCATTAAATGTAATTTATTAATTTGTTTTGAATGTGCTCTTAAAACGAGTGTGTTCAGGTTTAAATCGAAACTAATTTACAGGCACTCAATGTGAGTACAATGAATGCAGTTCAAATGCTCGCAGAGCTTAGGTCAGCTGCATCCATGTGTTTAAATTGACATTAAATTAGTATTGAGCACTTATTAAATTGAATATTGATAATTTAATTGTGCTTAATGATTTTTGAGTTATTTGCTTATTGGTTGAGGCAATGCTCTACTTTCTGCTCTGCTTTCGGCCAGCGCTTACGATGTTACCATGGCTAAAATCTCCTACTTGGCGTTTCATTTGTGCAATGCATTTTTAATTAATGGTAATACGATCAAAGAATGAAAAGCCTCTTGAAGCAGATAAGTTGCACTAAAGCCAAGATTTTTTAACAAATATCTTAATCGCTCAGATTAATAAAAAATAAAAACAATTGACCAAATCCCAGCTAGGTGTAGGGGAGCTACTGTCAGTTGACAACCTTTGGAAAAATATGGTTTACCCGAGGTAAGCTGGGGGTTTGGGTTCGACCGATTACACATGTATTTATACCACGTGTAAGCGATGTTCAACTTTTAAGTACTATAATCAATCGAATCGCAACGAATCAAATATAGTTGAATAGAATCGGGCCCAGCCGAGCAACGAGCTGATAACTCAAATCATGTGTTACTAAGCTGTGTAGAATGTTAATTGGATTTGATGCCTGAACACACACACAGAACGCAAATATAAGTAAGACAAATAAGTTCATTTCGTTTGGAGAATGCTCAACTGGCAGATACCCACTAGAAAGAAAGTATTTCGACAAATGGAATTCAGTATTCTTTGGCAAAATTTAAAAAAGAAACATTGCATATTTGTACTACTTATTAGCCAGCTTTTAATTGGATAACAACTATTTATTGGCTAATATTTGTAATGGTTCAATTTGATTTCTGATTCGATACAAGATGGCATTTCTTTCAGTGTACACGTGCTTTGTAGGGTATATGCATAATCATAGATACACAATTTATGGCCATCTAACTCAGTCCAGTCAATTGCGGCTTTATGCAGGCAATGATTAAAATTACAATCAGTTAACTGGTTGGCAAAAAAATTAAAATAATTTACAAAGAATTGCGCAAACAATGCGAATATAAAATGTGAAATGTGAAATGTAAAATGAGTGTAATTACACCAACAAATATGCAACATGAATGCTGTGATTCAGCTTCTGATTCTGATTGTGAAACGATTATGATTATGACCACGCCTCGATAGGGCTGAGCATTATGCAATTGCATTAAAGCGATGCCACAATTTGCATGCAACTGCGAATAGCTTACGTGCCTCGCCGCATAGCTGCCGCATAGCTTTATCAATGTTGCAGCCACGAATTGCACAAACAGTCAAATGGAATTTCGGCAATAAATTCATACAAAATAATTAAATGCAAATTTTAATCAACATACAAGCCAAAGCCCACAAGAATCCAACAAAATACCCGACTAAAACATACCCAAGAAACAAACAGGAAAATACACAATAAACTCGACAAGTTGCGGTTTTCAGTTTTTAGTTGGGCATACCCAATTCTGTCATATCTCTTTTGTAGGGTATGAAAAAAGAAAATTGCTTTATGTTCGACTGTTCAATAACATTTACCTATGGAAAATTGTGCGTGAAATTTGCAAGTTAATCAAAATACATGCATTTAATTGTAAATGATATGCATAATTTGAAAATATTGACTACAAGGATTAGAAATATATGTAAATAGCAATTACAACTCCATGGCAATTTCAATAGAAAACAACACATGACAAATTTCATGCTTGATTCCCTAAACTCTAAATAATATTTCAAGTCTGTATTAAATATACAGATAAACAAATCTGCTATCGACAACATTGTTCGAGTAGTGGAATTTTTCGTTTTTTTCAATACTCTCTTTACACCTTACCCTCTCAGCAGGTATTACAGTTTTCTTATTGACTAGATGATTTGCTATGGAACTTCTTTCTTGGAACAAAATTTGGAAGTTTGTTTAATGTTCTTTGCGAACTCAGTCAATTGTATAGCCACATTAATGAAATTTCGTACAGCTCGCCAATTTTTCTGCAGATAACGATAACGATAATCAATATTAGGCAACTATATAATTTAAGTACTGCACTACATCATATATACTATACTCAGTACCACACTATTTCAGAAATATCTCAGAAATAGTGAACAAAATCTAAAACTAACACGATTTTCTAAATTTGAATTGTTAATAATTTCCTAAAATTTATTTCTGAAAAACAATTTTAGCCCAATCGCCAAAAGAAACACTATAAAAATTATCAATTTTTTTAAGCCCGTTACGAAAATAATTTGTTTATAGCACATGAAAAAGCAAAAAGAAAAATTCTTCAGTTTTACTGATTTTTTTCTGGGCTTAGAGGCAGAATTTCGCAAATATATAAGACTTTTTTCAACAAGTTTTTATGAACAGTAAGAAAATAAGAATTATTTCCCAATAAAATACAAATCAAAAAATTGGACTTAATAGTTTTATACCTATTTTTCGACATTGGGACGAATCTTCAAAAAAATGTAAAATACGCTTGTTTTAAATTTAAATAATGAGCTCTGAATTTTTTATATTTTCACATAGACCTCTGATTTTGTCCCATACAAAAATTGATCGTAAAAAATGTGAAATAAGTAGAATTAGCTTTGATTTTAAAATTTTGAAAATGAGCTTAAAATCAATCAGGTAAAAATTTAATTTTGCCGTATTCAAAATTGTATCCCAAATTTGAAACTTTCTGGACGGATCTTGAAATAATTTGAAACACATATACTAATTTTAGTTCTGAAATTTAAGCTTTAAAACTGAGTTTAAAGTAATTAGATGAAAAATTACACTTTTCCCCATTAGAAATTGGGAAAAGAAACAAACCAGTTTCATATAACGGTTATTCCTCATTTTTCCCCCTCTGGCAGACGAGTTTTCCAAAATCCCATCTTTTCATATTTGCTTAAATTACTTAAAATACAGTCCGAAAAATGCGGTTTATTTATAGAGATTTTGTCAGAGAAGAAGAAAAAAACTCTCTTAAATTTAATTTGGGCTTATTTTCGGGAATTAATTTAGTTAATATGCAAGTAAGTGTATATAATTTTCGCCAAGATTTAAGTGTTATTTCTTGTTTTTGCTTCTAATTTATTTCCGATAGTGAAAACATTGCCGTTGCGCCCGATTCCCACTCGGTTGGGGTCCGTCTCCGGGCGCTACGCTGCGTTGTTTCAGTTGATTTAATTTTTTTGCGGCGTCTTCGCGTCAGCAACACATACAGATGAATGTACAGATACATATACTCAGAGACAAATACAGATACTGAGACAGAGATACAGTCATAGAGGCACTGAGATACAGATACAGTCAGCAGCTCAGTCAGTAGTCAGCTGGGTTGAAGCAATTTCCCTGTGCCTGTCAAGATATAGACCCAGATACTCGTGCACAGCTACTCGTACTTAGACGCGGCATCAGCACAAGCAGAAGCAGCAGCAGTGGAAGCAGCAGCAGCTGCGTCGCGAGCAGCGCAGTTGGCGTTAATTTAACGTTAACATTAACATCAGCATTAACATTAACATTAACATTTACTTTTCGCAGCTAACTTGGCTGTAAATGCCGGGCGCTGCGGAACTGTTTTTTAATTGTTGTAAACAAGCGCGCGCGTTCGGTCTGACAAATTGCACACAAATAACTGAAATATAAAAAAAAAATAACAAAAAATAAAATAATAAAATAATAAAAAACGAAATTGTAAATCAGCCGCGAGTTGTTTCTAATCGAAAAACAAAATTTGTTGATAGAGGTCGAGGAATGACCATTCAAGTCAAGTCAATTCGATTGAAATCATTTATGCAAATTAATTGATGCCGGCAAACTAATCGAAATGGCGCCAAAAATATACTGAAAGTCTCGAGAATTTTGTTTATTATTTTTGGTTGTGTAGACAAACAAATATTACGAAATGTAAGCGTAATACGTACTGCAATTAAAAAATAATAAAAACTGAATGGAAATGGAAATGAATAAGAAAAATTACATAAAAATGCATATAAAGTGCAATCTCTTCCTGCTTTTCCATTTTGCGTGACGTGCTTTGTGTCTTTGCTCGGTTTTCTTTCTAAACACTCCTATAAAAAAAGTGCTTTTATAATGCTGAGAATATTCGTATTCGTATAATCTTCAATAAAATAAAAAGCATTTAATTGAAATTGAATCGCATATTTTATAGTTCAATTATGTTTGATTACAAAAACGATTGAAAACATTGTAATATCATATCACAGCTAGCACTGCTACAAGTACCTTGTCACTGATAAGAGAAATTTAATTGAAAAACTGTTTAAACGTTTTAAACTGCTGAAACTGTAGCAGTTTTGGTCCATCTCTATGAGATTTTGAAACATTTTAATTGAAAACAAGCTCTGACGCGCTCCAGTTTATAGCGGCCAGTAAACTATGAGTATATGGGGCCCGTCAAAACATTATTATTATTATCTAGATCTAGATCTGGATCTGGGGCCTGTCAATTTCAATGAGGCCCCCTGGGAATAAGCGCTGAAAACTTAAAATTTTCCACTTGATTTATTCATTCATTGCGCCCTTTATTACTGGCATTAAATATATACAAAAATCAACTGAAACTGAACCAGCTAGACTGAGGCCTACACTAATTACAGGTCGTTTAATGAGCCGCATTTCTTTGTGAGCTGCAATCATATTCCAACCTGAATACAATTGCTTCTAATTGGTTTGTAAATGCAGATAACAAAAGATCACTTCTACCAGCTGACGACAGTCTGTAAGTTTCAGAAAAAACCTACGAGTATTATGCGACTATTCTGCTTAATTGTCATTAGGGGAATTACTTAGCAGCTCTATAGATATTCTCTTAACAGGAGTTTTTAAAATGTATTTCTAACTTATTATTTCTGAAACGATATTTGTAAACGTTCACAGAGCATATCGAAACATTCCCTAAGGACTTTCATCTCTGTTGAATCTCTTGAAATAAATTCATTTTTCAAGAGCTAAAATCAATAATCAGAGTATTTGAACTGCACATATATTTTATAGTAGATATTAATTTGTATTTAAGAAAAACTCGTCTGCAATATAGCAAACTTAAGCACTTTTTGAATTACAATTATTCACATAAACCTGCTTTCTTTATTTAAATTTTAATTTCAAAACTTAAATTTAATATATTGAAAGCTTGTCCTCAATGTCTAAAAACATTTCAACAGTATTAATATAAAAAGGCTTTCCCTGTTTCTGCTACAAATTCGAAGATGATTACAAATAAACAATTAAATTTATTTGAATACTGACTTTATATAAACTTGCTTCAAGATTCACTGCCCCTTTGCCTTGAGCTCTTATTAAATAAAAATACAAACTGTGTCAGCTTGATTCATTTTTTCCGCTATTAGATAACTTGTAACACTTGAAATTACACTGAAAGACTTGATTTGAAATTAGTTTCGTGTTAATACACCTTGATGCATTTATGGGTGGATGGCAACCACGTGCATCCTTGGTGGATCTTGACATGTAGCTGGGAATTATTCAAGCAAACAGGAGAACTTTTTATGTGATGAAGTAGGAAAAAGGCAGTAAATGAAACAGAGCGAAGCACAAGCACGACCTAAAGCTAGCACTTCCATAAAATAAAGCCAATAAATTCGTATATTTAAGCTATAGATAGAGATACAGATAGAGATACAAGATGCAAGACACATAGATACAATACTCTATATAGAAACGTTTATTGCTAAGATAAATGCTGGATAGAGTTTAATAGCCACTATCAATATTTAAACAACAAATAAACGAGTGCGAGCTTAAAATGTATCTACAAGATACAGGCACAACTACAGATACAGATACAGATACAGTCGCAGCGAATTAACACAAACACGTTAATACAATTAGTTGAAAAGTGAAAAATCTCATACGAAAGAGCATAAAATATAAAAAAATCTGTTAAAATAAAAAATAAAAATATATATATTACGCCGCGCGCAGCAGTCGACAAAAAGCAGCACAACAAATTTGCAACTTTACATTCGTCAATGTTTTTCAGTCGCGAAATGAAGCCACAGCCTCAAAGCTGAGCCACAGCACAACAATAATTATTGAAAATAAAATTGAAATTGAAATCTAATATTTTGAAAAATATATTGATATTTTTAAAAGTGCCTGCAACATGGTCGAGTTACTCAAGGCGCTCAATTTGACGGGCAATTTACTGGCGGGTCTTGACGAGAACAACAGCCTCGAGAAAACCTCAAATCCCATTGCCATGATTGCCACAGAGCCCAGTTTTAATGCCACAACAACAACAACAACATCAACTATGACAACTCTGGCGAATGCCACCAGCAGCGCTGAGAAAATCCAATTGGATGGCTTTGATCTGCCCGGCAATTATTCCATATTAATTAATAAACTGGAGCAACTTGCTCTGGGCTTGGATTCAGCTTTGGGCAATTTCACAATCGATCGCCAGGAGGTGGAGATCAATTTGAGTGGTGGCGCCTCAGCGAACGATGTGGCAGATGTTGCCGATGATTTGCTCTTCAGCGATGTTATACCCGCTGCCCGTGCTCCACCTCCCCATATATCACACGGCTCACGAGTATACACCGGCGAGGATGAGGATTTCGCTCATGTAGTCAGTGATATTTGGATTGGGGTTATTCTCACCTTACTTATCGTCTTTATCATATTCTTCATTTGCGCCTGCTTCTTGTACCACAAGTTTCAACAGTGGAAGAATTCATGTGAGTGTTCTCATCGTATAATTGGTACTTCTATATCCTAAACGTAAGACAAAGCTCGACTAATGTTTCCTTATCCACAGCATGTGAGTAAACCATTAAAAATGTGTGGAGTTAGTTTAGGGTGAATATTATCAGCAAAAGTTCAATGTTATCAAGATTATTTTATTTTTAAATCTACTATAAAGACAGTGTTATTATGAGTAATATGAAATACGAAGAAAAGATTTAGGTAAAAAACATTCATTAATTATCGATATACATAAAGTGAAATGGATATATTATACAGCGGTATAATTAATTCAAAATATTTCAATATATCGATGTATGCTCCCTATCGGATTTCAAAGAGTCAACTGAAATTTATTAAAACAAATATTTATTCACCAGAATTTAATATGCAAATATTAATTATAGTTCTATATAAGATACAAACATATGTATATCTGTATACTACGTTGTCGTTATAGATATTGTTACCCGGTTATCGATGCCAACTCACGATACATCGATAACAGCATTTATTCATATTGTTTAGCCATCTTTTAGAACGCCATTTAAATAACTACAAATATTTAAAAACAAATCTGATAATTATATAGACTTGAGCTGTGTAAACATTAAATGCCAAGTCTTAAGAGTTCTATTTATAAAGCATTATGACACGCATAAAGCGAGTACTGCATTTAAATTTAAATTTAAATTGAAATTGAAATCTAAAGAACAGCTTTTCAATTAAAATCTTTAATTGTACGATATAAAACCCGTTTTATTGTCGAAGTGTGTAAAGCAGAATAAGAGGAAGAGGAAGTGCAGGGCAGTGTTGGGCAACTAAAACATAAACAAATAAACAAAGTACCCAAAGCAAAGTCTGCGGAAAGAAGAAATTCAACAAAAACAGAACCCAGACCTGGAAACGCTGATGATTAAGCTCTCATGATGTTGATGATGATGATGATAATGATGAGTCACAATTAGACACGGCAGCAAAACTAATGCAAATAAATTGAAATTTTAGCGCTATTTATTTGCAGTGAATGAGTCGAGTCGAGCCGAGCCGAGCCGAGTGAAGTTGAGTCTTGTGACTTGAATACCATTTTAAAGCCTAAACAAAAGCATTTCACAAATATTTCACAGCTTGCTAAATAAACAAATAAAACTGTCTGTCTGTCTGTCTGCCTGTCTAACTGTCTGTCCGTCTGCCCATATGTCTGTCTGTCTCTCTGTACTCTTGCCAATTGCCAAATACTAATTGTGAAACAGAAGTTTTTGCCAAGCACTGGACGCCCTGTCATAATTTGCCTTGCGTCTCCGTTTCTGACTTTAATTATAAATTATAAGGCAATTAGCTAATAAATTTTAAGCTGCAATAATTAAACCCAAACACAAACATACACTCTGAAAAAGACCGATATGTAAATGCATTTATTGCTTATCAAACTGACCCTTTCCCTGCTTGTTAGCCGCTCACAAACATACTCATAGCATTTCCAGTTAATTAAAGCTGCAGTCAAGTGGCCCAAGAAGTCATTCGTACTCATCTTCGTCTCAAGTGCTTTCAGTGTTGAGGCGAGGCGAGGCGAGGAGAGGCGAGGGTCGATTACACTGCAAATTTGTGTTAATTAATTAAAATTGCTTTTGCTAAGAGTCCTGCGTCAAACTAAAGTAAAGAAACTCGAATTCTTGGCTCAATTGGCCCACTTTCATTTTGATTATTGAGTTCGGACCCATTCGATGGCAATAAAGGGCATCAAATGCAGGCTCTGTTCGAACATCTCGATTCGATTCGAGTAGAGTCCAATCGAGTACTCGTATTCAAAAGCGGGTCATCAAGTGAATGAACGATATTCGTGTTCACTACACACTTCAAATGGGGCTAGATAGCTCGACCACTCGACAACTGATAGAACTTAATTCTATAGACAAAAGATTGCTATTCTTTATTCTAATGTAAGCAGATAGACTTAACAACAGTTCAGCATTTTTGTATTGGCTCAACAAAAATGTATTTTCACAATAAAGAAAATTAAGACATATAGCACAACGGATTCAAATTGCATTCAGAGCACTGTTTCTAATGGGGCTTATGCTTACACGTTTATTTGAACAATTAAAACATAATCAATGCAAATATCTCTCACGGATGTGAGTCACTAAAATTTCTTAACAAGTTTCGATTTAAAATAATTGCAGCAGCTCAAACTTAAATAAGATACAAGCATTCGGTATTCACCTCTGTACGAAAGAGGGGAGGGAACCGTTCTGTTCGTCAATAAAGAACCAGTAGCTAAAGGCTATGTTCGGCGGGACAAAGATTACTTAATCTTGCAGAACCCATTTCAAAATTGTTGCTAAATTTATTTATGTTGACCAATTCTTCCCATGAAAGCTATACCATATAGTAGTTTGATCATAATACTTTTTGGTATACTCTATGAGATAGTAGTTCGATGTAAAAACTTTTATTAAGCAATCTAATTGTAAGTTTCAAGAAAGGCTTCCTTTTGATCCGATTGTTCCTTTCTATGGAAACTATATAATATAATGGTTTCGTCTATAGTTTTCTACACACTCAGCAAAAATAAGGGTTCTTGCTAAGTTTCAATCACCTGAGAGATTAGTCTACATAGAAAGAGAAATAGATTTGTATTTGTATCTATTCTAAAAAGATTTCACAGACAACCCAGAATATATTTTATAAAAAGATTTTTGTTGCAGCAAGCGCACAAAAGCCTCATTTAAAGTACTGCCATTTATTTAAGATGCTGCCCAAGTGTAAAATAAGAAGTTTTATCCGTAGCCAACACTGCTAAGCATCAGTAGAACAATCCATCAATCAAATGTCTGCATAGTTAGTACTGCCGCACTGCAATCTGTCAACTTGCAACAAGACTCGACTTTACTCACGTGCGCACCCAAAAAAAAGCAGGAAAATAAATACAACTTGTCAGAAAATGCAGTCTTCGGCACGCCGAAGATTACATACCCTTGCGGACTGGATTAACCATATCAAAGTTGTTTTAAAATTCATTCATTGTGACCGATAATTCCTAAAAGTTTTGAACTGATTATTCGTTTCTATGACAGCTATATATCTAGTTGTCCGATCCGACGTGCAACAAAATAAAAGGTACATGCCAAAATTCACTCACTTAGTTAAAAAACTGAGTGTCTAGTTTGGTTTTAAACAGGTGGACAGCAGACAGACGGAACTGCTAAACCGACTCATCACGTACATATTTCGTGATATTTCGTTATTATATAGTCTGGAAGGGTATGAAAATAAGACTTCCAAGTGCTAAGTTAAAGAACCTTTAGAATGTTCCATTTAATTTCAATTATTAAAGCATTCAAAATCATATAGCAATCCACTTTTTTTCATATTATTCATTGCCGCAACTAGCATAAAAATTTCGAAATACTCTAAAGTAAATCCAACTAAAACTTTGGGCCTTGGCAACAGTTCAGAGTCCACATTCGCCGACTGGCAAAATAAGATAAACCACACTTAGCACTAACTAATAACTATTCCAGTTTGAATTTGTATTTTGATGTGAAACTTGAAATCTTGCATTTAATTAAACTTGAATATAATTTGCTCGTTTATTATTATTAAGTCTGCAAACAGATAAAATATTTAAATAAAAATGTGCGTATACGCATTGTCTCGTGAGAGCTCACAGTGCGTATGAGTGACGTTTTTCGCTTTTCGTTTTTCGGTTCATGGCTGTTTAATTTCCTTTTAATGAGTTGTTTATCTTTTATTGTAGTTGTTATTTTTATTATTATTATTGTTGTTTTTGCTGATGTTGTTGGTGTTGTTGATGTTATTGTTGTTGTTGTTGTTCTTGTTGCCGCTGCAGCTGTCATTATTATTTTAACTGATTTGCCGGCGTCTTTATCAAGAATTCTTTTTTGGTAGTTTTATTTTCATTTAAAGGCTTTAAGCTTAAGCCCAGGAGAGGCATTTGCTGGGAAAATAATAAAATTTTACAAACTGACTGACACAGGGCTTTAAAACTATATTTGATATGCAAATTGAACCATGCAAAAGACGGTAAGCAGCAGATATTAAGAGGCTTCAGAGCTGCAACTGTTACTTCAATTTAAATTATATTAAAATATACTCAAATGTGCGTAAAATCCAATCACATTTGTACAGTTTGACTTATATTATTTACAAAATATAATACATTTGAGTTTATATATAATATATTTTCCGTGTTTTTATCGAAAAATAATGTTTAATTAATATTCTATTTATAATGCAAACAAATCCACTTTTCGTGCAAACTTGTGCAGAATGAATCCCCCTCTTGAAAAAAGTCATTTAACTTTTGCGTCGTGAATTTAATGCGAGTTGAGCGCAAATAAAACGGCAAAAATTGTTAATTAAATTAAGCATTGATTAAATTTGCAAGTAATTAACATTTAGCAAGTTTTTATTAAAGCGCAAATTACAATGGCAATGCAACATGAGCAACTTCATCACCGTCACCATCATCATCATCATCATCATCATCATCATCATCATCATCATCATCATCATCATCACCATCATTATAAAAACTTATAATTATCATTGTCATTTGGGAGTTGAATCTGAGTTTCTCTTGACTGTCCTATCTTCCTCTTCCCTCTCCCCGCCCAGCCCCTACCCCCTTACCCTGTAGCCGCCCCCCTGAACTTCGAAGCATCCCTATAAGCTGCCTTACATACCGTAGATCTGACGTCAATGAATTTGAATTAAATGATTTTCACAGCATGCCACAAATTTAAGCAGCTTATCATAGAACTCGTGTACTCGCGTACTCGTTTAAGCAGATAAATACACTTCCAGATATAAGCAAATATTATTTGTTATTTTGGCTATTTGCGGCTCTATTGAATCAAGCGCAAAATTCGCAAAAATATGCTAAATGAATAAAACCCAACCAAAAAAGGTAAAAATAAAGAGCGAATATCGAATACCAAATAGAAAATAACCAAATTAACGACAGTGGCCAAAATTTAGCTTGCTTTCATGTTGCTAATGTCAGTAAAAGACCCTAAAGGTACCCAATAGAATTGACTGCTGAAAGAAAAACATCGATTATAAAACTCGACGTTTAATAATGAAGCATCTATAAATAATCAAAATAATAATAATCAAATTGATTTTATATATTTAGTAAAGCACATATTTTCAGCATATTTATAGCTGAGACAATGGGAAAGGCGCGGGTTTTTACTATTACGCGTATTTATATTTCCCACAAATGCCACATGCCAAAAGGCCTTCTCGTAGAAGGCACAAATGCATGGCATGCTTACTTTTAGACAGCCAGTTTAGTGAATAAATAATGTATTTATTTTTGCTGTGTATATGCGCATATATGGGAAGTTCTATTGGCTAAATAGAAAAGTCAGTGGCAGCTAGAGGCAGTTAGGGGCGGGGTCGTAGGGATGTGTTTTGTTTGGAGCTAACCAATGTCGACATGATGCTTCAGTTTATAAGCCACAAAACGTGTTGGATTTGTTTCAATGGCGCTAATTGCTTAATTGAAACTGTATTTCGCATTGCATTTACTGTTAACTAACCGAACCCTGCCCGCCCCTCCACGCCTAGCCGCCTACCCGCTGTGCCTTTCATAGCCAAATGTCAATTAGTAAATGCCTGCTAAAAGCCAAAAAATCGACAATACACCCAATTAGCTGGCACACCCGCCGTCCGCTCTCTCTCTCTCTCTCTCTCTCTCTCTTATCTCTCACTCTCGCTCCCTCTCTCTTTCTCTGAATTCCAGCACATGTCACACCGGCGTATACGTAATATGCGTATTTTGATTAGCATTACGCATACGTACATACTCTTAGATATGTATGTATTTATTTTCTATGCGAATTTCAAATGCATTGCAAAGCATTTTCGATCATTTTTTTGCAGCATTTTTGCTGCATTTTAATTGCAAATTTGTACACGGTCCAAAATCGAGATTGATCGGTTTTAAATTGGAGCTGCAAAATTTTGATCATTTTAAGCCCAAGCCTGAAAGTCATAAATTTAAAAACAATTCATTCGTGATCTTAGATTACGCTGAAAACAGTCATAGATAAAGTACACAATTCTTCAATCAAGATTATTTATGTCTTGCATTTGGGTTGGAATTCAAAGAGAACACAAATTTTGTGCTATAGCCGACTTACAATATACTTGGAAAAAGTTCCGAGTCTTCGGTTATTTTGACCTCAAAATCAAAGCATTGCTTATATGGAATCTGTTTTGTTTCTAAAAAAAACTTGGTTCGGCTTAAATACATACAAATCAAAGCTTGAATTTAAAATTTATTTCTTAAAATATTTTTCTGGAAAGGAGTACTTTCGGCTACTTTTGACACTATTTCAAATTGTTTTGAGAACTGTTGAGTTTTTCTCACTGTGTAAATTTGTGAATTTGTTCCGGGGCAGCCCCAGTACATCATCATCATAATTGACCAAGGTGCAGTTACTACTGCGGCTGCTGCCGCTGCTGCTGCAGCATATTTCAATAATTGAGGCGCGCTATATTTTTAATTAGTTAAATGCGCGTTTAATTAGCTTTATAAATTATGCACATGCAGCGGTTAGTTTGCCAGCTGTGTCTTCTTTTTTTTCTTGTTTATATATTTTATGTACTGGCAGTCGTTGTTTTTACTCTTTTTTTATTTTTTGCTGACTTTTTATAATTTTTTATAATTTATGTTCACTCATATTTGTTTGGGCTGTCTGCCGCTGGTTTTTCATATATGATTTATTTATGCGTTTTTGTCATATATTTTTAAAAGTTTTCTGTTTGTTGTTTGCCTGTTCATTTATTTGCTTATTTGTTTGTCTTTTTCGCTGTCGTCGGAAATGAACTGCGATTTTTATTTATCAACCGTTGCATGATTTATGGATAAATAATTGTAATGCTTTTTACTACCTCTGTTAAGCTGTCAGCAGCGGTTTCAAATTACCTAAAGTTATGCGGGCGTTCAAGTAAGCATTATATTTTTATTAATTGCCAGATGAAAATGAAGTATTCAAATTATCAATTCCTTTTTTTCAAATCACTATAAAAATTGTGTATTACTAATATTCTTATGCCGTGAATTATTCAATTATTTCGTATCGCAATTTTGAGTGTTTCCTTTTATTATTTTTGATTAAAATATAAAATTAATTATAGTTTAAAATTGGCATAAATAATATTTATATTTACTTATTTGTTTTATGTGTTCACTTTAATATTAATCATACGAACCGTTAACTTTTTAAATAATTTGAAACTGCGCGCCTAATAGTGTTGGAAAACATTACACACCTAAAACGGTCTCTCTCGCTCTCTCAAGTGCCCAAGCGGCTCAATAAAACAACAGAGAGAGAAAGAGAGCGAGAGACAAAACAAAAGCAGCACGCAATTAACATACTCAGACGCTACCACACTGTAGCAGCAACAGTAACAACAAAAACAATATCAATAACAATAACAACAACAACAATAATAATAAGCCAAACACGTTCCACAGTTTGACATCACCGCATGTTAACGACCGCGCAAAGAATGCAGCAAGCAGCGCAGCCAAGCAGTAGCGGGGTCCTCTGAGCAGAGCGCGCAGCGGAGCAGAGCAGAGCAAAGCGAACGGACAGAGAGAAAAAGAGACCAACTCCTGCTGGTTGTTAAATTGTTTTTGGCGACAAAAGCCAAGCGTCGCTGCGTGTGGCTTTTATGGCTAGTTTTAAAATTAACCACAGCTGCAAAAAGAGCAGAAAGAAAAATAAAGAAAAGCAAAAAATCAAAAGAAGAGACACAGACAGAAACGAAATTCAATTAAAAGGCAACATCATAAAATTGTATAAACTGCTGACAGAACCAAAAAAGACGTCGGCTATGGCTGCGACTGAGACTACGGCTTTGACTGGCGATCAGCGCAGCACAGACAGACACACACACTCACACATACAGAAGCGTCGCTGCTGGCGTTGGCTTTGGCTTTGTTGTCTGTACGACGGGGCGTATACTCGTTTTTTTCGGCTTGCTTTGCTTTGCTTTCTACAGCCGTCAGCCAAATAATATGTATACGTATGTCGTTTTTTTTCGTTATATTTGTGTGTATTTTTTTACGCTTTCTACGCCAACAACAGCAACAATAATAATAATAAAAGTCGCCACACTTAATTTGCATATTTTTGCACAACAAAAATCACCAATTGTCCGTGTGTGCGTGTACTTGTAAGTGTGTGTGTTGGTGTTGTCTGCATGTTACTTGTCACGTTGTACTATCTTTTCAGCTATTGTGCCTCACACACTCACACTCTGTCTGTCTCTCCCTCTCCCTCCCTCATACACATGCTTGGCAGGCACCACACGTCGTATGCGTAATATTGCATTTGCCATAGCGCATGCAGCAAGCAAATTTTTTAGCCATTTTTCTAGCTCTTTTTGGTTCGTTGCGCTTTTTTTTTATCTTATACAAAACCAAAAAAAAAAGATTTTATTCTTTTGTTTGCTGCGCGTTTTTGTTTTGAAACGATATGCTGCTTGGCAAAAAATAACAATAAATAATAAATAAATAGATATGTACGAGTATGTATATGAAAATATGCATACACATATGTAGCTATATCACATAGCTAAATAAATGTGTCGCTTAGAATATGATAAGAGCAGCAATCAAGCAAATAAAAAAGGAGCGTCAAATAATAAATAAAAAGCCAAATTGCATAAAAACGAGCTACTCGATACAGCAGACAAGTTTATGAAGGAAAATAAATGAAATAAACTAAACAATTTAAACATAAATACAAATTTGTAAATAAATATTACAGATAAACATGTGAAACTTTAAAATAAGACTAAAAGAAATAGCTTCGGAAATCAGTGAAAAGATTTAAGTTTGTACATAAATAATAAAACTAAACATAAAAAAGAAATTAAATATTATTGGATAGAGAATGAATAGAGAAAAAATAAATATTTAGAAAAAAAAATAATAATAGAGACGTAAAACAAATTTTAAACATAAAAATAAAATAGAGAAATGCATGAAATCTAAATATTAAGACAGCAAATTTATATTTAGCCAATAGTACCAAATCTTAAAAAATTATCGAAAGTGAAACCAGCAAAAAAAAAATTTATGCTGCAATGATGCAATAGTATTGATTCTAGTTCTTAGAAATTTTGTTTTAGGAATGAAATATTTTATAAAAATTCCTATTGAAACTAAATGCCAACATTTTTTTTGTTTAAGTAAACTCCAAAATTCATACGTATTGAATTAAAGCCAGATTTGTAGATTTTCCACAAAACTATGAAAGATATGGCCAACATTTTTTTATGCCTGTACAGCTGAACTGTGCTCAGTCTTGATTCCAATTCCAAACCAGATCTATTCTCTCCCGCCCTTTTCGATTGCCAACCCCTTTCAAACGCACAAAGAGCAGAGTCTAACCCCATTTATGAAATGACAAACTATATTGAACGTTGCTCTCTAGCATTTGCTCTCACCCACCCCCTTTCAGTGATCCCAGCAGCTGCTGTTTAGGCTATAAACATAAACCTAAAGGCCATAGAATGCATGTAAGAGGTAAATGGTACAAGGTAAAAGGTACAACATATTAGAGATACCCACCCCAAAAATGCACAAGGGGTTGTTTGATGTTGCAGGAGAGAATTGCATAGTTGAAGGCATGGGATTAAACGTAATAATAATAAATGTATTTTCATTGGACTTGCGACTTTAGTAAATGCTAGAAAAAAATATTTATGCATAATTATGTTTATAAATGCTGAAGTCTTAAATTATACAAAATTATACTTGTTGTTCGTGCAAAACAGACCGCTGCGTGTCTGTTTGCTTAGCTTAAGATTCGAGAATAATTCAGAACATAGATCGCTCTTTCAATGAGTCGCGCTTATAGAGAACTATTAAATAAATATATGTAATTATATATATGTTTGTATGTAAATGTAATAATGAGCTGTGTTCTCGTGAGTTGGGTATGCATTAAGTTCCTATAAACTAAGTTGCATTTGGAATATGAGTATGAGTACATAGGATTAAATTGCATTAATTCATGACTGGCAAATTCATATTAACTGTGTATACTCGTATATCAACTTCTGTTAACATTAATTGTTCTTCTTGCGAATTTCGAGAGGTATAGTTATGTTTTTTTACTTATAAACTTCAAAGTCAAAATCCCAAGGATTTCTACACATAAAATCCTCAAAAGCTCAAGTTGAATGTAGTGTTATTTCTTTTAACATTAAAGCCTATTGAACTTAATATTATTCACAATATTTCATTAATCTTTTGACTCTTTGTTTAAGCGCTGAAAAACTATCATGTGTGTTGAACTGCTTTTTAATAAACCAGTTATGGATTTATCTGTAAATTACAATCATAGTTGACCTATTTAAATTGATAGTTGGACAATAGTTTTACAGCTCTACTTTGTATATATAAACTCTTTGCAGTCTCTTGCTTCTGATTTGTTTTTTTTTTCTTTCTTTTTGTTTTTGTGTTCTATATGATTAATGCTTTTAAAACGTAGTCTTTTTTGTTTGTTTAAAGATAGTTAAATGCAAAAAAAAAAAAGTATAATATTCATAGTTAATTCTTCAAAAAGATTTCTTCATTATAATATACAGAATACTTAATCCCTGCAAAATTGAAAAATTTATAAGAAAAAAATTGGAAACGTCTCCAAGTCTGCGAGGTGTACACTAAACGTACTACACTAAACTACAGAATTCTTGTTTCAAGTACAGTGGCATTACTTAAATTAATGAGTAAGAGTTTTAGAGTTAAAATTGGATTGGATTTAGATAAGTCTTTAAATTTCCGCCTGCTGACCAACAACCGTAAAATAGCTCGTAATTTTGCGATTTGTCTTTGATTTGCCAGTGTCCAAAACTGATGAACCGCTAGACAAAGCATTTTCCTTCTCCGGGGTAGTCTCATCTTCATCCACTTTGGCCGGTTCTACTTGCATGGAAACCGTCACCGAAACTTGAGCACAACCAGCGCCTGCATCAGCTGGTAATTCAACCACATTGAGTTTACTTTCCGGCTCCGAAATGCCAGTGGACTCCTCGTTTATTGTGCTGAGACTGCGCTTCAGCTCATCCAACAGCTTCTCCTGTGCTGCAATCTTTTCCTGCAGTTTCTCGCGGCGCGGGCGACGCGTAACGGGCTTTGCCGTATTCGCCTCTTCTACCTGCTTCGTCTTCTGCTTCTCCCCATGCTCGCGCTGCTGATGACGCTGCAAATTTACGCGTGAGGAATAGCCACGCTGGCACTCAGCACAGCTAAAGGGTTTCTCGCCTAAAATTGAGAGAAAGAGTAGTTAATATTAAACCAGTTCAAATAAGAGGTAGTAAGACACTCACCTGTGTGCCGGCGCATATGCACGCGCATATCGATTTTGCGTGAGAAACGCTTGTCACAGAGTTCACATTGGATGGGCTTATCTCCAAGATGCGTACGTCGATGCACGACAAGATTCTGCCGGGCACGAAAGGCCTTGCCGCATAGATCACAGCTGTAGGGCTTTTCTCCGGTATGGACACGCACATGTATGGCCAAATCGGAGCTACGCACGAATCCTTTGCCGCAACGATCGCATTTGTAGCGTCTATCGTTTTTATGATGACGCATATGGAGGGACATATCCTGTTTAGTCGCAAGTGGCAGACCACACAGGTCACACTTGTATGCTTTTTCGGTGCGATGACGCAACTGGTGCTCGGCGAGACGCATCTTCAAGCGAAACGCGCGTCCACACTGGCCGCAAACGTGCGGCTTTTCGCCTGTGTGCAAGCGCAGATGATCTTGGAGTCGCGAGAAACGCTTAAATGTTTTGCTGCAAAAGTTGCAGGTGTGTGTTGTACCACCACCATTGCGTTGTGATTCTTCAGAGGATTCACGCTTAATGCTACCCGCTGCATGACTCTCATCTGTGGAGCTATTGAATGGTGTCTCCACGTCTGCATCTGGGTCCTTATCGTCTTCCAGCTGCTCCTCTTCATCGTCGTCATCTTCTTCATCTTTCACATCCACCACATAGTCTACGTAGTTGCGTGCCTTTCGTGCGCGTCGTGGTTCAAGTTCTTCTTTGATCTCTGGCTGTTGCGGTTCCAGCTCCTTCTTTTTATTTTCCTTCCCTGTCTTTTTCTGGTTCAGCAGTGGCTCCTCGTCCTTTTTCTTGTCTTTATTCTCCTCCCCCTGCTGCGGTTTCTTTATTGTTTTTTTTCCAAGCTCTTCCTGTTGCTCAACTTTCTCCTTCTCTTTTTGTTCCAAGCACACTTCCTTTTCCTCCTGCGGCTTTAGCTTTTTCGCCATTTTATTGTGTTCCTCATTCACTTTCTCCTCATTACGTTTAAGATTCTTATCCTTCCCCTCCACCAAGTCCACTTCCTGTTTTTTTTCTTTTTCCTTATTTTTTAGCTTCTCCTTTTTCTTCTCTTCCTTCTGCTTCGGTGCCTTACGGGCTCTTTTCGCTTTACCGTTGCTGGTCTGCGTTTGCGCTTGTGCTTCTAACTGTTTTTCTTCATTCGTTTCCTTTTCAGTCACTTCTTCCTTTTTACGCTTGCGACCGCCCCGCTTGGCCACTGGCAGCTTTATAATCATTTTGTCCACCTGTGGCTGCGTGCGCTCTGCTGTTATTTCTGCCACCATAGCGGTTATCATTGCGAGATCATCGTTATCAGCTGTTTCCTTCTCCGGCGGAGGAGTTTCCGGCAGCTCCACTTCCGGCACCTGCACCATCTGTCCCAGTGGTTCACAGGGTATGCTTACCATTGGCTCGCTGGGCTCCTCTTTGGGCACAAGAAGCTTAAATATTCCATGCTGGACGCTCAGATGAAGCTGCAACTCCTCGCTTCGCTCAAAAGATGCAGCGCAGGCGCCACAGCGCAGTTCAGTTGTTGCCTCTGCCCCTAGCAGCAGCAGCAGCTGCGCGCAGCACTTGAAGTCGGCCAGTTTGACGCCAACGCTAAGCTCTAATGGCGCCTCCAGCTTCACTTGGTCCCCTTTGCTCTCTCGCTCTGTCTCCCCCGGCCCAACACTGTGCTCTCTTTGCCAGTGTTCGGAGAGAGACTCTGCGTCGCCGTAAAGCAGCGCGCAACTGACGCATCTGTAAATAAAACGATGCGCCTTCTCATCCGCGTATATTTGTGCTGCGACAAGGGGTGAGGGTGAAAAAGCTGGTGCGGGTGCGGGAATTGTTACGGCTACGGGGCTGTTTTTGCGTTTGTTTTTGTTTCGCTGATTTTTGTTATTATTTTTATTGTTTACGCTGCCGGGTGGACGCCCACGCGGCTTGCGCTGCTGCTGCTTCACTGCCAGCGTTGGTGGCTGATTCTGCTGCTGCTGCTGCTGCTGCGGTAGCAGCAGTGGCGTCGTTTCTTTACCATTACTGACCTGCGACGACTTTGCTGCTGCAGCCGCTGCCTTCATATCATCCAAGCGTATGCGCTGCGCCTCCAGCTCGGCCTCATCCTCACTATCAATTTGTAGAACAACTTCATCGTCCGCATCATCTAATAATATATCTTCCTCTTCCATGTCCAGCTCAGACTCAGAATCCTCATCCGAATCAGATTCTGTTGCGTCGTCTGTTGCGCAGCGCAGCGACGCAGCTGCGACTGCGGCTTCTCCATTATGCTGTATATTTTTTGTTGTTGTTGGTGCTGCGCTGCCGCCGCTGCTCAGCTTAAGCGCTGTCGGCATCGGCATATTTGTCATTTTAAGCATATCACAATACAAAGAAATTGTTGCTTGCGTTTTTTTTTTAATTAATTATTCGTTTTTGTCTTTTTATTATAATTATAATTATTTTTTTGCTTTGCCCAGCACAAACTACGCGCACAACAAAACTAAATCCACTGACGCCGCTGGCAGATTTTTTTAATGCCCTTGCTCTCTCTCGTGCGCTGCTTCTCTCTTTGCGTCTCTTTTGTTCTTTGAGCGCGCGATATTGCCAGACTGCGATAATGTGCGTGACATGCTTCTGCTGCCAAACAAAAACAGTTTAGATCATGTAAGGTGGCAACACTATCACTGTTACACAGCATGTTAATGGCAAATATGTTACGCTGATCAACTACCATTTCACAGCACTGGTTAGTGTCGATAAAAATAAACAGCTGACCTAATGATCAATCGATTTTATGACGCTTAAGACCCAAAGTTGTTGATCTGTTGACTTTTTGATAATCTAACGGAAATGTAAACACATTTAAACGTCTTCTGCTGCTACTGCTGCCTGTGCATTGCCCCATCTAATGTCCTTTTGATAGATATTTCTGGCACTGGCGCACGGCCAAAATAACATTTTGCTTATGCGACTCACGCGTTCAATTGGCACGTTTTAAGCGTTGCCTCCAGTGCATCTTTTGGTGTTATTTTTCTTCGTTTTGTGCGGGCCTCCGTCTTGCTCGAGTTTTCTTCTCTTCTCCTTCTCATTTTTTTTTTTTTTTGTGCACTGCTTCGTGGTTAACCGTTATGCGCCACACCAACACACACACATAAAATATCAGCCATTGGTGTAAATATACTTTTTACACAGTATACCCATTAAAAATGCTTTAAAAAAGGGTATATTACATTGTGGAAAAAGTCTGTAAAGTATAATAAATACCAAAAATATTATTGTTCTTTAAATGAAAAGATAACGTATACATGTTTATTTGAATTTCTAGATAATACTTAAATAAATCAATTATAACTGAAAACAAATAAGGCTACGAGATTAAATTAAAAATTATTATTTATTAATATCTTAATCAAAAAAAATTATAGATAGGCTTTAATATAAATAATTAACTTAAGGTTAATTTGTAGAATAAATTACGAATCAAAATTATTGAAAAATGTTTATAGGAATATTTAAATCTTAGAAAAAATGTTTTAAAAATAAATTATAATATTTTTATTTCTTTTATAAAAATAATCTATTTTTATCCTGTAAACTTTTTGTTGAGAGTGTAGTGAGGGCTAAAGAACCGGCTACAGAGTATCATGTAGGCGAGCAATCCCAACCAGAGAAGTTTTACTTGTTTTAACAAACAAACTCCATGTGTACATTGTTTGGCCGCATTTCGTTACGGCGGGCAACATGTGCAAAAGTCAATTTGAAAATTGCCGCAGAGACTCAGCCTCGGCGTCCCCCACTTTGAAGACCCCCTTTTGAATACCCTCTCTTCGTAGGCTAAACTGGTACTTTGTGGTCCACTTTTCATTGGCTTCCCACGCACATAAACAACAGGCGACGCACTCTGCCTATAGGCGTATACACGCCCCCCTCCCACCTGCCTCACGTCCATTCCACAATCAGTGGCAAGTTGTTTATATTGTTTTTAATAACATTCAACGCAGTGGCAACATGTGTGCCTCATGCAACGCATAAATAACGAGTACAACGAGTACGAGGAAGAGTAAGAGAACTGTAGTCACTTTATCTATGCGCCAAAATTACTCAAATATTTTTAATAAACTTCTACAGAAAAACCTACAATTTCAATAATTAAGAGAGTACTCAGCTGAGATATCAATATTATTTAACATTTATTTTTTATAGATTCCTCTTCCATTCTTTACCATTTTATATTAAGAAATTAAATCCAAATTCCTGTAATTATATTGTAATCAATTTAACAGTCGGGTATACATTTAATTTTTTGTTATTACTTTGTACGAAATGTAAAAAAAAACAATATAGATGCTTCTAAACTTACAAACAATTGGGAGGAATTGATTTTTAAAAACGAGGACACACTTGGCTCACTTTAATTTTTCGACTTTAAATT
Source organism: Drosophila repletoides (assembly GCA_018150835.1). Lineage (NCBI taxonomy): Eukaryota > Metazoa > Arthropoda > Insecta > Diptera > Drosophilidae > Drosophila > Drosophila repletoides. The sequence continues at coordinate 2,890,334 of JAECWQ010000231.1, forward strand.
TTTTATAATTTTCCTCTTAAACTCTAAAATGCATTTTAGATCTGTGAAACGAAAATAGCATTTCAGAACGAAATGGAAATGTTTTAGAAATCATACTGGAATTATTTATATCCTCTGTTAAAGCTTACTAACTTTATTCAGTAGCACTTATAAAGTTTAACTAATAAGGAAAACTACCTTCGGCGCGCTGAAGATTACAGATTCGATAATACCTTGAGAAGAAGTTTTCCATACAACATTTCAATATTTGTATTTGATATAGTTGTCCGACCCGGCCAGTTCCAACATATGTGCTGAATGCGTCATAAAAAATACTTCATACAAATTTCATTTACATAGCTGAAAAGCTGAGGCTAGTGTGCATATAAACAGACGGACATAACAATATCGACTCGCCTGATCAATAATTTGTATACTTCATGAGGTCGGAGATGCCTACTTCAATGGATTACACATTTCGTAACAGAGTTATAAAAAGAGATTCTCTTTACAAATCGAAAGGTTGGACATATTTGCCGAATTCCGTCTATTCATCCTTTTACAGAAAGTTAATAAAGTCTTTCAAGCCATAGGAATATGAGAAGCCAAATTAGATAGATAATTAGTGTTTAGCTCACATACGAGTATCATTAGAAATGCTGATAATAAAAATTCTTCACAGGAAACTTCGAATAGTAGATAATATTAAGGAGAGTAAGTAGATAAATGTTTTGGCATTGTTAACGTAAAGTTAAATTAAGTTTTCATTTTCATTTTGTGCTCGTGATTTTCTCATATTTCTAGAGAGACTGTGGACGCTTTGTGCGGGCGTCTTTATGTCGGCGGGTTGGCCAAAAACTGAAAGAAAGGCACGGGAAATGAAATATTTGCGAACAAATAGACACACTTATTACATTTCTTGTCCTGGCAGCTCCTGTTCTTACTCCTGGATCCGCTCATGCTTCTGTTCCGCCCCGTCCTCCTGCTCCAGTCCTAATGTTGTTGTTGGATGCTTTTGGCGCGTGTTCACTGGCTCTTGCGATGTCTTCATGTTTGTCTGTTTTGTCCTTTTTATTGTTGTTGTGCCTTTAACTGACATGCCGCAATTTTTCTTCATTTTTTCCTGACCTCCCCATCCACCCAGCTCATGCGAAATGTAGGTGGCAGGCCCAAGATCCCTGAGATGGATGGGTTACTTTCCTAATAATTTAGCAGTTAGTTTTAATGCGCTACGCTAACAAAACAGGAGGTACAACTTGATAACTAGTGAGTAGAATTACCAAATGGGATAAGACGGTAAACAGTGGTCTTCTCCCACAACAACCACCAAAAAACAACAGAAATTAAATATTACTATATTAAAGAGGATTAATTTGTTTTGTTCAAATGGAATAGGCAATTTGAAAACTAGCAAATATAGTATTGTTTCACCTTCTCTACAGGTTTTATGTCTTAGGTAGGTAATATAAAATCCCTCACAATCGAGCCCAGTAGCATGCCCTGCCCAACGTGTACCTAATCATTTTGCTTGTTTTTCAACAAAAGAAAAGAACAACATTGCAATTTTCACACAACATGTGTTCTGGAAATAGGTTTGGACGTAGCCCAATAAGAAAAAAATATATATATATACAAACATATAAACTCGTATATTTGCAAGAACATACCTTGAAAACAAGTTTAATTAGTTAAGAGAGGGGAATAGGAAATGGCGTAAACCGGTGTAAACCGAAACCCTTGCAGACGCATAAACTTTCGGAGGGGGATTTTGTGAAGTGTTTGACATGGATCAGACTCCAAGGGGAGGCATAGGTCGCAGTTAGCGCCTAACGGATAATACTCCAGACATTGTCTGACAGCCACAACTTCAAATTTAAAGTTCGGTATTTTCTCTGTGGAGAACTCTGTAGTCATAATAATGTTTCAAGGCCGACGTGGAGGCAATCGGGAGCCGAGGAGGCACACCAACATTGGGGAGAAATTTAAACGGCAATTTGGTGCCGTGTTTACCAACCCCAAGGACAAAGGACACGGGACAAAGACTAAGAGGCGTACGGCAACAGCATCCAAAAAACTGTGGCCTGTACAGTTTTATTTTTCCTTCTTCTTTGGGAGGTGGAGCCGGAGAGTCAACTGCTTACGTGTTTGGCAAGTAACCCCAGACTAAGGGAGGGGTGTACTGTTATTCTTGGTTTTTCGTCCTGCGTACGCCTGGCAGGCATGTCACCCGTCGCCCATCGTCCTGGGCACGTCATTTTTGGCTGCCAACGTTTGTACGAATATTCTGTCTTCTTCCATTCTTTTTGGGATTTTTCGGTTGCTTCGTTGGTTTTTTGGCGCCCAAATCCACAAAACGCATAGCCCGATTCGGTACGGTACAGCCCCCAACATAAAGTGTGTTTAACTTTTTCGTGTACGCCCCAATATCCTTGGCTTGCCTTAGGTTATGCTTCTTGTAAGCTCCCGCTGCTTCCGTTACTGCTACTGCTTTTAGTCAGTGCTGCCAATTTAGACTTTTTTCCGCATAGATGAAAAACTGTATTCCAAGGAAAACTTATCGTAATCTATATCTGCAGATCTTATTCTCGTATTAAATACATCCTTCTCCTTTCAAGTAATTTGATTATACAAAAGAATGTAGGATTTCCAAGTTGATTCCATACGCTTCGTTTCTTTTTTTTGGCTTTTTTCTTGGTCTATTTGACATCACTGCCTGTAGTTGTAGTTGTGCTGAGCATCCTTGGCATCTTTCATGACCTTTAGCATATTGACTAGTGAGGTTTTTGGTGTCCATTTTTGCTTTTGGCTTATCACTTGGGGCGCATACTTTATGCCCCACGCACTTACTCTTTGCGTCTCTGTATTATTCGTATTCCTCCAGCTTTTTCCTTTACTGCTGCACTTCATTTTATTGTGGCGCTAAGCTGCGCTTGGGGAATTGAAATGCGTATGTCCTCTGGGGGCTTATGGACCCACAGACAGTTCATCAAATGAAGCTTCTAAGTGGCACGGCTCATACCCAGCTCATAATTTAATATTCAATTCATTCAACGCTCCATCCAATTGTAATTTAATATTGAATTCAGCTTTAAAAAGTACACCGCTTTAAGATGGCTGCGATATATTTCATATCATAAATTTCATGCTCCATTTCATAGATATTCGCCAAGAACACATTCAGGCCCATGCCACTCAATTAAAATCAATCGATATAAGTACAAAAGGCAGTTATCGATAGCCGCAATTATCTAAGCAGCCTGTTTCCAAAAGCATAGTTTCTTCTTAATTAATCGATTAGGCGTTATCGATTACTATGCAAAGATCCTTAGATCGTTGCCAGATCTGTCACTTAATCAAGCCATGTCCCTGCATAGTAATTAACAAAAGCCAATTGAAATTACACAAAGACTTAGGCTTTCCCAAAGCTGTTTAACAGACTCTCTTCATATGATTAAACAGACCCACCGGTGACTTTCTCCACTCTTCACCCTCTTCCTCCTTCAAGATCTTCTTCTGACTAATCACAATGAGTTTACATTTTGTCCTGCCCCAAAGAGAAGTGTGTCCTGTGTGCATCATCAATTTAATTTCGTAAGCTTACAAAGCGTTGCATAAAAAATGAGCGTCCTTTCAGGCGGGTGTGAAAATACTCCCGGTACTGCCTCCGGATAATATTCCCCCTGGCTCCATCCGCACACAAAAAGGGTGTGAAACGAAGCATACCGCATTTTCGTATGTTTTTTAAGGCCACGCAGCATGCGGCTAATCTTCAAAATCGTGTTCCACGTCTCCAAACGCTTGCCGCATCAACAGTTTTCCTCAGTTTTTCCTCTCACTCACCTATGGACAGTGGGTATACTGGGTACTTCCCCCAAATGCTATATAATTTTTTGTTGCCTATTGTTAAGGGTTGCACATCTCCGGCCAGAGGCAGTTCTAGTAGCTTTTAGGAAAATGTTGCGATGTTTAAGCATAAAAATTTCATTAATGTCCACCCCCATGAGCAAAACTAAAGCTAGAGTATATAAATTGGGGTAGTGGAATCATCCCAAAGGTACACCAGAAATTGATTTGGTAATTTCAATTGTTTTTTTTAAATTTTTGTATTTTTTTATAGCTCTGCGGAAGCTAGAAAAGTTCAGAGAGCCAGAGTTGAGAGCCAAAGTAAGGAATATAATAGAAAATTTACTGTATTTCAAATTTTTTGTTTTTAAATTTTGACTAGGTATAGTGAATAGGACTAACTGAATTTATATTTTTATTTTGTAAATATTAAATTATAAAGTTTAAGTTTTATCCTAAATTGAAAAGAAATTTCAGAATTCAGAACAGACCTCAATAATATCGCATTTAAAAATGCTGTCTTTGCCGTACTGAAGTTGACATAGATGTTAATGGAATGGTCCTTAAATTTATTTATTTAGACCGATTGTTCCAACAACTATATGATTTAATCGTCAATATGCCTTTAGTAAGCACAGATTCGCACCCAGAACCTTTCATCCAGTTACTTTAAAAAAAAGCAAGACGCCTCTGCACCAAGCTGTTATGCTCAAATTGTTAATTATACTAAGATATCCTGAAAAACAGAAAATTTTCTAAATACCACTTTATTTGTGACTCATCGTTTGTATGGCAGCTATATGATAGTTGATCTTAGTCATTTTTGGTTAGCATTTTTAAAACACATTTCCGGATCAGTGTAGTTTTTTTGAATATATCTTGAGAACTAAAAAAGTTTTGTCAACAAAAACTTTTCAACCTATATATATAATATATAATATATCCCTGAAAGTTTTATCAAGATATCTTGAAAAACAAAAAAGTTGTATCCATACAAGAACCTTTGGTTCGATTGTTCCCATGGCAGCTACAAGATATAGCTCGTTGATCCAAATGGTTCCGTGCTGTCTACAACAAAAATAGGGCGCCAAACCAAATGCACTCACCTCACACAAATGGTCAAAAACTAAGAAACAAGCTTCTATAGAAACAGAATGAAAGACGGACAGACAGAAGGACGGACATACCTATATCGATACGTCTCATCCTAATCAATTAAATATATTTTTGTTTGGTCTCGCGATGATGTCTCCTTCACTTTTTATGACAAAGTGATAATAAACAATATGGAAATAAATTAATATTTAAAAAAATATGATTTCAAATTTCAGATCGTGCCAATCATAGTGATGCCACGATTGAGGTCTGCCGTCACTGCCCGCCCGACTATGAGGCCGAGTCGCTGCCTTCGTATACGATTGTCTCGGGTCTGCCGACCTATGATGATGCACTAGAAGAGTTCCGCAAGGCGGGCATTATATTAACTCCAACTATAGTGCCAGTTATTAAGATCTTTGAGAGCATCACAAATGAGGCGGGCATTGCCAAGGAGCCAGCCGTGGCTTACAGTCTGGTAGAAACGGGGTCGGGGACGGGGACCCAAGGAACAACCAACGATTCGAATGGGGATAATATTTCTCTTAGTTCGATTACCTGCAATTGTGGCGGGTCCCCACCAACTGCCCTACCTACTTACAGCGCTGCTATGGTGGCTGCTGGCGCTACCGGCTCACCACTCAGTTCTCAGGTGATTGAGCTATCTCCGGAGCATTTAGCTTCCCTCTCCCAGAAGCGACTATCTCTGCAGATCTCATTCAACAATTCGCTGCGCCGCCGCTCCCGCTCCCGTTCCACGCTCCGTAATCATTTGTTACGCTCCCGCGCTGTGGGGAACACTGCCGGTTTGGGTCCCTTGGAGGCAAGTATGATTTCTCCAGCAGCTGCAACAAATGCTCCTCCGCAGATGTCTGTGCCTCGAGATAGCCATGTGCTGCCACCAATCCATCGATCTTCGTCAACTGTTTCGCTCTCAAATGAACGACAATTGCTGGATCAGCGCCTACGGCATTTGCATCATCGCGGCTCCTTGTATTGAGGAACGGTCCAAATGCCGAAAAACTCCTAATATTTTCAATTACTTAACTTTTAGTTATATAAACATTTTTTTTTTTTTGTGAACATTTATTCCGTGTAAACTGTTAGCTGTAAGCGAAAACAACAACAACAACAACAACAAACTGCTCTATATAATAATAAAGTGTTTATGTCAATGAAGTTTCCAATTTATCACATTTCTTGCGCCCTAACGTAGACAAATTGATGGACAATGCAGCGTTCCTGGTTTTAACTTCTGTCAAATTACGCTGTTCAACATCAATTCCTTTATACTAGAGTCAAATTTATATTTATATACACAGTCTAGTCTAAGATTAAAGCTTTTTGATTAAATAGTAATGGTATTAAATATTATTTTTAGGTAAGTTTCCTGGCTTCCTTATTCCATATTAAAGTCTACAAAATTTACAGTTATGCATAAAACATGTCAAATTCAATTAAATCGTGATTCAAAAAGAACATTGCATACTTATATGGAATTAGTTTGAAGATTGGTTTTTCGAGAATATGATGTATAGAAATTTTAAAGGTTGAGAGCTGACTCCTCACTATTAGTGAATTATGTTATAAGACATAATTAAAGACTTTCTAAAAAACAGAATTGCTAGCGAATTCTGAAAGCAAGTTTGGTATTTAAGCGGTTAAAACCAGTTCCAGTTCAACCAGGAGAAAATGGGAACCCAAGTTTTTCGAATGAAGGAAAGCAATGTTTATCGCTTGTCATGGCAACGACTTTTATTTATTTATTCACGCCGGCGACGCAGGAGACGTTGCCCGGAACTGGAGTATCTATTTAACGATGAGCGGCACCACACGCACCGGGCTGGTGCCTACGCCTAAGCGACATATCAAATATGTGAAAAAGGTGAAGGGAAAGATATTTAATCTTGCAGGAACTCAACTAAATTAATTCTTGAACCACAGCGAAAGAACCTTTATGCGGATAATACGCGTATGCCGTTAAAATTTGAAGCGATGGCTATGCCTCTATCGTTGCGTCCCTTTGGAGGACTATTTAATCCCTTTGCCAAAGGCTGCTCGGTGCTGTGTAATCACCCAGCGCCTTCGGCTGTAAAGGATGTCATCAATCAGTTAAAAACATCTCTAGCTATAGAGGGCAAGATTCCCGTACTGGGCGGAAAGGAGAAGAAGGAGGAGCTGCATCAACTGCAGCCACATGAGACGGATAACATACCAGAGGATCTGTTTCGACGCTATGCGGAAACGGACTCGCGACCCATGACACCAACTCCGACTGTGACCAGCATTCACACACGCAACAGTGCTGGATCCTTCTATCGCCGCTGCATAACCCCCGAGTGGGGCAAGCATGAAAATATACAACGGAAGAAGATTATTTTAGATTTGAGGCGTTCGCACTCGCAGGAGACGCTGTACTGGAAACCCAGCTCGGAGCTAACACAAAGCGGCATTGAGGAGGGAAAAAAGCCTAAGAGTGCCGGCGCCAATGAGGAAAAGAAGCCTCGACGGCAGCAGTCCAATGAACAGCGACCGAAATCCTCGCTGGCCACAGCAAATCTGCCCGCAAGTGGAGATTCACACGCTGAACTGGAACCCAAACCTCCCAAGACTTGCATCAATGAGAATGATCTAAGCGATGAGGATGCGCGACGTGGCAAAAAACGCAAGAAGTTAAAACCAGCGCAGGGTGGGAGAGATGAAGTAATCTACACCCTTTGTTAAATCTTTAAATTTTCAGCTTTCTTGCAATTCTCTTTCTAGCCACCACCACATTTCATTTGAGCGAAGATCCAGAGACTCAGGTAGCTGCCTTGGGTCCAGATTCCTTGAATGCCAGCACTAGACCAAGTCTGATACCCAACTCAATAGGTCTTCTGCCGAAAGACAAGCGCGAAATCGAAAGGGAGCCCATATTGCTTAAGGGTAGCTTCCTCACTGACGACGCTTTTCAGGCGCTCAAGACGGATTTAACTGTGGATCTTATAGAGAATACATTTGGTAGATATGTGAGTGATCAACATATATTGCGTCATATCATATCTCAATCAGGGAACAGTTTCATATTTAGCCCACCTGATCGGACAACTACATCATAGAGCTGCCAGAGGAACAATCGTTCAAACAGTTGTTGTAGGGAAAACTTTAACGTTTCAAAAGATATCTTAATGAAAATTAAAAGATTGGTATACTATATATTACAGCTGCTAGCGGTCAAAATAAATAAATTTTTCGACCATTTTTAAATGATTATTCCAGTCTGCAAGGGTATGTGATTTTCGACGAGCCGAAGATAGCATTTACTTATATATATAAATATTAATATCATATTATAAATAATTACACATTTTACATACCAGTATTTTGCCCTACACTTTTTTTTTTAATACTAATCCTAATTATAGGGTTCACTTTTTTGATAAAAATTCAATTGTTAAAGTTTTCAGCTGTTAACTAGAAATAATAATAATATTTTGTTATATGTTCTACGTTCTACTTCCTGTTTGTTATATGTTATCTTCCTACTCAATATTTTTTGTATTCAAACAGGAAAAAAATAAGTTTTTGGAAAATTTGAATTTTTTTGTTAATGAAAACGCTGTAAGGAATGTTTATATAAGTAGTGTGCTCCCACAGTGAGATATTATCCTAATACTATCGACAATAAAAATCTATCGAAAGGAGCAAGCTAACGCAGATCCCCTCTGAATCTTTTGTCCGTACACGCAGCTCAATCGTGCGTTACGAGAAGCTATCAAATACATGCCCAAGACAGTGCACCAAAAGCCCCCGGAGGAGCTAGAGAAGACAACACTCAACTCGAGCTCGAAGATGCCACGTAAATTCTCCAAGTCGGCAACACGTTTTGATGTACCCATGGATCTGTCCATGCTCAAGAGTTTGTATTAGTCTCCACGCAATGTAACTCTGGTAAACCAGAACTGAACTTTAAACTATCCTCGCAGCAATGACACCCTGGAATTATCTAAGCAAATATGTTTGGGTATCCCAACAGCGAAAACAACTGTACAAGCGCGTCTTCCTCAAGTATCTCAGCCGCTGCGAGGAGCCAGAGGGCGAACTGGGTATCGGAGTTGGAAGCGATGAGGCACCCCTCGTGGAGTACAAAGAGCGTTTAATGGTGTGGCGGAGCTTGCCACAAGCTTTGGAAGATGTTCTGGAGTTTCATGGCACCGACGAGAATGTGAAAAATACACTTAATCATTTGGGTTACGAGCGTGATTCGCCGGCAGATTTGGATTTTCGTGCCTGGTGCGGAATAGTTTCATTTGCCGAACGCTTGGCTTTATCGAGTCCCATGTGCAGCGACGAGGATTCTTGTGATGAACTGGAAAAGGCAGATTTTAATAGCATGCAGCAGCTACTGGAACAGTTTGAACTGTCTGAAAAGCTACTCGATATTTTTAAAATTATACGTACCACACACAAAATAAAGAATTAAATTACGCGCACTGCTGATAACGATAACACTTACAGTAAACTTTTTTGCCACTCACAATGGTACGTAGAAAGTAGCAATCAGCTGTTGCTGTGCGCTGTGTAAATATGTGACGTCACGACGTAAATTTGTTTGAAAATATTAAAAATTGTGTTGCGAATTTAAATTTAGCACATTTATTTAAAAAGATAATACAATTTTTTATTTGTTTTTTAATAACATTTTTAGTTACCCCTCTTGACACCCTTGCTTTATTTAAGAGGAGTAAATTATTTGTTTTTTTTGTTTTTTTAAAATTTAATTTAATATAATGTCTTATGTCAATTTTTATTAGTCGACATTACAGAAATAAATTAAATTACATTTTTTTTTTTAACATTTTTACCCTATTCCCGTTGGTTATATATTTCAATAATTATTTTTAATGTTGAATTTCTTATACTATATTGGTTACATTATTTTGAAACGACAAATTCTACGTATGATGACGTAACTGCGCATTAGCACGTCATTTTAGACCCTCGTAATCGCACGTAATCTGTTTTTCTTTCAACCACGATATCGATACTTTTATACTCTACTCACAGTGTCAACTGCTGTTTTTTTTCCTAAATTTTGTATTAATTTAATTAAAGATAAATAACGCTAAATGGCAACATTGGAGGATAAATTACTTGGCGAAAAACTGCAATATTACTGCAGCAGCAGCGAAGGCGAAGATAATGAAGGAGACGACGACGATGGAGAGAAGAGCCGAGCGGGTGGTAGCTCTGGCAAGGGAGCTGCCGGCGGACTAACAATAGATACAAATCCGGATGCGGCGCCACCTGGCGGGTATCGTCAACAAAGCTCGTCGAATACGGGGCCCAAGGGCGTGGTCAAGGATTGGCAGCGTTTCAAGCAATTGGAGGCAGAGCGACGAGAGGAAACGGAGCGTCAGCGTATGGAACTAGCCAAAAAGCTAAGCATGACGACAGCAACAGCTGCCGAGGATGAGGAGCGCAAACGGCAGGAGGAGTTAGACGCCGAGTTCGCAGAGCTGATGAGCGAGGATTTTCTTCAGCAATATCAGAAGCAGCGCATGGCCGAAATGCTGCGTCAAACGGGTCACCATCAGCAATTCGGTAAAGTGGAGCAGTTGTCCACCCACCAGGACTTCCTCTCCTGTATCGAACAGGAGAACAAGCATACTACAATTATTATCCATATCTATGAAAGGGCTGAGCCCGCATGCTCCACCCTAAACAATTGTTTGGACACGCTTGCCACCGAATATCCGTCCATTAAATTTGCCAAAATTTGCAGCTCGGTCGCCGGGATGAGCCGGGACTTTCGCACCAAGGGATTACCCGCTCTGCTCGTTTACAAGGCCCAAGCTCTCATTGGCAACTTCGTACGTTTAACCGATGATCTAAGCGATGATTTCTTCGCCTCCGATGTCGAGAGCTTCCTCATCGAACACGGCATCATAGTCGATAAGGCGCTCTACAACTAAAACTCGTTGTGAACCAGTGGCGTTGTCAGGAATTCTTTTTAAGATATTTTTTCAAATATCTAAAAGTATACAAATATTATGCGTAACTGCGTTACCCCCTATAAATAATTACATCAAATCTCTGGACAATAGTGATAGTGGCTTTCACAACTATTCCCTTCATTCTTCTTGCAATCCCTTCGCCTTTGCCTGCGCACGCCACTGCTGTGAACTTTATAGTTGTATAAATAAAGCTGACCAAAAAATGTGTTCACAATTCAAGCATTTGAGCAGATCGCACTTAATCGTAGGATAAGTTGAAATTGAGTTAGTAAATTAATTGCAATTGTATTTATTTTTTTGTCCATTCAGTAATTAGTTATAGTTACATTATATGTATGATTCTTGAAATCTTACAGTTTTATGTGCAACTTGAATGAGAAAAAAAAGAATGTCAATTTATTTTGTTCATACTACACATAATTTTATACAATATTCTTTATATTCTAAATAAGCCAAATTAAAAAAATATTTTAAAAATGAATTCGAAATGCATTTGCAGCAGATTTGAACTGTTAATTTTTCCTTTGTTTTGTTTCGTCAATCCATCAATTAATCATATAATATAATAAACATAATATTTAGGGGTCAATGAATGTACTTCACTCAAAATCGTACTATGTAAGAGATTTATACAAATACAATATATTATACAGACATACCGTAAAATTATATATATATTTATATAGCTTATAGCCTAACAAAAATGGGCAATATAAAAATTATGTTGATAATAAAAAGGTTTTTTTCTTTTCTAATCAACAAATTGGTGTTGCTTGCTTTCTCCTCTGTTTCTCTCCCACTTCCTTTTAAGATTGTTTTCTCCATACTATGTATGGTAATTTTTGCATTTTTATGATAAATTAAGTCTAGTTTTTTATAAATTCAAGTTTTCTTTTTTGTTTACTTTTGGAACAACAAACACATAAATTGTAGCACAGCGAGTGAATTATATAACTTTTATGGATTTTTCGCACAAATACGCGAAAAGTCTGAAAGTTTCGAAGAGGGAAATGAGCTGGGCAGTGAATTTGTCCTTTCCTTAGGGATTCTTTTCTACAATAACATACCGTTCGTTCAGTTTGGTTTGCTTTACTTAAGTAAATTGGCTTCAACTGGGCAAGTACTTAACTCTTTTCTAATTTAAATTGGGTTTCTTTAATATTTTTGATACTTCTGCACCTTTCTTTTCAAGTGGGTTCGATCGTATTATTGCTCGAGCTGTGCTAGCACTATCCTTTAGTTATATTTATATCTTTTTGGACACACAGACATCAGCTATAAATATATTACAACTTTCATTTCTTTCATTTGAGACTATTAACTAAATGCTATTATTATTTTCATCTATATTTACATGGGCTTTTATAAGTATTCATTTTTCTTTCCTTTTCTTTTTCATTTTGTGTGTTTTTTTTTATTTATTTATTTTTTTTTTTTTTTACCTTGTTTTTTGTACTATTACGTATATAATATTAATGATAATAAAAATATAAAAAAAAAAATAATATTGAGTTACAGTTTCTTGTTTTTAATGTACTTTAATGAATTTTGATTGCTAGGCGAGTCTTTGCTTGAAAAACTTGGAAAACCTATTGTAAAATGTGTTTATAATAATCAATATTCAATTATAAAGTGTGTCGTTGTTCAGGTCAGTTTTGTTTTGACAATGTTTTCGAGTGCTTTTTATAGAGATTCTTGGCTACAAAAAGTTAAACTATAAAAAAAGCGTTTAAATTGTACAAGACATGAACGCAATAGAATTTCAGTTGTTTTTTAGGTTTCTCAAATAAAATTTGGCAATTAGTTGCAATATCTCTTTTTAAACTAAAGAAAATCAGCCTTTTCTTGCTATTCACATATATAAATACACATACATATTTAATAGGGTATACTGTAAACCCGTTTGTAAAATTAAGAAAAAAAAAATATAATATAATTATTATTTAAATATGTTGTTGAAATGTTTATTGAGCCTGCATCGCTTTCCAGCTACCATTGGTGCTGCTGTTACAGCCGAGGCGGTTTGAAGCTCAACGTGGTGCTGCAATCCAGGGTATCCATTTTATCATAATCAATGCTGCCACAATCCGCTATAGAGTTGCGCACCGACGGCGGTTGTTCTGCGCCCGGTAGCAGACCTACCAGCAACAGTGGTTTGTTTAGCGGTGTTGCAGCTGTGCCGCTGGTCAACTGCTCGTTGCTTATACTATTGCTGCTGTTGCTCTGGCTGCCACCAAATTGCTTCTCTTTGTGTCGTCGCAGCGAGGAACGCAGCGGATATTGACGTGGCACATTGATTAGCAGGCGGCGAGTGTTGCTGCTGTTGGGATTGCTGATGATGCTGCTGCTGGGATTGGGTCGGCGTGCTGCATATTGTATGGACTCGGCGCTGTTACTCAAACGGATGTTGCCAACTGTGATATTAGGTGGTTTATTTACAGACATCCACAGGAACGGAGCGGAGCGGGCGGGGAGAGAGAATGAAAAAATAATATTTAGGAATTTTCTTCTTGGTTTATTATAATTTTAATTGTGATTTTCTTTTAGTTGGATGGTTGTTCTTGGTAATTCTGATTGTTGTTGTAGTTGCTGCTGGTGCTGCTGCGGGCGTGTTGGAGCTTTTTTGCTTTCAGACAAAAACAACTTAAAACTACTACACATAAAACATTGAAATTTTTACCATTTTTTTTTTTTTCTGCTTTTTTGGGGTTAGTACACATAAAATGAAACAACAACAATTACAACATATATATGTATGTATGTATAGATATATATGGGTTATGTATACAAGTGTATGTCTGGCATGTGTGAGAGAGTGTGACTTTTTTACAAACAATCAAAAAGCCACTAAAATTGTATTAAATAAATAAAATTATTTATTGAATTACACATATAAAAACTAACTCAAATTCGAAAAAGTTTCACACATAAAATAAGTTTAAAAAATCATCTTTAAAATATTATTTTAAGCGCACTTCTTCTATAGACAACTACATAAAATATTATAACATTTTTATAATTATAAATATAAATAAATATTATTAAAATTAGAAATACTTAACACTCGTTAGAAAAAATAAATGTATATGAAATCAACTTGTTTATCGTGCAACTAACTAACTACTTATTCGAGTTCTTGAAAATTAATTTTTTTCAAATTGAAATATTTCAATTAAATTTCAAAACTGAGTGGGCAGGTTTTTCAGATATTGCATCTTTTTTTTATGTTTTTCCTTTCAGCGACTATTTAGCGAGGGTAGTGCTTGACCCATCAAATTTTAGAGAACTTTGGAAAAAATCAATGTAATTGGTTATACATTTACTATTGGCCAAATGAAAAAATTAGTGAAAAATCATAAATATATGAAATAAATTCTGTCTTTCAAATTCTGAATACTTCGTAGCAAGTTTGAACTTCTTTGATATTTATATATATATATATATATATATATATATATATATATATTAATATTTATGGAAACTCCTTTTCAAAATTCGGGCAAGTTGTTATCCTATACTAAGATATGAAATAAATTGCCTTAAATAAAAGTATATTGCATAACACTAGAAATGGGTAATGTCAAAGAAGAGAGAGGAATTCGAAATTTTCATTAGTTCTTAAAACCAATTCGATTCGATGATAAACACAAAATGAAATATACAAAAGCATAAATTAAATTAAATAAATTAGGACATTCATGATGATGCTTGAATAAATTATAAGAAAGCGCTCAGAGCTCGCTGAATTTTTCTTATTTTTTTATGTTAGTTGCAAGTCAGGTCAATAGGTCAAAATGCAGTCGGAAATGGACAACACAGGACATTCCATTTTGCTTTTTTGTTTTTAGTTTATATGAGTATACAAATGATTAAAAGAAAGTTTTTAAAACAAAAAATCCAAAACATTAAAAATGACTGTGACAAGGTTGTTGTTGCTGTTGTTATTGTTGCTGCTGTTGTTGCTGTTGTTACTGCTGTTGTTGTTGTTGTTGTTGTTGTTGTTGCGCTGCTGTGCTTCAAACGCCTGGTAAAGCGTTGATGCAGCTGAAGCATTGCTGCTGAGACGCTGACGTCGCTGATGCAGCTGCTGTTGCTGTTGCTGCTGATGTTGTCGCTGCTGCATTAGAGGCGTCGAATGCCGTAACAGCAGCGACGTTGGCTGAACATGTTGCTGCAGTTCGTTTGCCTGCAAAGTGTGCAACAGACGCCCATCCAGCGAATCACAGTCGCTGTCTGAGTTTGTGTTGCCGCTGTCAACACAAGCAGCAACAGCAACAGCAGCAGCTGCTGCTGCCGCAGGCAAGCAATGTGTGGAATAATAGCAAGAATTGTTGAGCGTTTCGTGTAGATAAATGCTGCGAGCTTGCTGCAACATATTATTGCTGCTGCTGCTGCGACTGCATTTATTATTATTGTTGTTGTTGTTGTTGTTGTTAGCATGTGTTTTGTTGGTGAGTTGGTGATTGTTGTTGTAGGTTAGTTGGTAACTACCCGAATTTGCGTCGAGCGGCAGACGACGCTGTTGCTGCTGTTGCGGCGGTCTCAACAGACCCTTGGAATGTATATGTTGCTGTTGCTGCTGCTGTTCTTGCTGCTGACGACTGTAGCTGTCCTCCGTATCCATCATGTCATCCTCCAGCTGCTGCTCCTGCTCCAGTTCCCTTTCCCGCTGCTGTCGGCGATAAAAGTGATAAAGCAGCGCCGCTTGGCTGCGCTCAGCCTCAATGCCCGCTGCGCCGCTGGCAGCAACAGTTTGCCGCATATCACGTGTGCTGCCGCCGCCTAAGTAACCAGCAGCGGCAGCAGCTGCTGCTGCTAAGCAGCAATTGCTGCAGGTGTCGGCCGGCAGTTGCAGCGAGACCACCGCGTCCCTGGGCCCCAGGAACCACTCGGACCGGGTGCGCATCCTTGCGGTTTGCCGTTCATGAACCTAACACATTTTTTTTTTTTTTTTTGTTTTATATATTTGATAATTGTTTATGTTTTTATTGTTGTCGTGTGTCGTCGTTGTTGTTGTAGTTGTTGTGATGTGTAGTTGTTGTTGTTTTTTTTTTTTTGTTTGGGGAAGACGGGGATTCGAAAATTTCGCATTAGAGTTTTGGCAATTTGAAATTTTAAGTTTCTATTTGTTTTCAATTTTAAATTTCTTTTTAAGACTTTAAATTTCATTAAATTATATAACTTACAAAGCAAAATGTAAAGAAATTATAAAAATAAAAGAGTTGTTAACAATAGAAAATATATGTATAATTATTTACATGTTTATTTCAAGGCAGCAGCGCAGCGGAAAAAGTGCATACAACATAATAAGAGTATTCAAGAAGAATAATAAAAAAAAAACATTAACTATGAAAATTCTAACATTTATAATGAAATAAAATAAAACACAAATATCATTAGGGGTATTCACAGTGGCAGCTTTTAAATTCTTTCTAGACAAGCTAATTAATTTGAAAAATTAAAAAGAAAAGCGATCTAAGCTATTAAAACTAATTTTGGTATAATCAAATATTTTGAATGGCAAGGTATAGAAACATATATAAATTGTTAATATATATATATATATATATATATATTTATTTCCACTAAATTACAACAGTGAACACCCTTAATGATAGAAGCACAATAAAACAATTTTAGCATAGTCAAAATATCTAAGCAAAGTTTTTGTTAATAACAATAAAAACAGCCAACAAGCAATTGATAATTATTAAAAAATAAAATAAAATGTATATGATATAATCTGAGTAAATTGCATATGCAATTGAGAGTGTGTGTGTGTGTGTGTGCGTGTGTTGAGCAAGACTAAAAACAAGACAAGGATACAAGATAGAGATACAGATACAAGTGACAGATACAGATACAGATACAAATGCAAAGACACAAAGAGACGAGCACAAGCTACTAAAGAAAAATAAATAAAGTGTTGTGTTAATTAAGGCTACGGCAAGACGACAACAAACAAAACTACAAATTAACAATAAACAATTATAAATAAACAATACAATTGCGTGACTTAAACATAAGCTTAGACCATAAATTAAATAGCTAAAACAAATGTCGATTGTGCAGATTGTTGTTTGTTTTTGTTTTCGTTGTATTTTTATTTCTCTTTGGTTTATGTTTAAATGATAAGATATAATAAAAAATAATACTATATAAGTTTATTTGCTTTCGATTCAGTATTAAGCTCTTTATCTAAGTAAATGAACGAATCAGATGATATATGTACAACTTTCAGAGGTGTAAGATACTCGTACTTTTATTCTCATTCAAATTTTAAATATATACATTTCATGAACAAATTAAATTAATTTTTTATATTTTTTTATTCTTGCCAATATTTTAAATACGCTAATAAATCAATATACGCATTTTTTTTTTGTGTCTGTTGATTTTTTTTTTTTTTTTTAGTTTTTTTTATTAGTTAATAGAACGAAATTAAAAATAAAATTCTGTTTATCTTCTTCCCTTTTAAAGTATGGCTAAATGTTAAGTTAACATACGGCAAAATAAATAAAAATATTAATTAATTTAAAAAATAATGCATGTGTTACTTTTTGTTGTTTCCTTTTTTGTTTTTTTTTTTTTTATACAGTTGTGTGGGTAGTATTTTGTACTTTTATAGGGTAGTTTCCCCATGAATTTTCTGGGATTTTAGTGCCAGATTTGCTTATAAATAAAACTTATAGGGTACAAATGGTGTTGTTCTTGTTTCATGTGTGTTTTTGTGTGTGTAAGTAGTTGTTGTTGTTGTTGCAGGCGCAGCTTTAGTAAGATATATGTATAAAAAATATATAACAAAATACAAAAACTAGAGTAAAAGGAGCAAAACGTTCAAAAACAATTTTAAAATTATAGGTATTCAAAAAATTCAGTCAGTGTTTAGTGACAGATAAAGAGAGAGGGGAGGATAGAGCTTGGCAGGGGGCTAGCAGCTGTCCAAATAATAATTTAAGATAACAAAAAAAAAAAAAAAAAAAAAAAAAAACAGTTCAAATTATAAAAAGTAAATAAACAAATACAAAGCGTTATATATTAAAAAAATAAAATAAAATAGAATACAAATCAAAAGTTAAAATATTAAATTATAAAATTAAATCAAGAAAATAACTTAAAAACTATAAAAAAAAAAAAACTATATTGAAATTCGCTTGCTCAAACCTGCAAAAAGGAGACAAAACTTAAAATTATATCCAGTTAGCGGGATTAGGGGACGGGTAAGAGGGTAAATCGGGTTGTGTAGGGCTTGGCTGGGGTTGCCCCGCATTTTAAACGGATATTCTTGAGCCGTGCCAGAACTTATGCCTCACCTGTGGCAAATACGAGAGACTTTTGGTGCTCTCCGCATAGCGATTAACGGCGCGCAGCTCCTCCATGGTCATGCCACCAGAGTTGCCCCCTCCATTGTTGCCGCCAGAGTTGCCAACCCCATTGGAGCCCGTTGCGGGGCCACCAGAGTTCGAGCTGCAGGAGCTGCTGTGACGTATGCCGCGATTGCAGCGGCTGCAAGTGCGCTGCTGCTGCTTCAGTTTTCCTGTTGTGATTGTTGTTACTGCTGATGCGAAGGTTGCTGTTGTTGGTGCTGCTGCAGTAGCAGCAGCAACAGTTGCTGCTCTTTCGCCGCTGCCGTCTAGACTTTTAGTGCCGCTACGCAAACGCCGCTGATGATGGCTGCTGGCCAGCGGTTTCTTTTTGTTTTGGCGATAGCGACGCTTCACTGTAGTCAGTTCGTCATCCTCATCATCTTCTTCATCTTCATAATCGTCCTGCGAGTTGTTTGTTGTGCAGAACAGCAACTGTTGCTGCTGTGGCTGCTGCTGCTGTTGGCGCTGTTTGTAGCGCTGCAGGCCGCGCAACTGCGGCTGTGACGGCGCAATGCTGCTCAACTCCAATTCGGCGGCAAAGTCATGTGCCAGCTCCTCATGTTCCTCATCATCATCATAGTCATAATCTGTGGTATTCCCGTTTCCAGTCCCATTGCCACTGCGCTTGGCTGGCAGCGGGGAGCTGGTCATAGCAAAGATTCCAGGACCCTCCAGGGATACCGAGAGTCTAGCACAGCTCTCAATAAAGGAGTGCTCAGGTGAGACGCCCAAAGAAAGCACACTGTTCTCCAGCGCCGAACTGGAGCTGGTCAGCAAAGCGGGCGTCGAACGCGATTCCTCCTGGGCCACTGCATTTTATACCATATTATGTTTCAATAGATCGTAGATTGTAGTACATTGTTCGTAGCGTAGTTCGTGCGATTTATTTTTGTATGAGGTATGAAATAGACATAAATTATGTAGACATATAATTTGTTTTTCTTTTTGTTTTATAGAAGCTGAAGCAATTGTGCAATGAGATATATATATATACATAAAAATATATATATATATATATATATATATATATATACATACATATAGATTTATCATATATATATGTAGATAGAGAAAGAGAAAGTGAGAATGAGGAGGGTAAGCAGTGTGTAAAGAAGTTATCCCACAAGCATAGAAGCCCCCAAATAATAATAATAAAAAAACCCCTTAAGAACTAAGCACATAAAAAGATCCCAATATGCAAATAGAACATAGATTGATAGGTAGCATAATTATTTTTTAAAGGTTTAAGGTGCTAAATTTAAGAAATATATTTTGGAACTCACGTAAGCCCCAACGCTCGCATTGGCACTGCAACCAGGTCTTCTCGGCCTCCAAAGAATGTTGTACTAGACAAGGGAAGAGGAAAGAGGAAAGATGTAATTGTTGTTCCCTTTTGCTACAATTTGCAATAGCTTTGTTGGTATAAATCATTGTTTACTTTTCAAATATTTAATTGCTTATAAGAACTAAAGTCTTTGACTTTATTAAAAAACACAACAAAAGACTGCAAATAAATATTGTCATGAGCCACTCATTTTCCAAAGATAAGATAAAAAAAGCAAACGTTTGATGTACGAAAAGATAAAAGATATCAAAATATACTGCTCATAATGCTTTCAAAAACTGTCAATAACGCTGAGATTATCCAATTCTCATTACTATCCAGTAAAATTTCTGTTGAAAACTTATGCCAAACTATCTATAACCGAACAATATTAATTTCTAAGCACAAAAATTACTTTATCCATAATATATTTTATTTTTATGATATTCTCCTCTATCCGTTTCTATGCAAACTAGTAGCTCAGTTTATCTTAATAAAATTTACATATAAAAAAATATATTATTTATTTATATATTTATTTATATATAAAAATTACATTTATAGAGAAAATGAGACTCCTAAACGCCGAAAATTTTTAATAACGGTTTACTATATCATATTGCTGCCATAGGACGGATCAATTAAAATAAGTCAACAGGTTTCAAATAGTTATTCTAGTATTGCCAGTGTATCTAATCTTCGGCTCGCCGGATATATATTAATTGTTATATATTTTCTTAATTTCTAGATAACACTTTTGTCTAATTTATTCTTATTCTTTTTCATATTAGGCTTTCCTGTAAGTTCCCCATATTCTTTAACATTTTTTATAACTGTCTACTTAGTTTATTTATCACTTAGATAGCTTCTACAATAACTTATACGTTTCTTTAATTATTTAATTCTTTAACAATAATATTTAAAAATAAACTCTTTTCCTCCCCCTTTTTTAGAATTCTCTTTTATATATATTTACATTCTCCTACCCACTTTGGATTTTTCCAGCAGTTTTGGTTAGCACTGTATACTTACATGCATATTTCTGTTGCGCCAATTTGCCGCGTGGCGGTGGCGGATATTGAAAACTGCAGATCCATTCGTCCTGGACCTTTAGTATGCGTCCCGTGACACGAGCGTAGTACTCATAGTTGTCACGCCCAAAGATATCGTGTGTGGCAAACTTATCAATAATATGCTGCATGATTTTAGTAGCAACCTAAAGTGAAAAGGAAAACAATTGATATATTATGAATAGTTAGGTTAAGTTATTTTTGAGCTTACCTTAAACTTTAGCACATCCTCCATTCGAGCGGTTTTGCCATCGCTGACACAAGACTGAAAGAAACTGGGCGCTACAGAAACGCCCAGAGCCTCGCTGGTCATGCCCGTAGAGGCGTGGGCCGCATTACTGGCGATAACCCGGAATGTGCCAAAGAGCAAAACTAATAGATGTTGCGTATACTTGGGCAGTGATGCAAACAATCTGCAGAAAAAAAGAAAAGAAAGATTTAATTTTTGATTAGAAATGGTTGCCGGAAATACCAGTCGGAAGCCGTGTAAAGATCGCTTTATCTATATACAGTTATACGCATATAATATATATATGTATGTATATATACTATGTATATGTATTATATTCTTACTCATGTGTTTTTATTATTTTTATTACAAAGTGCACTGACTCATTGTTTGAGGGCCATCAAAGAAGAGGAAAAAGAGATTGGGGTGTAGAGAGGCAAGCAGCTGCTTGGATTATTGCTCACACTTTCATTTTGGCTTGGAAAACTAACCAAAACTGGTCTCTTGCTGCCTCTTTCTCTTCTGTACTTCATTTACCCTCTCTTTCGTTACACAACTGAAGACTAGAGCCTGGCGATGGCCGCGTGAATGCATTTTCGTCTCGCACAATCACGACCGGAATTTCTCTCTTACCACAGCTTAGCAGCGATAAGTCACAGTAATTTTGATGATAACAAACGCTAAAGACTAGACGAGTTTAAATTTTATTCACACAGTTCATGTCATTTTTTTAAGCACACGAGTCACGCGGCCATCTCTAATAGAGACAGTAGACCGTAAACCCGAAGAGCAGCCAAGCGAACTAAGCAACTATCACAGTTAACCAATCAATTAATGCTCTTTACTCTTCGCTCCCATAAAAAAAAAGAAAAAAGTGAAAACTTAAATATACACAATCTCGGCCATAAGCGAGCGAAGCTTGACAATGAACTATACTATAATATATACACCATTTATAAGGAGCAGACGACTCTGTGAGCTCTATTAAGCTGCTGGTGTGAATTGCCCCTACACAATAAACCGAAAACAATGCAAATCTCAGAGCTGTCTAGCTGTTAAATAGGTTTAAGTAATAATGTTTAGGGTACAAATCAAAGCGCTTCTTGATTGGGAAATAAGAGATTTTCTTTATAGAAATCGTGACACTTGATAAATGAGCACTACAAAGAAATGGGAGAAGCTATAAATTCCTTATGGAAAGTTTATTTACACCGTCATACGATCATTCCAGACGAAAAATCAGCACGAAACACAAAAGATAAGAAAAAAATAGACTAACAGTTCCTATTTCTGTGATTTGTATACAATTCGATGCAAGCTAAGCAGATTTCATAAAAGTGTAACCTAAATATAATGAAAATATTATTATAAGATCTATCCTATTTCCTAACTCAAACGGTGGCTATGCGGCGTTTCTGGTCGTGGCACTTATTTAAAAATGACTGTTTATATATAAATATATATTTATTTTTGTCAATATATAGACAGGTTCGTCCCAGTTTTCCAGTTTCGCAACCAGTTGGCCGACCAAAGGAATAATCAGTCAATAATTGGCCAAGCTAAAGGTTAAATATGTATACATAGGTATGGCATATACACAGGTATGGAATAGTATCAATCTGCATGATTATTCTATCCTTTCTCGTTATATGTTTTGAAAAATGTATTCCCTACATACATTGATATAGCTGTGTGTACTAGGGTACTCATACTCGTTTCTATCATGGGTCAAGGGTTAATAAAGTTACTTCATCTTTTAACTATCGGTGCGTTCAACTGTTTCCCCATATAAACACAGAAGTAAAGTAAGCGCAATCCGAGCAATGCCCGCCCAACCTATATTGGGTTCAACTTTTCAGATCTCTAGCCCCCACAATATCAACGACGCGATAGAGCAAACAAAAACCACAAAACAAAAAATATAATAAAAATAAAAATGAAAATGAAAACGTGCCGCAGTTCAATATTATTATTCCGTCTGTACTTACATACATTTGTATGTATGTATATTCCCCACTGCCTAATCTTATCGTAGTGTCTCTTTTCTTTGGCCTTCTTCGAGGGATGTCTCGAAGGAACCTCGAACCCGAATTTTACGCGAAAATCCAAACATTGCCTGATAACGTTTATTATCAATATTGTATTATTAATTTAACAGTTGTTTCCATAGTTTTGTACATTTCACAGCCGACAACAATCTCATAAATGGATTGCGTACAAATCGTTTACTAATTGCATTAATTACGAGGAGCTCCATACACACACACAGACGAACATACATATGAAATAAAAATGAAAAAATATAAGTAAAAACAACAATAAATACAATCGAACGATTACTAAACGTGAAACGTAAACAAGTGTTTACGTTGTCGTCTGATATCGCAGCGATAAGCAGCACAACATTTTTTGAGTATTCCTATGAAACCCTAATGGATGATTAATGAGATTTCCAATTGATTATTTCGGAGGTTTAATAGATGAACTATTCAATATGCTCTCACCACACCAACAGACAGACAGTTCATGCAGTAAACTAATAAATATTCTCTTAAAAACCTTCGCAACTTTTTAAACTATAAAATAATAAGCCTGCAAAGAGCTACTAACAAATTATACTACTTGAAGCTTTTCTTGTTGTTGAGCTTTTCAAGCAAGAAATGTATGCCAGTTGCAGCGAATGGCACTATTATTTTATAAGTGTGATATAAAAGCTTTAATGAGCTTTCAAAGCCGTGGTGCTCATGCATTAAATGTTGGCTTCAAGTGTAGTGAAAAAAAAAAACAGAAACGCTGAATTTAAATGGCACTAATAAGATTTTATGGCTTAAAGTAATGTCAAAATGGTTAAGCTGCTAAAAACAGCTTTTCAATTATTTAAATGTTGAGCAATTCAATTAAAAGCAAAGAGATTTGTTATATAATCATAGATGTTAGGACGTACAAAGTGATTTTGACTGAAGCCAATGTCATCAACGCCTGTTAACCACTCAATTATACAACAAAGAACAAGAATTGCATAGAATTATTATCACTGAAAGCTTTTGTAATTAAAAAATTCAATTTTTATAAGTGGCTTATTTTATAATAGAAGCCATATGCTTGCTCTTGGCTATACATTTTCTTTATGGCCCCAAACTTCCTTTTATTAGATGTATTCATAGAGTATGTAAATTTCGTTTTTCGCGTTTCTTATACAATTTCATGTATTTGTTTGGATCTTTTTGTTTTGTTTACATTTGATTCGGTGTGTAATATTAATGGGATACATTAGAGACCCGCATTAGTGGCCCATCCACCTGGCGCTTTATATAATTCCGTCTATCGAGACGCGTTACGCATGCGCCGTGTTGCCATTCCAGCCATTCCATTGATATTTACATAATACTTCAGAAACCGGCTACCCTCTGTTATATCTATTTCCTTTGAATTGGATGCTAAATAGTTTTTCGTATCTTCATTATTTGTTGAGTGTGCTACTGTTAAGGCCGTCGCGACGCTGCGTCACTTTATAGATGATTCATTTATTGTTAATAATGTTTTTTCATTCATAAAAAATAAATATATATGTCAATAGCGACAACAATATTTTTTTAATTTCTTTTCCTGCTATTTTCTTCTTTTTCTTTTAAGTGCCGTATTTGATTTGCCTTTTTTAGTTGTTTTTATTTTTTCTTCTCTTTTTTATATCTCATGCACATACGCATACATTTACTACATATGCATATATATATGTATATTATATATGAATATATATATTACGTATGTTTCGTGCCCTACAGCGAAACCAGTTTTGATATTCCCACAACTCTTGTGCCACTTGAAAAGATTTCAGATGCGCGCCTTTGCCGTGTGATAAGACACACACCAGGAAAAAGATTGTTCAAATCGGAAGCACTTCTTATATACAATATGTATTTATTTTCAAAATTATCAGTTGTGAATTAAGCTCAAGTTTTTCATTGATAAAACCAATATTTCTTGGTATCTTATAACTTTTTACGTAGTTCATTTATAACGGGGCTAATGCGACTGAATTTATAGCTGACAGTTAACGAATCAAAACGGCTTGAATTTACATATTAAAACTACTTAGGAAAGGCTATCTTTGAGGCGCCCAAGATATCATACCCACGCAGCCTGGAATAAGCATTTGAAAACTGTTATTTATTTTGACCGATTGTTTGTTTGACCTTTGTTTGTAACCATCAAACCATTTTGAGTTGATTCTGCCTATATACATATGTATTTTATCGATTCGGTCATTTCTTACAAATTTCATTTATGGGGTCATGGAGTCAGATATGCTACTCTCAAAGCGTTACACATTTCTTGACAAAGTTATAGTACCCACTGCAAGAGTATTATGAATGATTGCAAAAAAATAAGTTGACTAAGTTCACTTCAACTTCTTAATTTGCTCCAACTCCAGCGTGTAATAAAAAAAAAAGAGTCAAATTCAACGAAGTAATTCGGTTGAAAACAAAACGCCAATGGGTTAATTAAAACCCTCATCTTAATATTTTACACTTAATTAAATTTCCTGTAAACAATATTTCTTGTACAAGAAGTTTGGACTCGATCTTCGCTTAATTTTGTTATTTTTTCAATGCAATGAGAGTGAGATTTTGAGAAAACTATATTTTATTTTATTCTCTGAACAAAACCACTTGAAACAGCACAAAGAAAAACGCAATTAAAACTCTGATATTGACGTCAATGGCATGGTACACGATACTCGCTCGGTATTATGTATATACAACTTATTGCTTATCGATGACACAGTTTTTGCCTACTAAGCAGCGGTCAGATGTTCATTATAGACATATCATTCAGACGCATGAATATATATAGATATATATATATATATATCTTTAACTCTTTATCTCTTTAACTTCATCTGCAGCTGCATCAATATTCAGCGTGTCAGAGTCTGTGGCTGGAGCTGGGGCTGAGGCTGGGGCTGGGGCTGCGCGGTTGGGCGGCTCCACGCCCCAAAAAGCCTTTTGTGTTAATTTAGCAAAAAATAAAAAAAGAGATGCGAAGATATGCGAACCGCAGCAGAAGCGGGTTTTTATTGCTCTCTACATTTATACAAAAAAAAAAAAAACTAATCATGAAAAAACATAATACGTCATAATGCGCCAACGCAATGCGCGTTACTAAAAAGTAGTTTCAACATAAAAAAATATTTTATACATATACCATATAAAGGCATGCATAAGCCTTGCCTAGTGCAAACCTCGTGATAATTCATGACCCAGCCAAAAAAATCGAGTATGCAATATGCTTAACTGTATTGTACCCCGTCTACTGATAAATAATTAATGAAACAAACACCATATATTGACTCGGCTTGCCAAACTTTGTGGCTAATATATAAATATATTCATATACCAAAAGATGTTGACTTGGCATGACTGCGAATTACTTGAAAATCAATTTACAAACTGTATCTATCCATATATACGCATATGTAGGATAGATAGGCAGACATAACTATGTGAGATAGTAGTCTGATCTTCATGATTTGTGGCCAGCATTTAAAAAACAGGCTCTTACAACTAAAGATATCTTGAGAATCAGTTTTACTCGCAACAATAGTTGAGCCGATTGTCAATATGTCTTTATGATAGCGTAAGCCGATGTCAAGTTTCCAGTTTCATTCACCTGGCACAAAAGGGAGAGACTGGTTCGAATATAAACAGACGGGCATTGCTATATTAGCTCGTGTCGTCGTCCTGATCAATAATATATTTTCTGATAGATACAATATAGAAACAAGGCATTTAGTCATTCTCTGAATGCCTTTGCTAAAAGCCGATCGATTCACATCAAAATAATGACAAAAACAACGATAAATTTACCCGATTTTCCAAGTTTTTATAGGGTATAATAACGACATTGTCGGCGGCTTGCACAATGCATAATTGGCTTAATGAACAAACATATTTCCAGACTATGCGATATTACTTAATTTTATTACTTTAACTAGGGAAGAGAAGATGAGTTCAATAACTGAAGAAGGCAAACCTAGCACAAATGTCAGAAGAGAGACAGCTATGGGGAAATGGAGACAGATGCGGAATAAAGGAATAAGAAGAAACAGTAGCAGAAACAGAAGCATAAGCAGAGATCCAAGACAGAAAGCTCTACTGACGTATTTTTTGTGCTATGGAACAGACACTGTTATATGCGTTATATATGGATGTATATTCATATTTGCATATATATGCTTATATATATACACATATATATGCTTATATATATACACATATATATATACACACACACACATATATATATATATATATATATATATATATATATATATATATATGACTTTTATTTATTTATTTTACTTTTATGGGTTTTGTTTTGGCCATTGGGCATTGTGCTGTTTATACGAGTATCGTTTGACTGACTGAATATCTGACTGACTGACTATATAGTCGCAGTTAAACATTTATTTATGCAATGGAAACTCTGAGGTTGGCACTTTTTTCTTCTTCTTGTTGTTCTTTTATTATATACATACATATATAATTTTAAGTTGCGAATTGTGAAGCCCTTTAACAACAACAAATATGACGACTATCGAACGACACAAAAGAATATAAAACCGAACTGAGGAAAAGAAAAGAAAATAAAACAATTCTCGATTCTCTGCAGCCCGTGACTGACTACATAGTATAATAATCAGGAAGTGAAAATCATACCAAGTCGATATTGCAATAGACCCAAACAGACGTCTCCTGTCTCATGTCTCTTCTTAATGGATTGGACAATGCGGCTTTTGTTATAAACTGTTTTCCTGTCTTCGTCTCTCTCTTTCTTTCTCTGATGTCTTTTTGCTGCCTTCATCCCTTCTGTCTCTTTCCTTATGCAGTTGCCATTTCGCTTGTCTAGACCCACAAAGGCCGACAATTTTTGTATTATTTTTGCACTTTTCCATAGAATTGTTTGACCAACTATTACTGTCCACTAGCAGGCAGAGAGGCTGACAGGCAGGCTACCCAATCGACTGACAATTGTTGCAATGCTTAAGTACCCTATTAGCTTAGGAAATGTCTACAAGATATGACAGGCAGCTGGCTTGGCTTATAAAAAAAGTAAGCCAAGAAATACCCTAAACAGTAACCCACAATTAACTTTATGAGGCATATTCTGAAACAGGATTATAAGCAGACTCCAAGACTCCATGTTCCGTTTCAAAACTGATCTGAAACGCAACAATACAACACAGCTCGACGTATCAGACTGATGTATAGAATTCAGATAATACCTATTTTAGGTATGGAAAATATTCCTCAAGAGCCCTTCTTAAATAGGGAGTGTGCGTCAACATTAAAGTTTAACTTTAATATGCTGGATTTCATTTTCTGTCCGTGAATATATCAAAAGCCATCCACTCATGTTTGACCTCCATTTTCCAAACTTAAGGGTGTATATTCCAAAATATAAGATGCATTTGTACATTTCAGATATTAATGTAGAATTTTGAAACTAATCAAGTATATCGGATGTAACAATAATGATGAAACAAATAAAAATAAAATTTAAATTAGAGCCGAGTTTTCCAGAATCCTTTCGTACTGGAAAATTTCAGTATGTCAAAAATCTTGTGTCCAAATTTAATCTGCTAACATATTACCGTTTGGACTGTACGATGAATGTATGAAGGATCCCTCAGTCAGTCAGTCAGGACAGTACGATTATGTATAGAGATAGATGCCATACAAAAGAACAATTTGCCCAAAAAGTTGTCGTATAGCAAATTTGCTTGTTTCTTGAGATATCCGTAAGGAAATTTACGAGTTACCTGTAGGGTACATTTTTATATTTTTCTACATACATTAATATATTTTATAATATTTACTAAAATTTGTGCTAAGTTAAGCTTTCCCACTTCAAGGCTCTGCACCGTAAAAGCAACACTCACTCACACACACACACACACACACACACACACACACACACACACACACACACACACACACACACACACACACACACACACACACACACACACACACACACACACACACACACACACACACACACACACACACACACACACACACACACACACACACACACACACACACACACACACACACACACACACACACACACACACACACACACACACACACACACACACACACACACACACACACACACACACACACACACACACACACACACACACACACACACACACACACACACACACACACACACACACACACACACACACACACACACACACACACACACACACACACACACACACACACACACACACACACACACACACACACACACACACACACACACACACACACACACACACACACACACACACACACACACACACACACACACACACACACACACACACACACACACACACACACACACACACACACACACACACACACACACACACACACACACACACACACACACACACACACACACACACACACACACACACACACACACACACACACACACACACACACACACACACACACACACACACACACACACACACACACACACACACACACACACACACACACACACACACACACACACACACACACACACACACACACACACACACACACACACACACACACACACACACACACACACACACACACACACACACACACACACACACACACACACACACACACACACACATACACATACAATAAAGCAACAGGCGTTCGAAAAGAGCTTATAAATAGCACTGAAAAGAAGCTTTAAAGTCAGGCAACAAGTTGTTGGAGCCACAGGAAGAGCGAGAGAGAGAGAGAGCGAGACCTGGGAAGAGCGCGCAAGCTCATATATATACATATACATATACATTCACACATATGTATATACACGCATAGACACCTGCAGTCGAAAGTTTCTCAGGTAGGCAGAGAAGCTACTACGACGTCAACGTCGCCTTCGCCGTCTGTTGCAGCGCTTGCTTAGATTTGCTTGTGTTGTTTTTCTAGCGTGTAATTTACAAACAAATGTTCAAAAATAACACACTCTACTCATACACACAGACACACATTTCGTATTTTATATTTTGGTCTATTGCAAAAACGTGCAATGATGACGTAGCAGCAGCGTCTGCCGCAATAATAAAAGCAACAAAAAGAACGATACAAGTCTAAACGATGTGCCAACTGATTGAATTGTATGGGGTGAGATAGGAGGAGGGGACATGGGGAAAGGAACAGTGTTGGCATTTTAGCTTTTTAATAGCTATATCTAGCATGTTATTAATGTGAAACCGCTAAAATGTATACTTGCTAGCAATCGAAACAAGAAAATCTGCATTACCTACAGCTACAATTTCTTCTTTTTTTTTAACGGTATTTTTTATTTTTCGGATCTTCTCACTTAGAGACTAACGATAAGTAATTAAATCTTAATCTAAAGTATCTGGTTATTATTAAATAATAAATAAATAAATAAATACAATTATTTTCTTAAAATACGGCCCTAACTATTACTGCTGGGTGGGGAGGTCTCTTCGCCGGAGTCGTGTATGGCCAACCTGCCTTGTTAGAGACTGCGCAAGTCTATTTGGATGGAACTGAAGTTTAACCTGATACTTGGTTTTCACCTTTTTAATTTCGGCTTTAACATTTTCAACATTTAGGTCTTTATGGATATTTTCATTCCGTATATACCGAGGTTACTATCGTAAGCGTTGCCCCATAGTTCGGACCCATATGTCCACATTGGTTTCAGAACTGCTTTATATAAAAGGACTTTGTACTCGAGCCTTAGAGGTGAACGGGCGTTTATAAGCCAATGTAGATTACTAGCTTTTAATTTCAGTTGGTTTCTCTTCGCTTCAATGTGTTTGCGCCAAGTAAGCCGTCTATCCAGGTGGACACCAAGGTATGTTACTTCATCGGCTTGTGGAATGTTGATATTGTTTAAAGACAAAGGAGGGCAAGTTTGTCTATTTAAGGTAAAGGTGACATGCATGCACTTTTGCTCATTTACATGTATGCGCCAGTCTGCTAGCCACTTTTCTAAAGCTACAATTGCTTAATGTACAATCTATTTTTATTTATTGATTTATTTACCATTTTTATGTAAATGTAACTGTTCACTATATATATGGACAATGCACGCACAGAAAGTGTGGTATAACTATACTTTATCCTATGTTTATATATTATTCTTCCTCCTGCAATATTTAGACTTTTCTGACTGTTTTTTTTTTTGTATTAAGGTGAGCACCACTAATGTCGAAACTGTTGTCTCAATATTCGCTTACGTTTTAAGTTTTACGTTTTACGTTAACGTTAATTAAAACAAAGTTTCTGCGCTTCTATTTATAAAAGTTTCAGTCGCTATTTTCGCTCATTTATCTGTTTCGGCAAACGAAACTGATTGTGATTGCTTAATTGTTGTTGTTGTTTTTTTTGTTTTTTTTTTGTTGGTTTGCCCTAAAATGTAAATAAACAAAAGAAAGGTAGCACATAAACAATTACAACAATAAATGTGTATATAATTGTATGCTCTGGCCACGATCTCAAAGTTTACAGTAACCAATTTACTCCCCTTTCTTCGTCCCACAAAAAGAAAAATAAATGAAAAAAAAACTGATATTGGGCGAAAAATAATTTGGCGGTCGATTTGTACGCATGAAGCTGCTGCTGCTGCTGCCCAAAATTAAATTTATGTTTTATTGCTGACGTTATTTGTTTACACGCACATTAACATTAGCATTAATGTAACAGCAGTAGCAGCATTGCTGACGCATTCACATTCACATTTCAGACATTCAACATTCAGCTTCATCCATCAAAGTATTTCGAATTAGAATTTAGTTAGTAACCGTTACTTCAAATAGACAAATATAAAGCGGCTGCAATCAACCATCAGCTGTCAAATGGCAAATTCATCAGCAGTGCTGCCCATTCAGCCTATCTTCGGACAGAACAGACCAGAATAATTTAAAGCCGTTTACTGGTTCTGTTTACTATTATTGCAATTAAATTCGAAAATCGGCACAAATGCTGTATATACAGCAGATTTAATAATGTTTTTAAACAAATGCAATGCTGCAATTAAATGCCAAATTACTCAACAGTGCTGCCCATTTAACCTTTTTGCGGACAGAATAATCCATACTTATATACTTTTCCGTTTACTTTTATCTTTACATTATGTGAATATAAATACCAAATTCAGCAAAACTGCGATAGCCCGCTGACTTATTTTAATATGCTAGATTTCATATTTTAAAAATTGAATTTGGTTTGCTTCTAATATTTCAATTATATATTTATTTGCAATTGAATCTAGCCTTTTTACGTATTAACAGCTTTCTCTGTTTACTTTTATGATTTTATTATTTGCAATTAAAGACCTAATTCAGCAGAAATGTTGATTATTCAGCCTGTTTCCGGACAGTATCTATTTATAACTTTTTTCTGTTTACTTTCATTGTTTTACAACTTGCAACTTAATGCCAAATTCATCAGAAGGGCTGTCTACCCAGCCTTCTTCAGACTTGTTTCGCACTGAGAACATAATCCTACTCCTTTCTTTATATATCGTACATATTAAAAAAATAAGTTTTACTTTATTTTTACATTTCCTGTGATTGATCGCTGCATCTTTTGTAATAGAGAGTTGGCAGCACTGTTTATCAAGCATGAAGCTGACATCGATAAATGCAATAAAAGATAAGGTCGATTGCGAGTGTTAATGGTTAATTGCAAGCGCCGCTCACTTCACGCACAGCTAACTTTGCTTCCCTCTCTTTTTATCTCACTCGTTCGATAGTTCACCCAAAAATAACAATTGTAAATTATAAAAATGCAATATTTTCGTTTTATTTTAATTGAGCATGCGTGGGTCTGTCTGTCTATTCGGTCGTTTGCCAATCTCTTAGTCTATTTGCCCACGCTTTATGCTCTAATTCAGATTCGGTTAGAAATCGATGATTGCAGCAACAAAACAAAACGAGAAAAACATTCAATTTACAGCTGCAAGCGAAGTACTTCACAAGCTATGTTGAGGAAGGGGTGGTTAGGAATGCGGGGTTGCCACCCCGCCGAATGGCAGTGTTGTCGCTTGCGCTTAGCGTTCAAGTGAAAATTGGTGAAAATCTGGCAAATGTGTCAACAAGTGCCAAGTCAAATGGCCGTGAAACGCAGCAACAACGCTTTTCACTTAATTTCAACTAAATTCGCAGCAACTCCCCCCACCCGCCTACTTAACTTCTGCCTGCGTATGTGTCGATCTGTGTGTGATTGTGTGTAGCGAAGATTCTTGAGCTGCAACCGAATCTAGATCCGGTTCAGCAAGTTTACCGCAAGCTAGTTACAATACACATAAATACGCTCTCACACACACATGCACACGCAGGCAAGCACATGAGATGAGTACATTGCCGAAACTAGAGATGAGCGTGTTTTGACACGATATTAAGCCAGGTATACAGATGATACAGGGGGTCAACTATGCGAAGAATAATGTAAGGAACAGAAACTGGAACTGGTTCGTATTTCTTTCATTCATATTTCTACCTAAAAATATGAGCGGCTTAAACGGAGACCCTATAAATGCTAGGCAAAAAATCAGTTTACTTTAGGAATTCTTAATATTATTGATTTTAATAAATATAATAGTTATTATTCTGCGTAATTTTCGAATTTTCGGATAAAATGGACTTTTCAAAGGCAGAGTTTATAAGATATTGAAAAGAAAGATTTGCATAAAATCGCGTTATTCGATGCGCGTTTACCCAAAATATATACATATGTGCGATATTTTTATACAAAAATGAATTTTCTGTGAGAATAAGGTGTATGAATATCTGCATGATTAACCAAAGAATATTATTATTTTTAAGAACTTATATGTGATATCAAAAGGAGCACAAAAGTTGTTTGTGAATAAGAGAAAAAAAATGTTTTGCCTTAGACTGGAATTTAGTTTTTTTTATTCAATCTCTTTTTTAATCAAAATCTGTCGGTCACATCTTTACACGATTAATAGAGATAGCGCATCTCTATATATAGAGAGACATATATGCATGTATTTAGGCACATTTGTATGTGTGGGTTCCGACTCACCTGTGTAAGCGGTCCGTTTGCTCGGCTTCGTTCTGAAGCTCGTTAATGGCAAATAGCTCCATTTCGCCTTGGCGTCCAAAGATGCCATTGGGTATCTTGCGTAGGAACTTCTTGAGGACGCTGGCAATTGTAAATACCGAGTAATTATCGACATTGACGAGTCGTCCCGCTTGAAGGAAATGTATGAGCTTCTTCATCGCGCCCTGATGACCAGGAGCACGAAAAACATCGCGACGATTGGGCGACTCTTTGTTCAGCTTTAAGATGAGCACCAACAGTGGCCCTGGAATGTTGTTGTTGTGCTTGCATACTTCATCCAGTGGAACCCCAAATTTTACCTTTTCCAGGCGATAGGGATATGAGGGTGCAGTGGCGGGATGGCCGCAGGAGGTGACAACGTTACCCAAGTCCGCAGCGCGTCTATGCACGCGTTCAGCCCAGCTGGACATAGTGTCTGTGTGTATATACCTGAGTTTATTTATGTATAAGTATGATTTTATATGGGTGTGTGTGTGGGCAGCGCTTTTCTTTTTGAGGCGTTCGTTTTTCACAGAAAAATGTGCTGTTTTGTGCTGGTCAAAAACATGTTAGTCCTGCTCTTTTTCCCGTTTCCCATTTACTTTCCACTGGAATGTAACTGCGTTGTTGTTGTTGTTTTTGTTGCTGTTCCTATTTATCTTTCTTTCTTTCGTTTGTTGTCGTTGTTGTTGTTGTTGTTTGTGTTGCTGTTTTGTTTTGGGCGTTGTTTGAATTTTCCTCTATTGCCTCTTTCCTTCTTCTTCGTTATGGTTTTTCGTATGTTAACAAGATCTCTATATATGTAAGCATGTGTGAATGTGTGTGTATGCTTGCTTTGATTTGGCAATTTCAATCTTTTTTTATGCTCGCGCAGGCAGCCACTCCTGTATGCACTTTTTCGTTTTTTCTTTCTTCTTCTTTTTATCTGCTTTTTTCTTTTGTAGTTTTTTCACAATTGTCGCATATTGCAGTTAAAAAAAAAAACAATTCACACAAACACGAACGCGGTTTGATTATTGTTGCTTTTTTTTATAGATATATGTATATATATTAAATTAATTGGTTAGTTTTCGTGGCTCTTAATATAAATTTTCACATATTCGCACGCACGCACGTACGCACACGACTGGCAGCTAGCAGCACTTTTTGTTCACTGTTGCTTAACACTGTACACTGCAGCGCTCAACATTTTTGCTAATATGTTATTTAACAGCGTTTAACGGCGTCGCGCTTAGCAGTTATGCTAAAAATGCCAAACTTGTTTTTTTTTATAAAATTGACTACAAAAGTTTTAAATAATTTAATGACAGGGGATAGCTATAAATGCCAACTAGTTTGTTAAAAAAACAAAACTTGGGATTGGATTCGAACTTAACAGCTGTTAACCAACAAAAAACACATCTCGCACAGTGCCATATGAGAATAACAGCGCACTTCAGTGTACAGTTTACAGTAGTATCGATATCAATGTAAGAAGCAACTCAGACACACGCTGTATCGATGCCATTGCACAAAATGTCACCCTGCCTGCACTGAGTAGTATCGAATCTCAAATTATGGCGAATATGTGTGAAGTGAAATTGTTGCAAGCGCTGAAATAACAAATAATTGAGAAGATATCAATTAATAAGCCGCATATAACGAGCAAAACCGAAGTAAGCATAATAAAGTAGGCTGCCAGTAAATGTAACATATATAATTATTACACATTTATAATTTATTTTTGTTTGTCTCAATTAAGCAGCAACAACAAAGAAAATAAGTAAGACACGAAAAGAAACAAACGCAATACATATATATTTTTTAGCCCAATTTGCTTATCCAAAATTTTCAAGTTTCATTTGCAAAAACAATTTGTATGTGTGCGAGTACTGCTCACCTTGAATAAGTGTGTTGTTTCTGCTGCTGTTTGTGCCTCAGTCGGCGTTGGCGTCAGCGTCAGATATTGACCCTGTACAAGTGATACATATATTTCAAGCACACTTAAATAAAATTTGTATAGATATCATTTATATTTTTTACTATATTTTATTTTTTAGAAGAACAAATGACCACCGCTGCCTCCACATCGCAGAATGCGTCAACGACGTTGATGGCCGCCGCTGCCGCATCTGGTGGCGGCAATGCCGTCACAGGATCCACAACATCGTCGACGTCTACACCGACGCCAAGCAGCTCGGCCGTGCGCGCCTTGGCCATGGAATACAAGTCGTTGCAGGAGGAACCCGTCGAGGGATTCCGTGTGAAGCTGATGAACGATGATAATCTATTTGAATGGGAAGTGGCCATATTTGGGCCACCGGATACGCTATATCAGGGTGGTTATTTCAAGGCTCATATGAAATTTCCTCATGATTATCCATATTCGCCGCCATCCATACGCTTCCTAACCAAGGTATGGCATCCGAATGTCTATGAGAACGGGGATCTATGCATATCGATATTGCACCCCCCCGTGGATGATCCACAGAGCGGGGAATTACCCTGCGAACGCTGGAATCCCACACAGAATGTGCGTACCATACTCCTATCGGTAATATCGCTGCTCAATGAGCCAAATACATATTCCCCGGCCAATGTGGATGCTTCGGTCATGTATCGCCGTTGGCGCGACTCACAGGTAAGTCTCGGATAAACACGTATAGGATTAGAGACGTAAAATGTGAATCGATTAAAAGTTTATGGAAAATTGTAAAGTGTATCATAAATACAATTGGTGCAATATATCCATACTTAGATTAAATTAGCTGGAATAATAGATGAAAGCTATTAAATGACTATAAATTATTATAAAATATATTTCTCGATGTATAAAATTTGAAAATATACATCGTATTTAGTTAATATATATCGCTTCACGTTTTACATCCCTAATAAAAACAGTAAGGTTTCGAGTTCAGTCTCTCCTATAATTTCAGGGCAAGGACAATGAATATCCCAACATAATACGCAAACAGGCGCTGGCTGCCAATGCGGAGGCCAAGCGAGAGGGAATTGTGGTGCCGATGACACTAGAGGATTATTGTTTAAAACCTACTGTTAAGCCCACTACTGAGTCGGGACTGGATGGTAATTTCTATGATGATGATTTTGATTTGGAGACCGAAGATTTACCCACAGACTCTGATGAAGATGAAGATGACGAGGACGAAGATGACGAGGATGAAGATAACGATAATGATGACGTGAAAGAGCAGGAGCAGAAGCAGAAGCAAAATCAGCAGCTGCAGCAAAAGGCAGGAAATGGGGACAGCAGCGAAATTAGCAAAAATAATGTCAATATTAAATGCAAGAATAATAATGGTATTGTTTCGGCTGCCGCTTCTGCAGCAGCGGATGATAACGAATCAGCCGATGACAGCGGCAAAGGGGAGACTACATAATGTCCCCACTCAAGCTCCAGCCGCAACAATAAGATCAGGTCCTGCTCCTGCCCTAGGCGTCCGTGTAGCATTTAAATATAATGTATCGAAAAAAGGCATCAATTATCATCTTTGTCTTCTCTTTTATTTTTATCGATTATTTATGTGTACAATTGTTAAACAGTTTTCTGCAGTCCCTAAACACTCAACGCTCAGAAAGAAAAAACTGATTATACAACATACATATATGTATTAGCTATAAATTATTATTTAAAAATATATGCTACAGTTGAAACACATGTGCAGATATACATACATAGATCCATATTGAAAGTGGGGGCCCAAAGAACGAGTTGCAACAATTTTAAACAGTAATGAACTTCCTCCTGTGAAAAGCAAGAGACGTACTAACTAGCAAAAAAAAAAACAGAACTATGCATAAAAAAACAATATAAGATACAATCAACGGATTTCAAATATATATAAAAAGCATATATAAACCGTAGCAATTAAGCCATTTGTAAGTGCAAAGAAAAAAACAAAACGAAAACAGAAAAAACACCAACTGCAATATTAAAAGGAAAAACAGCATTGTAAAAATAAATTGCAAAGATAAATAAGCCAAATAAAATGACAAAAAACTAAATTCTAATATTCTCAGCAGGGACTTCCTCAGAAACCTATTGGGGAAGTGAACTTCTTACAGATTTAAACTGTCACCAGAAAATAAATTCATCGAAATTAAATCGATATTTTTATTTATTATATTGTGATAGCCAATACCCGCTCGCTTGATAGTCTTGATTATTTCTATTTGATATGATCGATAACTTTAAAAGTCGATTTCGAAAAACACTAACTTTACATTAAAAGACAATTTATTTTTTCACACAATTTATTTGCTTGCTTTCAGTATATATAATTAAATCTTAGATTTGTGTTACAAGCTTTGCACGCTTGCGCCAAGCCAGCAGCGATGGTGTCAAATCCTTGTCAGTAATGGCAGGCATGCGTATAAGGGAGCTATAGACACCGATATCTGCGACAGACATTTGATTTCCACCAAAATATTGCTGTTGCTGCAATCGTTTATCGAGCAGTCGTACCATCGACACCTGGCTTTTGTGTGTGCTGCAGCGCAGCAGTTGATAACAAATATCGAGTACAGCATCGATTTCATTGCAGAGTGGTGAACTTTCGTACCGATACTCGGTTGGGCCGACACGTCCTAAATACCTAATAATATTCACCTCGCCATAGATGGGCACGTACATCGTGGGTGAGCTCACCATTTCGGTGTGCTCGCCTATTGGAAAAAATTAAGAAATAGTTTTTGTTATTTTTAAGAATTCATTTCAAAATTACATTCAAACCTCCATGTCGTTTTTTTTTTGTATGCAAATATAATATTTTCGGAAATAAGTTCTGAATAATTTGTTCTTCTTGACTCTACCTATATTCATAGCTCTCAAATTTATACTTACAATTCTTCCATATTAGCGTCACATTGATCTTGGGCAGCGCTATATTTACTGGCACTTTTGCCAAGTTGGCCTCAAATTCCCGTGCAGCAGGCCCAATATCCGCCATGGTCGAGTGTGTGAAGGTCTTCACATCAATCGTATATAAATCGCGCCAAGCGTTTTTTAATGCTAACAGCGCATATGGTATAAAGTTGGGATGACCATTGACCACAATGTCCTGAAGTGGTATCTGCCGAAGAACAGAAGCAATTAATATGGGTAACAACAGTAAAACAAAACCTAAGCTATCGATATTTTTCTGCATTAAAATTGTTAATATCTTTTTTTATAAGTTGAATTTGTAAAGAATTAATAAAGGTCTGATTATTTTTGATAAATAAGTGTAATAAATTAATTGATTTAAAGTTGTTTATTTTTCTTGACAATTATCAAGCAAATTCCTTAAATATTTTAAGTGCCTATTTTGTACGACAGTATGGGACTAGTATATACAAAAAAACGAATATAGACTCCATTATCTTCATTAGTTTAAAATCTAAAATATATTTGATACTGATATTTTGCAAAATGCACAATCATGGAAATAATATGGAGGGCAAAGAGGGTTTTGATAATTTCATGGATGGAAAATGTAATCTAGTATAATTAAATTAAATTTGATTGTTGCCGGGACGGTATTTAAAAAGGGCTTTAAGAAGTAGATGTACATGCTCTGTCATGCCCACAACAGGAGTTATCAATATTATTTTCAAAGTCTCTTAACTCACCTCTTTAAGACCACCATTCTGATATGCCGTGGTGTGTTGTATTGTCTTACCGCACACACGCACACCCAGGCTGTTGCGTATTTGAGCAAGTTGTGCCTTAAGATCATCCAGCTGTTTCAGCACCTTCTCTTGACGCAACACCACAGCTGCTGTGTCTTCTTGCTGAAAAACAGAGGGAACTGGATTAGCTGTATTAGGGATCCGCATGTAGGCTAGAGATGGGCGCGTGATTACAACAGGTTTGTTAATATTAGAAACAATAAAGACATCGTCTGGATCAGCTGAAAATTATGTTAAATATTCAATTTC
Organism: Drosophila repletoides; assembly: GCA_018150835.1. NCBI lineage: Eukaryota > Metazoa > Arthropoda > Insecta > Diptera > Drosophilidae > Drosophila > Drosophila repletoides. Next base: position 2,930,295 of record JAECWQ010000231.1, read on the forward strand.
TCCTATGAATTATAAATATTTTTTAAAGCTATAAAAAAAAGATATTAAAGAAAAAATTAAATTTCATCATGCGCCCATTTTCAGTGTAAACACATTTAACAACACAACTTGGCAAGCACCGTGCGTATTATGCATTTCTTTTGGTTAGTCTTGAAGTGTTTATAAATTTATTTATAATTTTAGGTCTCTTTTTTATATATATATATTTATAAATATTTTTTATTTTAACCTTTAACAAATGTTGTATTTGTCTTCCTAAAATGTCCAAATCAAGTGCACAAGTGACTGACTTTGTTTTGTTGCTCTCACTCGCCGCTACGCCATTGCATTGAATTTTCTTTCCCTTTTTTTGAGTATTATAAAATTAAAATGAATGGAAATTAAATGTTTTGCATTATCAATGAATTGATTTGATTATTGGCAAAGGGTAAGGCAAGCGGTTTCAATCACTGTTCACAGCTCAGTCACTGCGACTTAGGACGCTCATCTCTAGCATTCGCCACGGCAGCTGATAAACTTAATGCACTTACTGCGTTGCCAGCTGCATTTGCACCTGCTACAGCGCCGGCACCAAGGCTCACATTCTTTAATTCGTACATACAGCTAGGCAATTTAATATCGTATTGTGGCAACAAAGTCTTCAGCTCATACATTTCACTTGCCAATTTGCAACTTAGTCGTTTGTAGTTCCACTACACAAAAATGTGCTTCACTCTAGTGATGCGTTAACTCTGCTATCGATATACATATGCACAATATCGATAGGCAGCCAACAGCTGTCTGCTATTTTGATAGAGTTGGCAACGCTTATTGCTATGGACACTTTGCTAAAATACCGCTATAGTTTTTTAGCTGGCATTTGTGCTGCCGGCGGGAGTTTCTTTGGCAAATTTCCCAGTCATTTTTCTGGACTGCACTTGTTGCTACCGAATGCAGTTCAATCTGTATCAGGTTATGCTTATGCGGGTAAATATGTATTATTTTACTGCAATATAACATTACTAAATTGAGTTTTTCTTTTAGAATTTGCTTTGTTGCATTTGCTACCACTTGGTTTAATGCTTTTCTGTAATGTGTGCAATTTGCGATACTTTCTCAAGGCCCTGCAAATGACCCAGCAAACATTGACAGCGACAGTCTTAACAGCCGCCTCCAATTACATTTTATCGGTGCGTCTATTTGACTATGTAAATTACATATATGTATATATGTATATGCATGCAATATAATTGGTTTCGATAGTTCATTTTAGGTTCAATCGTCTATGGAGAGCCGTTGACAACATTAACCGGCGTGGGTATAACATTTATTTTAGCGGGTCTTTGGTTTCTATGCGATACAACACAAGACCCAGAATCAGAAAAATCTATTAAAAAAGATAAGTAATTGTAAACAAAAAAAATATTGACTGACTTTTGGCTGAAATAAAACTGAGGTATTTCTAGATTTCAATTTTCAAATTCTGATCACATACGCGTCAAGATCATGATCACGATCAGCATTTTCATATGCTGTAAAACTTGCAGCTGTATTAGTAAACAAGAAATAACACACTACATTAACAAACAATTTGTTGTATAATTTTGTTTAATGTACTATTCTGCAAATACATTCATAATTGTTTTTTTTTTTTTATCCATTTATAATGCACATAAGTAGGGCATAATATTTGCTGTATTTTTGTTAAGTACATATACAGCTCTACATACACATGTATAATAAATGTATATATTAAATATGCGCTGATTTTTTAATGTGTGCTTGGAAGAATAAAGAAAAGATTTAAAAAAAAAAAAATAAAATGGTAGTAAGAGCACAAACTATAAATATATTTCTTTATAGTTAATTACAGAAGTTGCATGTTTTTTTGTTTTGTTTTCATATCTTTCATCATCCATTCTCAATGTATTATATTAATTAATTAAATATAATTTGTATGTTTCAAAATTGTAATTTAATTGCTAAAACGTATAAATACTTTTTTCTGTTTTCATGTATTTATTATAACTTGAAAAGTTGACGCACTTTTCTCAACTCCTGTCCCTTTTGTTTTTTTTTTTTTTTTTTTTTGTAATTCGTTCGGTTTTCTTTGCAGCTATTTGTCCTTTTTCTCTGCATTTTGTTTGCTGTTCGGGTTTTAAAAACCCGATGCTTTTGTTTTTTCTGTTTTTGAACTTTCCTGTATGTTTTGTTTCTTGTGTGTGTGTGTGTATTCTAAGTCTATGTTGTTTGTTTTTATTATTAATTATTTAAATAAATCATAATTATATAGAAACATTTATATTTAATTAAAAAAATGCGCACTCTTCGTTCGTTTTCATTCTCTTGTTTCTTTCTTTCATTCACGTTGCTGACTAAAGGTGAATTAAACGCCAACGTGGCAACGCTGCTTCCATGAGTGTGGGTGTGTTGAGTTTATGTGTATATATGAATTAGTGTGTTGTATGTAAGAGAGGAGCTTTCCTTTTAATACATGTGCCACGGCCAAACAGCTGCGCCGTCCCCCTCTTCAGCTGCTGTTCGCTCAGTTTTTATTCTCCAAGCCCAGCGGCAGGCGCTGCTGCTGCTGTTGTGATTGACGTTGATTTATGTAGCCCCCACCCCCGCTACCGCCACCACCCCCCGTGTTCCGACCGCGATCGCCCATGGGTCGTCCAAAGGGTCCGTTCCCATTGCGCTGGTTGCCGCCGCGCTGCCCGCGATAGGAGCTTCCTCCGCCACCGGAGTTGTCATACCGTGATTCCTTGTTGTATACACCGCCACCGCCGCCACCATTTTGGTAGTAATTGTTTCCTCCACCACCGCTGGATTCATTGTTGCGAAAATAGACGCCACTGTTGCGTCCATTCTGTTGCGATGAGCTAGAGTTTCCATACTGACGCGTTCGATAATTGCCACCCCCATTACGTCCACGTTCATCTCCTGCCCCATTGCGTCGCTGCTGCTGTTGATAGTTGCCAGAGTTCCGACGCATAGGGTTTCCATTATCCTGTTGCTGCGAAGAGTTGCCATTGTTGTTGCTGCTGTTCCAGTGATTGTTGTTGTCGTTATCATTGGCATAGCTACCACGTCCGTTGCTGTTATCGCGGGGAGTGGCCCACTCCTGCTTGTTACTGTTACTGCTATTGCTGCCATTTGAGGCAGCGCTGCTCATTGCATTCATTTCGCTGCTCCACTTGTTGTTAGCTGCAGCTGCTGATACTGGCGTAGCTGTTGGTTCTGCAACCAAAGCCGATGATTGCGTCTTGAGCACATTGGTTAATGCTGCTGTGGCAGCAACATTGACGCCATCACGTCCATGCCACTCATTGACTTCCACTTCAGTAACAGGTTGCTGTTGAGGCAGCTGCTCCTCTAACTGCTGTTGCTGCTGCTGTGGCTTGAGTCCAAGCTGCTGCTGCAATTGTTGCTCGTAGCTGACCACAGAGTTATCATAGGTAAACACTGCAGTAGTTACATCTCCTGGCTGCATGCCTATGGCTTGAGGCGCCGACGGTTGCCTTTGCTGCGGTGGCAAGCGTGTCATAATCAGCATAGGTTGCTGTTGTTGTTGCTGCTGCTGACGCTGTTGTTCGTGTATAAGCACGGGCGAGAAGAGTTGTTGCTGCTGCGGCGGCGGCTGTTGTTGTTGCTGCTGCTGCAGGGACGGGTAGGATTGATTGGTGAAGGTCAGCGTTGTTATAGTTTGTGGCTCGTCTACATGATTCTGCTGTTGGTGCGGCTGTTCGAAGACCACCGGCAGTTGCTGGGGCGGCGGGGCCTGTGGTTGTGGCGCCTGTTGTTGGTGCTGCTGCTGCTGTGGCGGCGGTGGCAACACCTCAGGCGCATCCAGTTCACTGTCCTGCAGAAAATGGAAGCTCCCGGTGCCTAGAACCTCGGCCAATGGACGCAGCTGTTGCATAAATTGCTGCTGCTGTGGCGTTGGTGTCTGCTGCGGCGGTTGCTTAAAATAATTGTGCTCCACGGCGCGCACTGTAGTTGCTGCTGCAAAATGTTGCTGCTGCGGTTGTTGCTGTTGTGGTGGCACTACTGGTGTTGGAGCAACGACCGCCTGAGGTGGCACACCATGCAATGCCTGGAGATTCACGGGACTGCTGAGCAGCTGATGCGGATGTGGCGGCTGTACCGTCTGCTGTTGATGCTGCTGTGGCGGCGGCGCTGCTGCGTACAATACATGAGCTGGCGTTGTGCTACTTGCCCCGCCTGCCGCTGGAGATGGATTATAGACACCCGTCTGCTGCTGTACCACCAAATGTTGTTGCTGTGGCTCGTGTAGTAGGTGAGCACGCTCCGGTTGCTGCATCTCTGGAAGCACCTGAGCGATACCTGACTCAGCAACAGACAGCTTATCCAAACCCTCTTCCAGGGAATTGTGCGCCGATGGCTCCGATATAAGGACATCCTGCTCCAGTTGAGTGCCCACATCATTGAGCGTCTCACCCTCACCGCTTACGGCCCCGCTATCCGTGCTGTTGCCCCCAGGTGCAGCCTGATCCGCCAGAGGTATTAAATAGTACTTGTCCAAATAACCGCTGTCCTGGATCTGTTGGAAAACCGCACGCAGTTTCTCAAATGTCAATTCACCGTATGGCTTTGCTCGAGCATTAATCGTCATGGTAAACAGCTCGGCTGCCTTTTGAGCATTGCTCAAGAAGCTGACATCCTCCGCCATCTCTGGACGACGCGTTTGCACCTCCATACAGCTATACAGAAATTCAAATTAATTCCGATTAGTTACTAAGCCTGAAGGTAAAATATACCACCACTAATTACGCAGGGTACATCTTAGGAATAAGTTTAAATCATAAAAACGTGAGATCTGAGTAATAAATTTTTAAAAGTAAATCCAAATAATATATTCAATTATTTCATTCAAATATATATATATTATATTTTGCTGTTGCTTTGATTACGAATAAAAGTGTATTAAACTTCTAAATTGTTCTTATTCTTTTTATATTTCCATTCAAAATGTTCATAGATTATAAAAACAGCTTTTCTGTCAACACTTTCAAGCTCCTTGCTCGAGAATAAACAGTACTAGCTAGTTTTACCTTCTCCGGCCTTGAGATTTTTCTGAACCCCTCTGAAAATAATTATCGGAACAATGCTATGAAAATTTTGTTGACTTGAGATTTAAAAAAAAAAAATTAGAAACAGTTATTTTAGGTTTAAATTTAGAGCTCAATCGAAAAATGGAAACAAGAAAGTTTCACACAACAAATTTACCCCATTTTCACCTCCTTGTTGGCGAATTTTCCCCAAATCGCTGAGCAAAAACTTGTATAAGCTTCATTTTTGTATGTATTACCAATTGGGCTGTGTGTTGATTAATGAATCAGTCAGTCACAACAATGTATATATATATATATATATATATAATATATAAAAATAAAAAAAAAATATATATATAATATATTTTTTCGGGAGTGTGGGCTGTATGAATTTTGATATCCAGTCTATTAAAATTATATTCCCAATATCTTAAATGTTAAATGATAAATCACAGCTAAATCTAAAATTAGTGTATAATAACAAAGATCTGTAAAATGTTGTATAACTTATAAACATGTTAAGCTGTGAACATCACAATCTATAAAGGCAAGAGATTTAACGACACCTCTTCATCGGTTCGGTTCGGTTCGAAACAGGTTAGCTGTTAGCTGTGCCATAGGCACTGTTAATACTTACAACTTCTCTAGGGTATCCAAGTCAACAGTCTCCAGTTTGCAGGCACCATTCTCACCCGCCAGAAAATCGTTGCGAACCTGCTCATCATTGAAGCAGGTGAGAACATTCTGCATGACGAGAAGATCACGAATCTTTGCAGTTTCAGCCAGCATCTTAGCTAGGTTGTCCTGCACATAAATTCATACAAATTTTATATTAATATTTCTCATTTATTATTCATTAATTAGTTAATTATTCACCTTGCGCGCCTGTTTCTTCTGCTCCTTTTCGGCTTCCTTGCAAGTCAACTGCGTCTGCTTGAAGACGTCGCGAGCAAATTCCAGTGTGGCCAGAACAGAATCATATTTTGCCACGGCAGATGCCTGATCGGCGCTTAGTTCCTTGCCGCCCGCTTGTATGGCACGGTACGATTCCAATTTGGTCTGAAAAGTGTAACCAATATGATAAATGAGTCACGCATTGAAAAGTAACTTTTGCGTCGCTTCATTTGCGCATTAAAGCAAACAAAAGGCAAACTATTAAAAGGAAAAAATGTCAGGCCACATGCGACAGCAGTGTTGCCAGATTGTGCTCAGGCGAGAAAACAAATGTTTTTAATAAAAATATATGTACACTATTATTAACATAGTTATAAACAATCACAAAAATAGTGTCATTAATAATAACACTCCTTAGTTTTATTTTATGTTTTAAATTTTAATTTATTGCTTGTTTATTTTTGTGGCACATAAAACTTTTTTTCTTTCTGATCTGGCAACGCTGTGCGATAGCAAACATGGCGTCGCGAAAAATTTGCGTGCACAAGGGGGAGCACGAGAAAAAACGAAAGCGAAACAAAGCGGGCGACGAATGAAAATAAAAAATGGTGTCCTTATTTGATGACCCTTTTTTCCCCTACTTACCTTGCGCTTCTCCAGGTTCCGTATCTTGTGTTCAATGGTAACCAGAACTTGTTTCATCGGATTATAGGGTTCAGCTGCTGCAGCGACGGCGACGGCGACAGACGTCAATTTCAGCGTTTTGGCATTGACATTATTGTTGTTGTTGCTGTTCGTCAAATCGGTTTGGCTACCTAGGCTGCTGGCTGCTGCTGCGCCAGTCGCTGCTGCGCCCACTACTGGTACTGCCACTGCCCCAATATTGGTATTGCTGCTGTGCTGTCCATTGCAGGCGCTGCCGCTGCTGACGCCGCTGCCGCCACCACCCACGCCGCCGCCGACGCTGCTGCTTGCACCAATTGAGCTGACCGAGGCGCGTTTTTCCTTGCTATTATTGTTATTATTATTGTTGTTGTTGGTGGTAATTGTGGTAGCAGCCGAAGGCATTGTTTGCCGTGTGATCTTCTGGTTGCTTACTACTGTTACTATATAAATTAGGAATGAAATTGAAACTGCTGCCTTGTCCTGCCGTTCTTTTTGTTCTTCGAAAAACTTAGGGATGGCTACAAATCTTAGTGATGAGCAACGGTTATATCGGTAAATGTGCTATCGATTTTGTGCTAAGTGCGATAAGGGACACATACAGCTCTGCACATCAGTTTTCACTAAAGACCATTTAATAATAATTATAATTTGAAGAATTAACCATTAGATTTAGATAAGTATTATGATTTTTTTTTTCATTTTTAAACTGTAAAAAAGTTTTACTGCGAGTGTTGCCAGGTGGTGAAATCTCGATATTGATAGAACTTTTATGGATCAAGCATAGCAAAAGCTGCTTGCTACGATATACGATTTTTTTAATCTAATTTTTTATACTTTGTAATGTGCGACTTTTTTAATTAAATTCTCTGTTACTGTGTATCTCTGTATATAGATTTATTGGTAAGTTAAGTAGTTAAACAATCTAAAATGTTAAACTCTCCGTTTCATTGTCCGTATTTAAGGCAAGTTGTCTGTTCCGTTTTGTCTGCCTGCTTATTTGTTTTAACATAAATGCTTTGCTTACACTAAAATAATCTTAAGTACAATTATAGATATAATATATGATTATAAACTTTTTTGATTTCAGATTTCAATAATCGCAAACACAAAGTTTAAGCCAGCGCAGCCTTTTTTTAAAACCAAAAGCGCCAGATATGTTTTTGTGATTTGTGATTTTCTGTTACAAATTACAAGATTAACTAAAGACAGCGCGAAAAAGAAATAGAAATAGAAGAGAGCGATAAATTACAATAATGCAAATTTTTTTGTGGCTGCTATTTTTAAGATTAATAAAGCGTAATTAAAGAGATTTCACTACAAAACAGGAAAAAAAAAATATATATATCGTATCAATATACAAATTACAACATTGTCTTTTAAGTAATAGGCTCTCTTTTGTGTGTGTATAAATATTAAAAATATATAGCCCATTTTCAGCTACTCCTCCATTCTACATTAGAAATATAAGAGTTGCATACATCCGCCAGTTCCAGTTACCGCTGAAATAAACTCCACAGCTTATAGCTGGATACACGTTTGGCCAGATTGGCGGCAGCGCTGTTTGCCGGCTGTGCTGACGTCGTTTCGGCAGAGGCGACGCGCCGATTATTTATCAGCTTGGAGCGCATTTGCTCATCGATAAGCTCCTGCATGTCCATTTGCCACTGCTCCAGCTGCTGGGATAGCTCCACCTTTTGCTGTATGGACTCGAGTAGCTGGCTATTGGCCTGCATTAGCTCCACACGATTCTTTGCCAGCTCCACTTCGGCCTTGGTGCGCCGCTCAGTAGCCGCATCCCTTTCCTTTTGCGCCTTCGTTAGCATCTCATCCCGATCGGTATTATCGACCAGATCCCCTCGTGCCTGATCACGTTCTTCCTTTACATTCTGTAGCTCTACATCGGTCACGGTGACCTTTGCCTCCAGTTGTTGTATTAGCTGATGACTGCGCTTGATTTCATCCTCTTGCTCCAGCACAAGATTTCGTGTTTGGTCTAACATCTTCTTAAAGTTGCCCGCATCCAAATTGAGCAGCAAACGCGTCAGTTCATCCGACATAGCTGAGAGCATACCCTGACGGAATTCTATAGCCATATGACTGCTATCGTTGCGCTCTGTACTTGACATGGTATTATCCATGGATTCCAGGTCCAGCGATATGTCCGAATTGAGACCTGCCAGATTTCAAAGATTTGCTTATTCTTTATCTTTCTATTATTCAAGGTAAAATCTCACCTGAGTCATCATCATGGCTCACTTTAAGCGAATCCACCAGGGATTTTAGCTGTATATAAACCGAACGCGCTTCCACCCACATTTGACTGGGCTTACCCGTTTCTGTAAAACAACTGGAATCATCATCATCGCATTCCATCTCGAATTGCAGACTCTTTTTTCCCGGCGTATTGGAATTTGCGTCCTATAATTAAGAAGTGAGGTCAACAGGTGCAAAAACTGACAAAACAGAAAAGCTTGCTAGATCTAAATGTATTATATATATTACCAAGCAAAAAGCAGTCCAAATGTGTAAGCCAAATTGCTTATTTAAATAATTTTACTTTGAATTTAGAGGTTATGTTTAGGCTAAAAAAAAAGCTAAACTTACCGCGCCCAAACGCTCGCTTAGCACATTATTTTCACGTTGAGAGCGTTCCAGTGCTTGTAAGGTGGTCTGTAAAGATGTAAAAATACATACTTAAATAGATATTAAAGATAATAATAAATAATATATCATTTGTAGATTGGAAACTTTCAAACTAATCGCTGCAATAAAGCAGAAGAAAGTCGTTCGTTTGATAAGCGAAAGCACTTCAGTAAATGCGCAGTTGATTCTTTGGAACGACAATAAATAATCTCAGAATTTGGAAATCACGATTTCGTTTTCATTTCAATTTAAAAATAAATGCAACGTGATAACGTCAGACTCTATTTTATTGTCTTGGTTTTTTGTTGCTTGCCTCTAATTTTGTTTCCTGCTCGCGAGCATGTCGCTCCAACATATGAATTCTGTCGGATGATTCCTCTAGCGATGAGGTTAGGCTTTCCTTCTCCTCCAGCGCATGCTGCAGACGCCGTTCCAACTCCTGGCGTTTGCCTGTGGTGAGGTTAAGTTCGGTTTTGATAGATTCCAAACTGTTTACGTGCTCCTATAAAGAAATTTTATTCAGTATGGAATACTCGGCTAGATGATGCTCTACATTTATATAGGATTCCCGTCAAATGCAAATATTTCCAATTAAAGAAGTTCGAGTTTACCTGCTATTAAATAATATTGCATCGCTACTTTTCATGTAATTAACTATAACATATTATTAGGGATAAACTAGTAATTAGTGAATTAAGTGTGGATTTCACTTTAAAAGTTGAAATACTATCTTTTTAAAAAATGAAATATTTTAACAGGCCGATCAGGACGTTTAGGTATTACATTTATTATTCTTGAATAAGATTGAAATTTAGATTTAGATTTACCACAAAAATGTAAAAAAAAAAAAAAAAAAAAAAAAAACAGTATAAAGAGTATTTTAATTTCGTTTGTTGAAATAGAAAACAAGCATCTAGTAATAAGCATCTGAATGACTTTATATGGAAATATATAGAGAATACGATTCTACCTGTAGGCTGCTATTTCGGTAGTGATACTGATCCTTAAGCTCTTGTATCTGTGCGCTCAGCTTCATTTCGGTGGCATGGGCCTCCTGTATCTGTTCCGTGAGGCGTGTATTTTGATGCTGCAGTTCATCAATTAAAATGGTCTTCTCCTTCTCCGCCTGCCTGATGGCAACGTCTTGGGTTTGTAGCTTATCCTTGAGCTCGTTGAGATCGGATTGCAGTTCGAGCACACGCTGATCACTTTCATCCTCCGCTATGGCTAGCTTCTGGCGCAGCACATGCTTCTCCTGTTCAAGTTTCTGCAGGCAAAAAAAAAAAATGGAAAGTTAATTAAATGCAAAAAAAATTGTACAAAGAAAAAAACCTTTTTATTTGTTCTATGACTCGTCAGCAATTACAGCCCGCAAACAATGAAAGTAATTAAAATAAACAATGTGCACGTACACTAAAATATAAAAAAAGACACAAAATGCAAAAATAAACTAACCAACAAAGGCAAAGGCAACCACAAGGTTAACATAACTCGACAGCTAATAGTACAGGTAACATTTGCATTTTGAATTGTTTTTTCTTCTTTTTTCTTGCAGACCTTATCGAGTGGCATCCCCAGAGCTCAAGATAATTATTATAATTGCATCGCAGCGGCAAATAAACTAAAAGAAGGCTTCAAATGAGACAAGCAATTTCAGAGTGAGCTAAAAATAAGTAGGTTTTTATCAGAGTTAAAATCTTAAATTTAATAGAAGTTAGATATTTTTCAGCTGTCCAAATCTGCAGTCTTCGAGAATTAGTTTTCAACAAAAATTAGTTTTATTATTAATCAAGGTTTCTTAACTATTAATATTCATTTACATATGCTTAGTATAATTATATTTTGTTTTATTTAAGCCATTTTATTATAAAAATTTATTTTTCTATTTTTACCAGATTGTAGTATAATTATAATATTTATTTGTTTTTCAATTTCAATTTACACGTGTTATTATTTGATTAGATATAATGCGAATTATAGAAATGTTGTGTATTTAGATTGTTTCATTTGAAATAACAATTTTATACATACGACTATTCTAATGAAATATATATACATATGTATACATATGTATATATATTTTATTTAAAAAGAGTTTAAATTAAACATTTATCTAAATTCCCATTTCATTTAAAAATCTGATTTGAAGCCCCTTTTAATTTCAAGTATTCCATTAAATATCAGCACTTTTCCATTAGTTGTTACACCACTTTACAAGTCAGCTCTGCCCCACTGTGCCTTAGGAAAATCTTCGTTTGTAGCCCAACAATAGTGACTGGGCTCTTGACACCATTGTCAGAGCGAAGACAGCCACATAATTCACATCATTCAAATTAAAATGCAATTGAAATTTCACTGCTTTTGCGGTGCAAGCAACTCAACTCAAAGCGTCTGCCCAAATTACTCAATTAATTTGAATAGCAAATTTGAAAGACTTCAAATCTGAGCTTCGATATACGCTGCACGGCCGATAACAAAAATGGACTTTCAACTTCTAATGGCAGACCGATAATTATCGATAAGCTGAAGGCTTTCGATTGTCAAATTCAATTTCAAATAATTTGCATGATTGACAGTTGAAAGAATGTGAAGGGTGTGGCGAGGGGTACTTGAGTATTTTATGGATCAAGGTTTGCGGTGACATTGAAAATTGCATTCAAAGTTTAATCGATATGCAAACCTTCAAAAGGAAAAGAACACGCCATCAACAATAAGGGCATAAGTAAATATAAAAAAAGTTATTTTCCAAAGTCATTATAAATAAAAATTATGACAATATGTATCTTTATAAAGCAATACAGGTTTTTACTATCAGCAAATGCGGAAAATTCGCTGCCATCACGTTGAGCTACGAAAATTAAGAGCCAGCAATAAATATGAGAAGTCAACGCGGTTTATCAGCAGAAAAGCAAACGCAAATCTTTGTTGCTAATAAAATGGAGCGACAAACCTGTAAATGAAAAGCTTAAATAAAATTACAGGCAATTTGCATAAAATGCAACGCCAAAAAAATTCAAACAAAAAAACCACAAAAATTACTCGCAAAGAGGGCGACGCTCGGCTCGCGCCTCTTAACAACAAATGCAATTGCAGCAGAAAGAAAACTGCAGCCAGACAATGGAAAACTTTAATAACAATAAAAATAAAGACTGCAAGCAAAACAAAAAACAAAAAAAAAGAAGCGAAGAAAAAATACAAAAATAAAAAAATAAAAATTATTGTACATACTTTCTCTGTTTCTATTTCACGCTCAATGAAATGTGTTGATGATAGCTGAAAGCGACGGCAACGTCGGTGGCTTTAAAATCAGCCAACAACAGCGGAAGTTGGCATCAGCTCAGCCGCAGAAATGAGTTCAGAGCAAAACTCTGAATCGTTTGAAAAATTAAATTAAAATAAAATACGCAAAGATGAGCTTAGCCTTTTTTATTTTTATTTTTATTTTTTGTTTTCTGTTGGCCAGTTTTGTTTTCGAGCTAATTTTATTACGTATTTTTGAGTTTCTTATACATAGTCATAGCTAATTGCAATTGCATGATCACCAAACGGGAGTTGTAATTTGTTTTGACGCCACACACCTGAAGCGAGAGTCGATCAATAGGTTATTCTTTTTAGAATGTTCGATTCAATTAAAAATATACTATTCCTGCACTGTGCAACAAAATCACTAAAGAATCACGAATTTTACAGAAAAAGAGAGATTATTTGAATTCAAATTCATAATGTCTAACAAAAATTACTATTTGAAATTTCAATACAAATTTGTAGGCTTTAGAAAGTTTTAAACGAGCGTAAAAGTTGTTATAATATCGTAATTATAATAATAGAATATATTTCAACTCATGCATATATATTTTTATTTAACTAGCTCAACGACAAAATGGCAAAAGATAAGCTATCAAATCAAACTGAACAATATCGACAACAAGTGACTCTTTGAGCAACCCTCGCATATGTGTGGCAGCTATTGCTCTTTTTGCTGCGTTGTTGTACTATTCAAATGCGACGTAATATGACCCACTTTTGCGAGTGGTGCGCGGTGTTTATTTGGCTTGGCAAAAAGAAATAGAAGAAAACAAATAGTTTATAAATATTTGTGCAGCACATAATTGCAGCAGGAAATGCTTAAATGCAATTGACACCAATGCAGCAAACCCTGCGGCAACAAGAGCAACAAGTGTGGCCGCAAAATAACTATGCAAATAAATTGTGGTAAAAGAAAAGTATGTGTAAACATGCATTTAGCAGTGGGAGTTGCTGCAACAATCGATATATTTAGTGTAGCGATAACAGTTTTACTCCGATTACTTGCCAAACGTAGCGAGTTTCAAGTAACAAGGCGCATTTCCAAATCGATTGCTAATTAGTGAATGACGTTTCCACTAACGTTTGTGACGTCATAAAACAACATTAACTGCATGACGAACACTTTGCAAACTTTTTTTTTTTCTTTTTTATTCGGTGTTGAAAGCGGCTGCAGCAACTGCATTCAGTAATCGCTGTAAATAATTAACTAAATTGCCAAGCAACTTGAAGAATCGTGCCTCAAGAGTTTCGAATGTCAAATGGTTGCAATAATAACCTAAGCGTCCTATTAATAAAACATTTTTTTTTTTGTTGTGCTGTATGAGTCAAGAGCGTGAGCTCAGCGTTTTGAGCCATGAGTCAATGGCCAGGTATTAAGATTTTTTAGCTTTGGTTAATCTCACACAGCATTTTGCAAGTGTTATTTTTTCATTGTTTTCATTGTGCGTATAAGCATTTTCCTGGGGGCAAGCCACACACAAATCAGCTGCAGTCTACTGCACAACGTTGCGTATGCGCAATGTGCAATGCGCAATGCCCGGCCTTACCATGGGCAAAACTTTCAATTTTCAGTACTTTTTAAGTTTCGCGTTGCAGCCAACGCCGCCCACTTTTCACTCGCTGCGCAATTAAAATGCATTTGATTTTAATTAGCAGTAAAAGCCACAAGCACCATAGAAATTTCACACATAATAGCAAATTGCATTTTGCATTTTATTGGCAAATTAGTAGTTATAATTAAGTATTTAATGTGTATTTTGGCTCACTTAAATGGCAACTAATCGTTGTAAACTAAAACGGGAAGTCTCTCATTGTGAAAATGCCATTTAACTTATGCAAAACTGTTGAGAAATGCCGCAATTATGCTATTAAATGAACGAAATCAAACAGCTTAATAAGAGAAATATGTATGCACGTCTAATGACATGTTCTTGCACGTTCGATAACATTTCTATCGATAGCACCAGGAAAAGCAATTGACCTTATTTTAATACAATTTATTATTGTACTAGTAATTGATTGACAATGACCTGCGCAAAAAAAAAATAAAGTAAACTTGAAGACTGCTCGTAATATAATACAATGCGACATGCTAATTTTCCAACAAAAAACACAAAAAATAAAAATTACCCAAAGTTTGTTTACGCACTAAGGTCACGTCCCAGTCACAGTCGAAATTCGGACTAAAATGGGCGTGGCTGCTACAGTTGACTGCCCAGTACGAGCCACAGCCGACTGGCCCTTTGAAAAAACAATGCCAAAAGCAGCAGTCAGCAGTCATAATAATAATAATCACATAATGCGATACATTGTTTGAGGATGGACTGAGGTTGGCCTTGTAAGAGCTTTGTTGGATGTTGGTCGCAATGTGCAAAATGCGTTATGTAAAAAAAAAGTTATAAAAATTTAGATAAAAAAGATAAAAAAAAAGAGTCATCAATATGTTTTGTCCCACTCAATTTGCTGTCATTGAACATGATCTGAGAGTTTCTTAAGTTTCAATTATGCGATTTATACAATAGATCTGTGTAAAAGTTTGAATCATCTTTAATAATTCGCCTCTATTAGGTATGGAGTACTCAATAATCAAAATACTTGAGCGTAAAAGGAGTGACTTAAGAAGACCCAATAATTACAATTTCCTAAGAATGTTGAGATGCGATAAAATACAGTATAACATGAGTATTATAAGATTAAATAGCATTGCAGATTGGAATAACATTTGGGACTTTATTAGACCTATTATTCCCATGAAAGCTATAGGATATAGTACCACAATCTGGATAATTTTCAGTATGCATTTAGAATCCACACTTTAACATTTAACTAGTAACTACTATCAAAATACCTTGTTAAACAAAACACTGTTCCAGCAATTTTCGCACCGACCCTTCCCTTATAAGGCAGCTATATATATATGACATAATTGCCCGATCCAGCCGAATCCGACATACATACATATGTGTTGAAAAGGGTTCATACTGGGTTACATTTATCTAGCTAGGTCGGAGTTGCAATTCAATGCATTTCACATTTAGTGGCTAAGCTATAATAGTCTCTGCAAAGGTATACAAATCCTTTTTACTATTATTGCCTTTTATTTTCTGAGTACTCAAGTTAATCCACATTTTTTTCCTTTTTTCAGAAATATTTTAGGCAAGTGTGGCCACACAAAAGAAAAACTTTAAACTACAATAAAAACAAAATCAAAAAAATTGACAATCATTGCACTTAATTTTACATTTTATATTTATTTTGGCATTGACATTTTTTCCTTTTTGTACCCATTGTTAAAGAAATTGTGAAAAAATGAGCTAAAATTGAGCAAGCTAATTTTAACTTGGGCTTCATTTTGTGGTGCTTAAGTTTAATGTAAAGTGCAATGAGAGAAGGAGAGATAGTTAATTAAAACTAGCTCAAAAGGCTTTCTGGCTTTTTTCTTTATTTATTATTATGAATGGCGTAATTTAGCCCGACAACAGAGAAAATAAGCCAAGCAAGCGATCATCAAGAAGATGAAAGATTAAATACCCTGTACGATAGAAGTTTCAGTTTCAGATTTTACTAATTTGAATACATTATTTTATGAATACCTCTTCTATTTAAATACTACCTCCGAATATTTAAATATTCTTCAAGGCTTTCTAAATAAATCTTTCAATAATGCCAATATGATAATACCTGTTGGTGCAGGGTATTACAATAAATACGCGGCTGTAATTATGATTAATTAATGTGATTTGTTTACAAACTTATAGAGTGCCTCAAACACATAAATATATTTTACTCAAATGACTCACCATATAATTGAAAAAAAAAAATATATATATATATATATGTATATACAATATGTATATAAAGTAATCGGTGCACTGTATAAACTTTTATCTTATCTGAAGAGCGCAAAAAGCACAAATAAATCAGACCTCATATCAAAGTTTCCGATAAGAGACTCCGGGCTAATTTGCAGTGTACGATGTACACTGCGTGCTTTTTCAATATGCCAAGTGTACCCAAAATAAATAAAAAATACGAGTTATAATATTAATTCGTGGGGGGAGGTAAGAGAGTAGTTCTAAATCAAGGTGACTTTAATTAAAAGTACACAAAATTATTAGGCCATAAATACAAGAAGTTACGGCAAATTGTGATGCCCACTGCGCATGCGCACAGCTCTGAGACGGGGTAAGCTATCTAAGAAGGGGCTTAAGAGGGGTTTTAGAGGGTCTAGAGTTGCCACAGCAAGTTCCAAAGTATTCCGAGACATCTTTCACATAGAGCACCACAAAAAAGAAACAAGTGCGTGGGTTCGGTTCAGTCAACAAAGCGCAAAATAAGAAATATGGAAAGATAGTTAAAAAGTTTCGGTACAGTACGGTTGAGCAGGTAGCAGCAGGTACACTAACTTTAGACTTTCAGGTAACTCTTCTACAATTAGTCACCGTTGAGGCTTAAGACTTTGTGGAGCCAAACAAGTACAGTACTACAAAGCACCAAAAAATTATAAAAGACTTAAATGAGTACTCAAAAGATTTTGGAATGCTGACAGTACCTCTATAATAATCTGTTTATAGTGCGTCTATCGCAGAAATACCTTTGATAAAAATTTAATTGTTTTCTGTGTTGTGTTGTATTGTGGGAACAAGATAGTATTCTTTGAAAATAAGTTTCCAGTTTGCGGAACAGAGAACAACATTTCCTCTGATATAATTTTGTGTTATATTTTCTTATTTTTTATATGATATTTTATTTATTTTCTCGTTAGCAGTAAGTATTTTTTTGAAACTAATAGCTATCTGTCTGCTTTGATTATTAGGCAGACTTCTTTGGCCTGAATATGAAGAAAAAGACTGACTTTCTGTCTTCCCAATTACATTTAAATAATCGTATCTCAAGACTATAATAGTTGTGTCCGTCGATTACATTTAGAAGACAAAAGGGAAGAGAATTACCTCCAATTAGTATTACATTTTTAAACTGAGTTTTTACCCTCCTAAAGTATTACGTACAAGGTCTATTACCTGGTCTATCCAGTCTCGATTGCTTAATCATAATATTCTCACATGTTTTCAGCCAGTGATTAAAAATTGCACAAGTAAACAAAAATAATGTTTTTTGTTTTTTTTTTTTTTTTTTTTGACTACCAACTGGAGGCTTTTCGGAGGCAATTCTTTTGTGTTTCTTTAAGAAAATAAGAGAAAAAAAAACAACTCCAACACCTTTAATTTTAACAGTTTTTTAATTGTACTAGCCGCGCTAATGACGCGCTTCTCAAAATGATATTGCAAAATATGATGAAAAAAGAACAAATAATAACGCACAAATAATAAAAAAAAAAAAAATATCACAATAAAAATAGTAAATGAACTCCCTTGAAAAAATTACAGCTATTTAAATAATAATATTGATTATACAACAGCGATAAATGTGTAGTTTTCGATTTAAATTTAAAAATTGTGACAGCAAAATGAAGTTAAATATATGAAAGTTTTGAGATTGAATAAGAATAAAAAAGAAATTTACGAAATTGAGAAAAGCAAGTGTATATATATATGGAAATACGAGATTTTAGACCTTGAGTTTGCCAAAAGTGAGTCATTCATATGTAAATCATTAATGGCACACCCAAGCGAAAATTAACAAGTTATACTCGTAGTATAGATTCCCTCAGTTTCACTTTCACACCTTTAAATAGCCACAGAGTTCAGTAATATTTATAAATATTTTCGGGTCTTGGCGACTTCCTTGCGGCAGCAGCTGCTTCAAAATGTCATTAATCTTAAAGTACCAAGCTTATAAACAGAGAATCAACATATGCACAGGCCATTAAGTGTAGCTAACCGAGCGGTCTTTTCAGGGTCAGCTCTTCGGTAGTACATATAGCTAGTATGTATACCAAATGTGAGCTTAACAGCTCTACTCTGGCTTAGGATGAGCTCAGCTAAACAACAATTCAACAATCTGCTGGCAGATTATTTTATATTATGCCTAAAAACTGCAAGTTCCTTTGTTCCATTGAAGACAGCAAAATTTATGAGCTAATTATGTATGGGAAAAACATGTTTTATGTCTTTCTTGTCTATGATAAATTTGTAGTTTGTTTTTATTGTCAAATCACTTGGCTAAATTGTTGGGTGTTTTATTTATTCCTAAAAATATTGATTTACTCGTGTTTGAGTGTGTCAGCAGCAAACTTGTGGTTTCAAGTTGAGTTTAGCATTTAACAGTTTATTGGAGCCTTTGAGGGTAGAAAATATGAAAATGTTTTTATAAAATTAATCCATGTGGTTACAATAAAGGTTGAAAATTTATTTTTAACAGGTTAGGCTTAAAAGTGATTCGATTAGAGTTTATTTCTCGGCTTTAGGTTCGGTTTGTGAATTTGGTTTTTGCTCTTTTGGCTTGGGCTCCAACCTGTAAAACATTTAGATACTCGTAATCGTAAAAAAGCCATCTGTATTGACTATGAAGTCTTGAAGAATTGGTCAACTTAAAATGAATGATTTATAACTTGATTTATAGCTCGAACCGAATCCAAATCTCTCGAAGATAAAACAGTTCGATGTGGTTTGGGTTACAAAAACTGGTTCGGTTCAGGGGAGATAAAACCTGTTAACTACTGTAAATATAGCTTTCAAAAAACAGTAGCACCCAGACAATTTAAGTTTATAGCTTATAGTTTAGCACTCGGTTCGAAAACTGTTATAATGATACTCGTAGTACTGGTATCCAGCAACAACAGACTGTTACTTAAATATATGTGGCAATCTGTCCATAACTTAGTCGCACATTATACAACAACAATAACGACAACAATAGCAAAAACAACAACAACAACAACAGCAGCAGCAGCAACAAGAAAAGCAATAACAATAGTACTTGCCACCTTTTACCTAGTTGCAAATTGTAATTGTAATTGCAGAGGAGGAGGAATACGAGGAATAACAACAAAGAAAAAGAGACAAGTA
Source organism: Drosophila repletoides (assembly GCA_018150835.1). Taxonomy (NCBI): domain Eukaryota; kingdom Metazoa; phylum Arthropoda; class Insecta; order Diptera; family Drosophilidae; genus Drosophila; species Drosophila repletoides. The sequence goes on from JAECWQ010000231.1 coordinate 2,949,826, forward strand.
ACTTAGTTCTCAGGCTCTGCTAAATGGTTTCCTGTACTTCGAGAAAAACTGGAATCCAACATAATTCTCTTTATATCATGTGGGGGAGATTGGATTCGAAAGAAACATAACAACAACAACAACAACAACAACAACAACAACAACAGTAACAGCAGGAACAGCAACATTTATGCAAACGGAAAACAATAGCAAAAAAATAAAAAAAAAGAAGCTAATTACAAAAGAAAGAGAGCGAAAAATAAAGATAAAGTGAGAGAGTGTAGTAAAATCGTGTAAAGTACACAACTTTTTAACAAATTGCAGCGCTAAACAATGGAAAAGAAGAAGAAAAACAAAAACAAAATCAAAAGCAATGTTTAAAAAAACAAACTAAGAAAACACTTTGCCAAATGCGCAAAAATAATGCCGTTTAGCCAAAAAGCCGTTACATAATTTTCGCAAACGAACTATGTAAGTAACTTGCACTATTTACTAGTATGTATGTATGTATTTATACGCGACTCTATCACATCGAAGCCTCTAAAAACAATTTTGAATGCAGTGTCTTATACCCTGTAACCAAGCTCGAATCAAACAGTCCTATATGTCTATGGGTGTCAGAGTCTACAAGTCTACAAGCGCTAGAGGCGGCACCCAAACAATGCATACTTATTTCACAGTTTTGGGTCTGGGTCCCATCAAGCCATCAGATAAAGCAATGATCTATAAGGGTCCCATATTTATCTGTTTTTACTTAGACATCCTCTGAACTCAATAAAGATCGGGGCAGAGGTATTGGCTAGTCGAGTACTCTTCACATTTACATTTTCTCGCTTGTTTCTATTTCTACTTCTTTGCGCAGTCGCGCATGCGCAGCAGAGAACATCGCTGCCGCAGTTAACATCGGCGTCGGCGCTGACTTCAACGTTTTGTTGAGTCACTCGAAATGGGTCAAATTTTGTAGTTTAACTAATTTGATTGAATTGTGCAATGTTCAGTAAATTTGAACTTGCCCAAAGGGGCTGGTAGTTTTAGCATCTGCTCAAAGATTATTTTTTTGTATTTTCTGTTTTCCGCTTTTTTTTTTTCTTGTTTCTCTGTAACTTATCTAGTTGTTAATTGGTCATTGAATTGGTGTTTAATTGTTGTTGCTTTTGGGTGACCTTGCAACTTCTCTGTTGCCGTTGTTGTTGATGTTGATGATGGGCTATCTCCAATTTTGTGGGTAACTGCAATTAAATAGGTTGCTTAATTCATTATCACATTTTTTATCTAACGAAATACACACATAAATATATATTTTCTCTACTTTAAAAGTATTATTTGTTGACTTTAAGGATATTGTCAGAACAAAATCGAGACTTTAGCAAAATCCCACAAAAGAAACGTTTATTCCATAGCTTGAGCTACATCTCTGACACTTTTGGGTCATATTTCAACCCGCATAAATTTTACCATATGTTGTTTATGAAAATAAACATGTTCATCTATGGGCGATAACAGAACACAGACAGTTTTTGTAATTAACCAACATATATAAGTTATAGTTAAACCATTCGAATTCGAACCAAAGGCCAACTCCAAATGTGGGGTGCCGGGCGTAGGGGTGCATAAATTATAGCCAATTGGCACTGGGTACAAGCCAAATTAAATTAAACACACTCCAAAAGCACTGACAAAAGAGACTTGAGTCAACCCTCTTCCCGTCTAATTCCCCCACTCTGACACATTGTTTGGGCCACTTTGGCTGACACTCAAATTTGCTATCAGATTGTGCGTAAGGCAAGAGGCAAGAGGCAAGAGGCAAAAGTTTTTCCATTTTGGGAGTATTCAAAGAGTTTAGTTTCTTTGTTACCCTGTAAAAATTAGAACAATTTCAAATGGTTGGAATAGTGATTTTTTTTGCATTTTTCTTTCAATTTCCGCAAGTTTTAGAAGTTTACAAAATAATTCTTTCATAGTTACTGGTTTAACTTTTTTTTGCATATACAGTGTATACTGAAAATTTCATAATGATCAGACTGAAGTACAGGGTAACTCGCAAATCGTAAATAGATATTTTACAATTTTTTTTTTTCGTGTTGGGCTATCGTATTTTGTGAAATCGTCTATTATTGTCATCATGCTAACGTTCGATTGGCATATACACATACATATGAACACATATTTGCCATAACATTGTATTGTAGTGAATTATATATATACATAAACACGATTATATGTATTTATTTGCATATGTATGCTGGCTCTTGAATTTGCCAATTGCCTGGCTATTTGAGCCAAACTCTTTGGGCTTGTTTGGCTCTTAGTCACAATTCAAATATTTTTATTATTGCAATGAAAGCTGGCCAATTAGCAGGCCTCTCTACATATATGATAAATGTATACATACATGTATACATATATAAATGTGTAGTACTATTTGTATATAATAAAAAAGTATATTTGTATATATTTATAAGGAGTGTGTGTGTTATATAAAGATATTGTTAATTAAATGTCAGTGAGTCAGTGGCTCATACCATCAAAAAAATAAAAAAAAAACTTTTGCGAGTGGGTTGTTGGGTCTGATAACTATACACAGATATGAAATGATATATCATATACATTACAACTATAAAATACCATTCGATAAATTAAATCAAACTCAATTTCTACGAATATTATAAGACTTTTACTTTCTAATATAGCTATAGAGATGTGTATTTATAATTTAAAATTATATCATAAACAAATATTTTATATTCTTCGTTATTATCGTTGATAAACTTAACTTAACAATTTTAAAAGAAAGGAGTATTCACTACTAATACTTTTAATAAAAAGTTGTAGACCCTTACAGAAGGTATGATCATCGATCATCGATGACATCGGTCCAAAAGTTATTATGTGGAAAACTTTTTGTTTTTGAAGGTATCTTGATGAAATTTAGGAGTAACATGTACGAATGTTTTCTGAACTTATACCAAATATTTTTAAGATCGATTTACTATAACAAATAGGAGCAAGCGCTCTTAAAGTTGGGGAAAAACATTAGGATCTCTCAATGTATATTTTGAGCTAGATAAACATTAAATGAATATAAAAACTGCCGTCAAGCACTTTTAAAAAAAAAAAATCAGAATTATGATCTAGCTGTAAATATCTGTTATAAGCATGGCCGGAAGTTCAAATGGCAATGTTTGGTGAACTTTATTTTTATCTTATTATATAAATTTTAATGCTCATATTTCTTTATCTTTAATTGGTTTTATAAGGTAAAAAATGGTATTATTTTTCAGACTTAATATCCCAATTAATCGACAGTAACTCCCTAAATATGCGAGCAAAAGTAGTAGTTAAATAATATACAAATATATAATATCAACCCAATTTGTACTTATTGTTCCCAGGCAATGCTATTTGACACCAAATTGTTTTGGAAAGTGAAAATGCTTTCACCTTCAACAATTCGTTATAAAAAAAAATATGTGATAGCAAATTTACTATTTGAGTAAGAAAGAAAATTAAATAAAATTATAGTCGTGAAGAGACAGAAAGACGACACATGGAAGCTAGGTAGGTATAACAATAAGCAGAAGGTGGTAGAAGGTGTCTCATTGTTGTGGTAGTCTTTCGATCTCTGGGAAGAGTCTCTTGTCTGAAGAGCGAAGACTGCAGACTGCAGACTGAAGACTGAAGACTGAAGACTGAGGACTAGCAATGTCAGACATAATAAATTTCAGACATTGCATGAAAGATAATTATAGGCTTCACTCTCAACTATGTATGTATGTGTATTGCGATTATAATAAACTTTGACAGTGAGCCATAGATGATTGGTAGATGATCAAACTACAAAAAGACAGCAACAATTTGTTACCGTTTGTATAATGAAGGCCTAGGCATATTAAGTAATTTAACATAAAAAAATTAAATCAATATCAAATATAATTAAAATTTAATTTAAACCGGACATGCAGCAACAGTTCAATGCCTTACTTCCTGCAAAACGATCAAACTGCAATATAAAATATCATGGAAATATGAATGTAATCAAACTAATTATTTAGCTATACAGTTTCTCCCTGCATACAGATCTGGAAAGCTGACATCCGATATTCCAACAATACTCAGCACAGACTATGCGGCAAATAATGGACGATTCGAAAAAAACTTAATATTAGTTTCAAAAATTCTAATTACTTATGTACATAATTAGAACATGTATAAATTATTATTAAATAGCTAAGTTTAAAACTGAGGGCATGGCATGTATGGGTGCAGGGGATAATGATGGGTGGAGGATAATATGGAATAGGAAACGAAGAACGGGGATTTTTTTTTTGGGCTAGTCGTTGATTTTGCTCTTCATCTTTTTCTCCTGTCTTTTCAACTGAAACACGATCATATAGCATGCAGTGTTGTACAACGCCAGGCAGATGTCAGTTGAAATTTGAAAACAATTTAAATCTGTTCAAGGTTGCAGTAAAAAAACGACTAAAAAAACGCTAACCAAAAATGGTGACTGCTGCCATAATAAACGTGCCTTGAATTTTTCATTCAAGCAAAATATTCAAATAATAAGTAATAAAAAACTTAATAATAATAAAGGAAAATCAAATATATATTTCTTTGCACGCAGCGCCAATTGAACCGGAGTTCATGCAAAAATTAAACATTCATTGTTCTGCACCACTGTAAATAGAAAAGACTATAAAATAATAAATAATTGTGTTTTTGATCACTGTTAACGCCTGTCCTAACATTATAGTAGGCAAATAAATACGAGTTTGTAGTATAAAAATCTATGTCGCTACGATACTGAGTTCAAGACCCGCTTAAAACGGTTTCCAATACGGCAATAAGATGCAGTTTTCCTATGTATAAATCTCATTAACAGGCAGGCAGTTATTTAAAAAGCAAAAGGCAATACGGAAAATCCGCATTAAAAACTTAAGTTTCCCCTGTGACACACAAAAACCCTACTAGGCACAAAGCAAGGAAAGTAATTTGCCATATAGCCAGAGAGTACTCGTAGTCACCATGACATTTGCAGAGCTACTTCTACTATATAGTAGTATCTGCATATATATATATATATATATATATATATATATATATATATATATATGAGTATACACGAGACCATAAGCAAAAAAGAAAGAAGAAGAAAGAAAGAAATGCTATTACTACTGACTGGTAGTTAAATGGTAAATGGCAAATGGGCTGACCATAGCTGGTCACTCTACGAGTCGAGTATTATATTCACAGCAACTATGTTGAGCAGCGCGACCTTAATTCGTACGAATAGTACGAACCCAAAAATTATTAACCAGGTTATATATATATATATATATATATATATATATAGAGAGAGAGAGAGAGGGCAAGGAGGTATTCCAAACACGCAATTTCACAGAAGAAATTAAGAAATATGCGCTTTAATACGCAGATTCACTCTCTGCACCATGAATCAGACGTGTTCAAGAATAAATGTAGTATATATATATATACCATATACCACATAAAAGAAAAAAGATATAGTATACATTTACACAAGTATGGGTAGAAATAAAATTAAAACATTTACAAAACTGGTTTTCGACCAACAATTGGGTACAGATCCGCTCGCACAACGCTCACTCACATGCAAATGAGTTAATTTTATAATTTTTACCTGCTCTTTATTTTTGTTTATATTTGTTTTTGCGAATTCGTCGATAAATCGTTGGACATCGGACGGCCACGATGTGTTGATGACTTCACCTTAAAGTTCGAATCTCGCGTACGTGAGCCGATTTTTTAAATTTTTTGGTCAAACATGAAATTATAAAATGTAGAATAATTTTGTTTATTACCCAACCTGGGCATGTGCGTAAAATAAGAAAGAAATAATCATGGCAATTGTTCAAAATATCTAGGTTTTTGTCATCTTTTAAGTCATACTTATCGATCAAAATGATCTCTTCGACCAAATTCAATTGGCTTCAAACACTTCTATACACGTGTAGGCAGTATGTGTTCACACGATTTGTTCTCGGGCATTGGAGATTTGAGTACTTTATATGGTCATCATGTCAATGAGTAAGTTTTCAGTGAGAAACAGGCGAAAAAACCTAACAAACTATTTTTATACTAAACTGCAAAAGTTATCGATAAGTCTCACCAACAATTGCAACTGTCTAAACGTTTACACTGCATTTACTATAACGGGAACATTTTCACTCATTATTCTAATGTGAATACTAAATGCTAGTTTTTCACTTCTACTTGCTGTTGCTCTGCATCTTAATGCATCCTGCTGCAATCAAGGCTAATCAAAAAGCATTTAAATTAAATTACTACAAAGTTCTTGGGCGCCAATTGCTCGCTTTTCATATCATAATTGATCTTAGAACAAATTGCAGTCAGTGGAATGTGCCATTCTATTCAGCGGGCAATTTAAAAAGAAAAAAACAGGTGAAACAAAACAAATATTAAACCAAGAGACTAACGTTGACTTTCGAAACGCATTGTATTATACATATTTAAGTATATATATATATATATATATATATATACGCCTACCCAAAACGCGTCATAAAGACGAGCGTTAAAGTGGTTCATTTCCAGATTTAAAACTCATTTCATTTCTTACCAAATATTCACAACAATTGCTTGAAAATCGTGATAAACGAGAGACTGGAAATCAGCTCAATTGATAGACCAAACGGCAATTGTTCTGTGCAGCGAGCTTAGTTAAAAAAAATTATGTATATATAAATGCTTTTAAATAACTTGGTCAACCAGTTGGGCGTAAAAACAAGTTCCACAGACAATACCAATAGTCATTTTTATTGTTTATTTATCTGTCTAAACTAGATTGTTGCAAAGAAATATATATATATATATACATGTATACACACATATATTAAAGTCCGAAGTGGAAATAAAATTGGCTGTTTTCTAGATGTTTTCATATTTAGGTTATCTCTAAGTACATAATCCTAGTTTTCGAATTCAGTTTTCAATAAGTTGTAGGCTGTTTATGAACTCATTTACATAAAACGTTATATATATTACAAAAGCTGGCTAAAAATAAAAGTCCATTGGTAGTAAATTGGCACACACGCTTCACCAGACCGCAAAATAAAGAAAAAAAGGCGCGCTTGATGATTCGAACCAGCAAAACCAACACCTACAACGACCAGTCCCCAGTCTAATTACGTCAGCCATAGCTATAGAAACTAACATAGTTATACATAGTATATATGTATATAGTTAATATAGTATACACTGGGTCTGGACATCAACTAAAACGACCAACAACAACGACAGAAGCAAATGGCATTGTGATTATGACGCATCAGCCAACAGTCTCAAAATGCGTAGAAACTCAAAAATTAATTAGAGACCATTTTTTGTATTTTGCATATGCCAAAAACACGCAAAAATAAAGAGCAACGTAACCCAACTTTAAGTAATGCCAAGGTGACAAAGACAAAACATGAGATTTATGCGTCACCCGCATGCTAAAAAATCCTTTGAGAGCTTCACTAAATTAATTGAACTATATTTTGAGCAACACCCGACTCTAAAATCGACCTACTCAACAGCGCAGTTGACCTTTTGCGGCTTGACCAAAAGCTTCAAGCGAATTGCTTTTTTTTTTTTGGTTAATGGAAAGTGGAACATGGGAACATTTTTTTCTTACTGGGCGCAATAATTATAATGAAATGGTAAATGTTTCGGTTTTTTTCTGATGGTTTTTTAATAAGCGTGTGATCAGAAAAACGATTTTCAATAGGTCATCTTTAGATATGGGAATTACTTATCCTTGATACAATTTCATTTAATTTATAAAATATGCACTCAGAGAAAACAGAATGTACATGCTTCGAGTTGTCAATATATATAATAAAGAACGAACTAAATTCAGCACGGAATTCATAAAATAAGATTGTTCGCTGATGCCTTAAATATTATTTTAGACGATTGCTTTAAAAGCAAGAACTTGATTTGAAAACGAGGAAACAAAATTAGATTTATTGAAAAACTAGTAAAGAAAGGCTATCTTTAGCGCGCCGCGATTATATATACTTGTAAAGTGGATTGTTTCTATGGCAGCTATATGATATAGGAAAATCTAACTCGATCAAGATTCGTTGAAAATTAAAGAACAACTTTGAACCGATTTATAATGGGTTTTTCAAATATATACGCAGATATGTACTGAATCGATCACTTAGACATCTCAGCAACCAAAAACTTCAAATGCATTTAGGAAAAGAGTATATATACTATATGTTTATGTGAAACACATTCCAAGGTGAATTACCTATATTTGAGTTACTTTTTATTTAAAATTTTCAGTCTTTGTACTAAAATCAGGAATAAATAATAAATGCCAAGCTTAACTCAATTTAGGTCAAATAAGAATTGAAAACATTTTCTTTTAAGTGTACAATTATTGGTCAATTTCCTTGGTGTTTTTTTCATTTTGTAACTGCAGATGAAGTCATGCGACAGTTTTAAATAAATAATAAAAAAAGGAAGCTTTGCATGACTAACCCAAAACCCGATAAAAATTCAAGTTCAACGTATTATTCTATCCCCTGTTCGGGTTACTGACACTAACAGGGCACTACACTTCCTAGAAAACACATTCATTAACTACACAACTCCAGCTACACTTCTGCAGTTCGTTGCGTTAACATGACGAATGGGTAACCAAAAAAGTCAATATAATTGATAAGAAAACAGTAAAACAGAAAAAAAAAAAGAAAAAACAATAAAGTACAGTGCCATTAGCCTAACTATCGCTCGGGTGGGTGGGGGATGGGATGGAGGGTGTTCGAATAGTTTTGGGTAAGTAATATGCTAATGAACGGCCACGAACTTGAGCCGGGCTCGTGTAAATGCCCGTGAACCATAACAAAACATTAGGGACTGTCGTATTATCTATAGGAAATTTACTATTCCACCGTGTGTGGGTGTGTGTGAACAGGTGCAGGCATGCCAGACAACACCCACTGTGGTTCAAGGTCGCAACGCACGCAAAGCATTGATAAAATAAAAGAAGACAAACAAAACTTGCGGCTGTCTTTGCTTCTCTAATCTTTGCCTTTGAGCTCAGCTGATAAAAGACAACTAAAGTACTAAATAACGGGAAGGCTGCAACGGCTTTTACAGTTTAACATTTGAGCTAATGCAAAGTAAGCGGGCCAAAAAAATCGATAACATTACGTGCAGTCGATATACACAGATAGTGCATAACAGTGGCGTATGCAACAGGGGCTTAACTTGCCTAGCTACTCGAATTATTTATAATTTTTAGCAAAACAAAAATCTGAAAAACTATATTTTTAATGACCTTAAAGGCTCATTAAATATCTATTTTCCACCTTTGTTCAGAAAATTAATAAAGCGTTTAATTACATTTGAATTTGACGAATATTTTTATAGTTCTCGAAGTGTAAAATAAACTAGTACAGTTAATAAGTCACGAATGTATTCGTATATACATAAAGAGTATATAGTAGCTGATCGGAATATAAAATATGTAGCTTAAGTTAAACATGATTGAAATAACCATGAATAGTTTATAAACAGTAAACGCTTGATAAATAGAAACAATCGGTGTTATCAAATTTTCTTTGAAATCACTAGCCAGTACCATTTTAAAAGATTTTTAAACCCGTAACGGCTTTATTTTATTCAAGCAGTTTTCTTTGACGAGTAGTTTTTGAGTGTGACTTAGTGAATAGATATATTTTAATTTACAATAAGGGAGAATAAAAATGTATTCGTTTGAAATTATAAAGGTTTCCTAAATTTAAAGTGGTCAAATAATACTGCATTGATAGGAAAACTCCAACCAATTAATAGTAATTACCCCTTAATAAAGTGCAGGCATACACCTCTGTCACTTAAATAGTATGTCCAAATATTTGTTTGTAGTTTACTGCGCACTTTGGTCGGGAATTCAATATGACTCGAAAGGCAAACCATCCATTTCGTTGACTATCCATTTGGGAAATATACGAGTACTTTATGTTATACTATTTACATATATATTGTATGAGTGTACTTATATCTAAATATTTAATAAATAGTTGTGCGACATGGAGTTGACTGAACGGCTGCAATACGAAGGAACAAAAATCAATAAACACTAAATTATGCAGGTAGTAATAGCTGGGAAATTGATCCACGCGCGTGCAGAGCTCACTGTTGGTTAATAAAGTTTTAATAATAATAAATTTAGAAATCAAGGTTCACTAAGGGATGAGTCAGCAGCAACTATAGATACGTTCAGTGTTGCCAACTAACATTAACATAAGCTTGGGTTGCATTATCGATATCGATGGACATAAGCCAAAGCTTAAACTATCGATAATATAAATAATAATATAGGCTATATATTGATAACATATCGAAGAATTCAAGCCGCAACGATCAGATGTAAACAGAGTAAACTTAATGTTATTATTAATATTAACACGCACTCACCTCTATTTTTCCAGAATAATCCCCAATTAGTTTCTCTTGCTGCTTGACCAGTTCCTCGTTCTTTTCGAGCAAAGCTTTGCCCAGCTCAGCGGCTAACAGTATATCTGATTCCTTTTGCTGCAATTGAGCCCAGACATCCGGCTCGTTATCGTTGCGTCGAGCCTCCATAGCGCTGATGTAATATTCTAAATCAATTGAAGCGTCGATTAGTTGCGAGTGCGAATCGTGTGATGAATCGATAGATGATGGTATCGTTGCTGTTGTTTCTGATACTGCTTTGCTGTATTGACGTGAGCGCTTTGATTTGTTGTTGTTGTTGTTGTTTGATATGGATGAAGCAATACCGGCAGCAGTTATAGGATTTACTAGCTTTGGTCTATGCATGATCGTTAGCGGCGTCAGGTAGCGATAGGTGATTGTGTAGTATTATTATAAAAAAAATTATAACACAAAAAAAAAAAACACAAAATGCGATACTTTTATTATTATATATTGTTTGTTAACTGACGATTTGATGCAGGCCTATCGAGCAGGCAATCGAGCGTAAAACGATCGATTTATTTTGTTAGCGGCGATTATTTGGGTTTTTTTGTATTATTTTTTAAGTTGGGTTAGGTTTTCAGATGCAAGACAACGCATTGTAGACGCTGTTGTAGTTGTTCTTGTTGTGGTAGGCGTTGATATTGATGCTGCTGCCACATGATGATGTTTCCGTAGATGTCCGCTGCCCCAAAAAGCAGCTTAGCATGCGCTCAAACTTTTAACTGTTATTTTTTGAGATTAGGTAAATACTAAAGCTGCAAAACTATCGATAACAGTATTTAAGATTGTTATAGACGTGAATATAATAAAAAATATACCAACCTATAAAGTAATAGGTGTATTTAAAAGTACGTATTTACGATAGTATTGCACCTATAGGAAGCTAAATTGTACATAGCAGTTATATGAGAATTAAAGACGATTTTGGTAGTAAGACATATGGAAATATAATACAAGAGCTGCTTGCTGCTGTGGCCCTAAAAGCGAGCACGTAAACTGAGCTAAGCTAACCAAAAGGAGTGCCGGTCACGTTGCATTTACAAGCACGTTTTTGATTACAGGGTAGACGGGGTAGTCGGGCATGGCAGGTTTGACACCATGGTGATGACATATAACTACTGTTTTATTCTTTTTTTAAGGTTAATATAAAATGAACAGTTAGTTAAGCATGCAAAATAATCTAAATGTTTGGCTGGATAAGGCTTAAGGTCTAAATGAGGTTGACAGAATCCTTATAGACGGGTTGAAATTGATAACAAATTGACAATTAATTTAGGTTCAAAAGCAAAACATCTGCTTCAGTACTATAAGCAACTTTAAAAAAATCTTGAAATATGTATTAAAATTTTATAAACAATTTAGATAAAAAAATAATAATAGTAAGAAAAGCTTATAGAAATCAGAAAACCCAAATTATTTGCGTAATAAACGAAGTCTTTAGTGGGCAGTGGGAATTGAATGTTATTTAGGCTTATAAATATCAAGCTTAAAATTAAACTTAAAAGAATCAATCAAAAGCTGATTTGAATGAGTGAAAGTATTTGTATATTGTTGATCAAATCTGAACTTGAGAGAGGTATGAGACTATTTCATTTTTTACATATACTATCTATACGGCATACTCAATTTTGGTACTTTATTAAACCAAGCTTCATTATCTTTTAAATGCATTACGTGACAAAATGTGTGGGTTAGCTTATAGTACAGGGCTTATAGATTTTAGAGGGAAAAGCATTCAAGTGAGGTTTTTACTCATTTACATACATAGATTTGGAGCAGTCTTTCTATAAACAAACATAAAACGTATCGCATTCAAGGATTAGGATTAAATTAAAGGAAACTACACAATAAAGTTCATAAAGCTTAAACAAGAACTCTATGAAGTAACTCGTGTAAGCAACGCCATGCAATCACGTCAATAAAGCACAAGACCATTCTAAGGCTAAAAATTAGTCAAGAGTTGTAACCTGGAAACCAGGTTATAACGCGCCAAATTTGGTTGAAATTTCTAATTTATTTTTAAAGCGCAAAGTTTCGTATTTATTTTATATAGAAACTTCATTTGGCAAGCACTTCACGCTTTACTGCATTTACTACTGTTGTTGTTGTCTTTATTTTATAATGCGCTCTTAACGCGTTCGTTTTTGGCCAACTTTTAATTTTTTGTATATATTTTTTTATTGTTGTTGTTTAGCAACACATAGTCGAGCACTTCCGTTATATGTGTCACAGTCACGTAGATAGGTATGTATATTACCCGATATATTCGACGGGTTCTGTTTTTATTGACAAAACAAAAAAAAAATAAACGCGCGCCTTGCATGCATTTAGTACGAATATCTATCTATAAGATACTTTCCACTTTCGCAACTAACTATTCAACTATATATATTTATTTATTTTTATGTATTTTTGTAGAAACCTCAGTCTCGACGGCGACGACGAAGACAAGCCAAGAAGAACTTCCGATTTCGCTGCCGATGCCGACGCTTTTTTTGGGTTTTTCTCGAGTTTTTTCTCTGGTAGGCGGCACACAAGCAATACGTCTGATACGCGCTAAGGTTCGGTATTAACTGAAACTGGCTACAAAAATTGGCAAAACAAATGAGTAACCAAGCCAACTTGGTAGCTTGGCAACAATAACAACAACTAAACAATACAATTGAAGAGAAGCTAAAGAGCGCTTGTGCTTAAGAGCGATTGTACTAGGGCTGTCGAGTTAACATTAAATGTTTTCATAAATGCAGTATGTAGATAAGCGTAACAGCTCAAGGGTTCTAAGATAACAATTTATGAAGTAATAGATAATAATTTGGTTACAAAATGCAATTAGTTAAAGAACTTAATAAGTTATTTTGAATGTGATGAGAGATAAATACATTTTACATATTCGATTCGAAATGCAAGCAAACGAATTTTATAATTTTTATTTTCTGAATATTTAAATTTTTTGAGAACTTCTAAATATTTGTAGGATTTACTTGGAATTATAGACAATTTTTCCTACTATACTTATTATATAGTTTCTATTTTTCTATTTGAATTGACATAAAAAAGCCTAGAGAGGTTTTCTGTTTTAAAGAATAAAAGCAATTATTTAATTTGTTTAAAAGAATTTTAAACTTATTTGTATATAATAAATTAATTTGAAAATATTGTAAGTTCAGTTCCTGCTTTGAACAGGAAAGAGAAATCAACATCTCATTATTTTTTTAAAATTCGAACACCATGGCAACCCTGGTCAGTAAATTTAAACTTCAAAACAACCAGTTACAAGCGACACCTGAGAGCGCGCTCTTAGCACAGCTGTTATATATTGCTCTCCTTCTCTTTCTCGTTTTCTGTTAACCCTTTACTTGCGACAGCGTTCAAATGAACTACAATAAGAAGAGGAAGGCGAATGGGTAAGAAGAGTTGGCGGGAAAGAGAGTGCTCTGGACCTCCAAATTGAAATTTACATATGACGCCAGGCCAGAGGCAGAGTCAGCTCGAAAGCTCGAAAAAAAAACAGACGAACCACAGCAAGAACAACAATGGAGCAATAACAATGCAGCACAGACATAGACAGAGGGTCTAGTGCGTGCTACTAAACAAATCTCAAGACCCCTCGAAACCCCTTGATACTTGTAGCCCCATCTCTTTCCCCATCCTCTATCTAACCAGACCAAAATAACATGCACAATAAGCGCTTGAAGACGACTCAAGCTCGAGTCTACTCATAGCTCTTGGCTCATTGTTCTAATACCTGTACTCGTAGAGCCGCAGAACCCAAGCCGGATCCAAAGTCGTAACCATCTCCGCAAACTATTAGCTTGGCAATACTACTAATACTCGTACACTGATATAAAATTATATTGTATGTTTTTTTAGTTTTATACAGTAAGAAAAATTGGAATCGAACTGGATTGAAAAACAAATATGAAAAAACTGAAAATATGTTTTAAGTGTTTCAAATTCAGTATTAACCAATAACTAATAATTTGAATTTGTGATTTAATTAGAAAGCAACAAGGTGCCAGTTCTAGAAATTTTTTTGAAATAGGAATCTACAGCAAACTTAAGTGTATGTAATGTTATGACAATTTTTTAAAGTAAAATATGTCAAATGTAATTTTATAGAAAGTCTTAAAATCAAAAACAAAATTTAATTCCTCAGCATTTTTTTATTAGTGTACCCCCATGCATTGCGCGGCCTTTTGTTTATGATTGGGGCTACAGTTTGGTCATTTATCAGATTGTGATTTTAGCTACGAGCTCTAAAATTAACCAGGCGTTACTAACAGAACCCTCAAGAATTTTAGTCATTTTTTTTTTTTCAAAGAGTGAAACTTCCGCGCTTCCGTTCATTATCATCTATAAATTTTCGTATTTTTTCTAAAGCTTCGAACTGGCTTCCTTTTGTAGGGCATCAGCCTGTAGTTTGTGCGATCGTCAGTCACTTGTAACGCTGCTTGGGCTTCTGTCTTACTCTTGTTCTCATTCTTCAGCTGGTTCAGTGCTCGAAGCAGTCTCGTGCACTCTCGATCTTGTTGTGGTCAGTTTATAGAACCTCCCTTTCAGACTCACACTTCATTGGCTGGCGCGAAAACTGGTTTCAGTTTTGATTTTCATCTGTGGCGTAGCGTTCTGTTGTACAATTTTTTTTTTTTTTTTTTTGTATATGATACCCTGTATAAGAAACTGATATATGTATGAACTACTATGTTAAAAAAAATCTTTTACAAAAATGTAAATATTATGTTAATATTTAAAGTAAGACTTCTCTAAAAATAAATTAGTCTTGGATTTCACAAAAAGACATCAACATTTTTGTATTAAAGCTATTATTTAAGAGTTTGAATCGGAATTTTCATAATTTTTAAAATACTGTATAATTTTGTCAGTTATTACTAGAAAATAAGTAAAATATCTATATGTATGTCTTTGTTATATATTTCAATGAGGGGATTTATATATAAATTACTTGAATTTCACAAATTTAAAATAGCTTTTAATAATTTATAAGTATTTAATTTTTGGAATTTTTTGTAAAAACTGAATAACCGTGTTACTATATTCAAAAAATTGTATAACTATAATTTATCAAGGACAAAAAATGATACAGATTGAATTACAGGGTACATACACTGCTCGTATGTTATGCTCGCATTGGGTTCTTCTGGCATGTCTTATTGCTGTTTTTATAATTGTTGTTGACATAATTATGTTGTTTTTAGCACTTGGCATGAGTCAACATTTTCGGGGGCATTACAAGCTATGCTTTATGAGCAAACTTTTTGTTTTTCTTTTTGTATTTTTTTTCGTATTTTTTTCGCAATGCGAGAGAACTTGGGTCAGTCAATGGGTTGGTTATTGGATATGTATGTCAGTGACAGTTAAGGATCTTCCAGTCACTTCTTGACGGACGTCGCAAGCAGAGCGAAACAGAAAAAGATAGAGATGGAGATACACATATATTACAGATTTATACAAGCACAAGTTCACTTGTTATTTAATTTGTACTACAATTTTTGTCCAAAAATTGAAAGAATAATACTTTATGCTCTTGAATTGAATCAACCTTTAATCAATCCGCTTACTATAAAAATTAAAGATAACAGTCTTACAATATTTAATTCCCTTTTTTTCTAAGTGCATGAGTACATACGTATGTATATCCATGTGCATACATACATACATATGTATGTAGTACCACCAGGTTCAGAACTTACCAGTCTGGTTTATAACCCAGAAACTGTGCATATTACAAAGCAGACCACAAAAAACAATTTGAAAAACCCAAAGCTTAAAGTATCCCAAAAAAATACCGTAAAAAGGTCAGAGTTGGGCGTGAGAATTGACAATAAGCCGGCCCAATTGAAAATATATACATGTACCATATAAAAAGAGGAGAGCCGAACCGACACAACTTAAAGCCGCTCTATAAAGCTGAACTAAAACGGAACCCTAAGCCATGGAACTCTTAAGTTAGGTTAGGATTGGTATGGAGTTGAGCCTATGATTTCCGCAAGAAGCTTAATTAAAGAAAAACAAAAATAAATAAAAAGAAATAAATGCAATTGCACTCGGGGGCCAGAATAAGGTCAGGCTTGGTCTCTGGCCAGGCTTAGGGGCAGTAAAAGGGCAATGAAAATGCTAGAAAATTGTTTACAATTGCATTGTAGGTAAGGGTAGCGCAAGGCACGGGGGGTTTCTTCCATTTTGTGACCATCATGGTTTATGGTCGGCTAGTGTAATAGTTTCTACTGTTGTTGTTTTGATGTTGTTGCTGTAACCAAGCGGCATTGAGCGCGATTGTTGTTGGGCAAGCAGTGTAAGAGACTTGCAAAAAAAAAGAGAGAAAGATTGCCATAAGAGAGCAAACATTAGTGGAACTTAAGAGAGCCAATTGTATGCCGTGGATGTCAAGTACACCTTAAGCCACTGGTTTCCAGCGACTTTATAAAGGTTAAAATATAATCTTATTTTCTGAGTTAAAAAAAATGTTATGAACTAAAATAGCTTTTTATACTGACAAACGTAAACTATGATAATAAATTAATAACTATATCATTAAAAGGTAAATGTTAATTAGAAATAATAATTAGAAAAACATTGCGCATAACTATCAATTTAATTCTCTAAATCCTGATAGATTTCAAGAATATTTTCTTTCACTCCGATGAATTTTCCTTGTTTTTTATAGCTGTCATATTAAAAATAAACTCGTTCTCTTAAAAAATTTAAACAACATTTGGAAAATATACTCGTATATTTATATATATAATATTCCCATATGCAAATTGATTTTGTGTTTAGTAACATTGATGTTTGTGTCTTCAAGTGTCTTTTTCATTATTATTCACATAGTTTTTGTTTCACAGATAATACAATACATAGATCATTACTTGTATGTTATAAATTTTAAAATTAAAAGCTTCTTCGCTTGAGTTGATTTCAGAACAGGGTTTGGTAGAAATACACAGTAACATGGAGCTTTTCAATAATTTATACACTGAGGCGAAGAAAATCATACGTGCATTCAATGAAGAACATAATAATAATAGTTAAGTAAAGCGTCCATTTATTGGGCCAAGCCTGGTTGAAGAAATTTTCGAAACCCACAGCCAAACACAGCGCAAGGAAAAATGCGAGTACTACCACAAATGAAAGCTGAATCTAGGGAACAGTGGGAAAAATAAGGTGTAGGATTAGTGGACGTTATGTTTAAGAACAGGGATTAAAGAAAAAGCTATAGGAAGATGTGTGTTAGAGCAGCTGCTTTGGCGTATTTGTTTCATCTATTTAATAACAAAAAGAAAAAATTTGCCAGGAATCGGATTATTAACCGGATTATGAACCGGATTATTAACAAATCCTTTTACCCTCTTCTCAACTATCACTTATGTTGCTTGCCATTCCTTTCCCTCTATTTTCCGCCTAAAAATTTTGTGCTGTAGCCATAGAAAATATATATTTTTTCTCCTTAAAATAGATATTGCGACCACCACCAGGGCTGATTTAAATCTGCAGGACACGCTTCACATCGACGGTGGGAAATGCGGCAAATTGTCCAGTTGCCGCACGATGCGGCTTACGCTGCAAATACTCCGCCAATATATCCGAGGCGAGACGTGAGGCACGATTGCTAATTTCGGATTTTTGAGGCAGCGGCTGTTGGCTTCGTTGCAAGGCTACAGTATTGAGATTAGCTCCGGTAGCCCCTCCTTTGGCTTGCAGCTGTAACAAAGATAGCACCCAGGCGTGCTTCATTTTGGTTAGCTGCGATTCCAAAGCATTAATGCGCTGATCCTGCGGCTGGGGCACATAGATGGGTTCGAATTGTTGCAACTTGGCGCGCATATCCTGTGCCTGTAGTTGTAGTCGCTGCTGCCGTTCGTGATTGAAAGCGCACTTGAGCAGCTGCAGCTCCTCGGCGACCAGCGGCGCTGTACCCGCAGGCGCAGCGTAGCTAACATTAACGGTGCTGCCCGCAGATAGATTGTGTGTCGTAGACGAGGCATGTGAATCAGAGGCGTGACTCTTTCCTGCGCTTGTGTTCAGCTTTAACTTATCACGCAGATCGCTCTTTTCGCTCTCGAGCGCGTCAATATCGTTCTGTAGATGATCCATGGTCTCCTCAAATTCTTTCTCCTTTTGCAGCAACTTCTGATGAGTCTCCTCATACTGCTGCTTCCATTTGTTCACAGCATGCTCATATTCAGCTTGGAGCACGCTCAACTTCTTCTCGGCAAGATCCTTCCGTATTTGCATCTCGCTCAGCTCATTCAGCTTCATCTTGGCAGCCAGCTTGAGCTGTTTAATGTCCGCCTCACGATTCTCCAAAGTAGCGGCAAGCACATTTTTCTGTTCCAGCTGTTTCTTGATGAGTTGCGCCCTCTGCTGAATGGGCTTATTGTGTGCCTGAGTACGTGGTGCAGCTCCTGCAGCCGATATAATCTCATATTCCTTGTCCAGCAAATGCTGCGCTATATGCTGTAAGTCCGTATTGGCCTGTCCCAATAATGCCTTGAAATTCTGCGTTGGTCCACGATCATCTTGCTCATAGATACGTTCACAGGCCGCAGAGAGCAATGACCAATACTTTTGTTGCTCCAGTGTATGCTCAGCTGCATTATCGCTCTCAATATGGGCGACAATCTCGGCGAGCGCCTGTCTATTTGCTAAATTCATGGCAGACATAATTCTACTGATGTGCTGAGCAAGCGCACGCATTGCATCCATTTTATGCTGGGAAAGACCACATTTGATCACATGCTGGTCACTGGGCAGACGACGCTTGATAAGCTTCACCTGCTGCTTAATGCTCTCCATATGCTCGTTAAGGAATTGCAGCAACAGCATCGAATCACTGGTGGCGCCCGCCTCCTGTATAATCACCTTAGCTATGGCTGTATCATTCAGTATGGATTCACACGCAGCGCCCAGCGAGGCTACACAATCCCGTATCATTTGGGTTTCATTTAGCAACTGCTCGCCGGCCAGCAACACTGAATTCATGGCATTAAAGAAAGCCACACATTTCTCTATATTATCCGTGGTGCTATTCTCGTCCAGCTGATTGGATTTAAGCAGCTCTATAATGCCGTCTATAATTTTCTCTTGCGCCACCATTTCCGGTAGCGAACTACCAGCGCGCAGCAGCGTCTCCGGCTGACAGCTGTTTAGACCGTAGAGTATCTGATGCAGCGCACACTGTAAATTATGAATGTAGTGCATAAGGCGACACTTAAAGGCATATTGTTGTACCGCATGGCCCTGTGTAACTGCCTCCCGGGTAACTGTTTCGACAGCTGGGAAACGCTCCCGCGTCTGAGAAACCACAATGCCGCACTTGAACACAATGCGTGAAATAAGCAGAATGACGAGTATAGAGTCGTGATCTCCGCCGCGATTCATAAAGGATTCAGGCATAAATGCCGTCAGCAGCTGGACATGCTCATTTGCCTGACTTAGCTCAATCTGGCGCAATTGTACATCTATCGCTCGAGTATAAGCCTTAGATTCGGCAAACATTTGTTTATAGTCAATGGTTTCTGTGGCCAATTTTAGACTGGGATCTTGCAACGATTTCTGCTCATTGCTGGAACTACGCTCGCGCAATTCCATCAATTGCTCATTTAGCTTCTGCACCAGCTCCCGGAACTTGGTTATGGTCTGGTCTCGATCATAAATTGTCTCTATAGCCGCATCACGTTCACGTAGCACCTCTTTTTTGGCTCCATTTGCCAGATCGAGTTCCTCGCGCAAATCCAGCTCCAACTCATGATTGCTTTCTACCAGCTGTTCGTGGACCTCCTCTAAGGCCTCCAGCTGTGATATTTCCTCCTCCAAGAGCTTGACCTTATCCTCCAGCTCCATTTTTTTCTCGGCCAGCTGCTCTACCATCTCCTCGGCGCCCAGTGCAGCATCTACTTGTTCCTTGAGTGCAACAATAATAATAATTTCTTTTTTTTATTAATTTTCTTCTTTTTTTTACTGTAATGTATGGGGGTTAGCTTAAATGAAAATCTTTGAAAAAAAACTTGGAAACTTGTAAAAATAATTACATTATGTATATGAATATGAAAGTCTTTAAAAAACTTTTATAATTTGAATTTACCTCCTGCAACCGTTTTTATTATTTTATTTTTATGAAGGCAGTCAAAGAAATTAAAAGAAAAATTATTTAGACAACAGAGCGAAAAAACAATGTTTTTGTTTTACATAAATAAAGTGGATAAGCACGACTATCTACGGTATTCCGAAGAGAAAACCCCTTGCAGATGGTTCCCATTACAGATATGTATAAGATTCGAATAGAGTTTATAAAAGACATTTGAATTTGGAAAAACCACGTGATGCGACAAACACAAAAATAATTCGAAATTTTCAGATTTTTATCAGACTAGCTTTTTTAGAGATAGACACACACAGTTAAGAATCTGTATTGTATGCAGATCAAGAGTCTATTTAAAAACCTCTGCAAGGTTAAATAAAAAGATAAAAGAAACTAGGGCAAATCAAATGAAGCCAATGAAATATGTTGTGTGTGATGCGAAAGAGAGTCAAAGAGCGGGAAGGTGTGCATGAGGAAGCAAAAGCCTTAAAATGAACTTTAAAAGCTCCGCTTAAAGCAGATTGGTGAGCGTGCTTTGACAGAGCTCAACTATATAAATACTAATCAATCAAGCCTGTTCCCAAATCCATCTAAAATTTATAAATATTAGTTAACCTGGTTGATATGTTAACATAAAAATAAAAAAACATTTCTTGTGTAATATTTAAGTCGCTTGATAAATTTTGAATGAAAGAGCAGGGAACAAGCATTGTCTATTTTACAAGAAAACTGGCTTGAAACTCACCTGCAAATCGGCGACTGTGGCCTCCAGTTCATCAATTTTTCCGCTGAGCTTTTCCTTCGTGCGTTCCAATTCGGCTACCTCAGAACGTTTTGTTTCCAGCTCTTTGGTTAGTTTTTGTATATCGTGTTTATCATGAGCTGTTAAATCACGTAGGCGAACTAGAGTATCCTTAAGTCGTATATTCTGCTGTTCCAGCTGCTTGAACTCATAGGTTGACATGCCGCCATCACCAACGGGTATATTAGACTCAGCCTTATTTTGCATTTCAGAACGAAGTAGGTCTAGATCGACCTGAAGTTCTTCAATACGTTCCTTACTTGACTCCAGCTCTAGCTGCAGAGCATCAGCTTTCTCTTCGGCCATTTCCTTATCAAGTGTTATCATTTCTACATTGTCGGAGAGCTCAGCCATTTCCTGAGCATGTTGTTCCTTGGCCTCAAAGGCATCCTTCGCTTCCTGTTTTGCACGCAGCAGTTCCTTTTGGAGTAAACTCTGTGAAGCCATAATTTTGGTGCGAAACTCCTGCAGTTGCTCAAATTGTATCTTCATCTTGTCGAATTCTCGCAGACGGTCCTTGTCTTCGTTGCGACGCTGTTTCAAAGTTTCCAATTTTTCGGTTAGATCAGCCATCTGTGTTTGCAACTCTGCGCTTATCTTTTGCGCCTCAAGCAGAGCAACTTTATCTTCTGTTGCGCTGCTTGGAGGCGTGGTAAATGAGGGCGAACGCATGGGTTGCGAGGGCGTAAACTGTGGCTTCAATATCTCTAGAAAACCAGTCTCCACAAAAGAAGCACGCTTAGCGCCAGCGCTGGCAGCAGCGGCAGCACCATTTTCAGCTGCATCCCTATCCTTATCTTTGCTAGACTGTGGTGCCAGAGATTTGCGTGTAGCCAGACTGCTGCTGGAACCTGTGCGCTCATTAAGCGATGTTGTCAGCTGTGTGCGTGAACCAAGCAAAGATTGACGACTGGAGGATAACGAAGTGCGTGAACCGCTCAGCCGTGCTTTTGTGGGTTGCAGCGTGGGCACGCTACTACCAGCAGAACCAGTCTCCGCAGCTAGCGTTATAACGCGTAGCTGTGTTGGACGCACAAACATGCCACAATTCTCATCACATTGGAAATATTGCTGACCCTTTATGGAGCCACTATTCTTGCCTTTGGGCTCATCCAGCACCACGCCTACCCACTTGCCAACGGCAAAACTGGTCATGCCCACATAGGCGATCGTGCCGAACATCTCCTTTCCAGTCAGTTCGACGCGAGCGCCTACTTTCATGTTCTTCTCCGACATCTCGCTCACACTCTCTCTCTTTCTTTGTCTATATGATTTTCCACTCCAGTGTTAAAGGTGTTCTGAAAGATACCCTTTAAAAATATATGTTCATAATAATATATATTTAAGCACTTACCTATGTATTTGCAAGACACCTACCGCAGACCTGTTCAGTAATTAAATATGGTCTTTGCCTCTCTTTCTTTATATGGTTATCCACTCGTGTTAAAAGTGTACTGAA
The DNA here is from genome assembly GCA_018150835.1 of Drosophila repletoides. Classification (NCBI taxonomy): domain Eukaryota; kingdom Metazoa; phylum Arthropoda; class Insecta; order Diptera; family Drosophilidae; genus Drosophila; species Drosophila repletoides. Next base: position 2,972,680 of record JAECWQ010000231.1, read on the forward strand.
AGATACCCTTAAATAAAAATTCATGTTAATATTTATTTAAACACTTACCTATATATTTCCTAGACACCTGCTGCAATCACGTCCAGCAATTAAATTTGACCAAGCAGCCAACCTGAAACACAGAGGAATAGTTAGGAACACCGAATAAAGAGAAACCGAAGAAATGTTGACATCATTAGTCACCAACACACATACGTACTTGCCACAGTTTCAAATATTCAGAAATGCCAACTGAACAAAAAGCTTACCCGAAGTATTAGGTCTCACCTGTAACCTGATATAATACTTACTGTTACTAAGAAGATTTTCACTCTGCCTACTATTTCCAACCGAAATTCTCTTTGAATAAAAGTTCTAAAATTGCTAAAATTTCAAGCCACCAAAACAGCTGTGTGCTAGTGATGAGTTCGCGAAAGCGCTGTAAAAAAACATCGAATCATCAATGTATCGATTTTCCCCCAAGCGATTGTTTTTGGATTTCTACTCGGTACTTGCTTTTTGGTTGCTTTCATGAAAGTCGATCGATCTTTGCGAGTCTTCACCAGAGAACTGCAACAGAGCAATGAATATAAAACCAAAGATTGGTTCGAAGCAAGTTTTCGAAAACCAATTAAGTCGCAAGTTCTAAGTACCATCGTCCCACCAGTTTTTCATTGATTGAATAAACAAACAACCAATAAAGCGCGGCACAGCAAGGCATCCCAGTGGCTGGCATTTTTCATTTCAGTTTGTGTTAAGTCAGCTTTAAAGCTTAAGCTTAATTAGAGATCTGGAAGAGATTAGATTTACGGTTTCGTGGCATAATTCTTAGTATAGTTGCTTACTCTACACTATTAAAAAAATAAGAAAACTATTCGGCATAATAGTCTTTTGGTAATATATTGTTTGGTTAGTGGCCATGCTTTTTAAATATTCGCTAGCTCTAGCTAGAACTATTTCTTGCTATCTATCGATAGGCTATTACTCGATTAATCGATATAAAAAATATAGTTAACATTTGCTTTCATCCCTAACCGACAGCCAACCCAATCACCGAGTGTCAGCCGTACTGGAATTCCTGTATCAAAGAAATAGTCAATTCTATTAAAAATCAAAAAAAAAGGAGCTATTATTAATAGTTGACTCATCATTAGCACCAGTTTAAGCTTGTTTTAAATTAAGCCATTGTATTCCAAGGAGACAAAACAACAATGCTGCGGTTGATGTACCAGAGGAGCCATCAGTTAAAAACAAAGTTTCCCACTTGGAACCGTCTTCAACAGACGGTTGCGCAAGTTCCAGTTAAACACAAAATACCATTGAAGGATATAACAATAAATAATACGAAAGTAGACAAAGCGGTTGGAAAATGGTTTCTAGGATGCAGCGGAATGGTATTTATTGCTGTGGGGCTTGGTGGCATAACGAGATTGACCGAATCGGGATTATCGATGGTTACCTGGAAATTGATGGGGGAGCATATGCCGCGGAATCAAGAGGAGTGGAAAAAAGAGTTTGAGGCATATCAACAGTATCCAGAATTCAAAATGAAGAATGCCAATATTAGTTTAGAGGACTTTAAATTTATATATATGATGGAATATGCGCATAGAATGTGGGGTCGTGCCATTGGAGCGTTTTTCCTTATTCCGGCTGCATACTTTTGGAAAAAAGGCTATTTTTGTGCAAAAACAAAGAAAACGGTTGTTGTGCTGGGCGCCTTGATTGGTCTCCAAGGACTAATGGGTTGGTACATGGTAAAATCGGGCTTGGAGAACCGATTTGATAATCCAAATGATGTACCACGCGTTTCACAATATCGTCTGGCTTCACACTTGGCCGCTGCATTTGTTCTATACACTTTATTCTTATCAAATGCGATGTCTAAACTAATACCAGCAGATAAGTTTGTGTTAACAGGCAAGCGTTTGCTTAACATTAAGAGTTTATCGCATCTAACAAAGGGAATGGTGTTCTTAACTGCCATCTCAGGCGCCTTTGTTGCCGGACTGGATGCTGGCTTGGTTTATAACTCATTCCCAAAAATGGGCGATAGTTGGATACCCAATGATATATTGCAATTCGAACCCGTGTACAAGAATGTAACGGAAAACCCAACGACGGTACAGTTCAACCATCGTATCTTGGGAATTACAACCGTTTCCTTGATAACAGGTTTTTGGCTGGCACTGCGGCGTAGAAAAGTCCCCAAGCGTGTAAATTGGGCTATTAACGCCGTAACGGCTATGGCCTGGACACAGGCACTGTTAGGGGTCACTACATTGCTCACTTATGTCCCTGTACCTATGGCTACAGCACATCAATCTGGATCATTAGTTCTGCTAAGCTTTGCTATGTGGCTTTCACATGAACTACGGTTTCTTAAGTACATACCCAAATAATATTTGTTTGTTAAATAAAAAGATAGTGAAATAAAGACTTTTATTGTATTGGCGTTAAGAGTTAAATAAAAAAACATGGACTGCAGTTTTCGCGAATTGTCATTGGTTCATTGTCGTACAGGTCCTCCAAAAAGTTATACATTTAATATTTTTTAAATAACGTATGAAAATTTATGCAGAGCATAAGAAATGTAGACATTACTGTTAATTTGCCCCTATGATAAATTGAAAATTGTTCTATATAGAAACTACTTAACATTTTTAGTACAACTGGCAGCTAATTGAATTTTAACATCGCTGGCTATCGATAAATTTGGTTCTCAATGCGACAGCTGTTTACATAACAGTGCCTGTTATGTTATGAGAACGGAAAATTTGTGGGAATCAATCGGCTGGTAAGAATCGAAAGATTTCGATTACACGAAAAAAAGCAGTCGTCGCCGCAATTTTTTTTTTGTTTTTTTGTTGTTTTTATGATGAAAACAATCTTGAATAAGTGAAATAAAACACCATAAATAAATAAACTGTACACAATGAGTAAAAAAAACAAATGCTAGGCTGCTACCCAGTCATTATTTAGCGTGAGTTTGATTCTCTTATATTGCCATAAAGTGTAAGTGATCAAATAACAACAATAACAAAAGAATAACAAACGGGCTTACGTTAAACATTAACATTAAGTCCACTCTCAAAATCCGCAGCTCTTGGATATGAAGCCGACGCAATCTGCTTGTGGAAATACCGCCAATGCCGTCGGTTGTAATGTTAGCAAAATAGCTGAGCCAATCGAGTATGTAACGCTAATTAGCGATGATTCTGACGGAGAACCGTCACCGAAGCGGAACGCTCCTGTACCTGCTGCGTCTGCAGCGCTAGAGCGAAGTGGCACGAAGGCAAAGTTTGACGATGATTCCAATGATAACGACACGCCCGCCACTAGCGATGAGCGTCGCACAAGCCGAAGGAACAAGCCTAAAGTCGATTACACGAATAAAACCGCGACTGTTAATACAGAGCTTGTGTCCAATGAGAAGAACAGTTCGGCATCTTCAGCTAGCAGCAGTGTTGGACTGTCAGATAAACGCACACAGCAGCAGCAGCAACCAGCAGAGCAAAGAACAAGTCGCAGCAAGTCAGAAAGTGCACAGCCACGAGAACAGCAACAGCAGAGTTCAGGTGGTGCCTCACGTGGCTCCGTGCCGAAGAATACAGCAAATGGCACGAGCGGAGAGCAAAAGGATGGGAGTGCACCCACAGTGCTCTCTGGGCAAGAGGGCGCCGTCTTTCAGTCCCGTTTACCTTTTAATAAAATGACGCCCAACGAGGAGGCTTGCTTTCCAGATATTAGTCGTTCGGGCATATTGGGCCATCGTGTATTCCTTAACGTACGCAATAGCCTTCTCCACATGTGGGTGGATAATCCAAAAATTCAATTGACCTTTGAGAATGCACTGAAATGCTTGAGCCCGCCCTTTGACAGTGAACCAAATCTAGTGAGGCGTGTCCATTCATTTCTGGAAAGGCATGGCTTTATTAACTTTGGGATCTTCAAGCGTCTTATTCAAATAACTAGCAAAAAGCTGGGCAAGGTGATAGTTATTGGTGCAGGTATTTCTGGCCTTGCCGTGGGTCAACAACTTCAGCAATTTGGCATGGATGTTATTGTGCTGGAAGCTCGAGATCGTGTGGGCGGGCGTATAGCTACGTTTCGAAAAAATAGCTATACAGCTGATCTGGGAGCTATGGTTGTAACGGGCGTCTACGGCAATCCCATGACGATTCTCAGCAAACAAATTGGCATGGATTTGGTGCCCATACAACAGACGTGTCCTTTATACGGCCCCGATGGTAAACCGGTGCCCAAGGAAAAGGATGATGTTATTGAACGTGAATTCAATCGTCTCCTAGAGTCAGCAAGCTATTTATCACATCGCTTGGATTTTAATTATGCTGGAAATAATCCAGTTTCGCTGGGTGATGCTCTCGAGTGGATTATCAATATGCAAGACAAGGCTGTTCAGGAGAAACGCGCTGCTCACATGCATGAAATCATTTCCGCCCAGTCAAAAATCATCGAACATCGTAAACAGCTCAAGAATCATTTACAAGAAATTGTGAAACTCCGTAAAGAATATCAGAATTTAGTTAAACAGCGCATACCCAGAAGCGCCCAGAATGAGACTAGTTATACCTGGCAGGAATATACCATTCGCACCACTCAAATCAAGCTGGAGGACACCATAAAGGCCGAGGAAGATCTACGTAGTCAGGGCCAAAAGCTGGAGATTAAGCTTCAAGAGCTGGAACAAAACGAACCCAGGTTACAAAAAAAAAGATATTTAATCCATACTACAAATACATTATTATTTTTTTTTATTCAGTAACGGAAGTATTCATTTGTTTTAATTGATAAACAATATCCTCTAAAAATTTCCCTTTCAGTCAAGTATATCTGTCTTCCCGTGATCGTCTCATACTTGACTGGCACTTTGCAAATTTAGAATTTGCGAATGCCACACGCCTAAATAATCTCTCGCTGAAACACTGGGATCAGGATGATGACTTTGAGTTCATTGGACACCATACGACTGTGCGTAATGGATATTCGTGTGTCCCTGTGGCGCTGACCGAAAACATAGACATACGCCTGAATAGTGCCGTAAAGGATATTAAATATACCAACAAAGGAGTAGAGATTGTAGCTGAAAATCTAAAGACTTCCAATTCACAAATGACATATAAAGCTGATCTGGCCGTCTGTACGCTTACACTGGGTGTACTGAAGGTGGCTGTTGCCAATGAGGAGACGCAGCATGCCAACACAGTTAAATTTGATCCTCCCTTGCCAGACTGGAAACAACAGGCCATACGACGGTTAGGATTTGGTAATCTCAACAAAGTGGTGCTTTGCTTTGATCGTATTTTCTGGGATCCCAATGCTAATCTCTTTGGACATGTGGGCAGCACCACGGCCAGTCGTGGTAAGTATTTGTTTTTGTGATATTTGATCCTTAAATTTAGTAAAAAAAAATTATTTTTTTTAGGTGAAATGTTTCTTTTCTGGAGTATTAGTTCATCGCCAGTTCTGCTAGCACTCGTTGCTGGTATGGCCGCTAATATTGTGGAGAGTGTTACGGATGATATCATTATTGGACGTTGTATGTCTGTTTTAAAGAATATTTTTGGGAATACAGCGGTGCCGCAGCCCAAGGAAACTGTGGTAACGCGCTGGCGTAGCGATCAATGGGCTCGTGGTTCATATAGCTATGTTTCTGTGGGTTCTTCTGGTAGTGACTATGATCTACTCGCCGCCCCAGTCATTCCATCTTCCAGCACTGAGCAACAGTCTAGCAAGAATGAGGCCGAAGAGTTGCCACGCCTATTTTTTGCTGGAGAACATACAATACGTAACTATCCCGCCACGGTGCATGGTGCTTATTTGAGTGGATTACGTGAGGCTGGACGCATTGCTGATTATTATTTGGGTTATCCGGAGGGCACACCTTTAGATATTGGTTATTCTAAAAACGATGTGGCAAACTTGGTTTCCGTCGGCAACGTTGTTAAATTGCGAGACCTTTCACCGCGTTTAACTGATTCGCCGTTGTCCAAAAAATCGGAAGAGAATTTAAATATTAGCGATCCCACAGATTTACCATAAATTCTGTTTTTAATTTAAGTTATAATATAAATATATAGATGTATCCAATAATTGTTTTGTGTTCTAGGCTTTCTACTTTTCCCGTTTATCTGACGGATTGCATTTGTATCGTTTTGCATTTATTTTAATTTCCTTCTTTTTTTTTCTAAATTTCTCCCGTGTAAGTCACCTACCTTGTAAACATATTCGCTTAGGATAACTATTCTTAGACGAGTAATGATTGAGTTTAACAACTTTAATCATATTTTATTTTCTTAACTTAAAAAAAAAGTATTTTTAACTTCATTCGAAAACAGCGAAATATTTTATTGGTGTTTTTATTATTCAGCAAAAATTATTAACCATTCGAACCAGTGTCTTCGAAAACCTGGATTTGATACATATATTAAATAACTTCTGGGAAACTCAAGTGCTGACTTTAATATGTAATAAAAAATATAATAGACTTCAATACGAATTTGAATAGGTTTCTGATCTAAAACTTTTTGAAAAAGAAAATGCTAGAGGACAAAAAAACATTTTGATGAGAGTCGAAGCTGTTTGTAGCCCTAATGGGAATACGGGGTTCAGAATAAATGGGAATCGATATCAAGAAGAATCTTTTGTCTTCAGGTCCTCCTGAACAAATCCTTCAAAATCGATTACAATTTGCTTTTGCGTTGGTATATGTCGTCGATAGATAATGCCAACTGCATCGAGCATGCGCTTAGATGCTCTGTAGATGGGTTTATCTGCATACTTGTCTGATATAAAAAATATTTCTTTAATGCCCGATTGAATTATTAGTTTAGTACACTCATTACATGGAAAAAGAGTCGTGTAGAGAAGAGTGCCGTCTAGACTCGTGCTATTGCTATTAAGAATTGCATTGGCCTCTGCGTGAACCACGTACATATTTTTATTCTCCAAAGGATCACCTTCCTCTGATTTGCTCCAAGGAAATATATCATCACTACAGTCTCGCGGAAACCCATTATAACCAATAGCTACAATACGCTTATGTTTATCTACAATGCAGGCGCCAACCTGTGTAGAGGGATCCTTGCTACGCTTAGCTGAGAGTATAGCGGTGGCCATAAAGTAATCATCCCAATGTAAATAGTCCAACCTTTTGCTAAAATGAAGTGACTTCAAGTGCGTAATTGCTTCCTCCACTTTCCTTTTATCGTCTTTAAGTTCTTGTGACATTACTCTGTAATTAAGAAAATATAATATTTATTCTTAAATTTATTTGGATATGCGAATTATTATATAACAGACTTATTCATTAAATTTATATTGAAATAGCAGCAAATAAAAATATGTCATATATAAATTTAAAATTTTATACCCCTTACTCCCCTCGGATCAGGAAATGATCATAAGCATTAAAACTCTTCATGAACTACTTGACAGATGAACATAATAATTTTAGATCCATTTCCTACCTCTCAAATTAAATAAATAAAATATATGTAAATTTTAAAATTAGAACTAGTTAACAAAACAAAACAAAAAAAACAGGTTTACGAACCGCAATCACGCACTCGTACAGCGAACCTTCTTTATGAAATTAAATAAATTCATTGAAATTGTAGGACAATAGCAGCCCTAAGTGCAATATATGTGCATGATGCACTTTATTATTCATCGAATAAGTGTGATTGATATATGTATGTAATTATAAACAATTATTTCAGTAGTAATAAAAATAAAGAAAATACATTTGTAATTTTATTTGGAATTTTCAGTAAATATTCTCAGATCAGAAGTGACATATTCAATTCAAAAGGTATTAGGCGCTCTTCTGCAATTGAATTGGATTTTGTTTTAGGTGTAGGTATATAGAGCGCATACGTGAGACGTCTTTTCCCGATTTATTGACTTTTGGATTAAAGTCACATAGCTTTGCTATGCGCTCCCATTCTGTGCCCGGCTCGATAGCGCCATTTTCCAATGACGCAGCCTGAACTTCGGCATTGCGGGAGGATAGTTTGGTCTTTGATATCGATTCTTCGATCTGTCTTAGCCAATCGTCCAATTCTTTTTTCGATTGCTGACGCAATTCCTCTTTCTTGCGCTCCTCCTCTAGATCCTTTTCCTCCAATCGCTGTTTTTGTTCGACCTTCCATTTTCGGATTTTCTCTGGTTCCTCACGTGATGGCGGCGGTCCCGAGATGCCAACCGGTTCATTTGACTCACTACCAATAACTTCAAAACTGCCCGTCGATGACTCAAGACCTCCGATAACGTTGCCCGACAGTTCACCGCCCAAATCGGCTCCTAGCAGTCCATCATCAGTTGTAGGAATACTAGCCGCAGTCGCAGCACTTGTCACAGTTCCACCAGTGATTTCCGCCTCAAGATCGCCAAGTACCGATTGCTCGCGTGCCAAAAACTCTGCTGCCGGATCAACTTCGTCCTTTGCGGTAAAATCATCACCAAAATCCATTTTGTTATCTACAAAATTGTAATATAAATAATGTCAAATAACTATTACAGTAAATCGAGTCGGATTTTTTCAATTTAATAACTAATGTGATTTTGACTTATATAACAGAGTTGTATAACCGGATTTTCGCAAGCTCCACTTAACTTTGATATGATGGATTACATTTTTCAGCCGTAGATTTATCAAAATCGCGAAAATTACACAATATACAGATTTTAATCTGTTTCCCGCCTGTCACCAAAAATCAAAACTTTTAATAATAGAATGAACTTTTGTTTTGGTAAATTTAACACCCCCACAAACTATTTCCATAGTCCACCTGCCCTATTTTCAAACCCGAAAGACAAACCTAAAAAATCTGTCATCAAAAAAGATGAATTCAATAGTTTCACTCATGCCCATTCTCATCCCTTGGTGGCGGATTTCCTAATAAATGTAAAACACCTATTTTTTACATTTTAATGTAGTTTTGAAACTGTGTTTGAAGTGTTGTGCGTAAGATATATGATTTGATATTCATCTTTGACTTCTAATATTCCCCTCTTGAGGGCGACTCTTTCAAAAAATGTGATACAAGTTTATATTAAATTTCAATGTAAAGGTCTCAAACTGCGTTTGATGTGAACCGATGAAAATTTGATTTTTTTCAAAGTTGTGGGCCGATTTTGAAAAAAAAGGGAAACACGTATAAATCAGATTTTATTGTAAAATGGTAAAATTTTACCTCTCCCCATACATTTTCCACTTAAGAAATATTTGTCAGCGCCTCGCAAAATAAATTTGAGACCAATACCATGAAAAACAAAACAAATTTGACAATTTTACGCCCACTTTATGACTTCGGTGAGGATTTCCAAAAAACAATTAAAAACACATATATTTTTGATTATATATATAGAGCTCGGAAATTGATTTTGAATTCAATTGCGTAAAAACTACACTTTTCAACTTGAGGACGGACTTTCCCAAAAAATTGGAAAAACGCATCCAGTTTTCAAAAATCTCTTCAGGGGATACATTTTGGGCTGTGCGTTATTAATGATTGTCAGTCAGTCAGTTAAGAAAAGTAGTCTTATATATTGCGATTAAAGTTTAATACTGACTCTACCCGAGCAAAGCCGGGAAATACAAAGCTGGCAGTGGGCGTATTTGTATCTCCTTAACACGTAGAAACATTCTTTTCTAAGTTAAGTTAAGAGAAAACATTGAAAAAAGAAACATTTCATTTTATATGAACACTTATACATACCTGATTTTCTTATTGGCAACAAAAATTGAGGCTTTGTAATATTTTACAAAATGCACGTATGTTTCACAGTTATTAATCTTTTTTTTTCAGTAGAAATAAGTGAACAGTCATAGAGTGCGACCGAATCCCAAGAAACTTATGCCAAAAAATACTGTAAATATACTTTCAGTATATTTATAGGTTAGCGACCAAAAAATATGTTCACATTGTTTGTAGATTTTTAATGATATATGTATGTTTTGAGTACTTTGTTAGTATTCTAAACTATTTTCACTATGAAATAAATAATAAAATAAATAGCAATACTCTAAGCATAAAATCGGTATTACAATAAAGCTCTAAAAAATACCAAAAATAAAGGCTTAAATATACTGTATTAAATTAACATTAAAATGTTTATTTCCCTTATGTATATATATTACATATATGTATGTATTATAAAAATACAAACATCTGAACTCGCGCATATTCGCTCATTTTCCAACACTAAATACACATGCGCATACATACCTACACGCATGTGTATTTAAAAATATATTCTATTTATCTACGTGTTTTCATACAGTAATAATAAGCTACATATACAAGGATATGAGAACTTAAATAATTTAAAGGGCTCGTTAACTAAACTCACCAACGAAGTAATAAATTAAGGAATATAACACAAGATATTGGCAAATTTAAAATCAACTCTAACAACACTAACAGGCCACTGGCCAAAAAGCATACAAACTGGTTCAAATGAACCGATTCACGTGTGCATTGTTCAAATGAAGCAGTGGTTCTTTTGTACTTGAGCGGCCATTTTGGAGATTGTTTCACCCACAAAAAAAGTTATGCAGCCAAATAATCGAAGTTTTCAAAATAAATTTACATAAAATTGTATGGTAAATTGGACAAGTGCATTATCGAAGCTAATTACAAACGATGGATTATCGCAGTGCGAATTCTACAGAGCAGTAAAACAATATAAATTGCTTGTTAGTAGTGACTATATCATCTCTCAACATACACGCACGCATACACATGTACGTAATATGTATACATGTGTGTGTGTGCAGGCATATACATACATGGCAAAAGTGTTCATGGGAAAAATATGCATACATATGTACAATTATATGCAAATGCATAAAAACAAACAAATATCAAATAATTGCAAAGTATATTTGAAGAAAATATATGTAAATAAAAGTGTGCTCAGCAACATCGGTTTAAACTAAGATACAGTCTGGCTAAAACGTGCGCGGCATAATTTACTTTTGTATGTATATATGCAACATACACACACACACGCTCACAACACACATATGCATACATATAAGCGTACATGTACTCGTACATATGTGTATGAATAGATACACAAACATACATACCTGCATACATACATGCCCATGTACATGTATTTGCAAAAAATGCACTTGGCGCAAGGGCTGCAACACGCTCCTATAAACAAGCCTGAAAACCGGTTTACAAGCGAACCGGTTCGAGTCTATAACTCCAACAATATTTATTACTCTGAACCAATTTATTTCTTCAAAAGATTTCGGTACCTACAATTATTTTGATATATAAATGGAATTGAGCTTGTTTTGATATTTTTTTAATCGCGTATTTTGTATCCTATATATTAGAGAAAGTGAATTTTTATTTTAAATTTAAATTTAACCGAATTGGATCGATTGTGTATATATTGAATCAATAGTGTATTGAACCGGGTTCGGAGTATGGCCGAAACCCAATTTTAAGAACTGAAACGTAAATTCAGACGCTGTTTCGAACTGTTGACAGATATTTGTAGTTTGAGCAGTATTTGAAGGAATTTTCAATTATAATTTGTATCAATTCGGTTGAATTACTAGTTGAGTCTGTAGAACTGAAAAATTAGAGAACGCGAGCTTCATACGCAAGAGGAACTTGATCAAACCAAAATATTGAATTTAGAAGTTCCTGAAATAAGAACCATATCCCAAAAGTGTAATTTGGGTTCGAATTACAGAACCGATGCAGATTTAATATTTTGTAAGCTTGCAGCCTTGGCTACCTATAATTCAGTATTTTTTGAACTTAAAATTAAGACGATGCGCTCAATTCAAATTTTTTTTTTTAATTTTAATATAAATTAATATGAATAATAAGTAATTTTGCTTACAGCTTAAAAAACATACCACATGGATCCCAACTCGAGCCCCTGGTCATACGCTTATAACCGCATTGTGCCCGGTTCAGCTGGGAGCTCGGGAGGCACAGCGGACGAATTTCAACATCCGCATTTAGCCACTATAACAGCTGCAAGCCTTGCTAGTTTCAATGCGGCTGCTGCAAGTGGAGGAAGCTTTGTGCCGCCCTCACCAATCGGAAGCTACAATCCAGTATTCCAGCAGATTTATCATCATGCGGCGGCAGCCAGTGTGCAGCCTAAGCCGGCGCACTATGCCTCAACTACGGTTAATACACCTCACCGACAACTGCAGCAGCTGCAGTTACCTACCACCCTGGACAAGCAGTTGAGCAGCTTTCAAAATCAGGCTGCAGTGGCGGCTGTTTCCTCAGCAGCTGCTGCTGCTGCGGCAGTTAATAATGTTGCCTCCAATTACTATGGGGAGAATTCATCATCCAGCGGTGCCTCACCCTCGCCCACAACTGTGGCTCTAACCTCAACTTCGCTGACGTGGAACACGCCCAATATGATATCCAATACGTTCCTTGCCATGCAACAGCAACAGCAGCAGCAACAACAAGCCCAACAGCAACAACAGCAGCAACAGCAGCAACAACAGGCTCAGCAGCAGCAGCAGCTAAGCCTTGTGGCTGAAAAAGTGGTGAGTATTCACTTGTTATTATCGCAAAGTAATTTAATAAAGAGTTGCAGGTTAAAAGAGGCTATAATCTTAAAAAGGGGCACTGTATTCGTTATCAATATTATTAATTATAGAATTTTGATTTTATTTGTTGAAACTAAAGCTGGAAAACTATCGATATTCCTGTACCTCGATGTTTTCGGTATTTTATTCCCCAACCATCGATAGTATCAAAGAAATTGTGCTTACAAAACACTTATTTTGTGTCATTAAAAGACATTAGTCCTAAAATTTTTATAATTTTAATTATTTACAAATACCACGCCATCAATTCTCAGAGCTTAGTTACAGATGTATATGAATCAATTATGCGCTAAATTAAATTAATTTTTTAGTAATTGCATCTGTGTCAATTTTCCCCTGAAAGAAAAATTTCGATATTAAAAGTAAAGATACATCGATACTATTCCAGCTTTAATTTGTTTTAGTGTTGGAATTGAATATATATATATATTAGCAAAAACTGGTAATTCGATATGTTGCTTTACAGATTATTAATTAATAATTATCCGTAATTTTTTAGTATATTTTGTTCTTTTAAACTAAAACCCGTATATACCCCCTGGGTAGACTTTTCGTCGACCTAATACCACACCAACTAGTAAAAATACGTCTTATAATATTATGTATAAAAACAAAATAATGATATGCTGGGCCCCCTTTTGATGGATCCTCAATAACTTGGACTTTCCCCCATATAACTATGCTTAGACTATATATACTTCAACTTATGCCTAATTGCCTTTATATGTATATTTATATATATATATATATATACATATATATAAATATATATGTATGTATGAAAATTCGAAAAAAAACAAAACAAAACAATTTTCGTTTCCATTAAATTTATGTACAAAACAAAAAAAAATCTATTTGAAAACCTTCCATGGGCTACTACTACTAGCAAATCAAACAAGAAAACACTCAGCAAACAAAGGCGCAAATCAAAGCGTACAACGAATTAATTTACTTGACCCAATTGCAACAACAACAGCAACAGCAGCAGCAACAACAACAACAGCAGCAGCAACAACAACAACAACAACAATTGCAACATGATATTGCAGAGACAGAAACTTATTATACGATAGATGGTCAAAAAATGAAGCTAACAAGAAAGGATGCGCAATCGATACATATCGAACAGCAAAACGTAAGCCCCGCCTATGCGGCACAGTATGCAAGTCCCGCATTGAGTTCAGCGGATGGATCGCCTATAACGAATTTACATACTGTAGATGTGGTTGGAGCACCACAGGTGATTGTATACAAGACAACGACGGGAACGGCAACGGGGACGGGTACGGCTTCACCAGTATCGCGACGCAGCGTTATGAATGTGACAGGCGCGGGTTCGTCTGCAGCAGCACCCACAACGGTTGCCTACTCATCTGTGATACAAAGCACACTGCAGCAACAGCAACAGTTGCAGCAGGTGCAACAACAACAACAGCAGCAGCAGCAACAACAACAGCAGCAGCAGCAGCAACAACACTGCTGGACAAAGCCAGAGGATAATAGGCAGGAGGATATTAAAAGTGTGTTGCAGCTGCATGTTAAACAAGAGCATCGACAGCTCGACTATGGAAACGATGCAGCAACAGCCGGCGGCACAGATAGCAGCGAGAATCTTGTATTTAATTTGCCACCAGGTCTTGAGATAAAACAAACATTTTATCAACCAAGTGTTGTCGATATTGAGTCATCCGCCTCGGTGTCATTGCACCAGTCTCAGGCTCAGGCTGTGGCGCAGGAGCATCTGTTGCAGCAACAGCAACATGTTGCTGCCTCGCCGCAAGGCCGACGACAACATGTTGTGGCTAATATGATATTGTCACCTGGAACTTCGACCAGCTTAGCGTCACAGATTCAAACAGTGCCAAAGGTTTGTATTTAATTTGTATGTATTTATTTTCGTTTAATTTTTTTCGTCGTTTTTATTTTGTTGAGTTTGTTCTCTGCTTCTATTTTTAATTATTATTTTTTTGTATTTTGTTTTGATGTAGTTTTTGCTAAAAATGCAATTATCAATTTAAAAATGGGAAATTCTGGTAGCTTTTTGACCTGATAGTCAATCTTTGTAATGTCAAATATTTACATACTTTTTACGGATTTATAAAATTAAAAAAAAACTTTATTAAAAAATATTATTGTACCTAGTAGAGTTGTCAAATAATCGATAGTTGTAAACGTTTTCTGATTAACAAATCGATACTATCGATTAATCAAAGCATTTCATATTAACAGTATTTTGCTAGCACTTACTTAAAAACAACCAACATTAAAAATTCAACTAAGATATGTAAAAATAGTTTTGTCTTTTGTCTTTTTTGAGCTGAAAGAGATATTCTCTGCTTTTTCTGATTTTCAATATTTCGCAAAAAATATCGATAGTATTGATATTGTTCATCGGTTTTTTGACAGCTTTTCAGTAGAGCATTTAAAACTTTCGGTGTGTGTTTGTTTTTTCTTTTTTCTTCACTCATTTTCATATATTTAGATTAATCGTATCATTTAAGTAAAATTTAAAAGGAAGCTATCTTTTATTTTAATTTATTTTTTTCTTTCTTTTTTTCACTTATTATAAATACATACGTACTGTGATTATTTAAACTTTAAAAATTATAAACATTTAAAAGGCACTTGTTTTGTTGCAATAGAAGAGAATCCTTTGGTCCATTTGAAACTGTGACGTGACGTTGAATAACTGTGTGCTTTGTTCAGGAAGTTTTATGTGATATTTGTATATGTCATAACATTTTATTGAATGTCCTACCAACTGCAAAAAATTCAAGCAATATCCACTTAAAAACCACAAAATCTCGTCTTAATCGATCATCATTTTATTGGTTTTATTGCAGGAGGATGTAAAGCCGCCACCTAAGCCAGCAAAGACGCCGCGCAAAAGACAGCCGAAGAAGACGCTGATTGCGAGTAGCGATTATGGAACTGTGCGCAGTCCTCAGGATTCGCAGCATCATCAGTTGCAGCAGCAACAACAGCAACAGCAGAATACATATTATGATTTTAATAGCAAGTGGAATACGCCGCTTAAAACGGAAAATAATGCGGCGTCTGTGTCACCGGCGACAACAATAAATATACCCACATATCCGCAGCAGAGCCAGCAACAGCAGCAGTCGTCCCAACAACAACAGCAACAACAGCAGCAACATTTGCCACAGCCTGCACATTTGCAATCATCACAGGCGCAATCGCATCTCACGCAGTTGGCACAATATTATCCAGCGTTTCCGCAACCAATTGCTTCCCAGTACACGGCATGCATGCAGCAACAACAACAGCAGCAGCAGCAACAACAACAACAGCAACAACAACAACAGCAGCAGCAGCAAGTCTATACACAGCAGCAGCAACAACAGGTGTACACACAACAATTGCAGCATCAACAGCAGCAACAACAGCAGCAACAGCATCAACAAGAAAAGGTTGAATCTGTGCAGCAGCAAGAGGATGAAGCTTCGGCTGCTGCTGCTGCCTCGGAAGCCATTAATAAAGTAATTGTGCCAAACATTGAAGAAGAATTGGACTTTTTGGCCGATGCGAACAGTGCACCCAAACAGGGCTATGCCAATTCCTTGACTACAAACGGGCGTGGTACTAATTCATCGACAAATAATACAAATTTTGGCATACGTAATCCCAATAAAACGCCTTCACCGGAGCCGCCTTCTTCCATATCGCATGACGCATGCAGCAATAATGGTCTAATACCAGCCTCAACCACAAATCTATGTGCATCCAGTGGCAGTCAGTCCGCAAGCAACTCTTATAGCCCTGCTGCACCCAAGCCAGTCAGTGTGGGCACTTCCATTGGTGAAAAGAAGACACAATTTATGGACAGCTATTTGAAGTTTCTGCAAGGCGAACGAGACGATGATCCACCGCCTGTGGTAAAGCCTTCACGAAAACTTAATTATCCGCGTGCGCCGTACAAACGCAAAGGCAAAGGTGGTGCCGGTGATGATGCCTCCACATCACAGGGCGCAACTGCAGGTGGAGGAGCAGCAGTAGACAATCAGGCGGCACAAGGTTTGGCCGGTTTGGTTGGCGACGATGGGCATCGCATTAAAATACTCTCACAAACTCAAATACTGCCGAAGAAAAGGCCGCATGCACAAATGGTGGCAGCGGCTGCTGCCGCTGCAGCCGCTGAATCAACAACTACCTCTGTTATACAGCATCCTGCTGGGGATCAATCGACGTCCTCGTTTCGTCCATACGCCCAGCAGCAGCAGCAACAGGATCCGCCGCAGCAGCAGCAACAACATTTTGTACAGCAACATTGTGCACAATTGGCAGCAGCAGCCGGTGTTGGTGTTGGAAGCGGGAGCGGCGGCAGTGGAAGTGGCAGTGGCAGTGGCAGTCAAGGTATGTTACTTGACCAACAGCATAATTCCAATAAGCACTCTACTATCGCAACTACAACTACTACGCCATGCAACAACAATTACAACAACAACCACCATCACACCGCGTCCGCGTCAAGCGCAGATACGTCATCGTCAGCGGCAGCAGCCGCAAGCATCAACACAGCTGTTAGTGTGGCATCATCCGCCGCCCACAATCATCATCACTTTATTAATCTGCTTTGGCCTTGGCAGCATTAGCATCCGACTAGACAGACTAAAAAATACAAGAAAAAAAAAAAACAAAAAACAAAAATAGACAACGAACGAACCTGAGACCAGAGGACATAGGACATGGACACTGTGCATATGTAAAAAAGAAGCAAACAATAAAAAAAACCGAATACATAAACTTAACTTTTAAAATTGTTATAAAGACGAGTATCGCATGATCAAAAGCAAAAAAAAAAAAGTAAAACATAAAAAAGCAAAAAGTATAAGTATTTTTTGAGATGGAATAACAAGAACAAATATTATTTAAATTTAAAAACAAAAAAGAACAAAGAAAGAAAAAATCATCAAAAAATAAAAACGTGTATTTTTATTATTTTACTTTACTTACTTTGTGAGCGGCGGTCCTGCTTGGGTTTATATATATTGTTGTTGACGTAGTTGTTGTTCCTGCGCTACATGATAACGGTTACACCGTGTTACGCCCTCCACCATTCAAAATTGATGCTTCTTCTTGTTGTTGTTGTTAACCACTTTTGTGCTCTTCACAGACCCTTTAAATTTGCCGCCACGTCGGGAGCAATGCTCCCGCAAGGCCAAGGAGAGCAGCATGCACGCGCTCCTCTTGACTACGTCATCAGCTATTGGGGAGGGCGGCGCGGTGGGTGAACCGGACGAGTTCACTGACTCGGATACAGATCCTGTTTGGACACCGCAGGAGGAAGACGTAAGTGTTCATTGATTGCTTTGCTCGATTCCCGTTAGATCGTCCTCTTTGTAATTGAATCCTCCTACCAAAACAGAGTGATGACGGCAGCAAGGGCTATAACAAGCGCAAAGCAGCGCGACGTACTAAGGGCACACCACGCAAGAACACCTACTGTCAGCCATCCGTTCATTTACAGCAGCAACAGTTGCAACAAATGCATGGGTCACAGCAGCAGCAACAACAGCAGCAACAGCTTCAACAGCAGCAACAACAGCTTCAACAGCTGCCACAATTGCATGGCGCCAGCGGTGGCTATAACCCGCAACAGGATCTTCAAGGCGGTGCCGATGTTAGCTATGGCGGAACATCAACGGGAGCACCAGCTACGGCTGAGAATTTCAAAGTAGGTGCACGCATCAGTTTTTATTACTAAAAAGATAGACAGCTTTTACGCTCTGCGCTCAAAAATTCTTATTATTAGATATGTTTTGATTCGAATAGCTCTGAATGTAGTTTTTATTTTACTAACATCTTAGGCAATAATTACTTTCATTTAGAAAACCCCTTCAAAACTTTTATCAAATCAGAAAATATTGAAGAAAACAAAATTTATGGTACTTTTATGGCTTTTACCTCTATATATGTTCAGTTGCTTTAAAATATTTTTTTAAATAACATTCTAGAAATATCTTGGAAAAATTATTATTTTTTTTATATTTTTTCTTATTGTAAAAATTATTTTAAAAGTTACAATCAGATAATATTAAACAAATGAAGCAATTCATTATTATAAATATTATTATAAATATATAATTAATATATACATTTTACACCCATTATCAAATATTAACCAATGCATAGACCGGTGATTTTATTGTCTTACGTTCGGATTTGGTTAACGACTGGCCCACCATTTGGCAGGTGGACTCCAAATGTATATTGCAAAAGTATGAGCCATTTAGACAGAATGGCAAGACTTTCTATCGCAACATGTCGAAGGTAAATATATATATCTGTTTAACATACATTGTAATTTAAAGCATGATTTTATTTATATGCAGTACGCTTCGTGGAATCTCGAAACGAAGAAGCTCTACCTCAAAGCACCAGTGCGTATACAATTGCAATCTCACACGGAAACAATTGTTGAGTTCATGCGCTCCGAGTTGCTGGCCGACGACACCGAACAGTTTATTGAGAAAATAATGGAGGATTATCTATCTTATCGCGATAATTTTGAAATTTATATACAAACAATGATATCGCAGGCGCTTGATCCAAGCTTCTTTTCCGAAATAACGCGCGAGAAAGGTAAATTACCTGTTGATTTGAAAAGTTTGTCGCTTAACCAGTTTTGACCCAACCAATTTAACAAATTTTACGCAAATAGTCGTATAAAACTTTTTCATTTTTTATTCTAATCCAGAAGAATTATTAAAATTGAATGTATTTTTTTTTTTTTTTTTTATGTATTCTCATTACAGATGACTATTTCTTGGGTAGCGTGCGCGTAATAGACAACATCATGGATAATTGCAAACGGAAATTATTGGCAATTACACCATGGACACGCAGTATTATATCATCAATTGAGACTTGGCCCAAGTGCCATGTTTTCTCCGAGTGGGTACAGAATAATCTGACCCAAAAGAATTGCGCTGGCTGCCATCAACCAGGCATCGCTGTTCGTTTCCTGTTGTTTGGCGAGCCATATAATCCCAATACCATGCAAACTATAGCAGCAGATGCGCGAATTGTATACGAGAAGGTAAATATTCAACTTCAGCTGGCTTAATTAATTAATTAATTTGTTTCGATTTCAGGACATTGTATTGTGCCGTATTTGCGCGGCACGTGCAGATCTATTCCATAAAATTGCTCATGAGAAGTTCAATCTGTTCATAAACTGTTCCCAGCGTGTAACAGAGCAGCAGCAGCAGTTTCAAGATAAAACTTCAACGGAAATACTGAACGATCTGCTCGCCGAACATAACTGGATAGATGAGGTTAGTTTTTAAAGTAATTCTATTTTGACGTTTTAATCAAATATCAAATGTATCTTTCCTTAGCTGTTTCGTAACATGCGCAACTGTTGGGCTGAAGTCGAAAGTTTGGAGCGTCAGAAACGTTTCCGCGAAGTTATGCAGTAAATCAATCTAAAACTGAAAGAAATTGCTTTACTGAGAATTGTTTACAACAACCCTGCAATAAACTCAATGAGTTGTTAAATTTACCGATAAACTATGTTCTTTAGTTGTGTTGCGTTAGAAAGCTTAAAACTATTGTACGGCATATTGCATTTTACTTCAGTCTGCAATCTAATTATCACCATATTATTTACGTAAATTACATAAATATGCTGCGACTGGTTGTAGCTACATATATACATGAATACATACATACATACATACATACATACATACATTCATAGATATATATACATCCATTGTATTTTTAACTATGTTATGGGAATACTTATAGGTTTTTAAAGCGAGTTTTTCACCAACTATCTCATAAATTAAATCAACTGTATTGAATATGATTATGAATTGCAAAAGATTTAACTATTTAAGTTTTCTTTAGAATACATATACGTTATGCATGTAAAGCAGCATAGGATAAAAAGATTTATACTTACATATATATCAGCATACCCGAAGTTCTAGAATCGTTTATAAGTGAAAAAATTACTGTATAATTTGTAAACCTTTTAGTATAAATGGGCACAAGAATTTAACGACCAGACAAAACGCATTCATAGTTTGAAGTTTTCTATATATTTAATACTTTAATATATATATATATATATTATTTTTTTTTTTATTATTCTAGTTACATACATATTAAATGTAAATTGCTTTCGCTCTTAAGTTCATCGAATTAATGAAATAAATTGCTTGTAAATAATTAAAAAAACATTATTTTATATATATGTTTAAGAAGTTGGAAAGTACGTAAAGTTCTTTGAGATATTTTAAATAAGTAAAAGGAGGCTAGAACAGACTGCTATAAACTATTTATCCTGAGAATAACAAATCGGAAGATGAGCTTGAACTCCAATAAAGAAGCTATTTGACTGAAGAATTCGACTGATAAGCAGGTAACACAAGGTAGACCATGTTGTTAAAATGTTCTTATGTCTTTCAATACATTTGACAATTTAGTCTTTACCATTTCAATTGGGTAAAATGGTATATTACGTTGTAGCAAATGTATCTAGCAGGTAGGAAGAGGCATATTTAATCGAGTATAGTTTGTATATTCTTGATCAGGATAAAGCAGGAAGTCGATTTAGCAATGCGTGTCTGACGCACCAAATTTGGATATTTATGGTACAGAATATTTATACAGAGAGTATCTTACAGTCGAGCATTCATGACTAAAGTTCTACTCGTAGTTTTATTTTTCTTTCTCTCAATACAATTTACTGCTGAGCTTGGGTGGGGGCCATGGCATGGTCAAACATAATAACCGGGCAGCTATTTGGTGGCCTTCACAAGTCGTGTTTAGTCGTGCCCTCATTTTAAGTTTATTGCTAAATTTAACGTAAATATTTTAGTTCTATAGTCATTTAATTTTATTTAATTTTTTAATTTGTTGATGAAGTTCCTATGTTTACTATACAACTTCTATGGAATTTCCAACTGTTCTGGACCCTTTTTTCAAACGTTCGTAATTAATTATACCCTTGCAAAGCGTATTATAACTTAGTCACGGAATGTGAAGGAGGCGTGTCCGAATCCATATAGTGAAACCAGGTAAGAATCCTACTTTTGGCTGGAGGCAATAAATAAGTCGGAATTGGGCGGAACAAGCAACTATTTCATATAGCTGGCATAGACACAATAATATAAGATTAGAAGCTTTCATTTGTGGCCAAAAACGTTTAAATGTAACTTCTTTTACATTTAAGTATGTATATAGCTGCAATGGTTCCTATAGATACATTTATAAAGAACAAAGTAACTAGTTTAAAATTAGTGTAATTTGCTGCCTAACTTTTCAATGATGCTATTTGCTTAAAAACATAAAAGATATTTTAACATGTTCTAAGCCATTTGTTAGGGTGTTTTAATCTCCGACGTGCTGAAGTAAGTTTTTGCTTGTTTTTCTTTCGAATTACCAGCAAAGGGAGTAGGATAGAGGGATGTGCATGGAGGAGTTTGCTACGAGTTTTAAACGAATTCAAGTAATATGCAAATAGAGCAATCTACTTAACATACTATGCATATCTCTGAAATTGTCATTCTAAAAGGGTATATTCATTCCACCGGAATGAAGCTTATACGCTTATACAAAAAGGTATAGCCGAGTCGAGAAATCCAATTCAATTCAATTGATACGCTTCAAGGAAATTGAAGAGGATTCAATAGGCCGCGTTCACACCGAGAGTGAAAGTGTGTGAACGCGCAGCCTCCGACCCGAGGAACTGTTAACAATCAACCAAACAAAAAAAAAAGGAAAGAGGAAAGACAAGCAAGCAATAAGCTGCTTTCGGTAACGCTTCATATTTTTTTTTTTTTTTTGCGACGATTACTGCGACGGCGCCTAGTAACATCGACCAAAAGGATTTCCGTGCTTTCAGTTCGTATCGGAATTCCGTACAAGACGGAACGCGAGCTGCTAATACGGTACGACTGTACATGGCATTAACATTAACAATAACATTAACATTAGCTGCGGCTGCATTCTGTTAATTGTGTGTGGTGTGGTGTGCGGTGCTATTTCTGAATATTCGTGTTGGTGTTCGCCTAGTGTGATGGTCTGCTGGTTTGCTGGTGTGCGTGCGTATGTGTGTGCAATTTTATTGATGGTGGTGCTACCACAACATCAGATTTCCTTAAACAAATTTGCCATTTTTTATTTATTCCGATATTACGCGTGTACTGGGTTTAATGGGAATTGCAAGCGCAGCATTAAAACAGATTAATCTTCCATTCATAAAACCTGCTTTCATTATATCCGCCATAGTTTCCTACTAATGTACATATGCACATACATACATATTTGTAAGTTTACGTTCATATGTATATGTTATACTAAGCGTACACACATATATACTTACATGTGTATGTGTGTAACGATGGAGTCAAACATTTACTCTAAATAATTTTGAATAAATACCAAAAATACGCCTTACTATTTTTGGCATTTAATAGTTATAATATTTATCTTATTAATTATGCTTTTGCAAACACTTAAATTATTTTTTATTATTATTTAAACACACACAAATCCATAGTCACGAACAGTTAAGAAGCTGCCTCAACTGTAAAAATATTGCGGCGTGCCTGTAAAGTACACCAAAACGTAAACAAACAGAATAACAATAATAAACATAAGCTACAGAGTTATATTATACAAAACAGATATATCTACATTGTTCAATATTTACAGTAGTCAGGATATTATTTGTTATCAATATTTGCAATCAATAAATTGGATTTTTGGGGTCATTGCAACGTTTCTCATTGGCCGCTTTCGAGGCCTTAAGTTAACTCTGTAAATTTCTGCAAATTTAATTAAAACAAGCAAGCGAGTTAGATTTGAATTCTCGCCTAGAAAATACTCTGTTAACCTGTTAATTATACTTATAGACCAACTACAACATATATTTTAATTCGACCGAATTGATATTTTTTTGGGGTTTTCTAATTTTTCACTATGTACTATGTTTAATATAAAAGTTTAAATAAATCAAAAAGCTAGTTTTGACTCATAAGCCAGTATTGAATTGAAAAATATGGAGATTCGGTAGTTGGTCTGTTCTGTATGCTGCAAAGGATATAAGCTGAATCAAAGATGACTAAAAATTCAATTATGTATCTATTTATTTTTTATATTGTATCATATAGTCTTTAAGATCAGACCGATTTTAATTCTGATTAAAAATAAATACGAGTTAAGTTCTTTTGCCACTTACAAACATTTACTCGTACGCAATAATTTAATTTTTCCACATTTTCAATGGATATCAGATATAATTATATATGTAGTGGTAAAAGTATATTTTGTGTGTGAGAGTGTGTGTATGTTCACGGGCCTCTGAGTGTTTTCTATTTGCAATGTGAGTATTTGTTAAACATTTTACTTGGCAAACTCGCTGATTGTCACAGAGTCTGACAAGCAATTTATCGTAATTGAGTCAAGCCAACCATCACTTTACCAAGTGTCTGACATACGAGGCATTATTCTGGGTGGTCGATTAGGGATGGCTAGCTTATACCCTCTATATACATACATATGCATTAAGTATACGCACATTTATATATTTATGTATGTGCGTTTGTACATCAAACAGGCAGATTACAGTTCCTGTAATGGTTTGATCTACCAGCAGTCCGGATTTCCAGTCATCCAACGAAATGAATTAAAAGGCGGAAATTGACATTAATGGAGTAACTGAAATAAATTGCTTTGTGACTTTCATTTTCATGCCTAAGAGCAAATATTCTCATTTAATAAGAACAAATGGTGGCAATAAACTCCATTATATTCCTGTTTCTTATTCCTCCGTTTTTAATTTCCTTCATTTCCACACAGTTTTCCCGCAAGCTGAGGGGGATTAAATTTAGAAATCAGAATCATTTTTCATAGTTGAAGGCAGCCCCTTTAGCAGATTTACCAATGGTATTTAAAAAATTAATTTAAAATGTGTTCATACTTTCGTTTTCCGTTAATACTTAACTTCACTTTGTTTTGTACAATATTTTTAGATTGATTGCTGACATTTAACTAGGTAACTTCGCCAATGATCAATATTTGAACTGTGACTACACTGTGAATGCAGCTTACATTTTGTTTAAAATATCAATCATCATTAATTCGATATGTACATGAATATATATGCATATTCTTAGTACATAAATAAAACAGTTAACCAATAAAAATAATTAGACAATCTCTGAGCGGAGGACAATGTTCTTCTAATTGCGCTTTATTGTTTAATTTGTAAAGACCAAAATTTTGGTATATACATTTTTAATTACTTTTAAATGTATTCATTCAAAAATATAATTTCTCTGTGCTCACACGTGTACATATATACATACATGTGTCTATATATGTACATTCACATGTATGTGTGTTGTTTCCCTGTCGAAAATGAATTTAAGCACATTTTCGCTTAATGCAAATTGAATTTTTATAAAAGCTTCACCACCATTATTCTGTCACTTTTGACGCAATTTTGTCGCAATTTTTACCTCGCAGAATTTATTACCGTCAAAGTCGATAAGCCACGCTGCGGGTCCCCTTTTATTTAACGTATTTTGCTGCGGGATATTACCTTCCTTCGGTACACACAGCTTTAACATGGCGACCAACTTGAACATTTTTAAAAATATTCATACGAGTACACGCTTAACTGGTACAAATATACCCTATACCATTTAAAGTGGGCTAAGCAATATGCAAATGTGTGAAACGGTTAAAGAAAACCTAACATCATCCGACGTTCTTTGAGTATTTGTGAAAACATGTAAGAAGAAATAAGTCTTTAGCATAATACGATATGAATATATTTATATGTATCATCAACGTTTCCCTTCGCATTTCATTTTTAATAGAAAACATCGCCCATATCTCCAATATCTGCAATGGCTGCAGAGCACAATAGGTTCATACATAGGTGAATGGAAACTGGTTCATGGGATTTGCTCATATTATGATAATTTTCTCTATAGTTTTTATTATTCACTCAAGCGCACAATAAGCAGACACCCACAAGCGAACACTCTACAACTGATATGGAAGAATAAGCATGCATGTACTCTATTATATACATATATTCGACATGTATACACGTGCATACATACTTACATGTATATACATACATGCCGAATATAGAAGCCATATCTTGTAAATTGTGTCAGAAAAATTTTATTTTTATCGCTCAGGAGGATTTGTGGGGAGGTTGAAGAGAAGAGAGTAAGTGGAGATTGTCACACTTACAGGTGAATAGAACAGAAAGGTGATTTGGTCGGCCTTCCTCTCTCTAATTGATGGCTGTATTTGTGCAAATATATGATTTATTATTTATTTAATATTTAACTATTATAATATATATTTAATATATGTTCAGCATTCCACTCTAGAATGCGCAACGGTTCCTCTATAGGTTTTTTTTTTTGATATAAATCAACGTTTTCAGTAAGATTCATTTGAAAATGGAATTTGAAACATTGCTCACAAAAAGTTCATATTTTTCAGTTCGTAAATATCTCAATAAATAATAGATTCCATGGCTAAAATATTTATATATGCATAATATGAAAGTAAAATTGGACTGGTATAACGCATTTGTGGCGCAAGTCTGAGCGACTTATAATATACAAATAATTAAATAAACTAAATAAAAACCTTAAATTCCGATGTCAAACTTAAGTTGGGTAGACCCTTAAGTGCGCTCCATATAAAATAAGTCCTAGAGCTCGGCCAAAGGTTACCGCCTCGCCTCCAAGCCAAAATGTTGCGCAGCTGTGTGTGTTTGAAGAGTGCAGGAGATGGAAAGCGACGCAGCTCCTCCGTGGAGGACGCCTCATCGTGCCGTTTGTCGGAAATAGAGCGTGTCGGGGCCAGCATGCAGACAACCACACTGGGCTCCAATGGTCAGCCGCAAACGGTGACTCCGCAAACAACGCGCACCTCCAGTCTGCTACAACTGTTCCACAGGAAAGGTTGGAGGAAGCACTTCCGCAAACCGCTACGAGGCATGAGTGCAACAAAGGCAGAGAAAAGCAAGTACCTTTTATAGTATTTCATTTTATTATAATTTTGTCACGAAATTACCATTTATGTTGCCCCAAGAAAAATAGGTCAACAATTGGATGGTATGAAACCTTTTTTTACTTTTGTACAAGTACGTCCTAGTTTTACTTCGTCTTCCGCACGCTGATCAGCCGAGATTTAAATCTTATTATTATTAACATACTTTATATAGTTCTCATAAGAGCCATATATTTAAATAGTTTATTGAAAAAGTTTTTTCATTCGTTTCAGAGATTGAAAACTTCGAGCTCTTCTCCATCCTCAGATAATTTAAAGTTTCACTATTCTATTTATATAATTTGACTTTCTTAAAACAAAAAACAAATCACTATTTGAAATAAATTTATGAAAAGCATTCTACAAAAATTTTTAAAACCCCATTTACTCAGTTGTTAAAGAAATTTCCATTTTATTAGAGACTCGGTACCAGCTTGATCTGCTTGCTTCAACTAATCAAAGTTTACGGCTTTTGATACGCGGATTAAATTACTAACTATAAACTTATTATATTCGCATTCAAAAGAAATTTACTACGCCACCATCGCCACCATCAAAACTCCCCCGAATCAGCTAATCCCCATCTCATTTTTACCATAGTATTTCCACCCTTAGTGCCCACGAGTAAGAGCTAGTGGTAGCCTCTTCTAAGTATGTATTGTATTACAATTTATGCTACTAACTAGTTTTGTAAACTATGACAGGGAAACTCGACGCTTTTCCACAATTTTTACTGTCTGCCAGGCCGTCAAATAGACTTTAATACACCAACACTGATAAAAACAAATTGTATTACTTTGAAATTGAATTGTTTATCTTATTATTTAATAAGTTCAAAGGTAGCTACAAAGTAATATATTAAACTTGAAGTTATTCATAAAGAGGCTTGAAATTAATTCATTTATATTTCTACAATGTTGCTGTACCATTGCAGATCGTATTATAACTTTATCACGAAATGCCTTTAGGTATCTTTATAAACTTTACAGGCAAAGGCTATATTAAAAATCAATGAGATCGTTCAACTAAGAATAAACCAAAGGAATAAACCAAATTTAGTTACCTATAAAACTTTTCGTTTCTCAGGATATTCTTATGAAAATTACAGGATAGAGGAAAGAGTATGTTTTTTATCTCACTACTAAATCATACAGTTACCATAGGAAAGATCGAACAATGAAAGGATTATTCCGCTTTAAAATAAATTTACTAGTTACAATTAAATTAATTTATTAATCTGATTTATTTCAATGCTCAAATTATTGGTTGATTCCAAGTGTCTTCAAACTGGTAATCATTATTAATGGATCATAAATTCATAAATTAATGTAATTTTAAAATTAAAAGTTTTTTAAATTTTTATTTCACCCCAATAAAATAATTTATTATATTATAATAAAATTAATCTTTAGAATTAAAATATATAAACTATAAATATTGCCTGTTTTTTTATAATTTAAAAACGATTTCAGTATTCTATATAATATAATTTCAACGTATTTTGCCTTAGTTAAAATACAAAAATTTAAAAGAAAATTTATTCATTTTTTTCCTTTTTTTATCAGTGTATTTAAGGAAGTTTGTTTAGTGAATTAGAGCATTTTTCTGTTGGTAACATCGCAAATGGGAAAAAATAGCCTAAAGGAAAGAAAAGAAAGGTTAACTAAAAAATCCGTCATTCTTTAACAATATATGAAAAATTAAAGAAATATATATACTGTTATATTATATTATAAATAAAAAAATATTACTCAAAGCGGAGATTTTAGACTCCATATAATAAATGAGCAGTACGAAGAAGTCGCCTGGAAAAGAGCATAATTTTTAATCATACTATGATATTTAATGTTTTAATTATATTTGTTATTCTTATTTTTAGCAATCAGAGCGGCAATATTTATCCAAAAATGGTATCGTCAACATCAAGCACGACAGGAAATGCGAAAGCGCTGTAATTGGCAAATATTTCAGAACTTAGAGTATGCGAGCGAACAGGACCAAGCGGAGGTAAGATGTCAATTAACTAAAATGACTTTTCAAAATGTAAATGTCGAAAATAGAGTATAGAGTATGGAGTATAGAGTATAGAATATAGAGTACGGAGTATAGAGTATGCAGTTATAGAGCATACAATTAAAGAGTATGTAATTATATTGAAATTTCAAGCACACAAAGGTCGGTCTAGCAGTGAAGGTCTTGGCTGCATTTGCTGGGTCTGGGCCCGGGTCTGGGTCTGTAAAGTGCAAGAGTCTCGTAAATTAAATTTATTCCGGACTGCTTTGAGTCATCACTCTAAAAAAATATATTTCTATATGTATGTAGATTTAATTAATGCCTGTTGTAAACGACTCTTTTCTATTGGTTGGTCGTATATATATATATATATATATACATGACTGACATAATAACACCGATAAAGTAATAGGGTATACATTCATGCGTACAATTATATAATATAGGAGAAGCTTTTCGCAAATTAACAATTATAAGTATAGAATTAAGTGTCCGCAAAACAATTTTCTATATACGATACGAGTATGAACATAGGTCATAGAAAATAGTTTCTATATTCGGCGGATGATATCACAACTCCATGAATATGGCTTCGCTCTTTGCTTGTAAAATGAAAACTGCAGCTACCTTAATGAAATTTGTTTATTTATTTATCGAGGCTTATGCGATGTTCGAGGTCAACGGTTGTGTTGGGAAAAAACATTTTTTGTAAAGAGGGAGAAAAATAGAATGAAAAAAGGATGAAAAGTAATAATACATCACATGGACATACAAATAAAATGTGACCCATGTGCCCAAGTTTGTTTGGTCGAACCAATGATCCATATTAAAATGCGTCAGATGTCAGGGTATCGCTTTTCATGCCAAGCCATTGCAGTGGCAAAACTAATAAATAATTATGACGCAAATAAAACACATTAAAAATAATTATCAAAATTTAATCTAGTTTTGATTCTGAGGATCAAAAGAATAGTCAGAATCTCTCGAGATTTTGAAAGGATTCACGGTTCGTATCCGGACTTATTTAGTGATGTATTAAAAACAGATTAAAGAGAGATGGAGATAAAAGAAGAAAACCCAGGAAAACACAAAGCCAAGGCAGCAACTACGTCAACCTTCTATAATCAGAGTTTTCTGGAGATAGATCAGAAATGTAGAGTTCTATGGAGATTACACGATAAAATTCATTATAATTTGAGCACAGTTGTGCAATTTGATTGAAGTAAAAGATAATAATTTCTTGTTAATCCACGTGAAACATAAAAGTCAAGTCGAGATAATAGAAAAGAAGAGTTAATGTCACCGATAATTAATTTATGAACAAAAATAACAATTGATTGCAGGCTTGCTGCAAGCCGGTATTTAAACGAGCTCGAAACCTTTCACGTTTTTGGAAAATATAAACAGTTTAAACCTCAATCTCGATATATATATATATAACTCTTAATCCTGACTGACTGAAAGACTGAAGGATTCATCATCGCACAACCCAAACGATAATACGTACGAAGATAAAATTTGGACACTCGACTTATGGCATACTGAAAGTTTCCCCTAAGGAAGAAAATTTGAAAAATTCTGTCTCTAAGTGGGGGAAAATGAGGGGAAACGGTCAAATGTTGTATGGGGAAAAGTATTATTTTTATCCGATTGACTTTAAACTCAGTTTCAGATCTCCAACTAAAATATTCGAGTTTCTTACTTCTTGGAAAAGCGTCTTCCATTATGGGGAAATACGGGTAAATGTTGTGGGGAAAAGACAATTGACGTCAAAGTCAAAACTCAATATTAAAGTTTTAAAACTAAGGTATTAATATTTTTGGAATACAAACTCCCAAAAACGGTAAAAGTGGAGTCAACGATAAATGGAGCAAATTCCAACTTTTAACCGATCAACTTCAAATTGAGATTCAGAACTTAACGTTAAAATATAAAAAATTCGTCATTTTGAATTAGTTTGAAAACCTTTGGAGATAGATTAGGTCAGCAAAGAGATTCAAGATTAAATGAGCAGGCTCAAATTTTTTCCAGATCAACTTCAAACAAAGTTTTAGAGCTCAACATTAAAATCTAAAAAATAAATGTTTCTGATTTTTTGGAAAATACTCCTTCAAGGCTGCACAATGGGGGGTATTACTTCAAGATTGATAAAGATAAAAGTGGTCAGATTTTTATCACAACGTGCTTCACGCGGGAATTATTAATATTAAGAAAAATTTTTATTTATGGAGAGATATGACATGAAAGTTATCTTGGTTGTGGGCGGAAAATAGCCGAAAATCTACAGAGCTATAATTTTCTTGAATAGTCTCAACTTGTTTCGCAAAACTATTTCCCAAAAAATAATAGTGATTTTTACGGGAAATGTAATCCAACATATTGAATTGTAGCTCTTACTTGACCCGGGCAACGAGGGTAATTCCGGCTAGAAGCTTTATATAAGCTTAACGAAATGGATAAACAATGTTGAAGAGTTTATCCTATTTATTTTAAATTTTAAAGTTTAAAATCGCAAAATGTTTCAATATATTAAAATGAATATAAGGAATAATTTACACCTATCCCTTTCTTACATTAACCTAAAAACGGAATACAATAAGACATATAACATTTGAAAATAACACGGCAAACAAAAGAATCAGTTTTACTCACATCTTATGATCTTTTCCCCACTTAGAGGACGAATTTTCCAAAAATCATTCTTAGTAGAAACTTCTCATAATTCTTGTGTCCAAATTTCAGCTTCGTATTGTCCTTCGATGGTGAATAATGATGAATTAGATCAAAGCTGATTAATCAGATCAAAGCGCTTTTATATAGATACTAAGACGACGAGAAGATTCGCTATACCCATGTCCTTTTGTATCTCTGCCCGTCTGTTTGTATGGTAACTAGTCTCTTTTTTTTTGTTTCAGTCAGCGACCACCGGAACCGACCGGATAGGGCAACTATATCATAAAGGTGTCACAGAAAGAAATAATCGGTCCAAAATGGTGATGGTGAAAATACCCTTCCGTAGCTTGTTATACCCCATTGCAAAGTGTATTATAAATTTGTCACGAAATGAGTAATGCATTGAAGGAGGGACATTAAACCCCATAAAGTAGCTTTTGAGCTGGGTGAAATTTGGTATGCGGCCTTCACTATTTTTTTCACTCAGCACATGTGTCGGAACCAACCGGATCGGATAACTTTATTATATAGCTGTCATAGAAAGAAACAATCGGCCTAAAAGCTGTTGTATGGAAAACTTTGTTGTTTCTCAAAGTATCTTAGTGGAGTTTATAATTTGATTGACGGAGTATGTTTTCTAATTGCACACTAAAAACTATTAAGATCTGTCTACCATATCATATAACTGCAATAGGAACAGAAAATAGATAAATTTAGGAAGTTTTCATTTAGTCCAGTAGCCTTTCTTTATTACATTTCTAGATTAATACAAAAAATACATTTTTTTTTAAATTTAGATTCAAAGTATGTTTATACATAAAGCAATGAATATAATACATAAAAAATTGTAACTCAAATATATTTTAACAAATAAATTTATTTTTGCTTGCAGTTATACAAATTCTTCAATGATCTCATCAAGCACATGCCCCAAGCCGCTGGGAACGAGAATAAGTCCCAAACGTCTGCATTTGGTAAGCTTGACTAGTAAATTACAATTATTTAATTACTATAATTGGCAATATTAAAATTTATTTATAACTAGTTTCAGTTCTGGAGGAAGATGATGTTTTAAGTGAAGAAATTGGCGATGTTGTGTCCACTATAATAGAGCTACCCATTGGAAAAAATGATATAGACAAACTAATTGATGTATTCCGCAAGAAACGGGTACGTTGTTTGCAGTTCGTTTTTTTAAGTAAACAGTAAATTAAAATAAGTTTGCGTATTTCAGGGCAACCGATTACACCCTAAATTTGTGGCCCTCATATTACGCGAAGCTGCAAAATCGCTAAAACAAATGCCAAACATTTCGATGGTCTCAACTGCCGTATCCCAACAAGTAACTGTTTGTGGGGATTTGCATGGCAAGCTCGATGATTTGCTTGTAGTGCTCTACAAGGTAAAAAATCGAATTTCTATATAGACAATGTTACATCCACAAATTCTTCTTGTCTTTAGAATGGTCTTCCCTCTACTTGCAATCCTTATGTCTTCAATGGTGACTTTGTGGATAGGGGGAAAAAAAGCTTAGAGGTTTTGCTATTGCTTCTGTCCCTTTATTTGGCATTTCCAAATGCGGTTTTCTTGAATCGGGGAAATCACGAGGACAGTGTAATGAATGCACGATATGGTTTCAGTCGTGAAGTCGAAGAAAAATATCCTGTAAGTATACTTATATATACGATCAAGTCGATAAGAATAAAGTTATTATCGAAACTATCGAATAAGTACTTCGAATGATTCTGTACGCTAATCCATTATAATCTCTCAACCCAGCGAAATTTCAAGCGTTTGTTAATGTTAATCGATGAAGTGTATCGCTGGCTTCCATTGGGCTCCGTTTTAAATAGTCGTGTGTTAATTGTGCATGGAGGTTTCTCAGATAACACAAGCCTTGACCTGATTAAAAGCATTGACAGAGGAAAGGTATTGTCATAAATATGATTATTTATCCAAACATTTGATTATAAGCACCTGCATCTTTTAGTATGTATCCATTCTACGCCCACCTCTAAAAGACTCCGAGCCTCTAAATAAAGCTGAGTGGCAACAGGTAGTTTGGGTTTAACGGAATCAGACTCTTTCATTTTATTATATATAAATTCGGCGAATTTTTACAGATTTTCGACATCATGTGGAGCGATCCACAAACTACACAGGGCTGTAAGCCAAACACCTTGCGTGGGGCTGGTGTTTGGTTTGGTCCCGATATTACCGATATATTTTTGAAGAAACATCGACTAAGTTATGTTATACGATCGCACGAGTGCAAGCCTTATGGGCATGAGTTTATGCATGATAATAAGGTGAATAGTACGCATATAAAGCAGACCGACTGCAGATATATAGTCTTTCCTTTTATAGGTGATCACCATATTTTCAGCTTCCAACTACTATGCCATGGGGTCGAATAAAGGCGCTTATATCCGGCTAAATAGTCAACTTATGCCCCACTTTGTGCAGTATATTTCGGCAGCTTCGCAGACAAAGCAGCTTTCTTTTAAGCAACGCATGGGCATTGTAGAGAGTGCGGCGTTAAAGGAGCTCGCGGTGAGGATGCGTGAGCACAGGGATGAGTTGGAAACCGAGTTTAAAAAATACGATCCGGATGAAAGCGGTTATATAACTATATCAAAATGGTGTTTTGTTATGGAAGAGGTGACCAAACTGGGTCTACCCTGGCGCCTATTACGCGATAAATTGGCACCAGGCACTGATAGTCAAACTGTTAACTATATTAGAACCTTGGATCTTTTAGACACGAATGTTATAGTAAGTGGCTATTCCTAGAATTATTTAATTCCACCTGATTCTAAATATATTTATTTATTTATAGATGGAAGCTGAAGCTGATGGAACTACAGTTATGGACACTTTATATGCCAATAAAACCAGCTTGGAAACCATTTTCAATATTATAGACGCCGACAATTCAGGTTAAGTTTATTGCAGGGTATCATATTTCCCTTTATTAGTTTAAACTTATACGTTGGAAACAAAAATTTGTTACAGTTTAAAAAAAAAAAAAACATATTAATTGACTTATACTTATTTCCATCACCTTTAGGTGAAATAACGCTGGACGAATTCGAAAAGGCAATAGATCTGTTGGTCGCTCATATGCCTGGTGTTTACTCGAAAGCTGAAATGTTGGAAAAGTGTCGTATGATGGATCTAAATGGTGATGGAAAGGTGGATCTGAATGAATTTTTGGAGGCTTTTAGGTTAAGTGATTTGCACAGAAAACAGCAACAGGAAGCCGATATGAGAAAGCGTTCAACAACTAGATCCTTTATAAATCAGCCAACCTCAGACTCAGTGACAGAGCTCGCAAATATTATATCAAGAAATACTTTAGTAATTGATGAGGATATAGATCCAACTGACTGCGAATCGAATATCATTGATCCCAAGTAATTATTTTTACGAGTACCATAAAATAATAACATTTAAACAAACGTTTTCCCAGAAAGGCTGTCAAATCCAACCAATAAATGGTATTATATTTGACTTGGCAGTAAAAAATGTAGATTAATATAAGTTAATTAGACATATTATCGAATATGCAAACGAGTCTCTTTAAATCGTATTCGAAAATTAATATTTTGCTTGTAAAGTATGATAATATAAATTCCTTTATGTTATTCCCTTTAAATATCATTTATAACTGATGAGTTTTTTTTTTATTAACTGATTACTTTTAAATTTTTAAATTAATAAACGCCAGATTACATTTTATTCAAGCCGTATGAATATGGCGAATATTGTTTGGTTAAGTGATTATTGTATCTCTTCCTGTATTACTATTGAATAATTGGCAGTTTAAAGCTAACTACCAATTAACTTAGATATGTACTAATATTGCTAAATACGTCAATCCTATCTAAAACTTGATTTAAGGTAAAAATATATATTTTTCTTCCAATTGCCAGAAGTACTCGTAAAAAAGACAAAAAACAAGGGTCTCCAACAAATATTAAATATTAAATAGACGCAGAGCATCTTTGGATACAGCCATATTTCTATTCTATTCAAGTTTTATAATTAAGTGTTAATCTACTACATAGTTCAAACCAAGGGATCAAAATCTAACGTAAGAGTTGTTTGAAAAGCTTTATATTACAATAGCAATGAAAATGTTATAAATATTATACATATATATAAGGCAACGTTTTTTTTTTAATTTAGCAGGATCGATGTCTTGAACGACAGAAGAAGACGAAGAAAAATCCTAATCATTTGAAAAAATCTGGCTGACCAGATACCTCTTTAAGGCCATGTTATAAATATTATACAAATATATTAGCGCATTTAAACCCAAAATACAAATAAATACCTATATATATATATGTACATACAGTACACGTGTCTTCTACAAAATTAATATTTTAACTACAAAATTGAGTTTTGATCGGCGAAAACTTCTGCTTTCCTATCTCTCTTATAAATCTAAATAATAATCGAAATCACGATATTTCCGTCTACTCAATTGGTGCATGTAAAACTATTTAATATGTATTCACAGTAATTGTGCTTTTAATATATCAAATAAAATAGTAGTTCGAAAAAAACATTGACTTTTTTAGTAAATATTATTAAAAATCAGCAAATTCAACAATTTTTTTGATAATTGAAATTCATTGAATTCGACCAGGTTTGTTGTGGTAAGCTTGATTATTTATATAATTGCTTTGATCATATTTATTTTACGAGTTTATTTATTTTAATAGACAATATTGGATTTATAACATTTTCTAACCTCAATTACTTACACACACATCTTTGCTGATAATACAACACGCTGTCTTGAGGTCGTGATGTGTATCAATTTCTAGGCCATCTTCAGCTGCAATTTCCACCACCGAACACCTTTTAGAAAAATCCAAAGAAAATTGTATGGAACATTTAATCGTGTTCTTTTTTCACATTTTTAACACTTACTTTTCATTTTGAAATATACCATTCATTGCCAATTTCCTTGTTGAAAAATAAAACATTCCTGCTTCTACCAAATCCCCTTGCCAGTCTTGTCGTCTAGGCCTGGCTTCCACACTAAAGTCAACAGGCAATATTCTATCATCGACCATTTTCCATCGTAGGTGATGAGATCTAACATAAATTATTCAGGTATATTTTTGTTCAGGAGAGAATTGGAATTGCAATCTATAAAGTATATTTTCTTGATCTTGACTTACCTTTTTACAGCAAATATACAGTCGTGAAATTGCATTTTTTTTACCGCTTGCATAATATATTTCTCCTTCAAGAAAACCGAGGTGCACTGAAATAAGGCAAAATGTTTTATAGCTTGGTGTACTTCAAGGAATTCCTGAACAGCTTCAATTGAAGATGTTACATCCATCGCATATTTCGCAGGCCGATTGTGTACAATTGCGCCATCTGAACAATATAGAAATTGAATTAAAAAATAATGCTGTTCAATTGAAACTCACATTTCCCGGCTTCTGCTGCAATTTTTTCGTCATCCGTGGAAACCCAGATATGCTCAAAGCATTTGGAATTTCTGATTGTTATTATAGTACGTGCTAATAAGGACAGTCCATCAATTTCGACTAAATTCTTATGTTTAATTCCTTGACTTCCACCCCGAGCCAAAATCAAAGCATGGATATTTTTTGATATGGCATTGCTGAAAAAATCGTTTTTACAACTAATATAAATTGAAATAATATAATATCCCTCGTATTTTCTGTGCATACCACGTTGATTTGTTCTCCACTCCGATTGCCCATTGTGTGTGTAGCACAAATATCAACAGAAACTTGAGACCGTTCATTATAAAATAGTATACATTCTTCAGTCAGTAGTAACTAGCGAATGAAGAGAGATAAACAAGTCCACGCGTGACCAACAACCAGAAGTATACAAATTTGTAGGTAAAGCAACAACGAGCTTCTATTATCAGGTTTATTACTCGTATTCTAATAATAATACATACATATGTATGTATGTCTATTACATCAGTGAATTGATGCAAACCTTGTCCACTCTAATTCAATTCATTTATTTTCTCGTTATATCTTGATTAAAGTAAGTAAGCTTCACGGGATTTGAGAAAAATTCTTACAAAAGTGCGACAAATTGACAAAGAAATTTTTTTTTATTCATCTATCTTTTCTACGGTCTGTAGTGAAAATCACTCTACATTTATAATACTTTTTTATTTTTTAATTTTAATATAACATATGGTAATTATAATATTAATATTATATTTAAACAAATAAATGAGCCTTTCGGGTGGTATTAGAACCAAGATCAAATATATGGCCCAACATTTATTGCTCGGATTGGGGAAGCAAAAAATAAGACAAATGACTAAAGGAAACACAATAAGAAACATAAACAAATTAAAAGTAAAAGGGAAATAAATTAATAAATAAAAATAAACGCTGAAAATATCCGATTCCAGAAAGGAAGAAGTGTTCCCGGAGAAGGAGGAACCAGAATGTTCAAGGTTTTCCCGTAGATAGTTAGAATATTAATATTTAATTTATTTCTAAAATATCTATAATGTTGGTCAAGAAGAAAAGTGAAATAAATAAATTGCACGAGCTTCATTCGAAATGAATGCATTAGAATAGGTGTTAATAGTATTCTTGCCAGTATATTTGAGTTGGATACACATACATATATATTTTTGTATTGAAATACTTATACACGTAAAGAGCTGTATACGTATATCTCATTTCTTTAATTTCAAAAGCTCTTTGTGAAAATCCGAAAATTTATTTAGTTAGTCTATTTAATTTAGCTTCAATATAAACACTAACTCACAGGTATTTTTATTTTTTTTAATTTTTTTTTTATAAGTTAATAAAATAAATTCAGTGTCACCTAAAATGTGTTTCCTATGATTACGCAACGCAATAAATTTCTTCAACACAGCCGTATTCCAATTGTACGAGTGAAAAATAAGTAATATTGCTCAGGTTAATTTCGAATAAGATAACCCTTTGTCAAGGTCTAGCAAATAAACCTGATTATATAGTATACTCTCCTTTTTTACGGCCTTATTATTGGATTGACATTTACAGTTTCAAAGGGAATATGTGAATTGCATTGAGAGGTTTCAAAAATATTTTTTGGCTTACAAAGATTATGTTCAAGCTATATTATATACAGTATAATAATCTGCAACGGAGTTGAGGAGAATTTATCTTCAGTTCTCCGACCTATCTGATTCCAACAATATATATATATATATATATATATGTATATATAAGTATACTTATATATTATATATATATATATATATATAAGTATATTGCAGCAAAAGGAAACATTCATGCCAAGTTTCATTTACTTTGATAAAAATATAGAGTGTAGAGTGAATATAAATAGACTCGTTCAGAATACACAAACATACATATAAATATATGTCTATATATATACATATATTTAATTGGGTCGATTACGCCTTCTTCAATAAGTTACATATTTTCTTGCAAAGGAATTATTTAATCTTATACAATGGTTTTCCTCTACATTTCCCAGCTTAACGCTCCCGACAATAGAAGTTGCTATGTTATTAAAATATAAATATTTTTGTTTTTAATTTAAATAGAAAAATGGGGGACGAAGAAGATCCTTGGGGGTTTGATGACGGTGGTGATGCTGGCACTGGTGATGTTAGTGATGCAAAAACTCCACAAGGTGGTGGAACTGATGTTGTACCTTCAAAAGCTGAGAGTATTGCATCTGAGCACAAATCTGAAACAGCTCAATTGGCAGATTTTGCCGATCAAGAAAATATTGTCGAGCCAGAAGTTGAAGCAAAGGCACCTCCACCACCAGAAGATGACGGGTACAGGAAACCAGTTCAATTATACCGGCATTGGGTCAGGTATGAGAACACTCCAAATATGTTTAGATTTTTTATATGAAAAGAGTAGACTTGGTACAGAGTATCTGTAAGTCAAGCACTCTTCTTGACTCTTGATATATAATATTTTTTTTTAAATCATCATTCAAATTTATTATATTATAGGCCTAAATTTCTTCAGTACAAATACATGTACAATTATAGAACCAATTATTACGACGATGTAATTGATTATCTTGACAAAAAACAAGTTGGAGTAACCCGAGAAATTCCTAGACCTCAGACTTGGGCAGAACGAGTTCTCCGGACACGAGATATCAAGTAAGAAAACGATAATATAAGAATTAAATATTTTTTATTTATAAATACGAAAGCTCTGTTTTCTTTAGAATTGTAAGTTAATTGTGATATATTTTTATTTCCAGCGGAAGTGGTATTGATTCTTTTGTCCAATCGACAAAGAGGGATAAGCAATTAATTCAAACACTAGCTGCATCAATTCGGACCTATAATTACCATACCAAAGCATATATTAACCAAAAATATGCAAATGTTCTTTAAATCTATTCATCTGTCAACTTATGAACTAAAAAAGTATGTTAGAATAATTTTATAGGATGTGGTTATAGGAGAGCTTGTATATACAAATGTACATAAAAGATAATAGTAAAAAATTGACAATTCTTTAGCCCGATTTATAATTTAAATCATTAAATATGAATTTTATAAACTAAACTGTTAATAGACTGAGTTTTTCTCCTTAGTTACTATCATTTTACTTAGTCGTGAACAAAAATACTTAAGTACCTAATAAGTTTTTAACAAAAATGTAATAATTTTAAATATCTTAGAGCAATATAAAATAACTGTGCAATAAATGATTGAATAAAAAATATACATTATTTAATTAAAGCTTACACATAAGTAAAATAAAGCCTATTTTCGGCGGTGCGAAGCTTACATCGCTTACATACATTTGCAGGAATATGATATAAAGTCAGATTTTCATATTTTTTTAAGCAATTGGAAAAGATACACTTACATCTAACTTGCAATTTTTATTAGGACCGACGTTTTCTATTCTGACTTGTGCCGTGTGAAAATTTAATTCACCTAGCTGAAAAAGTGCGGAAATATTTTGTCCAACTCGTGTTGTCGTCCTGATCAATAGCGAAGACGCTTCCTTCAATGAATTACAGATTTATGAACGAAAATTTAATAACCTTAGTCATAAGAGTATAACGCCTCCTTACAGTCCTTGCTTACCTCGGACTGTAAAATATTCTAAAAGAAAACTAGTAAGGAAAGGCTATCTTCACTTTTAAACTGGATTCTTCTTTAGCAGCTATGTATGTATATGTATAGCATAATCCAAGTTATGTTTTATTAAGATATATTGAGAAACAAAAAGTTTTCCATACAAATTTTGAACCGATTGTTCCTATAACAGCTGTATATATACATATGGCATGAGATATGACTACTTCAATGCATTATACATTTCATGACAAAATTAGGATACAATTTGCAACTTACCAAAAAAACATACAGAAATAGGCAGGTGCCTAATTGCAGTCGCTTCAGGCAATCTCCATATTAACTTCAGCTGCCAGTCTATACAGATCTTCAAGGTTTATTTAATAGTCCCAGTATCATTATTGATCATCATAAATTACAGTAAATATTAAACAAAAAAAATAAATGCTTAGCAACTTTTATTTATTAACATTGATTCTTTCCTAAGTACAAATTTCTGAAGAAAATATTAACGGAATACTTCATGGATATAGTTACAGCATACAGCCCACCTAAGTGTTTATTTATTAGAGTAAACTTAAAGTTTCATTCCATTGTTCCAACAATCTACGCCAGCGAAGTTAACTTACATACAGAAAACGTTGCTTACATATATCGAACTAACAAAAATTTATCGATATCACAAGAGAAATATCGATATAAATAACAAAGTATATACTCATGAATGTGTGTACATACATGCTTGTGTAAACAAACATAAATGAATACTATTCTGATAAGATAATTAATGTATCAATTGTATTTCAGTTGAAACACATACACACACAAACACACTCATGAATCTGTGATTCACTCTTTGTTTTACTGTTCGTAAGGAAATACTATAATCTGGCAAAATGGCAACTAGTGCAGAAAAGGATTATTTTCATTTGGTATGTACAGATCAACACATCTGTAACTACACTACTATGTAAACGATATGTTAACAATATGTTAATGTACATAAGTAATGTATTATACATATGTACATAGCATACATTTTAAGTGCACTTCAATACTACGGATGTGTGTACATAGATGAATCATGCATATGCATAGATGTGTACATATATATTTACATACATTTATGCTCAAAAGTATATACATACTTATGTATACCCTATAGGTATTG
The DNA here is from genome assembly GCA_018150835.1 of Drosophila repletoides. Classification (NCBI taxonomy): domain Eukaryota; kingdom Metazoa; phylum Arthropoda; class Insecta; order Diptera; family Drosophilidae; genus Drosophila; species Drosophila repletoides. The sequence goes on from JAECWQ010000231.1 coordinate 3,014,305, forward strand.
AAAATGGGTTATAGAGCATGTTAAGTGTCTGCAAAGGAATGTAACAAGCAGCAAGAATCACTTACTACCTTATTGTGTGTATATGTACATATATACAGGATCTCGATGAAAAGCTGAGTCGAGCTAGCCAATTCTATTGGAATATAGGAAAGCGACGTCTCAGGTATTATTAATAGATAGCATAACACATAGACACATATTAAGTACAGAGTACTTTGAAGTTGAGTTTTGCTGCTTAAGATTGGTATTCATTACAGGAAAAATTATATTTCAAAATTTGACTACTAATGAGTATATCGGGGTCTTATAACCGTCGTGAGCAACGGGTTGCACAATAAATTAAATTTCCTTAGTCTTTATAGTGCAATTGAAAGGAAGCTGTTGGTAACATTGTTGGAGTTGGCGATACAGATAAATGTTCCATTTGCTTTGTTGGAATACTCTCTTTAAGATATCTATTGCAAGGAAAAGATTAAGTCAAACTAATGCCCGGATATAATTTTCATAAAAGAGATCTCTCTATGAGATATATGAGAAAAGGAGTCTATCATCCGAAACAAAATTAATAATAGAATTATAAGACATTAGAATTTAAAAATTATCTCATTTTATTTTTTTTTCGTTCTTATTCGCAGAATGTGAGCGTGAATAAAGCACTAAATGGCATTGAAGCGCCATTGAAATCAAAGCATGCTCGTTCGGTGATTATTGCAATTCACAAATCGAAGGAAGCCAGATCGTTTTGGATGATTATTTCTCGACAACCAATTATGGAAAATAGGTTTACGGCATGGAAATTTTGTCACCTATTGCATAAGGTTTTAAGAGAAGGACATGAGTGTGCGCTGCAACATTCCCAGAAGCATACGAAAATGATTTCAGAACTCGGCAAATTATGGGGTCACCTACATGATGACATTGGCTATTGTATAAATGCGTATAGCAAGCTTCTAGTTAGTAAATTAAAATTTCATGACAAGAATCGATTATACCCAGGAAATCTAATTATAACATTCGCTCAAATCGTTTCGATCGCCGATAAGGATGTCAATTACTAGTAAGCAACCTTTCCATTGATATCATTCAATGTAAATATACGCATATTATTTTGTACTTATTTTAGCTTTCAATTGTGTGTGGAAATCTTTGACTATTTGGAGGATATTATTGCCCTGCAAACAACAGTTTTCAGTTCTATTAATACGTATCGCATATCTTCGATGACTCAACAAGGTCAATGTAGATTAGCGCCGTTAATTACTCTTATACAGGATTCAAATCCTTTATATGATACCAGCGTGAGACTTATGTTTAAGCTTCATGCAAAGTTACCCAATGATATCCTGAGCGGACATCGAGAAAGGTTTTGTGGCATATTTGCACGATTAAAATTGTTTTATGAAAATGTCAGACCATTACAATATTTTAATGATCTTATTACTGTTCCACAGTTGCCAGATCAGAGTCCGAACTTCAAGTCTCAAGTAGATTTTGGTAGTTATATTCCACCTGTTGTATTCGTTCAAAACGAACCAGAGCCAGACCCGATCGTTGAAGATCTTGTTGACACAAATTCTTCCCAAAACAATATTAAGCAAGACCACATTTTAACTGAACGTATTAATGTCTTGGAAACTGCCATAGATGATAAAAATGAAACTATTGAGCAACTTAAATTAAAATTGGATGAATGGCAAAATAATTATGCCGGATTAGAGCAGAGCTATAAACATAACATTCAAGAACTTCAAAAAAGTAATATTGCATTATCTAATGATTTGGCTTTATCAAAAGAAATGTGCGTAAATATTCGCATGGAAAAAGACGATTTGGAACTTAAATTGACCGATAACCCGATATTAATCCGTAAGTAAAAATATACATGCATTCTACTCAAAAAAAAAAAGAGGTAAAAGTATGACATTTCCTTTAAAACTTTTCGTTTTGTTTACAATTTATATAAAAGATTGTAAAATCAAAAATAAGTTTTGACCATCCCACAAAGTAGTTTATATGTATATTCTCGATCAGTAGTATTTCTTACAAATTTTTATGAAGATTACCAATTAAAATGTTTTTTTTTTTTTTAAGTAATTTTATTTTGATTGATTGAGACGTTGCCAGCTGTATGATATAGTAGTCCTATCCTCAAAAGGTTCGGCATGCGTTTAAAAAACAGTTTTAATTTGTAATTTTCATGAAAATAAGAAACTTTCGGACCGATTGTTCTATGTTCAGCTATATGTTATAGTTGTCTGATCCGGCCGTTTCCGATAAATTGGCTGCTACAAAAACTGATTTTTCCGAACGGACTGTGCTATGCCTCCTTTCCCACAGTTCGTGACAAAGTGACCTTTAAACATATATGTTTTTTACTTATCTTTTATGTATGTAAATATAACATTTTACATTTATAATGTGGTTCAATCGGGTTCAGGATATCGAGTTTATTCTTTAATATTTTTATTTCGAATACACCAAGTACCCGAACCAAACCTTAAATTTTTAATTTATAAAAATATCGCATTTTTAATTTTGCTTCAACAAGTTTCCATAATATTTAAATTATATTAAGTCTTAAGTCTTATTTATTTCTAGAAAAAGTATTCGAAGAAGAGGAGAAGCAAAAGTTATCATCAGAAAAGTTTAACAAGCTGAAGCTTATGTACACTCAAATTAGAGATGAGCACATAAATTTACTAAGACAGGTAATGCTAATAATATTCTATTAAAAATTATTTGGTATTTTTAATAAGCGAAGTTTTGAATAATTTTACTTTCAGCAAAGCGATCATTCTAAAACTTTAAACAAAGAAAAGCAATTAAATTCCGAGTTATTAGTTCAGCTTAAAGATCTTAACAGTGAAATATTAAGGAAGAATGACGATATTGAAGCAGAAAAATCGATTTCATTAAAACATTTACAGGAAATTGAAAATCAAAAGAGCTATATTTCAAGTCTTGAAAGCACTGTGAAAGAAACGAACATAAGATATGAAGCCATAATACAGAAAAAAGAAAATGAAAATCTGGAAATCAACTCACAGATAAATATTTTAAAAGAAAGTAATATGGAACTCACAAAAGTTAAGCTAATTCTACAAGAAAAAGAAAAGGAACTAGAGCATGCAGAAAGCCTAATAAATAAAAAAAATGAAGAAATTTTTGAAAACCTTAAAAAGTACGAAGAAAAATATTTAGAATTGTCTACTAAAAATGAAGAGTGCCAGGAAAACAATAATGTTGAACTCGGAAAAGTTAAATTGATATTACAACAAAAAGAAGAAGCGCTCGAAAAGGCAGAAAGCTTAATAAATAAAAAAGATGAGGAAAGTATTGAAAATTTGAAAAAGCACGAAAAGAAATACTTAGAACTAACTACTAAAAATGAAGAGTTACTCGAAGACAAAAAGTTAGAGCTCGACAATGTTATATTAATTTTACAGAAGAATGAACACGAACTTGCAAAAGCAGCAACCTTAATTAATAAAAAAGATGAGGAAATTATGGAAAATCATAAAAAGTACGACCTAAAATACTTAGAACTAACTGCCAAAAATGAAGAGTTACAAGAGAACTTTCAAAATAATTCCCGAAAATTACAAGCCATTTTAGATGAAACTGAACAGAAACTGCAGCAATTGGAAAATGCCTTACACGTAACTAATCTATTTTCTCTATATATTTAAATAAGAATGTACTTTATCGACACACATACTTTCCTTTTATTCCATAGAAAGCTGAGGCATCGTTAGCACAAGTAAATCAGGAAAAAGTATTATCGGAAAAATGTTTGGAAGATGTTAAAAAAAAACTGATGCAACACGAAGTTGACTTAGCATCCGCATTGAGCAAAGCTGATGCCTTAACAAATTTGAACCAACAATGTGAGGAAAGCTTACAGAAAATGAGAAAATTAACTATACAGACTGTCCAAGAAGTATGCGCTTCCAAATTGAGTGATGGAGATCAGCAGCCGCTTGAAGAAGTTCTTAAAATATCTTCACAAACCGAAGCTTTACTGAACAAATTAAAATCTTCTACTCAAGTACCAGTAGAAGGTTGGATAGAAAATACGCAACAGGTTATATATTTGGGATATTACGTGGTCAAACTGTATGATCAATGCGACATTATATGCACTTCCACAACAGAAATTGAAAAAGGAAATGGTAAGTATACAAATTCATTAATTCTTCTATGTATAATAGCATAATTTGAATTCTTTCAGACATCTTAAGCAAGGCACGTTTCATATTTCCCGACTTACTTCAGCTTTTTGACAAAATTCAAAAAGATGCAAATAGGGAAGATATAAATTCTGTTGTGGCAAAGATACAAATTACATTAGGGGAATTAAATACACTAGTCCAAGTAATGCTGAGCAATTTCGAAACTAGCATTGATCTTGATAAGCTTATTGAAGTTGAACTGAAGGAAATGGAGGTCGCTATTGAAGATGCTGCTTCTAAAATCATTGATTTACTTTCCAAATCGCGTGAGAATGACAATAAAATAAAACTTGAAGTAAATGAAAAAATATTAGAGGGCTGCACCGCTCTAATGGAGTGTATTAAAGTACTAATTTTAAAATCACGTGTGCTGCAACAAGAAATTGTTTCTTCACAGAAAGGTAAGTCACACAAACAATATAATAATTCGAAGACATTAAAAATAATTTCTTCCTATTTAAGGTAATGCAACAGCAAATGAATTTTATAAGCGTAATAGTCAATGGTCGGACGGATTAATCTCTGCCTCAAAGAGTGTGGCCAAAGGTGCCAATTACCTTGTTGAAGCTGCTAATACTGCAATTAACAATGAATCTGGTCAAAACTTTGAGCTGATAGTCGCTGCCCAAGAAATTGCTGCTTGCACTGCACAATTAGTAATTGCTAGTAAAGTGAAAGCAAATCGCGATAGTCAAAATTTGATTAACTTGACAGCTGCATCTCGAAATGTGACAAAAGCAACTGGGGTTGTTGTTGCGACCGTAAAGGATGGTAACTTACGACAGGAACAGGAGCAAGATATTGAATTCTGTAAATTAACACCTTCACAACTGAAAACCATGGAAATGGATATACAAGTTAAAGTATTAGAGCTAGAGCAAGCTCTGCAAACGCAACGTTTAAAATTATCTTCGTTTAGAAAGGAACATTACCAGAAAACAGAGTACTAAAGAAAATAATGTATATATAAGTATATATATATTTTGTACCACGAATTGTTATAAAAATAAATTAAATTTTTTTTATTTATTTGTTCAATTTAAATTTAAATACAATTTAAATTTATAATAAACTAGCATACCTGGTGTGCTATTATATCACCAAAATATATTTGTAACTTTTTATAAATGAATACAATTTCTTTGGATTATTGATGCAGATGTTGAAAGAAAGCAACATTATAATATGAGAAATTAAATGGCTGCTCCGCTTAAAGGCAGGTAAGTTAAAATACTTACTTTGAGCAACTTAATAAAATTATCTGGTACAATTTAATGGCAAAAAAAATAAGAAAGAGTTTAAATTTTCTTTTTCCTATTTATTTAAGAGCTGCTGATAGGTTTTTATGATTCACATTTCCATAGTTCTTTTTCGCTCGTTCGAAAGCTTCTATTATACATGACCTGCAAGAAGCTTATGGTTTTAAATAGTGGTATTATAATTCTAATTTTATTAAATTACCTGAACAATTTCTGGTGCAAAACATAAGCGCTAACGTGGCCAGCATCTAAATACCTTACTTCTGCTCCAGGCCATATATCTTCTAGGCTTGAGCAACCATCCCGCGGTACGTAGGCATCGTCTCGTGCACACACTGCTATTATTAGGGAGGTATCAAATGGTACTGAAAAGTTCTTAAGATGGGTACACTCATCCATCATTCCTCGCATGAATTGTAAAGCCTCGCGTTCCCACCAATTTGTCTTTGTAATATCAATTCTTTTACTTTTGGCTTGCGCGGACAAAGGTAAAATGTATTTCATGAGCTTCGTCAGGGTTGATCCTTCTATCGTCTCAGGTTGGCATACTGAAAAATTAGCTTCGTTGGAAATGTTTTTGCCAATGATACTGGCGTCCTTTAAAGGTGTTGGTAAATTTTTAGCATCCATTTTGGTATTTTCAAGTGATTTCAATAAAAATATTGAGTTATTTGCATTGTCTGATGAATTGATGGTTTGCATCTTATAATTGCTACCATCACTTTCGCATTCCATCGATTGAATTTTTCTCGTATCATCAATATCTTCTTTAAGCTCATGCAGAGATTGATTAAAATTTTGTATAAACTTCTGTCCGGCCGTAAAAGCATCATCTATAATAGTAACCATTTTTGAAAGCCGTTCTCTATACTGTCCATCTGAATAATATTGTGTTTCCAGCATATCCCAATTGATAGATTGACTCATAACTCCCTTTAAAAAATAAAAAATTTTTTATTTATTTTTATTTATTGTAGTTGTGTATTTCTTACAGTGGTGAAAACAGCTGATGCAGTAGACCATGATAAACAAGGAACAAGCACCAAAGGTTTTGGCCAGTTTGTCGCTGCTAATGATGCCATCTAAATGAAAAAATAATACTTAATAAATAAATATTAAAGCATTATAAAGTAATTGTAATGTAACAAAACCGTGTCATAAAAGAAAACTACTGTGAAACTTAACTTTTTAAAGTCTCTGTCAGAAACGTATTTGTTTAAGACAATTTTACTTACATGACCGCCCATCGATAATCCAGTAATTCCCAGGGGACCAAACCCATTTCTTTCGCACCAGTGCAGAAGAACAAGGCATTCAAGTATCAGGCACCCGCCCATAACAAATATATCAGATACATTATGTAAATTTGATCGTCTGTAATGGAAAGGGAAATATATTAGAATGTCTTAATTAGGAGTATGTTGAATAAGACAGACTGACTGATAGGTAAGACAAGGGAAAAGCTTGAACTATGACTATACAATTATTAATACAATTACATTTGATCGTCAGGTTTTCTCAAACCGTAAAATGGATTTTCCAGTATTATAGATCCAATATTTGCATCTTTCAATAAAGGTTTGGCAATAAAATTTCGTCGGCGCCAGAAAAACTGAAAACAGAATGTAGACATTAATTTTAGCTTTATCATTTCAAAAGATTTTCAGCTCAACAAAATTTTCAATAAGGATTGAGCCCTTCAAAATCAGAAATAAAATTTGTGAATTATATTCAGATACTCCCTTGGGAATTAGAAATTCAAATCATTTATAAAGAATTTTTAAAAATGACTTTGTAGGAAATATATCTAATATAAGAGTATTAAATTATTCGATGTTTCTTAATCTATAAAATTGACTCACGTGATCTCCAGTTCCTGCTAAATGAATGCAAATTGGCTTATGTTCTTCGTTGATCCATTTATTGGGAATTAATAATTGAAAATGTGCCTGTTGTGCGGCTTCAGGAACGACTCCGGGTATATGCAGCTCGAGTGGCGTTGTAAAATTTCCCTCAATTAAAGTCGAATCTGAATATTTCTTCTTCTTGGTAATTTCCACAGGATAGTCACGTGGTACCAATTTATAACATGTCTCTCTGCAGGAAATAATTTTTCTAAACTGAAACACTCTGAAAGAAAAGAAATATTTTCAATGCATTTATATATTTAATGCAAGGGTCTTCGATTATGAAAGGAACCAAATGGTGGAAGCGACCTCTGACTAAGAACAAACGCTTTCACTCTAGTTAATCTATTGTCTGCAAGGTTGCTAAAAAAATGGATCTTCTCTCTAGTTGCTAATAAAATTTTTTTTTTAAATTATACATATTTACACTTCTCAAATTATTAATCGTTCATTCGTCGTTGTTTTCCAAACTACTATGCTTAATACTGTTTTAAATTCAATAAAAAAAATTATATATAGATTATATAGTGATGGTTTTACCTGTCTTTCTTAAATCTTAAAACTCAAACCAACTTAAGAATAAATACCGTTATTATAAGAGGGAATTCCCACAATTAATATGCGATATTTTCAATTATATGAAACAATATGAATGCCATGTTATCGATAACAGTAGGTTGGGTGCCGCGAATCAATTCTTACCTAAAAAATACCTAAAAATAGCGGGAAATAAAGTCATTCAACAACATTTAACAGCATTTTTGTATGCTTTGGTAAGCCCGGAATCATGAATTGAAATTATTTGTCTTTGCAGAGTTTTTGGCATGGTTAATTACGTAAAGGATACGGATACAGATACATGTGTGAACTCTTCACTACTGCGAGTCTTTGCAATGTTTGTAAACAAATGAATGATATGCATATGTTTTTCTGCATCTTACCTACGCAAATTCTCGGGCTTTCCCCATCCTTTTTCAAAGAACCTCGTAATGAGCATTCGTCTATACAGGCTATCCAATTTGCTGGGCGGCATTTTGCTATCAATTAAAATTTGTTATCAAAAGGTGGGTGTCTTTTCTGCACCGAGGTGCTATTGTAGTTAACTAGTTCATTTCGTCAAGTAAATAAATAAAATTGATGAACTGGTTATTTTTGTCAGCCGGTCAAAATAAATATCGATATATTTTTGGTTGTCTGACCATACTAGATTCTGGTTCATTTTGGAACTACTGGAATTGAAATTTATTGCTGATTGCTGAACAAATATTTAAAAATTTAATTTAAATTTTGTGTCACAGATGTAATTCTACCTATTATCGGCAATACTTTTCTGGATTATTTATTTATTTATTTATTGCCAGTCGGTAAGCGAAATAAGTTTAATTTAAATAAAAATAAACTAAATTAATCATGAAATTACGTTTAAAATTAAATATTGTAATTAAAATGGATTTATCTTATTATAAATTGTAATTATAAATAAAAAAAAATGTCCAATAAATTTAAATTATATATTTTGATGGCTCATTACATCATCATATCATTAACTTGCATAAGAAAATCAAGAAATTTATAATCTATATGAGTCAATCGGTGAACTATGTAATATATTTACAGTCCAGCATAAATTATTAATTAGAATTGTGTTTTCATTATTTTATTCAGAATGGTTTTCACTATTTTATTAAATATTGACGCTACCTTGTGTACATTTTCAAATTTATCGATATGATCGACTAGTTCATGAACTACGAAGTGAATTAGTTAGTGAACTTTTGGTCTGATTGTGATAATAAAATCGTATTTATTTTGTTTACTTTTTAGAAAGAAGGGAAATACAAATTAAATCAAAATGAATCCAGCTGCATTAATACTGTCACATGGAAGCCTTTCCCCAATGGAAATTGTTGAAAGTATGTCATACACAATTATTGCTTCACACCAGAAGCAAGTGTACCTTAATAGAGAATACTCGACTAGGTGACACTCTGTAAACAGGATAAGTGTACCCTTGTATTGTACTTATATTCCAAACGCTTTGAAATGTGTGTGTTCACACTGTCTGTATGTTGTGGAAAAATATGGGAAACATTTTAAGAACGAAGGCTTGAAGCAACTCGAATGGAGTTGAGTCCAAAAGTAGTATTTAGATGATCTTAAATAGGTTTTTTTTTACAAATAATATTTTCATTATGAACACAAAGTTTTAAAAAATTTGAACCCACTGACATAATTCTTATTTTCAGATATTTTATCAGAAATGAATCAGCCCAAAACATTAACAACTATATCTTGCGAATCTACGGTTATAAACTGTTTTAAATGTGATATTACTACTAAATACTACAGTACTAGCATATTCTTGATACCTTTTGATGGAAAGTGTGAAACAGTTCCAACCGAAGTCAGCAATATAACTGAGGCTTTGATAATTTATTTTGAGCCAAGTGATGTAAGTATATAAATATGGGGGATAATACTCATTAATCTCGTTGAAACTTTATATGGGATCGACCTCAACTCTAGTTGCTTAGAGAATGCTGCATTTCCTTACGTCTTCCTATCAAACTTTTTCATTTTTCCAACTCCAAATCATAAAAAGAGAGCTAAGTTCGACATATCAAATAACAGGCAAATTGCAAAGCTGCTCCTTCCTTTTTAACGATGTTTTTCATCCATTTCCGTCTCTTTCTCTTTGATTATACCCTCTTTCATTATAATTGTCACGAAATGTTTAATGCATTGAGGGAGCTCCGACCCCATAAAGTATATACACTCATGGACAAAATAATAGGTGTGTTTTTTTTTTTTTAACTTGGTATTTCTAATTCTTATCTTCTCTAATCTCAACAAATCCAACTTTTTTTAAGACTTGTATTAATTGTCTTTAAACAAAAAGTTTAATAAAACCTTTAATATACAAATAAATTAAATATTTTACTAAATCCACCAATTTTGGCTGGACACAATAATAGGTGTAAGAAGCAAAACATTAACATGTAGTTTATAAATACAATTATTTGGTTGCAGAAAGTAAGGTATTAGGTAAATATACCTAAATGGGTACTTAATTACCATTAAAATTTTATTAGATGGGCCTTGGGCGTCACTGCAGTGCGGAGGAGGGAAGGCTCATTCGACGACTCCGAGATGAAGGAAAAACGTATAAATCCATTGCCATGTTAATGAAACGTTCTCAAAACTTCGTAACCAATGCCTTAAAACCGGAAAAAATAGGTCAAACTCGGGGAGCACCTAGAAAATCATCATATAAGACCGACGATCGCATTTTTCAGTAGGTTGAACGCGTCTTCCAGGACGATTGCCAATGAAATTGGGAATATTGTGTCATCACGGACCTTTCAAGGACGATTGGCAATAGCAAACCTACTAGGTAAAATTGCGCGCAGGGTTCCTTTGCTTCGATTGGCAAATTTACAAATGGGCCAAAAATTTGCATTAGATCGTAGAACCTGGTGCGGACCAGAGGGTGAGAAAAAATGGCGTAATATTTTCTGGAGTGACGAAACCAAAAGAAATTTATTTGGACTTGATGCTAAAAGGAATGTTTGTCGTCGGAAAGGCAAAGAATTTGATCCTGAGTACACACAAAAACTGTGACACATGGAGGTGGTAGCCTAATGGTATGGGGCTGCTTTTCATGGTGTTGGTCGGGTTCTTCGTATTGTCGGAATAATGGACAGATTCGAATACAAAAATCTATTGGAGACGGTGAGGCTACCATATGCCGAGGATAATATGCCACTTTTATACAGCAGGATAATGACCCGAAACACGCCTTTCGAGTAGTAAAGGATTGGTTCTGAGAGGAAAATGTGGATGTTTTTGGGTGGCCAAGTCAATCCCCGGACCTCAATCTCTGCGGTGAACTCAAAAGAGAGGTCGGAACGACTTTTTGTCAAAATAAAATAATCCTTAAGGATATTAAAATAATCCTTAAGGATATTTTCCAAAGAACATGGTATAACATTCCAAATGGAACTTATCGCAAGTTTATATCCTCCATGCCAAGGCGAATGGAGAAAGTTTTGCATAATAATGGCGGATATACCGCCAGATACTTAGTTTAATATAAAACAAGATCAAACATAGTGAAATATTGATTTAATTTAAACATTTATCCTCGCACACCTATTATTGTGACCAGCTAAAATTGGTGGATTTAATGAAATATTTAATTTATTTGTATATTAAAGGTTTTATGAAACTTTTTTTACTTTTTGTTTAAAGACAATTAATATAAGTATTAAAAAAAGATGGATTTGTTGAGATTAGAGAAGATAAGAATTAGAAATACCAAGTTAAAAAAAAAAAAAAGCACACCTTTTTTTTTGTTCATGAGTGTATATTATTAATCAGGTCGACGGGACGAGTTGATATACACATGTCCGTCTGTCTGTTTATATGCAAACTAGTCTATCAATTTTTGAGCTAGGTGAATGAATTTTAGGTATGGAGCCTTATTTTTGGTGCAGGCAGCACATATATCGGAACCGACCGGATCGGACAACTATATCATATAGCTCTCATAGGAACAATGGGTTCAAAAGATTACTATATTATATATCGGATTACTATATTATATAGCTCTGCAAGGGTATGTAATCTTCGCCGCGTCGAAGTTATCCTTTCCGTACTAGTTCTTGTTAATATTGTTCAATGTTAGAATATTGTTCATATGCCTGGAGTCCACAACATAGAATTGATCAATATCGCATTGAATCGACTCTTAAAAACAATTCCTTCTCTTTGCTTTCCATGTTTAAAAATTGATCCCGATCGCCGTCAACCCTTTTAACCAACCATAGAACTGTCTTTGGTATTATTTTTGTCCATAAATAAATTATCGATGATATAAGTTCCTTTCTTCTTGTTATCTCGTCTTAACCTTAATGTTTACTTTTATCAACTGGCTTAATTGACTATTCCCTGCGTTGTTGATTCCGTGTACTATACCAGGTAATCTCCACAGAACTCTCTCCCTCTCACTCTACTCTCCTTTTCTATCTCCAGGAAAACACTGATCATTGAAGGTTGCCTTCTTGCCAATACTGCTTTCTTTCTTTTCCGTCTCTTTCTCTTTCATTTTTTCTTGTCTAACACATCACTCAAAAAGTCATGCGATTCTGATTATTTTTTTTCGATCTTCATAGTCAATATTCGATGGAATTTTTAATAAGCTTAAGCTTACTTTATTATCTGTGATCTTTATTTTCTACTTTTCTTTTCTGTTTTTCCCTTTTCCTTACTTAATCTGCTTGGATTTTTCACAATCCAGGCAACAAATATTGGTCCATAAATTTGTTTTTGTTGTTTTAATGTCTTTAAAATGCTTGCATGTACTACTTCATATATTTTTTGTTTTAATTTAAGAATTGGTTAATTTAATTCTTATTCTTTTTATTATTAAATTTAATTTACTTTGTATTTTTATATTATCGACTGCTAATAGTTGACCTTAAATAAATAAATTTGCATTTTCGTAACTTCAATTGCGTAATTTCAAAGTCCAAAAATTAATGGCTTCTGCGATTATTTTTATGTGAGATTTCTATATCTTGTCATTTCAGAGATCTTTCATTAAGTTGTTATCTGGAATAAATGATTTCTTAAAAAGTACTAAAATCGAGCTTGGATTTTTAATAACAACATCGTTTTCCGGTGAACAAAATGAGTTAACATATGAAGAACTTAAAGAACGCTCAGATATAGTCTTTGATATCGTAACACTAAAGCAAGATGACGAGAGCACAGAAGAATCGTTGTGCGATTTAGAAAAGATAAGTTATACCGAGATACTGGAAGGATTAAAAAATGTGGTCTGGTCCAATATAAAAATCAATGGCAACTCAAGTAAGTAAATGTTTAATTCATTTGAAGAAATGCACACATAAAACTAGACTCTTTATTTGATTTACTTCATAGATTCCAAACACAGATTTTCAAACGATTCTCAAGATCTGGAAAACCAGCTTAATGATTTTGAAAATTTAGTGATTACTGCTCAAAGCTTACGCAGCAATACCTGCTTAACAAGAGAAGAAATTTTGAATAAAGCCGAGGAGTTGGCTGAAGTGATGTCATCAATTTTGAATGATGATAGTGATTGATTGGTACTATGCTATGTATAAGTCCAAAAATAGGTAGAATTGGAACAATGTATTTGTAATATTTAATAAAACCATTTTTTCCATAAGCTTTAAATAAAACTATTAAAGTAACAATAAATTACGAATTATTTATGTAAAATGTGTTTTTTCTGTACTGTGATTTTCACAGTATTAGTACTTGCATCTGAAAAGCTAATAGTTAAACTTAACGCCCTTCAGCAAAACCATTGTATTCCACTTAATTAAGATCGGCCCCAAAAGACACAAGTTGATGCCAGCATGGTAAACTTATATCAATCAATAAGTCGTCCGTCAATCACCAGACAACCCACACCTGGAGTCATAGCGCCCGCTCATAATATACATACGTGGATGGACTGTTCTTTTTTATCAATGGTGCGCTGTTAGAGCAAAGAACGCGTTAACATCCATAGATTTTCTACATTATTAATATGACTTTACATTTTACCAGATTTCTTATGTGGTCCATGCGCGATTTTGTTGCAAGTGGAAATATTATCGGATATTCAGATTTAAACCAGTTCGTATCAAAACCGGATTTGGACCCTTGATATTGAAAATTTAATATCCGAGAATGCGTTAATTCAATACTTATATTTTGGTTGTATATTAAAAGAGCCGTTCCTATATTTTTAAAAGATAACAAATTATAAAAGTTGGTCTATTTTCTAAGCTTAGGCCAGCTTTCTCAATATGCGGTATAAAATGTTTTGCAAAAATATTTTAAATGTTTTCGGAACATAAGTAGCTTTACTTTATTAAAAAAAAAAAATTGTTAAGATTTATTTCCGTCATTGAGAAAATTGACCCAATTTATATTAAGGAATGAATAAATATATTTAATGATCGAGTTAGCTTATGTATAAAGAGCACAATGATTCCACAAAGTTCTGACGGTTACAAAATTTGCTTCAAGGCTTAATAGATTTCTGAAAGTAAAAGAAAAATAAATAATCATTTGTTAAATATTTCTATATGATAGCATAATTTTCTCGGTTAAATTAAATTTTAAAAACCTTTTGAGGGTTTTAAAATATGCCGAAAAAAAACATATGAAAAGATAAGTCCGCTTTTTTCAATTTATAGTTTATTAAGATCGACTTACTTCATCAGAAAATTCCATGTCGTCCTTCATTTGTTTCGATCGTCGTTTTTCAGTCGATGTGAGAAGTTGGGCGACTTTAGTTTGTTTAGCTAAATCGTAGGCCTCTTTTTTGCTGCGCATTGCACAGTCTTCAAGAGTTTCTGCGGCTTCAAACATGCCCTGTCGCCTATAAAGTGCACCAAGGTTCTTCAAAGTTGTTGTCACGGTTGGGGAATCAACCTTCGCAGCTTTGTGCCATCCACCATACTCTCCATATGGTGTATTCTCGCGATTATCATATTTGTGTTCCTCTCGTTCTTCAGCCACCTAAAATGCAAATATATTCTATGAATATGTCATATTTAATTATCCTTTGACATTACCTGCCAAATAGGCTTATTTTTGCTATCAATAGCTCCAAATTCACGCTCATGAGCTCTTGTCAAAACCTGTTTATAGAGAATTTCGGCTTCATTATATCTTCCCTGTTTCAGATAGCATCCAGCCAAGTTATTTTTTGTTTTAGCTACGTTCGGATCATCTGGGCCTAGTTTTGATTCGTATATATCAAGGGCTCTTTGATAATATTTCTCAACTTCATCATATTTGCCTTGGTTTTGACAAAGTAAGGCAAGATTATTTAGTTGCTTTGCAACATCTGGATGGTCCTTGCCGAGAACCTTTTCACGTATTTCCAAAGCACGTTTGCACAGTGGTTCGGCATCCTTATATTTGCCGCGCTTGCCATATAGGACGGCTAAGTTATTTAGGGTTGCAGCTACAGCTGGATGATTTTCTCCGAGAGTTTTTCCGCGAATGGACAAAGCATCGTTTAATAGATTTGCCGCCTCTTTGTATTTATTCTAAATGAAAATATAAACTTTACATTAGCTTATTTCTTTTATTATATTCTTTTATATATATATATATCCATACTTACTTGATCACGATAAACAAGAGCCAAGATATTCAACATTGTTGCAACGTCTGGATGATCGTGTCCACTGGTTTTTTCAAGATCTTCAAGTGCTTGCTTGCAAAGAGGAACTGCCACTTCGTATCTGTAAAACACGTTTTCTTTAAATGCTTTTTCTAGACTAAGCCAAACTAAATTAATTTTATGACAGAAAAAAATAGGATACCCTTTTGTGGATTTCAATACAATACCTGCCCTGTGATGCATATTGAATAACAAGATTGTGAAGTGTACGCAATCGAGCTGGAATTTCATATCCGGATGTTTGATTTGCGAATTGGCTTGGAGGAGTCGGTGACATATTGTTTCTATCTTCATTTTCTTCATCCGGGAAAAGCTCAACTACCGGATCAGTGCGTGTCTTCTCGCAGGATTCATCTTGGTCCTGATTGTCATCATATTTCTTTACAGATGCCATAAATTCAAGATGTTTCTTTTCTTCCTCTAGCTGTGCCACCAATTGTTCAGAAGATTGAAACTTTTGCTGGGTATTAGCAAGTTCATCTCGCAGCCAAGCATTTTCTTGATGGAGACGGCGCACTTGCGTCTTAAGTTTCTGTTTTTCAGCTTCAATATTTTGCAAGTGCGAAGTGAGAGCCATCATAACTTGGGCTTCACTTAGGCCAAGCTCAATATTTTCAATATTTTTTCGTAATATATCAGATTTTTCATTATCTTTTTGAACCTCTGATATACCATTCATAATGGAAACATGTTCAACGCGCAAAGCTTCCAAGCCCTGCAAAACAGTTTTTGTATTGCTTATAATTTCGTCCTGTGACATCTGCGTCATTTTTCCGATTTGTTCAATTTTCTGTCTGTAACGAAAAATATAACAAATTTCAATATAAATGTATTCTTTGGAGTTATCTATTAATAGAAAAAAGTACATATACACAAACTAAATGACTAATGGTAATAAAAAGAAATGCAGGCTATTTTATCATTTTTCTCATCTACAAATTCAAAACCGCAAGCACCCAAAATATTTAACAATTGAAAGCGTTAATGTTACAACCCTTTTTGAGTATAAACACTTTTCAAATTAAACTAATTCATTACATTCTATAATTTTTGATAGCTTTTGAAAGCATCATTTTCACAGAACGTGTTGTCTAAAAAATACTTTTATACAAATCAATAATTGAAGACTTGCTCATGCGCAGTCTAAGTATAATAATCGCATGGACTATCGAATATGAGCTGTTCCTGTTCGATAGAAAAAAGGATATAACAGATTTTACCTTTAAATATAACATAGGAGAATAGAGTTGGTTTCAAAAAATAATTCTCTATGTGTATTTCAATGAACTTAATCCGATTTCTAATGAGAAGCGTTCAATTCTACACAAATATTCGCAGATTAAAAAAAACCTCTGAAGATAAACTTGGGAACCTAGGAACAAAAATTGTTTCGTACCGTTCGCCAGAATTTAAAAGCCAGCTTTTAACTGGGACTTCCCACTTATTAGTCCAAATAAATAATTCATCATATTCCTAAATTTTCCTTAAATTGTAGTATGAAGTTGCAGTAATAATTGGCTAGACTGTTTCTTTGTTCATGAGCACCTTATTAAGTGCGCAAACTGAGTATGAGTCATATAAAGAGAAAGACAATTGAGTAAATTCATTGAAGTCTGGTTACGCCCATACAAATGTCTCGTTTTTAATGAGTGAAAAGCGTAATTAAAATGATAACATAATGATATTTAAAACTGAATATCAACGGCTATACTCTACTTTTTTAGACAAAATGGCGAAACAATTTTTTTTTGTTCTTACTTAAATTAAGATGCATTTCTTCACAACTATTAAGGAAAGAATATGAATATTTGAGAACAAAAGAAAAATTTCTATGCAACCGATCTCAATCAGTTGGAGTATGTACATTTGGAAAGCACAATCTTACATTTAGCTTGTAAGTGTTATTAAGATAAGGTGATGTGCAACAAAGAGAGGGGTGTAGACAAGTGTTATTCAACTAGTTTTCATGGAATCAGACAGAGTTAACGCGTTCAGTGTCAAATTTTGTGAAAACAGTTGTATACTCTCACCAAGTATATAAAAATAAGTATAACAGAATGAAACGACCACATTTTCTCGATAATTTTACCATATGCATTTCACAGCTGATTTTTTATCGATAACTTTTGTGAAATCAAATTAGAAAAAAACAATGGCATGCACCACAAATATATTTGTATAAGAACTGTTCTTATTGCCGGTATATTTCTATTTAGATTGAAGTTATGAAAATTTGAATGCATGCATATATCGTATCAGCTAAAATTAGAAATTTATGTGACGTATTTTTCCTTTGTCGTCAAAGAAAATAAGTTTGCTTAAAAAAAAAGCATACAAATATTAATATATTGGAGCATTATAATTATTTTGCTTGTATCAATCATATGGCACTCACTGTAATTACATGCCTATATATACATGTACGCGCGAATGTGTATGTGTACAGATGTACATATACATAAGTATTTCTTATAAACATATATACATATGTTTGTTGCTACAATAGAACAGTCACCACTACTGGCATACGCAAGTACATATGTACATACATACACAATCGTACGAAAGAAAATTTAGTAACAAATAACATTTTCTTATGTATTTGCTAACGCACACATTTATGCAAACACACTGCCATACATATGCATTCATATTTATAAATAATAAATACACATGTATGTATAATGTACGTATATATATATATGCATTCAAGCATATCTACATAATTACATAGGCTATTACATACATGGCTATTCTTTTATAAATATACGCATATGCACATATGTAGATGCTGCACGCATGCATAGATCAACCAAATTACCGTCACAATATTTTTCCGAAGTTTTAAAGCAAAAAAAAAATAAAAACTTACATGCAGAAACACAACTCATAAAGGTTAAAAATATACAGATTGTTTCTAATAAGCTTAGCTATCGAATGGATATAATCGTATGAGAAAGCTTTTGTATTTTGTCAGCATTTGAAATGATGAAATGAAACACTTTTCATGTCTTTAACAGTGGTGCTCATTTAGCTTTTTCTCCATTTGTTCCGATAATATAATTACAGGTAACACTGGTCGATGTAAACTATATCACAAATATTAAGTATCTGCTTTGTAAAATGTGCTTCAGTTAATTAAAAATCATGTGTCAATAATTAAACAAGAAACCAAATATTTATTTTTTTATTGTAAATGAAAATCAATATATGCAATATGAATAATCGGGATTAACAAAACTGAACAGTCAGTAGCACTGGGTGGCAAAAGTCACACCGTTAGGCAAATTATCGATCAATAAACCGAACACCAATTTTTTATTTGGATGCAAT
The DNA here is from genome assembly GCA_018150835.1 of Drosophila repletoides. Taxonomy (NCBI): domain Eukaryota; kingdom Metazoa; phylum Arthropoda; class Insecta; order Diptera; family Drosophilidae; genus Drosophila; species Drosophila repletoides. The sequence goes on from JAECWQ010000231.1 coordinate 3,033,272, forward strand.
AAGTCAGCAGCAGAGTTAAATTAGTACGATACCAAATCGCAATATATCCTGGTGATGGAAGTGATGGCGGATCACTTTTCTTGATAATTGAATAAAGATTTCACAATAACAAAAACTTTCTTTATGATCAGAAATCAGACTAATTTATTATGTCTTTAATATATAGTAATATAATTATTTAATTAAAAAGAAAAATATTAATTTTGTGACAAATTTTGATAATTTAAATTTTGGCCAAGATAAACATAAAAAGAGCTAAAGAACAACACAAATTCGATTCATTTAAGACTCTTTGTATATACTGAGCAAGTTCTATCGATAGTTAGCGAGTATTTCCATACTTTTAATGTACGGCCACACTGAATTACGTTCAGTCTTAGTTCTTGTTTTTGTTCAACATTTTAAGTTTTCACGTTTGCTGTCGAATTTGTGTATTATGCCACCCCCAAGACCAAAGGGGATAGGATTTACTACAGGGGTCACACCAGCTCGACCTAGTTCAAATACCCCTATGTCCGAGAGACAGCAAATGGCCTTATTAATTCAAATGACAGCAACATCCTCAACAGGTAAGGCCCAAACATACGTCGTTGTTTGTATGTAAATGCGCCTACATACTTACATATCCCCTTATACATACACAAGCGTACATACATACAGGCATACCTATGTGTGTATGTATCATCAACGCGTACCTACAAAAGTCCTTTCAGTTGTCCGTGTTGCTAAATATGTGGCTGTAATATGTATGTATATTTGCTTAAAACTATTATACAATTAAAATAATTTATTTTATATTGAAATTTGTTAGTTGGACAGTAGATTTTGTGTTGGAAGTGTGAATATTATTGAGTCGTAAATATGTATACCAGTGGCTACATTTGCCTGTACGACGTATGTGTGTAGGCAAATTTGTGTGTCGATAGTTATGTAGTATGTGTATGCGTTCGTACAAGAATTCTTGTACTTAAAGTTCTAGCTGGCCTTGCCCAGTCAGACTTTTACTACAAATACAAGCATATCGGTACATTAGATGTATGTATATACATTTCTATTTAGGTACATCTGTATGTCGGTACATGTGAAATAGGTACATCATAAGTACATATGTAGGGCCTAGCCGGCCTTGTCCGGACATACTTATTGTGTACACGTAGAATACAGTGCAGGAATTGAAGGCGTGGCTACCCGTTTATGTATGTATGTATACTTCTGACCAGTCGAATAGAAGTTGGGGTCTATACGCCCGCTTATCCAAACCTGGGGACCGCACATACATATGTAAGTATGTATAACGGGGACGGCCGGATCGAACTAATAATATATCATACAGCTGTGATATTTGTATAGAAAATTATCGATTTTCTCAAAATATCTTAATATAACTCTTATGTTATGTGAGCCTTAGGTTGAAAATTCACAAATTTTAATAGGGACACTATATCATATAGGACAATAGGTTGAAAATTGTTATAAGTATCTTTGGCACACCAAAGTAGGGTATTATTTTTCTTGCCCAAAGCTATTTATTTCTTTGATGATAACCAATTAACATAATTAAGAAATTTAGCAATATTTATATAAAATTAGTAAGGAAAAATTATCTTCGGCGTGCCTTATGATATATGTAGTTGTTTGATCTTAATAGTTTTTTATATAATATAACTATAATCTTCATAAAGATAACTTAAGAAACAAAAACTTTGTCCGCACAACAACTTTTGGACCGAATGATTAAATCGCAGCTCCGTGATATGTATGTAATGTCCGGCTCACAAGGCTATATTCCAAATCGCATTCACCTAGCTCAGAAACTGAGAGACTAGTTGGCATAGAAATAGATAGACAGACATGGCTACATCGATTCGTTTCATCTTCTTGATTAGTAATATGTATACTTAAATACGTCGCAGATGCTTTTTTCAATGCATTAGAGATTTCGGGCAAAGAGTATAAACATCTATAATATTATTAATTCAATTTAAATATTTTCTGGTACAATTTTTTCTTAGAGACATCGCGCACACATTCAAAGAAAAATGATAAAAAAGGAGATGCAGATATTGAAGAAGTCAATGTTACCGAAAAGCAATTAGAAATAACTGATTCTAAGGATAAGCCATCAACCGAAGATTCCAATACAGAGAGTAAAAACACAGAACAAAATGTAGCTCAAAGCGTGACAAGTACAAAACGAAGCTATTCAGACATTGAGGAAGACTTTGAAGAGCATGGCGACGATATCAAAAAGAAGAAAAGGAAAGAATTGGATAGTAGTACTTTAAAGGATAAAGCGGCTTCACTTAAAATATCGTCTAAAATTGATAAAAATGCCAAGCTAACATCTACAAAGAACTCACCGTCTGGGAGTAAAATAAGCACAACAGTTGTGGAAAAAGAAACGGACATAAATAAGTCCGTTGATATCGAAAACGAAACAGAGGGAAGTGAAGATTATAAGAGCAATGATAGCTTATATAATGGTGGTCTTAAAGTACCACCCTTAAAAATTGTAATACCACAACAGAATTGTTCAATTGATACGGACGGAAACGTTCTACGTACTGGAAAAGTAGCTGCATCCCGAAATGCAGCTTTGCCATATGTTGTTAGCTCTAATAGCGATTCTATAGACAATATATTATCGAACCAGTGTCTTAGTCCCCACGAAAGTCCCCAGAAAATTAATAATGCATGCTCAACAATCCTTGATGATAAAAATATAAAATTATTCAATGATGAAAAGAATTTAAGGGTCTTACGAAGCTCTTACCGCAGTGGTGTCACAAGTGCTGAACGCAGCTCTAATAATTCGTCGCCGCAAATGCAGAGTAGCTCACCATCTCCTGCATCGTCGAATCACGCTCATGATAATGCTGATATTAAGGTTTCTTATACAAATATGACCTCAAGTCCCATACAACAAGGTCAATTTGATCATGAAGTTTTACCGAATGTGCCGAGTCCTTCGACTTCATCGACGTCCTCGTCTAAGGAAATAATATCATCTTCAAATCCTGATCTTCATCCGCGAAAAAGAAAGATAAGACCAAAAAATATAAATGATGATAACTCCAAAATGTCGAATACTGATAATTCGATAACCTCTGGAGAATCCCATCCACATGACTATCCATTCACAAATGGATTTCAAATGTTCTTAAATATTCGCAGGCAAGTGGAAAGAAAATGGAAGAATCTATATCCAGTAAAACCAAGGCCACCTCAAGGATACAATGATTATCTGATCACGAAACGGTCATATCTCCTAGATAGTAAGTCTGAAGATGTAAAAGAAATCAAAATACCAGAAGCAATCCCTAACAGCATGCACGACTTTTATGTAAGCCAGGAAAAAGCCAGACGAGCATTGCTCGAAGAACATACGGTAGAACGAGAAAAGCTCTGCTTAAGTGTTGAACAAGAAATAATTCGGGTACATTCAAAGGCAGCTAGAAGCATATCTGGTCAAGGTGCTCCATATTCTGTTTGCACATATTTAAAAGATGATGAAATTTATAACATGATTACGCCGGAGCAAGATGAAAAGGAAAAAAACTCGCGATGTCGATTTAATGGTCGATTGCTATTAAGCTGGCTACAAGATGTTGACGACAAGTGGGAAAAGGTCAAGGTATGTTCGCTTCGTATTATTTTTATTTTTAAAATTTTAAACATTAAATACGTAAAATTCTGGCGAATTCTCCTGTCAATCTTGGCTTTTATTCTATATTTTCTATTCTTAATACTGGAATAATTCTTGACTAGCAGTAAAGAGACAGAGTCTTACGTCAGAAATGCAAGTTTAATCAGTAAATCTTAAGGAGCGATCATGTTTTTTTGAAGTGCATGTTTCTATAGAAACAATATATAGCTCAAGAAGTGAGAGACACTAGTTTTCATAGAAACAGACTGGCAGACAAATATGGCCATATCGCGTCTTCTCAGTGTCCTGATCAATTATATACATATAAGGCTTATAGGTTCTGGTCTGGTCGGAGATGGCTGGTTCAATGCATTACACATTTCATATCAGAGTTAAAAGGCATATAAAAATATGCGAGGCCTCTTTTTTTTTTTTGACTAAATCATCTTAATTTATTAAAATAAGTTTTAATTAATTTATTATATTTCTTGAAGTATACATTTATCGGCTTTTGATGCTGCTATTAATGGAATTCTTTGGTTTTTATTTTTCAGGACTCTATGGTGTTACGGCAGCATAATGAAGCGGAAAGTCTTCACGCCGTGCAAGTCATGGATTGGAATATATGCTTAAAACGACAAAAATTGTGCGACTATAATTTTGAATCCACTGTCGATAAGAATCACGTGCCTATCGTTTACGTTGGAGACGAATTTGATATATTACCAGCATGAAATTGTATGCATATTGATATTTGTGAATGACTTAAGAAATCAATAATACGAGTACTTATGATTCAATGCCAATATAGTTTCAATTGGAGGCATTATTCAAATGTCGCTTGATTCGGTGACATGTCCAAGCTTAAAATATATTTTAATAAAAAAACTAGCTGACTCATTTTTCTACTATGCATTTGATAAATTTTTCCTTCTATTAATCGCGGAAGCAAAGCCAAATACATACGAAGCTTCAATTTTGAGGGTTTTTCGAAAATTCGCTATTCACTTTCAGAACTCTTCATTAAAATCTAAAATATGTTTCATATAGGTCATAAACTGAGCGTGAAACTTCATTTATAAATCGAAATCATTTGGATTACAATTCAATGCAAATCAATGCACTTAGGATAATACAAGGCTTAAGAACACTATCACGTTTTATTTATTCATACTTAATACAAAATAATAATAACATGAAAACAAAAGCTTTATTACTGATATTAATTGTTCGCATTTAAGTCATTTGATTTAGGTTGCCTTTTAACCCTTCAAAATATTACGCGCAAAAGTGACCATTTCCTGGAAAAAAAAATTAGAAAAGGATACATTTTAATGCATAGATAGTATCGATTTTTAATTTGTCAACTATCGATTGTATATGAACTTACTTCGCATGACTCCTTTAATGATTTACTACTAATTATTTGCTTAAGAATACCCTCTGCCTCCTTGTGTTTCTTAAGGGTATTGGTCCAATTGCTATCTACTGAGAGCGCAGATAGGGCGAATAGGGTAGCTTCAAGTTTATCATCATATTCATCTTTCATGTTCAAATTATTCAATAAGATAGGGGCGGCGTTGTGTTTGTTAATGACGCCTGTAAAAGTGAATAAATATTGCAATAATTAATAATTAAATCAAAAGTATTCACTATATATATATGAAACTTACCTCTAACTAAACTATCATTTGATGATAAAGAGCCTATAAGAAACGCCGATTTTATATATACTGTAGTATGAGTAGATTTTAGGCAAGACAACAAAGATTGGATTCCATTAATTCGCAGAAACTCTTTTAATCCAGGTGAAAAATTTTGTGTCAAAGAAGATATGGCGTAAATAGAACCACGTGCTAAATTCTCATCGGCATCATTCATAGTTGCAGTAATTGTGGGAATTACGTTTTGCTTTAGAAAATAATTCTGACAAAATTCATTATTTTGAGCCATTTCTGCGACTATGTAAATTGATTGTGTACGCAAATCATAATTTGGTTTTCTAATGAATTCTAATACTGTTGTTATGCCTCCAACTTTAACAAAAGAGTTTGCTAAATCAATATCATCAATATTATTTCGAATCGCATCTAAACCTTCCAGTTTTTGGGCGGTATTCGTTGATTCACTATTCAGAATAGCTAATGCATTTCCAAAATTATCGATATTCATTGAATTCAGTGCAGCTTGCAGAAATTCACTTCCCTGAAAAAGAAAATAAAAGTACGAGATTTATTTAAAATATATTCATTTTACGTTTTATACAAGTTGTACAAAAGTTGTGGTACAAAAAACTTCGCTTCCGCAAGATAGATAGAAGTTCTATATACATATGTATGTCATAGGAGGAATAAGTCAAAAAAAATTATATCAAACTACAATTCTTAACTGCCTATTCCAGTCTGCAAGGGTTTGTAAAAGTGTTCTTGCTATTTTATCTTTTACTCCAAAACTCCAACTCCAAAAAGATTTGCTTCGAGTTCCGCATTCACTGTCTAAGGTGCGAACCTGGGTTTGTTTAGCGTTCAAGCCTATAGTGGCCATAGAAGCTTTAAGTCTAGAACTAACATTTGATGATTCAGAGTATAAATAAAATGTAGGACGGACGATGCCTTTTTCTTTATGATACCACTATTGTTTACATAAGTATAATATTTCATTTTGTGTTTATATGCTTACCTCGGCATCCGTTTCGCAGGAGTTTGTGTTTGATCCGGATTCTGCTTTTCCAGAATTTTCCACAGCGAGTCTTAACAAGCCCTAAAATACATAAGAGTAATAAAAGTACTTAAATAACATAATAAATATTTGACTATTACCTCAAGGTTTTGTTTCCTTTTTGAAGACATTTTCATAAATCTTTTAATTTACAAAAATTTTATATATTTCAGAGATTTGTTGACGTTTGAGTGGCTGTTTGTATATAACATGTGAGTATGTGATGACTGTGATACATATCGATAGTACTGTAGAATGTATCGACAATCGATTCAGTAAAAAGATACATTTTATCATAAGGCAGCTATAAAATAATCTAAATAAAATATTTTTCATATAATTTACTTTAATAAAATTTTACTGTACAATAAAAACAAATTGTTGAGTAATTAAAAATTTTATTTATTCTGAGGGGAATATTTTAATGAATTTTCAGGATTTCTCTGAGGTTTCCCAATGCTGTTTACTAATCCTTTTTTATTTAAATTACAGTTTTAATGTACATTACATTTGTAAATTAATAATTTATAATAAATAAAAAATAATAGATATAACGTGGTTATCATATGGTAACATTCTTCTATCACCTTAACTGTTATTATAAACCTACTGTTTCGATTCAATGTTTCCAAAATGTTGTATTAAAGATTGTTTCGTACCAGTGTTCCGTGATTCTATATATATGTTTTGTTATGTTTTTTACAGATGTTTTGTGATCACATCGTATTAGGTATTTGTTTTGCTTTAACAGATCACCTGTAAACACATAACACTGGTACAAATTGCAATTTAAAGCCTCTAATAAAATTAAGCTCCAAGAGTATGTTAAGAGACTTGATAACATGGGTTTTAAATACTTATCTTGGCAAGTATTTAGAGAATTTGAACTCTGCCCAATTATCTGTTGCACTGTTATCAGGTAATGAATGATGATGCAAATAATGATATTAAGCATAAATAAATTATATATTATTTTTGTAGGTGAGGTAGAGCTCGAGAATATACCCATCAGAAAGGATGCACTACGGTCTTTTGGTCTGCCGATCGAAGTGTGCTCTGGCAGCATAGGCAAAATAAAGCTGCAAGTGCCGGTTCGACAGTTCCGAACATCTCCGTGGTGTGTTTCGGTCGAGGGCTTGTTTTGCGTCATACGTCCGAAGGATTTTAAGAATTGGGATGATGGAAAAGAAAAGCTGCTTGACTTGGAATATAAGCAATCTGTACTGGACACTGCAGAGGCCAATTGGCGTTCGGAGAAGGGGAAACAAGTGGAATCATATTACTTCTCGTCATATAATAACTGGCTGAAATATGGGACTAATATGGCTACGAATATTATCGACAATATTGAACTCAAAATATTCGATGTACATTTCCGATATGAAGATATCGTTGATATTGGTAACAGTAGAATCGCAGCAGGCATTCGCATCGGCTCCCTTACAGCACAGACCTGCGATTCCAATTGTGTTACTGGCTCCAATAAAACGATTAGTAACGAAATGAATTATAAAATCGTTGAATTAAAAGAATTATCTTTATACTGGGATATCTTGCACGATGATATCAAATGCCAAGAATTCTCCAATCAAGAACTTCTCACAAATATGAATTCTACCTGCCAGACGCGACCTCATGAATTTATCATCAAACCCATCAGTGCAACAGCTAGATGGAAACGCGAAAAATCCACACAAGTTATTCGTTCCAAAGATAAGCCACGGGTTACTTGTGATCTTTTAGTCCCTGAAGTGATAATAGTCTTAACCAAGGTAAGTTCAAAAGTTAGTCAAAGTCAAATTCATTAAAACCAAGAAAGATATTATTCAATACATATTTCTGTGGAATTAATTTCCATTTTTAATTTTAATTTTTTTTATTAATACATTGAACTGCATATTTTTTCAGGCCCAGCATGACCAAATTCAGGATAAGTTAGCTGGAATTCGCCAAATAAAGGAGATATGTCAATATAGATTGAAACGACCAACGTTGAGTATATTGGAAAATCCTAAAATGTGGTGGAAATATGTTTTAATTTGCCATGGCAATGCACTAAAAACAAGAGAAGAAAAGTTCTTAACACTTAAAGAGAATCTTCGTTATATGAGAATTTATCAAGCGATTATTTTAAATCCCAACGAAAATTTGTCTAATGAAGACAAAGAGTTTAAGGCTTACATTGAAAGTGATAGGGGAGTTTCAGATTTAATCATACTGCGAAGGGTATGCTTTGAAAAAGTATTTACCAAAGGACTTTCAATCAAATCGTACAATGTCAAGGGTAAACACATGCTATTTCACTGGTTTCCCAACTGGATGGGCTGGTACGGTAATAATGCAGCAAACTCGACAGAACAGGATGAAACTCTGCAAAATTTAGAAGACGACATATTGGTAGCGTTGGAACACTCGCTACAAAGTCAATCTCATATGAAGTGCGACACTATCTTTGGTCATTTTACAATTGAATTTCTTAAAGGTTTCGTTATCTTACAATCTGAAAGTGATAAAAACGTGTATGTAGAAATGCAATTCAATAATCTGTCTTCATTTCTGCAATTAAATCCCTTATTTACATCCTATGTAATAGGAATATCTTTAGGAGAAGTTCATTTATTAGATAAAACAAATAAAGATTCCAAGCATTGCTATTTAATAAAACCACAAACCGACAGATCGTCAACAACAAAGCAACCTGACCTGAAAAGTAGTTCGCCCACTACATATAAACAGGATCCATTATTTCAGTTGCAATATGAAAATGATGATCAATTACAGTTTCGTCTTATAATAAAATCGAAAAGTTTAGATCTAATCTATAGTCAAGATGCCATTGAGTGGTTCTTAAAATTCTTTACGAAATCTGATAAAGCTGTTTATTTAACAAAAAACAATAGTAATACTGGGAAAGAAAATAATTTCTTAAGCTCATGGAATCAACTTATACTTGGAAATGAGGTTAGTATATAAATGGATTCTAACAAAATATTATAGTTTTTATATTTTCACTTTCTTGCTTGAAGGCAAATCGAAAGAGCTGGACTTTTGAAATTGAAGTATTTGCACCTCGTATTATATTTTTGGAAAACTATAAGATTAATAACTCATTAATGGTTCTAATGGATTTTGGAAAAGTTCAAATGACAAAAAGCGATTTTCAAAAAAAAGTTTCAACATTTTCTACACAAGCAGCGGAAGCTTCTACCACAGATAGCAATGGTGATGATGAGGAAACATATTTGACTCCATGTTCGACTCCGCCTGCATCGCAGAAGAGCGGTTCAGAGTCTCCAACGATTCATGAAAACTTGTATGGGGATCTCATAAATAAGAACAACCAATTAGAATCGGCGTTGCATAGCAAAATTTACAATACATATACCATAAATTTTACAAATTTACAAGTTTTAGTTTGCAAATATCAGGAAAGATGGCAACCTAGTTTGAAAACCTCTTCTAATTTTCATTTAATTGATAAATTCAATATAACACTTACAGTTGAGCAACGAATTGTATTTACATCAGATCCGGAATACCCTTCCTTTACGCTATTTGGAAGATGTCCCATGATCTTAATTCATGGAAATGAAGAAAAAATTAGGAATCTTTTGAATATAATTTATCCAATTAAAAAAAGCTCAAGGCTTAAAAATAAACCAATATATGAAGTTGAAAACAAAGTAAATGCAGATGAGAATATCCATAATAATTTCTATAAAGTTGATGGAAGTCATTTAGTTGTTCAATTTGCGATAGGACAACTAATTATAGAAATACAATCAAGGGAAAAAAGCATTGCGGAACTGCAAATAATTGGAGCTCAAGCTGGTTTTATTACAACTGGAGAAGAAACATCAATTACAATGTCTGTCCATGGCTTACTACTGGTCGATGCTATTCAGTCTTTTGGTCCAGACTTTGAACTTCTAGTGGCCAGTCATCGAAATGTGGGGTAAGTTCATAAGATATACTATTAGTGTAATATTTTGGGGGCTTGCATAGAAGTATCGGGAAATTCACCCTAAGCGGGTTAAAAATTGTTGAATAAACTCTTTTAAAGTGCTTGAGTTCTGCTGTTGCATGTCGGAAATATTTTGTATCACGCGAAAGTAGTGTTGTGAATTATTAAAATGGTATATTTAAAGTAATTTTAATAATGGTAAGTGACTACTAGTATTCTATATAAATTGTCATGGTAAGAGTGCATTCAATAATTCCCCATTGTTCAATTTGATTATTTACAGCGGCTGAAGTAACGAAAAATCAAAATTTTTTGTTTCCCGACCTCTTCACTGGAGATCACAAAGCAAGCAGTCGAATTTTAATTAATTAATAAGTGGAATTATTGTAATAGAATATGTGTTCAGTTTTCAACTCCCTTCAATGGAGTACAGTTTCGATGAATATCAATGCTAAAGAAAATAGCAAGGCGAACCTAAAGGAAAGAATTATGAAGGCTGCTGAAGAACAAGTTGATTTAATCCTGCACCTGCTTGGATCATGGGTCAAAAATCTGATTTGCGAACCATTAAAATTGGTGAAATATATTTATACACTACTGAGAAAGTATTTATTTAGTTTTATTAATAAATTTATATGTATGGCTTAAGATTAAACTCAAACTAGTTCTAGTTAAACACTCTTGACTAGAGTGTAGAAATTTAAGCTGATCCAATAATAATCTTTCCTTTTATATCTGTTAAAATATTCTAAATTAAATTTAAAATTTTTTTACTTTCAGAATGGATAGTTTTTCGGGAAGTCTTAAACACAGTACAGCCTGCTCGCCTGTTACACCGGGATCTCCAGATTCAACAGATTTTCACAGACCAACAAGTCCACATATTATAAAAAAGGCAGTGGAAAATATTCAAAGCGGTATTTAAATTTAAATTTAAGGACTTAAGCATATAGTCTTATTCCTATAATATTCGTATATTTCGCTATAACGAAGTCAAGAGAATTTAATGTCCTTCAGCTTCTGTTTTACCAAACGCAGATACTATCCCCCATTTTAGTGTCTGCTAGTGACATAATGAATCTCCCAAGATAAATAGATCAATGAATTACGTTGTTGGCATTTTATTACAGGATATTTTTTAGTCGACCGCTTACGTCAATATCCTTTATATCATGTTAACTGATATATATATATATTATATATTATTTTTTTTTTATTTTCAGGAACAAGTGCGGAAACCTGCAAAGAGGCTGATCTTAATGCTCTTATTAAAATTGATATTAGAATTACTGCACCCAATGCGAAAGGGTCGACCTGTCTACACTTGACTAAAATCTCATTTAATAGTTTGGAAATAATTGGTATGTATATGTATATATATATTTAGAACCTAGTATTTGACTTCTTAAAAAATTTAATTTCAAAATAATAATCAATTATTGCAGCCAACCAGGAGACGATTCTAGAGCTTTTAAATTTGGCAGAGAGAATTTTTCATGATCAACAAATCATTGAAAATATAAGCAGTAAAAGGGTTCGAGAACCATCCATTGAAATAAATGAATCAGAAGGTTCCCTTAATCATAATCATAATGAAATAATATTTGACTTTTTCCGCTTAAATGTATTAATATTACATAAAATAAAACGAGATAAATATGTGTTTGCCCGAAAAGTTGGCACACTAACAATAAGCGAAGCCAAAATAAATATATCGATGCAATCGGGCTTGACAATAATTGGATCACTGGGGGGAATACAAATAATCGATATAACTCCACAAGGCATTCGTCACCAGCGAATTCTGTCTATCGGAAGGGACCCAGAATCAGAATTAAGTCGTCAATCTGTGATTAATCAACTTTCAAACGAAATATATTTAAGTAATGCCGAAGAAGAGAAGTGTGATCAAATTGATGCTTTAAGCTTTACAAATAGATGGAGCAATAATACCGCTGTCAGTCTTCATGTACGAATGGCGTCTGTTTCCTATACGCACAGCCCTAGATTTTTACAAGATTTCAACTTTTGTATAACAAATTTTAAACATGGCCTCAGGTAAGTTATCCTCTTGTGAAATCAATTCTTACGAATGTCTTTAATCTCAAGTATCTTTTCAGGGACTTTTTGACTTCAATTGGTAACAAAGCGACTGATATGGCTAAAGAATTTGTACAACAAATGAAAGATGTTAATTATCAGGCGAATCCACCACAACCTAACAAAGTTAATGGGGATAATTCGTTGGTCTCGTAAGTATTTATTTCGAACATCTTCAGCCCCGGCAAAGAGTACATTAATAGATTTAATCTTATCATTAATAATATGATTATTTTGATAATTTTTTAATATTATACATTGATTTGTTAACACTGTTTCTTATCTTTTTCTGCAGCATTGATGTTATTATAAACACTCCAATAATCGTCCTTCCGATTTCCAATGACAGCAAAGAAGTTTTTATTGCGAATTTGGGAAAAATTAGTTGCCGTAATGATATTAACCAAAATTTAGATAATATCTATGAAGATATCACAGTTAAATATGTTATCGAAGTTAAAAATATCAATTTATTTTCATTGAATATTAATGAGCAAAAGGAAGATTGGACATACACTTTGCCTATAGCTAGCAAAATGTATGCAAATAAACATGAGGCCTTTCCTATATTACACGATACAGCAATATCTTTAAATCTAAATATTGGATACAACCACACAATTGAGGGAGAAAGAGCAATTCAAAGTATTTTGGTAAATAATTAACCTGTAAATTAAATTAAGTCACAACAATATGCCCCCGTAATATTATTATTATTTTAATATCTATTTTAGGTCGAAGGTAGCATGGTTGAAACACTTAAAGTAACACTTTATCGAAAGCAATATAAAAACATAATAGATTCCATTCAAAATGCTACAAACTTCTCTTCTGGCATATCGTCAGAGACTGTAAGACCAAAGATGAAAAATGAAAATGAAAACGAAAACGAAAACGAGAATGAGAACGTAACAAATACAATAGTTAATACTGATGTACAGCGTATTAGTACAACAATTAAATTCTCAGTGCCTGTATTTGAGATAAATCTGCAAAATGAAAGCCATGAAGCTTTAGTAAATGTCACATTTAAAGACTTTTTTGTAAAGCATCGTATGAGAGATGGCGATGAAGACGTAAAAGTCATATTGAACTCCGTGCTAATGGAAGATCTAAAGTCGGATATTTCATCGCCATTTAGGAATATGGTAACTTCAATTAATCTAGAAAAAGTGTATCAAAAGAAAGGACAAACTTCGTCTTCATGCCCGGATCTACCAAGTTTATGTAGTAAATACAAAAGTATTTCTACGTCAGTGCCTTCCAACTTAAGCGAGTATATAAAGCTAAAAAATACAGAAGAAGAACTTAAATCTGGCCTATGTAAATCAAAGGAATTAAGCGATAGAAAAAAACCTAATTTAGTTATATACAGATCCCACACGAGACGTTTATTTCCCCAAACTTCTGCAACAAAAATCGAAAAACAAAATTCTATTGAATTTAATTGTTTAAACTTGACAATTTGTGTAGACAGATGGTATACAATATTTGACTTTTTCGGCCTAATCACAGACATGGAAGAAACACAGCATTTGGCTGAAAAGAAAAATATTATTCCAATAAGTAAGTATGCAAAAAGCAGGAGTAATATTTATTAAAAAATTTGCGGTTTTTTCAGCTGTGAACGAATACAGCAGCAAGCTTAACGTATCCATCAGATCATTGAATTTTACTCTGATTCGGAACGAATCTGTGTTGTCTAGAATAAATGTATCCAATGCAACATTTTCGTTAATTCAAGAGGCAGTTTTCAAAGCTATAGAAGGTTGCTTGGGATCAATATCTGTATACGATCTCACTGACTATGGATGCATATATAAGGAAAGGTTTCTAACCAGTGGCACAGAGGCTTTAAATTTCGTATATAAAAGGTAAGTAACGTTTAAATTCTAATGGGCTTGCCGATTTTCAAAGCTTTCTTTTTACAGAAAACTTACTGATACTGACACACAGAATAAAATTCACGCTGATGCTGTACTATGGATTAACATGTCCTCAGTTCACTATATTCATACCAAACGATTTATAGTCGAACTACATTTATTTGTCAAAGAACTACTACAATTACAAACGGTAATATAAAAGTTTTATTAATCTAATGTTCAGACAATCCGGCCAGTTTCCAATTTCATTTGGAATTAATTTAACCAAAATATGTCTAGCATACTTTTTAGAGCATAACTCAATTTAAATTCTTACATATTATACCCTTGCAGAAGCTATTATAACTTTATTAGGAAATGTGTAATGCATTGAAGGATGCATCTCCAACCTCATTAGGTATATATGTTAATGATCAGGACGATGAAACGAATCGAAACAAACTAGTAGCTTAGTTTTTGTGCTAGGTGAATGAATGCACGTTTCTTTCCGTTGTCGTAGAAATAGAACAATCGGTCTTAAGTCTTTTAATGGAATTTTCAACTTTGATGAACAGAGCATATCAAATATCGAGATTGGACAGCTATATCATATATATGCCATACAACTCTTGGTAGAAACAACTCTTGGTAGAGACTCTTGTGTAGAAAACTTTTTGTTTCTCAAGATATCATAGCTACCATAAGAATAATCGGTCAATATAAATAATAAACAACAAGAATCTTTACCCTTATCGCAGTCTACAAGGGTATGAATCTTCGGCGCGCCGATGATAACCTTTCGTTTACAATTTTTTTGATGATCCTAAAGTAAATTGGATTTAATTCGTGTGTGGAATTCTGAATAAGCGTAAATATCTGAGGATTTGATTTTGTTGCTATTAACTTGCCTATTTATTTGGTTACAGCCTGTTATAAGAAAACTGAAGAAGCATAACTTCGACAGCGAGCGTAATTTACAGCCTTCAAAAATTAAACTTTGCATTCAAGCCGCATCACCTGTAATTGTTTTACCTGCTTGTTATAACAGCAATCATGTATTAATTGCCTACCTTGGTCAATTTACATTGAAAAACAGCTTTCATTTTGCAAGTGATGAGTGCATTATAAGTAAAAAAGGAACAGTTCCAGGGCCAGATGAGATTTTGGACGTCATGCACATCGATTTGGTTAATATAAATTTTTTCTCCGGCGAGCGTTGTGCTGAGAAACTGGATAACAATTATGAAAAAGAGATTTTTATAAATATTGCAAATACGATTTTCTTGCAAGGAAGCAGACTCTTTAAGGAATCATGTTATCTGGATCTTCAAGTTGAACGAAATCTAACAACAGCGAAAACTCGCGTTTGTCCGGATATTAGTGTAAAAGGAACATTTTCAAAATTGAACGCTACGCTAAATATCGAAAACTATAAACTTATCAGAGGTCTTTTAAATAATAATATTGGAGAGCACATAGAGGACGTTTACAGCAATTCCATAAATAATTTTTCTTCATCTCTTGAAACATTTTCGGCATTAAATCTATTTGCAAAGAACGAAGATTCTACAACGGTTATAACTTTGCTGTCTATAAGAATACTGCTGGAAGATGTTTCGATTATGCTTGTTATAAATTCGAATACTATGCCCGATTTTGTTCTGGAACCATTAGCCTGTATACACTTTATACGATCGCTACTCGAAATTGATATGTTAAGCGATGGATCGCAAGATATAGACTTAATATCAAGCAATATTCTAATTGTTGATGAGAGGCCAAGCGATGGCAAATATAATGATAATGTTTTTCGAAACATTTTACAACCTTCAAAAAAAGAGACGGTACCAAAACATTCAGCACAGGTCGAAATCCATTGCAGAAAACGTCTAAATCTATGCAAATATACTATAATGCTAAACGACATGAGAGTAATTGGAATTTTTGACTTTTTGGATCGCCTAAAACAGTTCTTGGAAGAGGATTCGATAATATTGTCGGCCGTCAATCCGAAATCAGCGCCATTAATTCTATCTGATAATAATCAAACAAGTGATAGTTCCGCATCAGAATATATTATCAATGTGACAGACTCTGAAATAATATTTGTGGAACAATGTAATCGATTTGATTCAAATGCTATCATACTAAAGAGTACCACTGTGATTTCATACAAGCCCAATAATAGTTGTGTTCCACTGTCTGTGAATATAAATCATTTGGAAATATTTTCATGCACTTTGGACGCCGAGGATGAAAGTGCACTATCAATAATTGATCCGTTTACATTAAATATAGAATTGAGAAACAATTGCTTGAATATTGTGGTACAAAAACAATTAAATGTTCGTTTGTCTTACATAGATATGAAACTGTTTCTACGAATGATTAGCTTAATACCGAGTCAAACATCGACTCCTCCGAACGTATTATCCAAATCAAATTCGGAATTCGAAAAAATCGCTCCATTACTTGCGATGGGATTCGAAGTAACAAATTGCTGGTATGCCATGGAGCTAAATAATTGGAAACTAAATGAAGCTGCTCTATGGCTATCACAGCAAAATCGAGGCTCTATGAAAAACCCGGCCTTGGAAATAAAAACAGCAGTCTTGGATGCAAATTGTATATCTATGTGCGTTATTGATGATTGCATGGATGCTGATGTGCCGCTCCTTGAAGTATCTCTAACAAATCTTCTACTTAAGTATAAATTTCAAGCAAGTATGATAGAATTCGATAACCTAAGCACAAATAATTCAGCTGAAGGTGATATTGATACGGAAGTCAGCTTAAACTATTACAATCGACGTTTGAGTGGATGGGAGCCACTGACGGAAATTTGGCAGTTTGCTGCTAAGTGGAAATATAAAAAGACTCATTTTGAAAAGAAAAGACGATTTGAAATTGTTGTGAACAGCAAACAATTACTTAAGATAAATATTACTTCAACTCTAATCGAATTATTTCATATGGTTTCGAAAAATTGGACGAGTGATTTCCACTCGCTCGACAATGGGAAAAATTCAAACTTCAGACAACGTTCTCCTTTTGTACCATTTGCCCTGCAAAACCTCACTGGTTCAGCGCTTCTGTTCAAGCCCATATACGCTCAACTTGGAGATTTGACGTGCTCGGATGTACATCAATTGGAATTAATTAAAAACTGGATCTCTGTGCAACCCAATGAAATCAAAACCTTCGATTTTAGTCAAAAAAGTAAACTGAGGCATATTGATTCGCATCTTTTGAACCTGCATCAAATTCTGGTACAAATTCATGGCTGGTCTTTGATTGGACCAATTTCCATAGACAAAGTTGGCATATATTTTCGATCAACAATCTTGGATTCGCATTATGAGAAGAAAACTCGGATAATATTCGATATTTCCTTAATGGGTTCTGCACAAAAGATCATCAAAGTAATGTCGCCCTTAAGAATAATTAACAAATTAGATCATGAAGTATTTCTAAAAATGCTGTTAAATAAAAACCACTTTGATGCCGTATCTGCCATAACGAGCATTAAATCGAATGATCAGCAGTGCGTACCGCTTAAATTTATTGACGCATCGTTATACATTTCCCACGTTCCATACAAAAAATCCAAATCCAAAAGTTCTGCAGAATGTACGAATATCGAGGATGTAGGCTTCAGCAATGATGAAATTATATGGAAACATTGCGGAAACGACTGCCAACAAAATTTGTACACCTGCTACGACGAAAATAAAAGTATATTATATACACTTATTAATATAAGCAAGGAAATGTATCCATATAAGGAACAAAATATGCCGGGTCACTCGATAACACTTCTATCGCCATTAATGCTCAAAAATATGCTTTGCTGCGATTTGATATTCAATATTAATGGATGCAGTGTAGGCCAGATAAACGCCTTTCAAAAGAAAAATATATATAATATAAATATTTGCGAACCTTTTAACCTGAGCATTACATTGGACAATTTTCAAGTGTCAGGTCAATTAAAGGTCCCAACAAATCACTTTGGTACGGTTGAGCCAAAGTTAAAATTAATTGATGCAAGAAACAGGGAATTATATCTTCATATATCAATTCAATCTTTTAAAGGAAAAGGCATGGAAATATATATAAGTGCACCAATATGGATAATTAACAAAACAGGTCTTCCGTTGATTTATAAACAAGAAGGCACAAATAATATTGCTGCAGGACAATTTGAGGAACATGAGACAGCACGACAACTCTCTCCGTTAATGTTTTCATTTTCTGATCAAGAAGGATCACCTTCCTTAGAAGTCCGGCTAGGCAGCTCCTTTGGTTTAAATAATCAGGTATGTTTTGTCTGCTTGATATATCTACGTATCTATTCTATATTACTATTTAAATGTTTTAGTGGTGCAAAAGCCTCAGCATGGTTAAAAATAATACGTACAGGGAATTGCGAACTGAGAATGGACCTTCGTGCTATACAATTGGCATTAGTGTACGTCGCGGAAGAGGATTATATTCAAGCACAACATTTGTTAAAATATCTCCTCGTTTCCATCTCTACAATAAGAGCGGATATCAACTTGAATTCACCCAAAAATGTAATATAATAAATAATGTAAGTAATAAAAAAATGTACTTAGTAGACATAATACTAAATAATAATTATAAATACTTTTACTTTTAGGATTATGCTCATCCCAGCAATGTTATTTCGGCTCCCATTGATTGTAATTTTCCATTTCATTGGGCGAATTCTGACCGAGAACCGCTGATTTGTGTTCGAATAGCAGATGTTGAATGTTGTTGTTGGTCAAAAGGAATTCCCATTAACGAGGTTCAAAGTTTGTATATCAACGTAAGAAATGAATGGTGCGAAATGTTTTTCCTAAGACTGGAAATAATATCCAAAGATGCAACGTTTATTTTACTGTTCACGGATGCGCGTAGCTTACCACCGCCAATAAGAATCGATAACTTTTCGGAAGTAGTTATAAATTTTTCTCAAAAAGGCTCTAAGCCCCATTGGTCTACACCTGTCCGATCACAGTCATCATTATCATATGTTATGGATGATCCTTTAGGTATACAAACATTGCTAATGGAAGCTCCCGGAGGAAACATAATTGAGTTTCCAATTAATGTTTCAAGTATTAGTAAAACTTTGACCTATTCAAACTTCATATACATTGCATTTCATAATACATTTGATCAATTGAAACGCGATGGGGAGAAACCAGATCAGAAATACCAGCAATTAGTCCTAGGTGTTTATGAAAAGAAGGTGATTATAGTGGAGAAAAACTCTGGAGATCGCTCACAATTGTGGTTAATGAATTCGAACGGTCAATTGGAACATGAAGGATCAACACCTCCGATACAATCGAATGAAGGTAGCGCCGTGCGGTTGGTCTTGGATTTAGAAAAACCACCGAACCCGACTGAACTCACGGCTCTAGTTGTTCGCACTCCTAATAAACAAAGAGTAACAACTCAAACTTGGAGATTTGAAAATGGTCGACTAATGTGTCACGCAAATATGTGTGTTCAGGTATGTAATAGATATACTTAAATATAAATAATTCTTATATTTTTATTTTAATTCGTTGTAGTCCCATTATGGAAAAACTGGTCTTAGGCCTGGTGCGGAAGCGGTTGTGGGGCGTACTATAAATAATTCAAAAAGCATGGATTCTATACCTATCGAACAGTATCTCGTGGCTCAAAAATTGAGACCTGGATCAGGCCAATTAGAAATATCAACTAAAATGGATGGACCAATTTGCACTGTTCAAATTTGTGATATTAAATTAAAACCAAATGAAGTACTTCTGGCACCGGATTTATTATGGAGTCATGCGTCATTTAACAATAGACAAATTATTGATAAAGGCAAACCTCATGCTATACATGATTATCAGGTAAAATTCATGCTTTAATATAAAAATTATAATATTACTTTCATAACCTCAATTTACAAAATATATAGAAATTTACTATTTTAAGAGTCTGAAGAATAATCCTTTCCTTATGTTCCTTCTTTGACTGTTTAGTGGTTCGGGGCCCGAAGTGGGATTTCTTCCTTGTAATTAAAATACTTGGAAGTCAAGTAAAATTTTCCAGGGGTTCTTAACATATTCATCGACGTCTTCTTTCCCAGGGTTCAATCATGCCGCAGTCTATGTTCTGAAGAAAACATTTTTTTTTGCGGATTTATCGAAATCGAATGCTTGAAAATAAAGCTAAAAGAGTGTATATTTCGGTTACACGTCGGTACTGTATTCAGGGCAATGAGAGTTGATGTAGTTGGCTCTAATTATTGCATAAGCCATCTTAAGGTATTGTTAATTACAGTGTGCCTCCCGTTGAGCCTGAGCTGGCTAAAAACTAAGAGTTAAAAGCAAGAAATGTTGCACTATGATTTCCCATAAACTATATTTTCTTACATTTCTGAGATATTTCGTAATATTTTAAAATTTCAGATAAATGTTGATCTTCCTAAGGGAATTGGAATATCAATTATAACATTAAAGCCGTGCGAAGAAGTGATATTCATCAGCTTGGACAATATAATTGCGGAATTCGCAGAAAATGCTATGGAAAAGTCGATTGATTTAAATATATCATACATACAAGTGGATAACCAATTAATGGATGCTGTCACCCAAGTGACTATGCACAGTTGTATGCCAAGTGTGGACGATTTACAGAAGAAAGCAATGCTGCTCAAAATAAAAATGTTACCTAGTCCCAATAAGAATGCCTTAATTTTCAAATATTTGACTCTGGATATAAAGCCGTGTATTATGTATCTTGAGGAAAGGCTGATATTGAAAATTGCCTTGTTTCTTGGATATGGAAAGGAAAACAAACAAAACTCATTCTTTCCTAATGACTATGAAGATTTTGAAGAAAAACAACTAGAGACTGATATGAAGCGATATTATTTCGAACATTTTAGCGTAGGGCCGACTCAGGTAAATATTTGTATGTAAATTTGCTGATTAGCTGCTTTTAATTTGGAATTTATTTATTTGTAGGTTCGATTATCAGCGTTTACTTCTTCCAAACTATCTGATGAATTACAAAAAACGAAAAAATCCTTGGGACTAACGTTGATTAAATTTGAAGATGCTTTGATAGAGCTTGATCATTTTTCGGATAAATACCATTTCGAAACTATCGATGTTTACCTGCGAGCCATAAAGATACATTATATAAATCAAATAAAATGGCATGCAGCTTCAATATTGGGAAGTGTCGATTTTCTGGGAAATCCCTTAGGATTCGCAAATGATCTGTCCGAGGGCGTATCTGGATTAATATTTGAAGGTTCTGTGAAAAGTCTGGTAAAAAATGTGACGCATGGAATTTCAAATTCCACAGCAAAGTTAACAGAAACATTATCAGATAGTTTAGGAAAAGTCGTATTGGATGATCATGATAACGAGACAAGGCAACGAATTTTGGAGCTACAATCAAATACCTCTGGTGGTCACCTGGCAGCTGGTATAAAAGGTTTTGGGTTTGGTTTGCTTGGAGGAGTTACAAGCATTGTTCGGCATACATATGATGGTGCTCAAGCCGATGGAGTTCCCGGCTTTCTCAGTGGGCTATGCAAAGGAGTAGTGGGCACCGTGACGAAACCAATTATTGGAATGCTGGACTTGGCCTCAGAAACAGCAAGTGCAGTTCGGGAAACGAGCAGGGATACACATCGCTCTTCGCCAAATCGGAAACGGTTGCCCCGATGCGTAACTGGCGCTCCTGGCGGCCTTTTACCTGCATATTCTAGTCGGCAAAGTAAAGGTCAGCAATACCTTTACTTAATAAATCATAAACATTTTGTGGAAAAAATAATATTCTATGAACCAAATCTTTGGAGCGATAAAGAGGCTAGGCTACGACTTCTTGTGTCTACGGAATACGTTCGCATATTTTCATTATGCGATGGAAATCCAACTGTTATGTTCGAGTGTCACCTCAGTGAAATACTTTCATGTCATCCCTTGACAACAAATACAGGGAATACCCCATCTACAAGTAAAGTCAGTGCGTCGAGTTACTACATTGAAATATCAACAAACTTAACAAAAATCACACGACCACGAATTCGTTGTCGAACTGAAGAATGTGCCGAGGCTGTTTCTAGATGTGTAAGTTTCTACTTTTTTACTTAATTTTCCGGGTGTACTCAGTTTTATTGTTTTATTTATTCGACCAAAGCGATCTTCCTTGTTCTCAATAACAAGTTCATATTCATTTATTCTCTCCTTTAAATTTAGTTTTTATTCTGCTTAATAACCTTGATGCTCAAAATCATCTAAAATTTGAATGTTTTTTCTTTACAGATAAATTATGCTAAAAGTGTCTTTGACGAACGCGAATTGTCACTCATAAAATACTAATAGGTGCTAGCAATAAAAAACAATGCTTTATTTAATATATTAATATCTGTTTTCTCTTATTGAAAATTTTAAACTTTCTGAACGGAACATGAAAAGCTATTTTCCATGGGATAGGACTCTTGGCCAAAAAATTTTTAGAGTCGAGTGGTCTCGATTTGTACGAATTTAATTTCGACTGGTCAGTGTACTACTAAATGACTCGAAAGTATTCATAACAATGGAGTACTATATTTTAGGGTATTATCTAAATTCCATATAAGACTTTTTTATTTTGCAAAGCAGCCCAAATTTTATTTGTACCGGGGCTTTTGTAATTAGTATCCATACAGTAGTTTTTTAATTTTATTTTTATATATTTAACGTCTGGCCGGTGCTCTGCCTCTTCCACGTCCTCTGGGGCCACCACGCCCACGGCTTCCTCGTCCCCTTCCACGATTTCCAACGCGTCCACTGTCCTTTTTCTTTGATTTTGACTTTGGGGTATCATCTATAAGCAAGGTTTCCAATGGCAGGCTGTCCGGTAATATAAAGTAGCGTATATTGTTTCCACGAATGCTCAACGATTCCAAATGTACGGGATCGCGATTTTTGATGGTCATCTTAACACTTTTCAGATGGGTATTCATGGCTACATCTACCCCTGTAATTGTGCCATGAATTTGAGTGCCATTTTTTAATTCAACTGTTACAGTCTCGTGACTGAGTTTCATCAGGAATCTGTAAGGAAAATAAATATGTGAATTACTTTTGTTAAGAATTTTACAATAAAATATTAATTTCCCATAAAAAGTTAATTTTTCTCTATTTATCTATTACAAAACTTAAATAAGCAAAAGAATGTTTCAAGCTTTTTGATTCTTGCAGACATTGCTGGTGGTCTGTACAAATTAACAGTAAAAGAAACAGCCAATATTCACATACATATATGTATGTATGTGCAGTGGTCGACAAAAGTCTACCTTCGACACGATTTCTTTCATCAATAATGTATGTACGCATGTTTTTAGTCTTATTCTTCGTTACGAATAAGGGTTGTGTGCAGACCAACAGATTTCACTGTATGTTTGTATTCCAGCAAACGTTTGATGTATAAAAACAAAAATTACCAATTGTCACACCTGTGTATTATGTGCGTTTCAACAAACCAAAAAATTCATTATATTTAAAAGCAATTAGTTCAAAAAATAATTAACTGCAGTCCAAATAGAAAAAGGAAGCATGCAAACATTTAATAATCGCGCTTTTTTTGCTTGTTTATATATGTATGTGCGATGGGTAAACACACACATTTATAATAGTACTTATTTCTACATTTCTCAATGTACCAAAAACTTTTCATACCTCACCAATTTCATTATGAATTATTTGTAATTTTAATATAGAAAAAAAACAGAATAATTTATTAAAAATATGACAAATGGAAACTCAATTTTGCCGGCAGTGAAGTGGAATATATATACAGCAACGCCGCATCTGTTGAGCACGATATTTTCAATAGCAAGATAGCGTCACACTTTCTATGTTCAGTGTTGGAAATTAACTGCGGAAAGAGTAGCTTTTCTGCGGAAATAATAGTGTAATTTCGATTATTCAATTATTAAAACAATGCCGGAGGTGATTTTAATTTACTTAATTTAATTTAATCAATTTAATAAAGCAAGAGCAGTTCCTCGAAATAAAACTCAGAAATAATTAATTTATGTTAATAAACCTAACAATTGGTGAATTGATATACTTTCTTACTTTATCTACTATCATAGAATTTAACCAATTTTTCTCGATTTACCGATAAATGATTAATTTTTTGAATATTGCAATATACTTTCCATTTTCAAACTATTTCAATGAACAAGTTTTATTCTGTTCCATCTCATATGTACCAAAATTGAAGAGTAGTTTTTTAGGGTTGGTGCGAGTGTGATATGCTGAACATTTCTCAACACTGCTTTAATCGCCTGTGCCAATATATATACATATGTAACTTAGCCAGTATTAAATAAAGTAGAACCGCAAATAAGTTAGTATTATGTGGTTGTAAGAGTTTAAAGCAGTGTAATTCAAATTAAAAAGGAAAGGGATATTCTTCTGTCCTTGCGAAACACTGAATAAAACCCACACAGTTAACGGGCGATGGCGTGTTTTTGCGAACACCGCATAAATGGCTTTGTGATACTTTTACTTTTCTTATTTACTAACGTCTCGGCGCAAGGATACATTGAAGGTACATAAATCAAATAGACTAAGTTTTTATTTATAATTTCAAGCAATTGCAATAAATGGAGCTCTCTTCTTTGCTCTTTTATTTTGTTTTTCTGTTTTGTGTACATATGTATGTATGTATTGCGCTTCATCTGTAGACACATTTGAGTGTATGAGTGTGTATGTATATATATATTTATATATATATATATGTGGATGTACATCCTGTCGATTCATTAATTCGACATACATATATATGTATGTTCGTGTGTATGAATGCCTTCTATGTATATAATGTACTATATAATGAATTTTTCTACTTGCACATACATATGTGTACGTCTGCTTAAAAGGACTCTTCCTCTCTTAGTGACTCCTATTAGGAGAGTCTGTAACGATCAGCTCATCTGCGAAAAGCATAAACAAAACTAAAATCTGTGAGGATTACACAGCGAATAAGATTTTGACAATTAACATAACAGGGCCCATTGGTATACTTCACAGCTTGGTGCAGTAATCACGATAAAATAATTATTTAAAGAAACTTGGAAATGTTATGAATTGTTTCTATATAAGTATGTGTTTTGTCATAGTCAGGATGACGTGATTAAGTTGTCCGTCTGCCTATTTTCTCTTATTGCTGCTAGATCTGACCGTACTTATAGGGCCTATATCAAGTATATCACTTTATGCATTACCCATCAAAAGACAGTATTATGAGTCATGTATGACCTAATAGAGTGCATACGTTTATTCTTAATCGCCGATCTCAGAGTCTATAAGAGAGACATTAAAACATTTATGTACTGAGCTGCTATATGGAACCATGGGCATATTTTTGATTCGAACCGCCACATCCCCACATGCTGACTTTAACTGGCATTTACAGGCACTTTTAAGGAGATCTTGACCATCATATTCAGCTGATTTGTTATTTCTTGGACCTCCTGTAAAGCAAACTCCATTTAACCACAGAACTGTTCAATTTGTATTTCAGAATGGGTTGAAATCGGAAGGAATTATTCCCTGGAATGTACGTCTGACTATGAGCCTGCAGGCTGGATATTTAATAATAAAAGCATTAGTACAGCAGATGCCAGGTAAGCCCCTTTACATTTGGATTGAAAAGAAACATTTAAGAAAAACTGCACATTTCAAGACACATTCTTTCTCCCTCTAGTCCAAGTTCTCTAGGGACATCGATACTTGTCCTTGTTAGGTGCACCCACCTTTTATGAAGAATCTGTTCCAGAGACTCCCCTATCTGCTCAAGAGAGTTTAATCTCTTTATATCATTCCTCCCAAGTCTAAAGTGTTTTGTGATCCTTGGTAAAGAGCTTCCTTCCTTCTCTTTAATATCTTTTTAATTGGACTGGCATAAAGTAAAGCTTAGCAGCTAATGCTGCACTACATGTCAGGGCGTTTCAGTAAGCTCTATTCAATCCTGTTGAACAGATGGACAGAAAACTAAATTTTAGATTTTCCTGCCGGCAATAATCGCTGGTCGTTTCATTATCCTTATCAGTGTGGGTCATATTCAAGCCAGTTCGTCAACCAGAAATCTGAAAATTTAATATCTTTCACAATACATTGTGTAATTGTAAATCAATCAATAAATTTACTATACCGAAATTTACTATTTACAGATTGAAAACCATTTCGCATCTTATCACCGATGAAAGCAACGCTACGAACGGTAGTGGGATAAAGAAATATAAAAATATACTCCACATAACTGATGTAATTATGTCGGATACTGGAAACTATACATGCCAACAGCCTCAATATAATTATTCAGTGGAATATAATTTGCTAACATTTCTTCAGCCCAAAGTTTTTGAAAGCACAGTGGATAACATTAAGCGGAAGATTGGACAAAATGTAGTTATATATTGTTCATTTGATATTTATCCACAAAATGCTTCGATAACAAAACGGCTTAAATGGCTCAAAGATGGAAACCATCTGGCATCCTTGGATACTTTTTCTTCAATAATTCCATTGAGCGATACACGTTTAAACTTTACATTGGAATTCACAGAGGTCTATAAAAAGGAGAACGGTACATATAAATGTGTTTTATATGGATCTGCTGAGCCTGAGATCGTTTCGAAGGAAATAACATTACTTGTAATGGAAGTGCCACAAGTCAGTATTGATTATGTAAAAGCTGTGGGTACAAACAAAATATTCCTGAATTGGACTGTAAATGATGGCAACGACCCCATACAAAAATATTTTATTCAGTACTCACAAGAAGGTGAACCTACTTTCAAATATTATAAGGACATAATAAATGGCAACAATACTTCATGCGTATTGGATACGTTTAGTCCCAATACCACGTATCACTTACGTATTACAGGAAAAAATTCTATTGGAAATGGTGTACCAAATCAATATCCGTTTAGTGTGACCACTCTGGATTATGATCCAACGTTCATACCGAAAGTTGAAACAACGGGTAGTACAGCGTCGACTATTACGATTGGATGGAATCCACCTTCGCAGGATTTAATTGAATTTATTCAATACTATGAACTAACTGTGTCTGAATCTGGTAATATGCCAAAATTAATTGAGAAGGCAATTTACCAGCAAAATTCCAGAAACTTACCTTACATGTTTGATAAATTAAAAACTGCTACAGACTATGAATTTCAAGTACGAGCCTGCAGTGATTTAACAAAAACATGCGGTCCATGGTCTGAAATTGTGAATGGTACAACAATGGACGGAGTCGCATCGAAACCCACTAATTTGAAAATTCACTGCAATCCACAAAACATTTCCAGGCTAAATTCCATTTCAATTAGCTGGAATGTACCAAAAATGCCTAATGGAAAAATAATTTCATATTTGATAATCTTAGAAGGAAATTATACTTACAACCAAGATGGTACTGAATTTGTTGAAAAGTGGGGTCCAAAAATACGCAGAGTGGACGAGCCTAGCCACAAAACTGATTACGATGGAGTCAGTCCAAACACAAATTATACTGTTACAGTTTCTGCAATTACCAGACATAAGAAAAACGGAGAGTCTGCGGTAACTAATTGCTTCATGCCAGTTTCGACACCTGAAACCGTCGGTAAAACAATGTGGACAAAGGTTAAAAGTGGACCAAAGTTTGTTTTGAAGTTGTATTTACCAAAAATAAGCGAAAGAAATGGACCTATATGTTGCTATCGACTTTTTCTTGTTAAAATATTAAATGGAAACAATGAATTACCTTCGCCGGATAAGATAAATGTAGCTCCTTATGAAGTCGATAGTAATAAGACACTAAATCATCATGCATATTTAGCGGAAATGCTAAGTAAACGCTATTACAAGTCAGAAATATTTTTGGGAGATGAAATGCGATTTACTAATAATCGCGAAGATCTTTTAGATAATGATGCCATATGTCGAAAGTGCTTGGAAAACATACCATTTTTTAGAAAACAGGAAATTGCAAAAGCGGGTAAGAACGCGTTTAAGACCTTGTTAAGTTACCATCCTTACTTAATATCCTTAGTCGATAGCTAGTTCATAACTTTTCATTAAGTAAATATTAACTGCCTTCCTTTCCTTTCGTACATTTTTTATTTTACATTTATAGATTCCGCTTTGCCAATAGTGTCTCACAAAAAAGAACTAATAAACGCTGGAAATTTAACCGAAAATACTATACAAGTTTTACGAAGTAAAAAACGAATGCGAAGAGATCCCACAGTTGCCATTGGAAGAAATGATACAAATTTAAATAGTCACAGTCAAGCGGGGTATCAAGACCGTCCAACTTCGAATAATATTATAGATATATGGGACGGAGAAATAGACATTAATGCAAACTATACTGGCTTCCTTGAGATTATTGGTGAGTTATACCATAAATTGACTTTATTGGTACATAAATCTTTTCCTTTTCTTACTTAGTACGATCCGGAAGCACGGTTTTAGTGGCTTATAGTGATTATTTTGATGTAATTACACCGGCGACTAAAGCGGAACAAATTCATACACTAGACGATTCAAAATTTTATTTGAATGCTGGTATCAAAGCTATTGCTATTGCCATCGGATTTATATTTATTTGCGTAGTACTGTGGATAATTCATCTTCATAAAACAAAAAATGCCATGCCTGATGAAGATACGTTGACTCTTAGAGATTCGTTAAGGTATTTAAATAATCTATTAAATATAGGACGCTTTATCTAAATTGATTTCATTTTATTTTCAGAGCCCTTTTTGGACGTCGAATCAACAATCATAGCCAGTTTATCGGCTCAGGAAACCCGAAAAGCTTCGATTCAGGACCTATTCCTAAATCCGATTTAGTTACGGCTTATAAAAACCGCCATAAGGATACGGATTATGGATTTCTGCGTGAATATGAAATGCTGCCTAATCGCTTTAGTGATCGAACGACGAAGAATAGTGATATGAAAGAAAATGCTTGCAAAAATAGATATCCTGATATTAAAGCGTATGATCAAACTAGAGTAAAACTATCTCCAATTAATGGTAATCAATGTACTGATTATATCAATGCTAACTTTGTGATTGGATATAAAGAAAGGAAGAAATTCATTTGCGCCCAGGGTCCCATGGAGACTACTATAAACGAGTTCTGGCGAATGATATGGGAACAACATTTAGAAATTATAGTTATGCTTACCAATTTAGAGGAGTATAACAAGTCCAAGTGCGCAAAATATTGGCCGGAAAAGGTTTTCGATTCTAAACAATTTGGAGATATATCTATCAAATTTACAGCAGAACGAAAAACTGGCGATTATATTATACGATCCCTTGATGTCGCAAAATCTAATCTAATTGGTGAAGAGGAAGATCATAGACAAATAACTCAGTACCATTACCTAACATGGAAGGATTTCATGGCTCCAGAGCATCCACATGGCATCATTAAGTTCATTCGACAAATAAATTCAGTGTATTCGGTGCAAAGAGGGCCTATTTTAGTACATTGCAGTGCTGGAGTTGGTAGAACTGGTACACTTGTTGCATTGGATTCTCTTGTGCAACAACTGGAAGAAGAGAATGTGGTATCCATCTTTAATACCGTTTGTGACTTACGTCATCAGCGCAACTTTTTGGTTCAATCATTGGTAAGTTTAAACTTTAGTTTTTTGTATCAAAATACTAAATTAATTCTGATCGCAAAGTTGAAAGATTCTTTGAGTTAATTTCTCCGTGTTTTGGCATAGACCCTAAGGTCCTCTCGTGAATATCCTCTTCTACACACATTGAGAGTTACAAAAACCACATCCCATTCTCGAGATTACTTTTAAATTCCTGAAACTGATCCATCCGAGAATTGACTCCGTCAAATATAATATAATAATAATAATAAGAATAATAATTTAAATTCACACTATTCGAACATTTCTTTACAGAAACAATACATTTTTCTCTACCGGGCATTACTAGACACTGCCACTTACGGAAATACGGATATACCCTTGAGTGTGATGCCATCAACAATTGAATCCTTAAAGTTTAAGCCAAATGAAGGAAAAAGCTTATTAGAAGCGGAATTTGAGGTTTGTACCAATACATATACTTTTGCATTTTTTTAATTATTAATATGTTTGTTAATTTCAATTAAAGAAACTAATAAATACAGCAGATGAGATCAATAAGTCCTGCAGTGTAGGCGAAGTCGAAGAGAACATGTTAAAAAACAGAAGCCATGAAGTTATTCCATATGATCGTAATAGAGTTAGTATATATTTGTTAAATATATTTCATTCGATTTATATTATATATATTCTTATTCAAATTCCTTCAAGGTTATTTTAAGTCCAATTCCAATGAGAGAAAATTCCACGTATATAAATGCCACATTTATAGAAGGCTATGATAATACTGAATCATTTATAATAGCACAAGATCCTATGGAAAATACTATTGGTGATTTTTGGAGAATGATTTCAGAGCAAAGTGTCTCTACATTGATAATGATATCTGAAGTAAGAACATAAAAACATAAATTTTCGAGTTATATGAATAATTAAATTATACTTTCAGATTGGAGACGGTCCAAGGAAGTGCCCTCGTTATTGGGCCGACGATGAAATTCAATATGATCAAATACTCGTAAAATACGTTCACAGCGAAAGCTGTCCTTATTACACTCGTCGCGAATTTTATGTAACAAATTGCAAAATAGACG
Source organism: Drosophila repletoides (assembly GCA_018150835.1). Classification (NCBI taxonomy): domain Eukaryota; kingdom Metazoa; phylum Arthropoda; class Insecta; order Diptera; family Drosophilidae; genus Drosophila; species Drosophila repletoides. The sequence goes on from JAECWQ010000231.1 coordinate 3,064,331, forward strand.
ATACTCTTAAGGTTACTCAATTTCAGTACAACGGTTGGCCAACTGTTGACGGAGAAGTTCCTGAAGTGTGTCGGGGTATAATAGAACTGGTTGACCAAGCACACAAGCATTATAAAAGCAACAAGAACATTGGTTGTCGATCTCCCCTCACAGTTCATTGCAGGTAATTCGCTTTCTATTACACAAATCTTACAGTAATTGAGATATTTAGAAAATTTTGTGCGTTGTGAATTCATATGTTATTATTTATTCCTTGAATTTTATAATAAAATAACATTTCTTTTACAGCTTGGGTACTGATCGAAGTTCAATATTTGTGGCCATGTGCATTTTGGTTCAGCATTTACGATTGGAAAAGAGTGTAGATATATGTTCAACAACAAGAAAATTGCGATCTCAGCGACCAGGACTTTTAAATTCATTCGTAAGTAAATAAGGATAATAAAAATGCACTGTTAGAGTAGCATAAAGTTACAATTGAAAATTAATCAAGTTTCATATTTCTTTGCAGGCACAATACGAGTTCCTACATCGCGCTATTATTAATTATTCAGATCTACATAAATTGTCAGAAAATATTGTGGATTAAAGAAAAGATTTGTGTAATCTTAAGAGCAAAATAATACAATCAGGGAAGCAAACCAAATCATATTTCGGTTCAGGTTCCGGTTCTGGCACGTACTCGAAACTATTGTTTCGCTTCTCAATTTATTTCGGTATTGGTAACGATAACGGTCTTTTCGGTTCCCGATACCGGTATTGGAAAAATTTAAAAGAGCGGTTCCGGTTTTTTATCCGAGTTTTATTTCGGTAACTGGTTCCGGTCGAGTTCCGGTTTAATTCCCTGAATAAAATAAATAGATATTATTAAAATGTACATTTCAAGAAACTTCATATAGTATGTATTTGCGTCGAATGTATACATTTTTTTACGATTATATTTTTAACCTTATACAATACATTTATGTAAACATATATTTGTATGTCTGTATGTGCGTATTTATATTGATAAAGCTACCAAAGGAAGTATATTAATTTATTTTATAAGATTCCATGTAAAATATTAAAAAATAAAATATATACATATATTTTACATTTAAGAAGCTAGCAGAATAATTTCATTTGTCCTCTTTTTATTTATTGTTAAACAGATAGTTGGGGAAAACTCAAGAACTACCAGTATGATTTAAATGTTCTTTGGGCAGTTGATAGCCTTCATCCAAGCGGAGCAACAAAGGAAATAATGTGGGACTATACTCTCCACGTTAGGGTGCCTGGGAGCAGAGCCGTGGTACGGCTGTGTCCCTGCCAATCTAAGGTAGAAAAGCATTGTGCTTACGGATTCGGGGCTGAGGGTGTAAATACTCTTCATTTCTGAACTGGACTGTGAATGAGCGGCTTATTGCGATACTTGATGTTTTTCGGGGGAGATAGTCTCGACTACTCGTCTTAAAAAAAATTATTGCAATCCGTGCCGTGTCCACGATTCCATAAAAAAGAAAGGAGCAGATATACTGAAAGAAAATTTGGAAGCGCCAGAAGCGTCACCGCATTTCATTTCGGTTCAAAAGAAAAAGCCCCAGAACAGACGGTGGGAGTATGGAGTGGCTTGTTGGAGGCCTGATATGGTGCGTCGACGGAGATACTGGACAAATCGGACGCGACGGCACGACTTGTATACACAACCATGTTTATCTGTCTTCCTATCTGAAGAGGTGAGTAGAAAGCCAGTCAAAAACCGAAGGTTTCTCTCGTTCCAAGAAGAGGTGAATATGTGGTAAGTCTTGCTAGGGACTTGAAGCACTTTGGCACCTCAGACACTCTCAACGAGGAGTCGCCGGAAGCTCGAAGATGTCTTCATGACTTGTTTAGACTAATCTAACCCCTGTAAAGGACCATCAGGCAAGGTTCCTGGATAAGGACAAGGTTTTAGGGATGAGGACGAAGATAGACATATTACAAGATTTCAGTGATTACTATAAGGCTAATTTCATGCTGTTTGGCTCTTGATAGCCGAGTCTAACTCTTAATACAATGCGATACCAGCGCCCATCACATTTAGTAGGGAAGCACTGACACAAATGATCGAAGTAAGTCGATTTTTACGTAAATCCATAAGAAATGATACCAAAACCCAACTTTTCCCTTAGAATATCAGACATCAGACAAGAATATGAATTGAGCAATAAATAGCAATATGCCAATAAAATCTCGGGCCCAGACAACATCAAGCTGAAATTTGAGCATGTCAGACTCACAACCATTGAATGGCTTTATCATGTATCAACAGCTGATTATATATCCTAGGCGGGAAAAGCCTCACACAAGGTTAAAAAAATTTCAACCCATCGTCGTTTCTCTAAAAACACTGAAGAGATTGTAAGGAGATTGTAAAAAGAAATGCTATCCCCCAAAATCATCTTTATGCGCCACAACACGCCTACATCGAAGAGATATTTCTAATGGATGACGTTTCTCGGGAAATTATCCACAGAGTATGCGACCGTTGCACAGACGCGGACAAATGGACAACCGAAAATGGACCAATTATAAATCCTTATAATACGAACTAGTAATTTCCTTACTTTTAAGCTTAAAGTGGACATCCTTCAAAATAAAAGCTTTCACTCTTCAGATATCCACACTTAAACTGATATTTCTAATTATTTTTTCAAGGATAGGAGTGGATAAACGGCTCTCCAGGACACATATAGTCAATTAGAACCTAAATAGATGGCCTACTTCTGCAATGAACTCTGTATCAAAAAATTCTTCTGGCTTCCAGATCAGTGTTTTTCAAATGGAGATCACAACAAAAACAGAAACAGTAGGCAGCATAGCCAATTAATAAATCAGGAATAGTATCATCTGCATATACACTGGCAGTCAGCTACCTCAAAAATTAAGAGACTAGTTTGGACATAGGCAAAAAGATGAACTTTACTTGTCTCGTTGTCCTGATCAATAATGTCTAATGTTCTTTTAGTTCTAATTCCAAGAAATCATTATGGATTTTGTCAGCAGCTGTTTTGTTAGGATCGTAAAGACCAAGTTTAATGAATCATCGATTTGAAAAATTGCATTCATCGACTATAGAAAACTTTGAGCCCTTTAATTGGTATTAAGTTGTCTAAACCTTTAGATGTAAATATGTATGTAGTTGCTACTCTAGGAAGTGTTTGTAATAGGAATGAAATTCATTAAATTTTAAGCATTGTGCAGACTGAGTGGTCCTTCATAAGTGTTTACAGAGGTCTTGAGTTTTAACTGGAAACATAATTTTCAATTTGATGATGAATTCAAGAGGCTTCAGAATGCTCTGATACTGACATGCAGACAGTTTCTATGCAGCAGACGGTACGAGTATTTGCACAAAAAAGTTAATTAATTTAATGAAAGGTTCGCAAATTAAATACTCGTACAATGAGCCAGTTGTCCTGTAAATACATTTGTAAAACTTTAGTGAGTCCTTTATGAAAACAAGTAAAATAAATACGAGATGCTTGCACTTGCTTCGTGCGCCGAAGAGTATACTACTTTTTCCATTTTATTTGAGTGCGTGCAAGTTTTTGATATAACTAGTAAGGAAAGGCTCTGTTCGGCGCGACGAAGATGACATACCCTTGCAGAGCTATGTGATATAGTAATCCGATCTTATTGATTTTTGGTACACTTCTCCATATAATTTGTAAATTTAGTCCAGATACCTTGAGAAACAAAAAAAGTTTTCCATAGAACTTCTTTTGAACCTGTGGAAGCTATATGATATAGTTGTCTGATTAGGCCGACTTCGATATATGTGCCGAAACTGAATGACTAGTTTGTATATAAGCAGAAGAACAGACGGACAGACAGACATGGCTATATCAACTCGTCTTATCATATCGTCCTTATCAACAATATTAATACTTTATGGGGTTGGAGATCCCTCCTTCGATGTGTTACACATTTCGTGACACAGTTACAGTACCCTCTGCAAGGGTATAAAACGAGTTGCTTGTGCTTGAAAATTCTTATTCAAAATTTTATAAATTTTTAATCTTATTTAAGCCAAATGCTAGTAAGAAAACAATACTTATTTGCTTCTTTGTTTTCACAAACTATTTTGACAATAAATAAATTAATTTGACAATAAATTAAAATAAATTAGGTCTTTTTTCAGAACCAGCTAGTTTTGAAAATATTTTTAGCAATAATTTCTTAAATAATAATACTTTAATATACCAAGACAATTATACTTTGGATAATAGCAGTCGTACTGGATTTGGGTACTGTATCTTAAAAGTATAATTCTTAAATAGATGAAAAATATAAATATATAAACACATATAAGTATAATATATATAATGCCTCAGAAAAAACAACAACAACTGTATCTTTTATGGGCAGTAGAGGTGGGCGTGGTGTAATCGGTCCCAAATTTATCTTAGTTTTCATATAGGGTAAAAGTGGGAGAGACGCCATACTTTTTGTAGAAAGGAGAAAGAAATAAAAAAAAATCAATATAACTAAATCGCTTATTTTTTATTATAGAGATACATTAATATTCTTTACTATAAGTAAGTATTTATGACTTTAAACAAAAAGTAAAATAAAATAAAAAATAAAAAAGTTAAGTCGGCAATTTGCCATCTCTCCCATATAGTGTGGGTAGTATATTTCACCTATTTTCACTTTTTCTATGTCCAATTAGATTTTATTCTGTTCATTGACCTCTGACCACTTTATAATTTCGAACATTTTGTTGGCATCCTTTAAACAAACAAAAAAAAAAAAATCACGGTATAACACACTACGATTACAATCTTGCAAGACATGGCGATTCTCCTCATTGCGTGGGAGAGACGCCATATAGTTAAAATATTTAGGTAGTAACAGATATGGCAAAATTATAGGTCAAATAAGTTAAGAACGAACCAAAATAATAAAATAGAATCAATTCTTACCTAGCTGTGTCTTCATTTTTCTTGCAACACTCTCTGACACCGCATTCATACAAAATGTTCATCAAAAAAATCACGCGTCAACATTTAATTTCGTTTCTAATTACGTCACGGTCGAGCGCAAGCGAACCGGTACGCACAGGTTTTGCTCCGGACTCTATGAGTAGTAAAACACAGTGAGAAATATAAACATCTCTTTCCCACATACTGAATTACCGATACTATGGCGTCTCTCCTCATATGGCGTCTCTCCCATTTTTACCCTATATCTTCTCTGTGAACTGTACCAAATGCGAGGTATCGGACTTCATATATAAAAAATTGACGTTTTCCCCATGTATGAATTAAGATCTAAATCAATTTATTTAATATTATTAATTAATTTTTTAGGTGTTCTTTCCATTTTATCTTCACAAGGAACTCAACGGAAAAACATATACTCAAGCAGAATAGAATTCACCCCTGAATTTTTTTCTGTGGAATTTATTCTTAGGGACGTACAGGCTCTACGATCTTTGTACTATTTTTGTTTACTTTTTAAAGGAAAACACAAATTAACGTATGCAAAAATTGAGAATATACAGAAAATATGTATATATATATATATACATATAAATGTATATATATATAAATATATAAATATATGTATATAAATATATATATATATAAATATATAAATATATATATAAATATATATATAAATATATATATAAATATATATATAAATATATATATATATTTTATTTGTAGCTGTTTTCTCATAATTCACTTGTAGAGCTTATCAGCACGGTAAACTCCGCCACGTGTAATACATTTATGTGTTACTCAAAAAACAAAGCAAAAAATAGATGAATATATTAGAAAAAAAAACAAAAAGAGAAAGGAAAAACAATTATCATTATCATAAAACTATAATCAAACGCCCAGTGACCCAGCTCTAGTCAGCCAGCCGCTGTTATCAAGTTAATAAGGGTACATGTGATTGCATGAATAACGCGACCAGCGCCCTATAAACTAATATTTACCTATGAATTTCAATCCGTCATTTGGTAGTCACAAGCGTGAGAAGAGTAAACAGAAAAGTTCATATCTGTAATATGCATAAGTAGAGAGAAGTTAAGATACCCTGGAGCAACCCCGAAAACTGATGCTGACTTCATTTCACGTCTTATTCGAAAAGTCAACGAACAAGTCAGTGGACGACTTCAAAGGCAGCGGCCAAGTAGCAAGGGACCAAAATCAGCAAAGCAGCAAAGGAGCAAAGGATCTGAACAATTCAGTGACGGTCTCATCATCATCCGCAACACGTGGCACTTTGGCTGCGGCAGACGTCGCGATGTTCGACTCCAGTTAAGAATGGCAATTGTTTGCCGGCCATAAACTGCAGTTGAACGGGTATTCTTCACCACACTCTCTCCTGTCCTTTCTATAAGTATGTAAACGCGACTGTATATATACATATATAAAAAGCAATAAACTAAAATTAAGTCAGAAAACGTGTCAAAGTCGGTACTCAGTTCACTGACAGTGATGTAAAAACAAACACAAATAGCGAACGTTGGTCCTTGTTTACCTTAATAAAACCGACCCGCGCCTGACTCGGTCATTTCGCCCACTGTCAGTTCTGGAATCACTGAACTTGGCTACGAAATAACCCCTGTGAAAAGTCACCCCATCTAATCTTGTTTTAACTACAATCATGCACAAGGAATGCAGGGAATACGAGTCAAGCCACATAAAATCAATTTCGTAATATTTAGCCAAGCTTTGCATACACTTGAATAGTATCAAATAATGTTATTTGATAGCAGCTTGGATGAGGATGTGCCTCAGACATGTCAAGGGTATCACGGAATTCTCTACAGATTTGTTCACTGTTTGCTTTCCAAATTGAAAGATATTTCCCAAAAGTTTTCAGCCTATATACAGTAGATTTTTCAACGTGTAAATAGGCAACAAGAGCAGAGAAGAGATAGCATCTCTGACTAACTATCTTTACTAGCCATCATTACCCGGCTTTGCCCGGAACAAGTCAATATTAAGAGTGGGTTTTGATATGTTAGATTACATCTCTGCGGTCGTAGAATTTTCAAAATCAATTAACATTTAAATCAGTCAGATTTTAAAACTCAAATTTACAATCGATCGGATAAAGAGCAAACTAGTGTAATACTGATTCTCTCCAGTTTCTTCCACTTGTTGCCGAATTCGCCAAAATCCCATATTACGACAAAGTTTTATCATAACTGTCAGGCAGTTATATTTAAGGATTGTATCTAAGATATCTTAAACTTACTAGTAAGTTGAAAAGTTTAGTATTATTTATGCTTTTCCAAAAATGTTTAGATCCGGCTACTATATCCCAAGGAACAATAGGTCAAGAAGTTGTGGCGTTAAAAATTATTACTTAAAATATCTGAATAAAATTAACTAGTTCTGAAGTTGAGTAAAGTTTCTTAACTCATATTTAAAAATGCGAAGATTTGACAACTATTTTATAAAGCTCCCATATGAATAAGTTCAATGTAATCGCACACCAAAAGTATATTCGTATTTTAAATTGACTTTCAAGAATGGAATAAATTAAATTAAAACAAATTAGATGAATGCAGGTTAGGCTACCTGTCTTCTACCTTCTGAAAAGAGCATGACCACCATTCGAGTGCTCTTATCAATCATAATCATAGTATACTTTTAGGGTTCAGACTTGCTAGCTCTGCGAGTCAAATAAATAGCCTCCGGGCAGTTATAAAATATATGGGAATAGAGGAAAGATCAGCTTTTCTTTATTTATCACAATTGGTTCTACAGAGTTTTGCAGGGGGGCAATAGTCGGTGGGTGTTTTCCTATTAGCCAGTGACTACTGTCGCACAGACCACTCTGTCAAGTTAGCAAAGCTCTTTTGGACGTGTTTGTATATTTTGTTTATTTTGGTAGTGCTGTACCAAATTCCATTTTTATTCGACTTTGAAATTCTTAGCTTGCATCTGGCCATGGAGCCAGCTTGCTGCTTTATAGTTGCCCTTGATGCCTCTATGTCCTGACACTCATATGACGTATATAATAAACTAATCTGCTAACTTTTGGAGAGACCTGCCACAGTTGATCACCGGCAACAAGTTTGATGATATTGTCTGAAGAGACCTGTCAACTTGAAGTGACCTAGAAACCTGACTATCAGTGAAGAGGCAGATCTCTCTGGTACCGATTTGTGAAATTTTATTCAAAGGATGGACTTATTGTCGCAAGTCTTTTGGTGTAATGTGAGAGGCGAGATGGGGTATAAAACTACTATAGATTCAGAGCAGATTACTTGGGAGATGGTTAACAGTCGGTTTTGTTGAATTGAGCTCAGTTGATGTTGTCTGGTCACCGAAATTTCTATGGATTTTGGAGTCTTGATGTCCGTTCTTCCCTGGGAATATTATATGGCGGTTTAGTGGTCTAACAAGGAGAGAAGTGTGTATTAAATAAGACTTGAGCCTGTCTATTCGAATTCCAAATGTGGCCATTGGATTCACTTTTCTTAGCGTTGCAACATCAGTGAAGCTTTCAATATACAAGCACAACAAACCTCCGATGTACTCCATTTCCCTTGCAAGCTAGAAGACCACATTGCCGCTTCCATCGAGAGGATCTCCTTGGAATCCACGTTGCTTAGATGGAAAGACCTCCACTTAAGCAGAGTCCGTTAAGCAGCTGGCTTGCTACTCACCGTATATGTAAAAAATGCAATAAAAGCGATATCAACAGGAACATAACTGGAGGAGCCGGACTATCCACATATATGTTGAAAAAAAAAAAATCGAAATTCTGTATTTATTTTAGAAATAATAATATATTAACTCTTTATTTAAAAATAAAATATCATCTTTGAAATGTGTATTTATTTAAAGAAAAAAATTGTAAAAAATAATGTATTGATTAATTATTTTACTTAGAGATTACTTTACCTTAGCCAATCCTCCGTTTTTGGCTTTTGAGCATTCGAAAAAATTAGGCAACCAACTAAAAATAAAAACATGAGAAATTTAGATCAACCAAGGTTTCAGCCAAAACTAATGTAAAACATAACATGTTAGTAATTTAAGATTAGTAATAACAACAAAAAATTAAAACAGTAATTATGGGAATTAGAGAATTTAAACTAAAAATGATTTTTGTAATAGTGACTAGTGCGCTAATTTACCTTGTAGCACTAAGATATAAGATAGCAAAATAAATTAAAAAATTAATAATGGCTGCCCTTTATTCCTGATTCGTGATTAGCCCAGATGTTGCTTGGACTCAAATCCACAATTCGGAGCTCTACAATAGTTTCATTTGCTTTGGAGCCCTGATATTGCTAATCTCTATATATAAAACTGTAAATGATAATACATACGAAAATGAGATTTTAATCATGTTAAAATCCACGAAAGAAAAAGGATTTCGGAATTTCGGTCCAAAAGGCAGAAAAGGGGGAAAAAAGCGGTAAAAAACTTCTTTTGTTTCTAATACAATCGACTTAAACTTTATTTTCAGAGTTCTACTTTGAAATTTAAGTTTTACCTGACTTCCAATTTTTTTTTTAAATCAGCGACCAAGATCGGGGAATGAGAGTCAAATGTTGAAAGGGAAAATTCGATTTTTTTCGTAGATTATTTTTATTTTATTTTATTTATTTATTATTTTAAACTCAGAACTTCAGACACATTTTTTAAAACTGCAGAACTCATCTTTCATGGTGTTAAAACAAAAGTTAATTTGGTCACGACCGGGGAAAAGTTTTTCTTTTTGGCTCAAATTGCTTTTCAAAAATATTAATTTTGAAAAATCCATGGGTGGAAAAATGTAATTCAACATATCAGAATAGACATATTAACTTTTGCTGCGCAAGGCCGGTTAATTATTGCCATATATAGCTTCTTCATGTGACATTTGAGGGTCATTCGAATGGAATCAGTAGTTCACGTTCCTCATTCTCAGCTTCGATCAATCGTTTGACCGTTCTTCAAAAGGAGTGAAAAATTACTTTCGAGTTTATTTTATTTTACTTCTTCGTTGGAAAGAAATTTTGTCGTAATATTCGTAGCAAATCGATTAAAATTTAGAGTCGACTTTCAACTCTGTTGTGTAGATAGTAAGAATTTTCTTAAGCCGCTGAGATCAAATGATATTTGACAGCTCTGCGTCTCTCTGAAAATGTGTATTAATCGCACTGGCGAAAAATATTTTCTTCTCTTTAGTTATGCCACAAGACATAAAAGGAATAAAACAGAAGTTCCAAGCATGATAAATCGGGCTGTAAGGAAAAGCTTACATTTACTCGTATGTTGCAAGTTATGTTTTTTTACTTAGCAGCACAGAAGCAGGAAACGAATGGGGGGTGTGAGCTGCACGTTTTATTTGTTTGTTGCCACATAACGACGCTTGCCACAGGAGGAGGAACAGAGTAGAGTCGCATAGAGTGGAGTAGAGTAGAGTAGAGTAGAGTATAGTACGTGTCACGTGGCATATTGTTCTTCCTGATGGCTTTAGGCTATTCCGCTATGTTATGTTTTGGGTGTTAACACAAAGTTTGTGTGTCTGATTCGATATTTGTGAACCGATCCGAACCGGTCCGCCCACCCTTCACTCCACACACACCCAACGTTCCCTGTACAGTCGCAGATGCTGCAAATGATGAGTTGTACCTAATTCATAACCACATCGAAAGGAATTAACTCGCAGCATGGAGCCTGCGTAGCGCTCATAAGGTTTTTAGACTCTCCGAAGGGTGGAAAATTTCCTATGTTAAGGCCAAGTCGCTTCTAATACACGTGTCTTAATTCGTTTGGGTGACATTTTTACAAGTAAGTGACCAAAGCAAGGGGTTTAAAAATAGAATTAATTTCGCCAAGGAGCAGACGAGAGTCCCATCAATCGATTGTGTATAACCTTTTATTCGGTATACATATGCCCTTCTATATTCGTATGTATGTACTCATTTGAAAGCTGTATATGGAAAATCCTATTTTCAATAGAAATCAATCTCTTTATTTGCTATAAAAATTCAGTATATAAATGATCTTAAAACCTCTGAATTATTCATTATTCAAGTTGTTTCTTTTCGTATATACTAATTGAACTAGTAGACAAATTTTGATTTTGGCACTGAGTTAAAACGAATTTTTATCCGCACAAAGTCTGAGTTTTTATGTAGGAATACCTCGACTAGGATATACTCTGTACTGTGATTTAAACTACTCTAACACACTTCAGTAAAAACACAATTTTTTGAGAAATATAATTGTGTATTATCCAATTGTTTTGAAATTTTCAGCATAGTATGTATAGGTATAGTCTATGCAAGACTATGCTCTTTTATCCGGTCAGTAAATGCCTTTTCTTTTCAGTGGATTTCTTTTTTGCTGTTACCAATTTATTAATGAACAACCAAAGAAATTTGCTGGTGGATCTAGCCAAAATCCTGGCTCGAATCGATCCAATCAAATAGTAAAACTAACCAATGTTTAGGGTACTATTAATACGTTAGTATATATATTACACTAATAAGATTTTTTTAAATATGACTCGGTAATTTAAAAAATATTAATTAAAATTTAACCCTTAAATTCTTGTTCGTTCTAGCTAAAGAATATTTCAAAATGAATAAGTTTAAATGTACCCAAATAATTTTCACCTTACAGTTTGATCAAAGTTTCAGAGGTGCTTACGAATTCGAATGGAATGGAATGTTTTGAAATCCCATTTTTTTTCAACGATTGACAGTATATATAGTATAGTCAGCATATCCGTCGTTGCCCGGGAAACATAATTAAAACTGAATTTTTATTTTCTGGATTACATTTTCCATAGGTTGGCTTATAAAAATCAGTCAAAAGAAGACCAAAAAGACTTGTACCGAGAGTAGACAGTAATAATCAGACTTACTCATAATATTTTCTGTGTGTAGCATTATGTAATATTTTAAGCCTCAGTAATAATATACAATTGTTTTGATTTTAAATTTTTATTAATTATAGAAATATATGTATTTTTGTGTAAACTATTATGTATTTTTAATATCATGTATTTTAATACTTTTGTAGAGGTTATTATAATTGTGTGATGAAATGTGCAATGCATTGAAGGTGGCATCCCCAACCCCATAGAGTATATAAATTATTAATCATAATATAGGCGTATCCATTTGTACGTCTGTCTGTCCATACGTGTGTTTGTCCGTCTGTCCATCTGTTTATGTGGAAACTAGTCTCTCAGTTTGCGAAGGAAGCCAGTCATTCAGCCATCTTTTTGCAGCAGAAAGTACATACATATATATGCCGGAACTGACCGGATCGGACAACTATAACGTAAAGCTGCCATCAAAAATGAGAAATGCGTTCTTAATATGTTGTATAGTTTTTTGTTTCCCAAGATATCTTGATAAGATTACAAGGCGCAAGAATAGGTCTAAATGCTTTCTAAAAATGATCCAGTCGTGTCTTCTATATGGTACAGCTGATATAGTTGGATGTGAGGGAGGAAGAATTGTTAAGTGTGGGCTACTACATCGTATCCATAGGACAATCAGTGAACAGCAATTTTCAAATTGGTATTCCAATCTTGCAAGAGTAATCTTCTCGGCGCCAAGGATACCCCTTTCCTTCTAGTTATTATGAATGTAGTTATTATGTATATTTTCAAAGCTCTGAGTGATTGGAATAGATAGATATTTTTTAAAAAAATTTTTTTTTATGCCTAATTCTAAATTATGTGGTATCAGCGCCACTGCTTAAGATTCTTCTTATTTTTAGTAATGCAATAAAAAAACATAGGATATTCGGATATTTTTTTTAAGTTTGGTGTTGGAGTGCAAACATCCTTACGTAGGTGGAGGAACATCGGATGTGGCTGTGTTTTTTCACCAGGGGGTCCAGGCCTGTGGCGAGGATTCTCTTGCAGGCGTATGGCACCAAGCCATCAACGATTTTCAAGTAATCTCTTGTTTGTTTCATTGTCTGCATATATACTACGTGTATATTGTTGTTATACTACATTATCTACATAACCACAATGACAAAGCACTTGGACAGATGCAGCGACAGAGGCAGAGGCAGAGGCAGAGGCAGAGGCAGCGGCAGAGCCAGAGGCAGAGGCAGAGACAACAGACCGTGGTAGAAACTAGTTAGTCAGATCGCTACAAGTAACCAAGTTCACAAATAAGAACATATTTCTGTGTATATCCCGCCACGAAAGCAGGATAAGATAAGAACAAAACTCCGTCAGCGCCTGCTGTGCAGCAGGTCAGACAGACAACTCAGCTTGCCCAGTTCAGTCTCAGTTTCAGTCTCGGTTTCAGTCTCAGTCTCATACTGGGCTGATTTTTGTTTTGTTTTGGTTCGGCGGCTTTCACCAATCTGGTGAAGCTTCTACGCCACAGCCATAAATAATTATACCCTGGACGCAAAAATGAAATGTGTTTATTGAAGTTATAGAAATGTACAAAGTATAAAGTATAATACAAAGACAACACACTCTCTATTTGCATATATATATATATATATATATATACTAAATCTCACAGAAAAAAGGTTGTATAATTTTATGAATAATAAAGGAATGCAGCAGAATCACAAATCTCAGAATCTGTATAGTCTTCTAAGCTAAGAAAAAAAAACTAGTAAGGAAAGGCTATCTTGATATACTAATCCGATCTTAATAATTTTTGGTGTACTTTTGGAAATTTTCCAGATAAATAAACATTTATCAAGATACCGTAATTCGTAATTTTGGGAAACAAAAAAGTTTTCCATACAACAACTTTTGAACCGATTGTTCCTATGGGAGCTATATGATATAGTTGTCCGGTCCGACATATGTGCTAAATGCAGCAAAAAGAAGGCACCATAGCCAATTTTATTCACCTGGCTCAAAAATTGAGAGACTATTTTGCATACAACCATACGGACAGACGGATATGGCTATATCAGGTCGTCTCGTCGGCCTGATCAATAATATATATTTATGTGGTGGGAAATGGCTCTTTCAATTCAGTACACATTTCGTGACTAAGTTATAATACCATCTGCAAGGGTATAAATATACCTTGTAATTTATACATAATTTTATTTATATTAACTATTTTTATTTTTTATAAATGCGCTAAAAATAAATAAAGGACGATTTTTGTAAATTCTCAGATATCTCTAATTAAAATATTTATATATATAAATATATATTGAATAGTAATAATTTTCTGATAAAAGATGTTTTGGAAAAAATATGTGTCGAAAACAAAGCTGCAAACCAAAAAAACCATTTCGGATGATTCGAATTCGCATATTTTGGCATTTGCATTTATTTTTATTTAATTTAATGACAGAAATAAGATATACATTTGGGAAGTTTTAACTAGAATACCTTTAAGGCACCAAATCGAGAGAAAAAGTCTCTTTCTTACCATTTCAAAGTATATACAAAACAATTTGAAGCCTTAAATATTATTTTTTGATCGAAATTGATTGGATTGAACTGGTAATTTAATATAAACCTCTAATACTGAGTTTGGAATCAATACAACAATGAATCCCTAATTTAGTTAGCCTTGTAGGCGAGTTTTCCAAAAATGTGAAATACATATATGTTAGATTTAGATTTATTTAGAAATTTGAAACGGAATTTGAGGTCAATCATAAAGTGGATTTTTTAAATAATGTATAACACTTATAATTTAGTTCGAAATTTGGAGCTTCGAACCTGTTTAAAGTCAGTCGGTTAATGATTAGATTTTTGCCTACTTTTCCAAAAATTTGAGTTCCTTAAATATTTAAAATTTTGATGTACATCCTTAAATCTATATTAAATCAATTGGGTAATAATTGACATTTGCCCTCCATTTTCTAACCTCGCCGTAGATTTTTCAAGAAATATGTTTGGAATAAGTTTGGAGTCATTCGGGCAAAAACTACACTTTTTACTATACGACACTAAGCCCCGTTTTTCCGACTATGCGGATTATTTTCTAAAAAATGTAAAACACGCAAATCTTAAAATTTAAATTTAAAAAAATTGGAGCTCTATCGGGTTTCCCTCATTTTCCCGCTTTTGTGCAGTAAATTTAATAAAATCCCTTTGTGGAAACTTTCAACATTACATAAATCTCATCACATAAATTCCTTCTTCGTGTGTATTTTCCTTCGGGCTGTGTGATGATTAAATCAGTCAGACAGGAATTAGAGTTTTATATATGAAGAAAAAATCTAGATCCAGATCCATTCCTTAATTTTCAGCAGGGTGCGTATCCTTTTCATAAGTTTAGGTTTCACACAACTGATTTACACTAAATATCTAGTTATAGGAGTATATTCAAAGTATTTCTTTTCCACATTGATCAAATATGATGCTCCTGGACTTAGATTTTTTAGGGACTAGAGTAAAGTGTCAAACATGATTATATTAACTCTGTGGAGAACATGTAGCCGTATTAAGTATCAAGGAGATATTTAATTTAAGTAAGTAATGGGGTTGGTTGGACATGTGTTCGTATTCTTGGTGTTCCAGTTAATAGGAAGCCAACTAAATTATAATGTAATGTAAATGTAATGCGAAAACATCATTAATTTCAAATGGAGTAAATCCTTTTTTAAATTGTTAAGTACGCAGAACGACATAAAATTGTCTCCATAGCCATTATTGGCTTTCGAAAACCTTTTTGCCTATTCTAATCCTTCAGTGCATCTAAATGGAATCAAATCCGAAAATTGGATTGGAGAACAACGCCCACTCTTTGTATTCTCTCTCCAAGCGCACAGCAGACAGTACCGAGTATGGTACTTAACCATTCATTTTGGTCCTTTTCTCGGTCCACATTCCACCCCCCAATCCCATTCCAAGCTCTTAATGTGCCAGCCAAATGCTCAATTGCGGTATCCCAGGACATGCCGATGAGAGTAAAATAGGGGATTTGAAATGAACTTCATTGTGTTCTTAGCCAAAGTGTCCAAGTGCTGATGCTGGAAATGTAAACAGAGGAAAATGGAGATTCAATTACTTAAACGGTTAGTCCATTGTTGAATATACACAAATTTGCATATTTCTTATTTGTTTGTTTGTTTCTTAGGTGAGCCGGCGAAAATACATACATATATACCCACCCCTCAGGCATAAGATGCTTTTGGCCATTAATATAAGTATGTTCTTGTACATACTGCGAGTACTCTCCACTGGCTTAGCCTTTAATAAACAGTTCATAACTACGAATAGCAGTAGACTGTTTGTTGATGTATTTAGATTCCAATAAATTAAATTCTTTAACATATATTTAGTAACTTAAAGTTTTCCTTTTCAGAAAGTTAAAAAATCTCTAGGAAAACATGTACAAACTACTTTTAGGACCCGAATTAAAGGTAACCCCAAATATACCTAGTAGTGGGCTGCACTCCTTTTAATTGGAAACTCGGAGAATATGCTTTTACTATACTTCTATGTAAATACGCAAGGGTATTTAGCGCTTCGGGGTGTTCTCAGTTGCTAGCTCCTTAAATTTAGATTAACAATAAGCAGCAAAACCATAAAGCAAACATAGGTAAAAGTCCAAACTGTGACAGCCCTTTTATTAGCCACAAAAAGGTCAAGCTTAGACCAATATGTGGTTTAGGCATGTCAAATCTCACGTCCAGGGATTATGATGAAAGAGTACTCTGTGATTTATTGTAAGTCCACTTTTTTCTTTTGGCACAAATAAGGTTTCTTTTCGGCCTTTTTACAATATTAAATCAAATGCTTCTTAAAGAAACTAAAAATATCTTATGAATTGCCTGTAGCTTGATTTAAAGCTATTAAATTTGGCTGTTTCGTAGGCTTAGTGGCCCAAGGACCTTCAAGGATTAGAAGCCATCTTATTTATTGCGAGTATACGAGTATCTTGGGTATACTAAGAGAGTCTTTGGCCTGGGCGCAGAAGAAGTTTCTGTTGGACTTTTCTCAATTAAATAGCTCTGGTATTTGTTTACTAACAGAATTGGGGGCTTTCTTCGCTGTTATCCTTCCATTTCGCTGCCAGCATTCGAAGTTTCACGAGTTAATGCGATAAATTTGCATATTTTGATTGTGTTGCGGTCAACAATGGGTTGCTTTTTGAATTAATGGGATTTTCTGAAGCTTATGCAAAATCCGCCAAACATTTTACAATTTTAATTAAATTATCCCGAGCTTTTAACACTACCAAAATGTGAATTTACATTTATAGTAAGCATATATAAACTCTATATACTTACTTATATATGTATATATATATATATATATATTTGGCGTATATATATAGATAAGTAAGTATATAAGTCAGCTTTATGTACCTGTTATTGTTTATTCAAGTAAAACTTCATATAATCATATTATAGCTGAATTTTAAAGAACTGAGAGTACTTTGTTGCAGCTGATAATTAAGTATTCGGACCACACATCGCCCACAGCAAACCACAACAAGGATTGCGAAAATTCAATTTCAATATGGAAATTTGTGATGGGAATTTCCGACGCCGCTGACGCCTCTCTTGTTTTAATGAGGATGCAGCCATCTCTGCACAGCCTGAAAATGCAATTTTACGTATCCTTAACAACAATACAACACCTATCCTCATACGTCATGGTCCTGTAGTATCCCCAGGATCCGCTCAATAAGGGGTGTTGCCCTTGTGGTAGCGTCGACACGTGTTCTGATATACTCGTTCGTTAACCAACGAGCGACAGCGAAGTGGTGGCCACCGTTCTGCAACTGTTGAGTTTTTCATAGAGTAATTTCAGCTGCATATCTCCATACAGATTGGTATCTGACATAGAAATATAAAAAATGTCATTGAACTAACTACTGAGAAACAAATGAATTTTAACCTAGAAATTTGTTGAAAAATTTTTATTCTCAAAGAATTATCCTGGAGTTTATGCTAATATTTCTATACATCAAAACTGATTGAGGACGGATGAAAGTCCCTATTAACTTTATCTATATTTGCCCAAATTTAAGTTTGGAAAACTTGTTTACAATTAAGGTTTAAAGAACGATGGAATTCAGATTGTTTCCTTGAATATTGCACCACAATAAAGTCATCTAATTACATATATAATATCATTTTGAAAGCTAAATGTATATTCGGGTAGTCCCTGGTAATAATAAGACAACAACAACAACAAGTATTAAGCCAAGCGTAAGAGAAAAATGCTGAGGTTAGGTTTCCCGGGTAGGTGTCCTTTGAAAGAAGATAAATGCGGTCCGTAAATATTTTGACTTCCAATGTGTTCATAAGCTGGAAATAAAGGGAAAAGGAGAAAGGAAAGGCTGTCTGTCTCTCTGTCTATTTGTCTGTCTGGAGAAAACAATATTTCGCCACCGTTCAATTTAATTTCCATCCCCCAATAGCTCATCCAAAGAAATGATAGCACTTCAAATAACATCATGGCTAGATTAGGGGTTTCCGTTCCCAATGCGCATAGACAATGCTCGAAATTAAATGACAGCGAAAAGGTCATCCTATTCAATCGAGGACCATTGCTCGTGCCGGATAGCGGAGATAGCTCGATATTTATTTATTATTATAGTGCGAAACGGTGGAAATGTGTACGAAGCAGAATAAGAGCTAAACGAATGAGACGAAGGAGAAGAAAATGTGTCGCACTGAAGCGGGAAATGGGTTCAATACTACGCCAATCGCAGTGCTGGACAATATGCCCAAGTGATAAATGACTTGGGTATTATTCTTGTATTCGTATTCGAATACGAATTCGTATTCGTATTCGTATTCGTATTCGTATTCGTTTAATACTCGCAGTCGCACTCAAACAGGCTGACATTAGGGGATTTATATAGCAGAAAAGAGCTCATATAACAATAACAACTCTGTATGCTGTCTATTATATCGATGGACATAAAGGATATTGTGGCAATTTCGACAGGAAAACAAGAGTTTTGTCCAGGACCACAGCAGTAGCAGCAGACTCCACACAGGATGTACTCTTTCTCTTAAATGGCGACGGGTGGTCTGCCTTGGTTCCTGGCGATAAATGATAGATGATAGATGATAAATGTATTTGTTTCCCCTAACTAATATGTATAACATACGACAATATAGGACTCTGTATGTCTGTTCTATATACAATAATAATACGAGTATAAATAATAAGCTGGAGTTAATGAGAGTCATCTGCTTACTAAGTATTTGTCATCAAATAAAATTAAAATATAATCTGTGGCTATAATATTATTGAAACACGCGAAACAGCTTTAAGCGATGGATCCTGAAAGGTGTTTATTAAATTATAAAAATCCAGAATTTTGGGGATGCTGAATGGGTTGGGTTGGCTGAGTAAAGGCCAGAAAAAAGCCCAAACAGACCACAAATACTAAAAGAAAGAAGAGTGGGCAGAAAGACAGAAACTGAAAAAAGAAATAGAAACAGAATAATAGCAGCTTTGGCCTGGGATTTCGTGGGGATGGCCCAAAAGAAAAAGCCTTCTTTAAATGGGGTAGAAAGAGTTCAGCGGAAGGGTGAGATTCTGTGTTGGCTGTCACATAATGTTATTTATAATTAAATTAAAAACGAAAATGAGAAACCGAAAGAGTACATTTCAGTGCGAGTTCACGGCGAGTGTTAAAAAAAAAAAAATAAAAAAATAAACTCTCTAATAATCAGATATTCATACATTATTACGAGTATTTCTTAAGACGAAAACGGCTGTTACAAAAGAAAATTGCCATAAATTTGGAACACCCGGTGTCGTTTTAAAACGAATTTTGAAAGTTTTATTGTAATAAAGGCCACGAGTGTTTATGACATGGATGGTTCATTTAACCCTTAATATTTATATATATATATATACATATTTCTGGCACATTATTAAAACATAAAAAGCGTCAATAATCATTTGAGATTTGAAACCATTTATTTTCAAAGTCCTTTTTGGGACTTTTCTCTCCAGCCATTGCCCAAATGTGGCGCTGTACATTTTCCTTGTCGTTGTTGTTTTCATTTTCATTTTCAGCATAACAATATTTCCAAACATTTTCCGAGAGGGGCGTGTTATGATTTTTATTGATGGGGGCTGCTGCTGCTGCTGCTGGCAACACTTTACACTTTACACTTTACACTTTACACAATGTAGCAGATTGTTTCATTTGAACATTTCCCCAGAAGCGTGGCGACAATCGTCCTGGCAATCCTTTACACAATTCCACACGCTTTCCTATGTATTTGTTTGTATGATTTCTATACAGGCATTATATATGTATACATACTCCCTCGCCCAACAAAATAGCTTTCAGCGTGTTATGCTGTAAAAATTACCTACTCTTTTTTTAGGAAACTAGGAAATTTTATTGCTGTCCTATTAAATCGATGGACATAAGTTGTAAGCTTCAATTTTTCAAAAATAAATGCTTTTTTAAGAATGTCGTCACTTATTTTAATACCCTTGAAGAGGGTATTATAAGTTTGTCACGTAATGTGTAATAAATTTAAGCAGGCGTGTCCGAGCTCGTAAAGTATATGAAGTCGTTCTAGCCTGGACAGAGTGTCTGGCTTTCTGTCTGTTTATATGCGAACCCTCTGTTCTCACTGGATGGAACAGCTCTGCAGACATATGCATGGCGATAGATATCGTATCAGTAGATACTGAATCGGATAACAGAAACATGGGATGTTTGGCATTGGGTATTGTCTAAAAAACTTCTGTTCCTGAACAAATCTTGAACAAAAGCATTAGATATAAGCCTTATTCCTTTTAGCCGTGATAATGTAATCGCAGTAGCTGTCTTGGAAATAAAAGGTCGAATAGTCAACATCCACAACAATCGTATTTTTCATTATCATCTTTTTGCATCCACTGCCTCGCTCTATCAGATATTGATACAGGAACTAAAAGTATCTGTGTTTTTGCCAATTTCTGGAAACATTGATAAAATATCGAGTATATTAGTATAATTACTAAACTTATACTTTTTGTTTCATTTATTCCAATAGCATTGAACAGTATATTGAAGTGGCCTGGACTTTAAAATTAAAGTGTCGAATAAAAAAAGAAACTTGATTGTAGTTATTGCTGATCATAGTCGTTGGAACTACGGATCATATATAAGACTTAAGCTTCGCAAAATAAGGATCAAGAAACTGTATAAATTTTTAGTTTTAGTCAAATAAATCAATGCCAATCAAATTCCACAGTCAGTTAATGTAAATATACTTGTATAAGTAACCTTATTAACATTGCGAACTAAATAAATAACTGATATATGTACACACATTTTTGGATCTTGTATATTATCACAATAATCATTGACAAATGTCAAATATGATTTCAATTGGGAAGGAAATAATCTAGTCCTCTGTGACAAGGGACATCATTACATTTCATTTGGTCCAGTTTGACAATCGAGTTCGTCTTCGTCTGCGCCTCCGTAGTCGTATTGGAGTCCGCGTCCGAGTTTGAGTTCGAGTTGGAGCTCGTCTTAGGGTTCCACGGTCGGAAGCGATCAATTAGTGAAGAGGACTTTGCCATCGTTTAAAATGTAAAGCACGTACGGCCTGTGTGTTCTGTCAGTCGAGTCAGATTCGATTCGATATTCGATGTTCATTCTTAGGCAGTCTTTAGGTCCGAATATGAATTCATAATAATAATTCGAAAAAAAAAGAAACACAAAAACAACTGGTTTTCTTGTTTTATTTTATTTTTTGTGTTGCGATCAACATTTTTGGCCTTCATAAATATAAAGTCATCAGAAAATATGACAGTTTTATGTTCATTTCGTTGCGGTTAATGTTTCGGCGACAAAAGACATGGTTCTGAATTCATCATTGTTAACATATTGTACTGGCTTTCCTTAAATGGAGTTGTTCCTCACGCTATACGAGTAGTTAAAAGCAGCTAAAAGGGGACCCGCGTCATCAAATACTCGTAAGTTAAACAAGAAGTAAGCGGGCTTTCTTTTTCTTTTCTTTCCATTTGTCTCAAGGGTTATTGACTAACTGCCAGATACCCATTATCAGGCTAATAGCATTACCCGATATTAAGTTATAGTATTATGATAATAGCTAAAACAAACAAAATCTACACACAGCAAGACAGATGGACGAACACGACCAGGTCGACTCGAATGCTGATTCTGATCAAAAATATTGTGTATACTCTGTGGCTTTTGATATGGTGTTTCCTGACTGTTACATAAATTCGCACAAATTTTGAATACTCTTCTTACTTATTTCAAATGGGTACAAAACATAAAAATTAAAAAATTTGGAATCAATGCGTTTGCAATTCAGTTTTAAAATTCTTTTCACATACTCAAATAAGGCTGATTATAACAGTTTTCCATTTAACAATCTCTTCTGTAGGCTCTTTTAATAAAGAGCTTTTAGTAAATTCAATGAAATCTAGCAAAGAAAGTCTATCCTCGCCGTGCCGAAGATTATATACCCTTGCAGACTGGAACAATAATTTAAAAATTGTTATTCAATTCATTTATTTTGGCCGATAGTTCCTGGGGTAGTCGTTAGCTGTTGTAGGCCAATCTCGACCATTTAGTAAGCTCATTTTTACATTTAACTTCTAAGTTTTATTCTTCACAAGATATCTTGTCCTGATCAATATAAACCCTTAGTAGGGCCGGAGATGCCTCCTTCAATACTTTACTATACTAATATGTCCTCTATGAGGATATAATAAAATGGCTTTTATTACAGTGTGTAAGCGATAGGATTAAGAGAGAAATAAACTGATAATTATAATATAAATAATTTCGCATGGATAGAACCACATGGTTTAATCTGCAGGTCTTTAAAGAAATATTGAGCTGATATTCAGATGAAAACCATCATTATAATATTTAAGTTCTACGCTGGTGTATGGGATTTCAAAATTTATTTATTTTTAATGACTCTCTGAGTTTACATACAATAGGAATAGGTATTCAAATTGCACATCCAATTTTATTTTATTACTCCCCAAGTCCAAGTTAGGATTCTTTATTAACTTCAATGCATGTGAATCATACACATAAATTTAATTAGCATCCCAGCATGATTTCGATAGAAAGTCGTTTGGAAATCTAGTCGAAATAAAAATTATGGCCAGATCGAGTTACAAAATATATGATTATTTGTTTGTCAAGTCGTAAAAACAGGCACCAAGTGCAACAACAACATTTTAATTATATACCTATTTGATGTGAAATAAATTAGAGGTTTGCGCCACGACGAATCCCTGTTCACAACTTATTCTTCTTCTTCTTCTGCTTGCCTCTCTCTCTCTCTCTCTCTCTCTCTCTATCAGTCTCTGTCTTTTCTCGGTTTGAAGATCGCTTCACGGGTTTCATTCCTAAAAAATAAAGACGTTCTGTTAAAAATAATACAGCCATCTAATGGGCGCCCTCTTGGGTTCCAATGCGCTCAATAATTTTCCACAATTTCAGCTGTCAGTCGAGGTGTCAAATCGCAGCTACTCATGCTGAGCTCTCCTCGCAGGCAACGTCCCATCTCCCATCCTCCTCAATCTGCTCATTCCCCTCCACACGCCCCTCAAGTAATTTAAATTAAGCATCTGACGCACACCTCTGCATAGTATTCTTCTGTTTCCAGTATTCCGTATTCCGTATTCTGTATTCTGCATTCTGTATTCTGTTTTCTGACAGACAACGCGATGATATGGGTAAGCAGCCACTTAACGATGCCGACTCTCTGTCTATATCGTCATCTCATGTGGCGCGATCACTGTCAACAATTCCGAATCCAAATCCCCAGCTGAAATATACGAGTATGTAAATACATATAGCGGCATGTACAACTCATTATACTCCTATTCGTAGTGTTAAATTTAATTTTAAATTTGCCCAATTTGGCCCATGTTAATCATCATTGAACGCATCTGTTTGGCTGTACGCTGATTATTATTATTTCTCTCTTTATTTCTTTTTGGATTTTTTATCAGAGAATTAAGTGAATTCGCCCATGGTAAACATCTTTGTATGCATCTGCATGCTTGTATGCACATCATTATTAATTTATTTTATTATTATTTTTTGTATTTTTGTTAATTTATTTGATTTATACATAGTGGCACGAACACCTCATTATACCATTATACTCGCACTCGCAGAGTTTAATAAATTTGCCTTTGCGTGGCTGAATCATTATTTTTTATTTCCATAAAAATATATTTAAAAAATAATAATAAAAACTAAGAAATACCAGTTTATTCTCTCTATAAGCAGGGCACTACTATAACTATGGTTATGAGTTAACAATTATTTTTAATATTTATTTAAAAGGTTTAAGGTCTGGTGGTTAAGTTTAACATCTGATAATAATAGATGAAGAGAAATAAGTCCTTTTAATATCCTTTAATATCCTTCTGCCCTGAAATGTGCAATGGATCGAAGAACACCATAAGCTATATATACTCGTCTAATTCATCAGAATGATAAGGCAATTCAATATATACGAGACCCGCACACCGACGATTGCATATCCTTGCAGGCTGAAATAATAATTTGAAAATTGTTTTTCAATTTAGAAATGTTTACTGATTGTTCCTATGACAGCTATATATATACTAACTAACTTGTGGTTTTGTCAAGATGTCTGCTTTCCCTACAACAACTTTTGTTCCTTTCTATGGCAGCTATATGATATAGTTGTCGGATAAGCACATATATCGTTCGTATTGTCTCTAATAAAAGGAAGGGTATACGGTTCGCTTCATTCACTTGGCTCAAAAGCTGAGAAGCACAAGGACAGAAGAGCATGACGGACTTGACTTGAGTCATCCCAACTACTGCTCAAGAATATGTAGACTTTAAGGCGTTGAGCTGTAAGGGAATACCCAATTCGAAATAAAGTTATAATACCCTCTACAAAGGGTATTAAAATCCGTATGTACGGAATAGTAGTATTATCGTTCTGATATCTGGTTTATATTAACTTATGGGAATATTGAAATTGCTCAAGTGCAAGTAGAAGAAATTGGCAAGTCCCAAGGAAAATTCTACTACTAACTGGACCCAAACCGCTTCAATATTCTCGCAAATAAAAATATCACTGGGAAGAGCTATTCGCTGTATTCGTGAATGGCTGCTGAAATGGATGCACATTTAATTGGAACGATTTGGTTTTGATGCTGTGGCGTGATAATTTAAAACTTTTCAATTTAAACAAACGGGCAAGCATTATATTTAACAATGATTGGTTGCTGCTTAATTTTTGCAGTGGGAACATACAAACTGACACAATCACGACATGCAATAAGAAACATTCGAAGTGTCTTATCTTGAACAGTGATCTCTCGCCTGGCGTTCCTTTCAGCCACGCTGCCCGTTTTGTACGAGTATAAATATATATGCTGTATATACATATATATAGATTCTTTATATATATAGGTATATATACACTTATAGGTACGAGGTGTAAGCTTATAAGTACGAGTATCCGCACACACGGACGATGGCACCAAAGGTACTACGAGAGGAGGAGGAACGAGTACTCGTACCTTCCTGACAAAAGAAACACTTCACCCACATGTGCCTCTCATGAATGCCTCACTGATTCACATGTTCGAGTTGTTCACTTCTCTTCTCAGTGCTGTTCCGTTCAAGTCGATCTGATGCACTCGACTTGCCTAACACAACCCAAACCCAAACCGAAACCAAAACTAAAGCCGCGAACTAGCGAAAGTATACTCAGAAAAATAAAACAGAATACAGAGTATTCTTGATACTTGAATCAAGCATAAACTATTCATTTCTTTTTCTTAAAAATCAATATACAACAGTTTTAGAATCTAGGAATTTGAAAGTGTACAGGCTCTGTGCGAAGTGGGAACCGGATTTTATTGAAGAGTGAAACGGAATGGAACTTTTAGAAATATTTTATTTATTTATTTAATATAGATACATATTAGAAGAAACAACAAAGAAAATAAAAGCAGGAAGATCTGATAAAAGAAAAGAATAAAGAATAAATAAATAAAATAATCCCAGAAACTGTCAAGATTTCGAATTTTAATGGCAATGAGACACTAAAAAAGAAATTTATTTCAAATTGAATTCGCACAGCTCTGAAGCTAGAGACTAGCTACCATAGAAAAAGACAGACGGAAAAGAATGAATGAGGTATCGGAGCGGCATTACACATTTCGTGACGCAGCTATATTACCCTCTGAAAGGGTATAAGGCCTACAGACTACAAACAAGAAACTAGAAACGGTCTTTTTGCTGCCTACACTCGCATTTATTGTACGAGTAGATCAGTATTTTTTATTCATACTATTCAATTAATTTTTTGTAGACTGCCCTACGGATGTAGCAGCACTCATTGAGCTTTCTGGGGAATACTCTTACATCACTTCCCAGCATTTATATATATTTTTTGTTTGTTTTTTCAGTTTTGTGTCACATAAAATTGTCTTCATACGAGTATTCACATACATTCATACTGATCTACGTATGTTTGTACGGAGTACACGGTCGAATATTCTTTGATCTTTTAATTTGCTGCATAAACACATTTTAAATCAAAGGCAAAGGCAGAGGCAAAGGCAGACCGCGGCTGATGCTCCGATGCTCCGATGCTCCGATGCTCCGAATTATGCTGAAACCGAAACACACTCGCACGTGTCAAAATATGTACAAAGTACTTGAAAGTGCGAATTGCAATTTTGTTGAAAGGATGCATCGCCGCATCATCTGATCTGACTGCTTTATTTATGCCCTTAACGGCAATTGTTTAATTAATCGGTATCAGTGCTGGTTAAAACCCGGCCTAGCTCGGGCTCACTTATTATTATTTTTCTTTGATCAGTCAGCTGCTGTTGATTTTAGTTTTAAAGCGAAAAGTCCTCAGTTCACCAAAGCTTGTCAAAATCACCAAATAAACTTTACAACAAAATCCAATAAAGGAATATTGTACTCGGTGCGCCGAAGATTAAATATCCTTGCAGGGCTTCTGATAAAATATCAAATACATTTTCAGATTCAAATATATTGGCAGCTTAAATGATTGTCTATCGCATCCTAAAGAGTGCTCATCTTAGAAATGTTGAAAATTTTAAAAATTGTATTTATTGTAAATGAAGTTAAGAAAAACCCAATATCTTAAGGCGCCCACTGAAAATTGTTCAGGCTTTAAAATTGCTGTTCCACTTGGTTAAATTTGGACTTAAAAATGTATTTTCTCCCCAGCAATCAACTCTTTTCAATTTCAATTTCAATTTCACTGAGAAAACAAGCCCACAGTCCCAGTCCCACAGCATTGTTTAAAATTCGTTCTTTGTCTGGACTGATTTAATGACGTGTCATTATCATCATACTCGTATTTGCTTACCAAGTTCAGGCCATCTATGTATATTAAATCTGCAATTTAATTGATGGTATGCAAATAGCATTTAGAGCAAAATTATCATAAATCGGTGTTAGTATCATACATTTATTTAGGGAGGACTTGCTGGGTTTAGTCTCGTCTCACTTCCTCCTTAAACTGGAATACTGCGAAAAAAGCGCAGGCAATATATGTATCTACACTGATAAAAAGAGCTTCTTCTTCAAAAGTAACTCTGTGATGATACACTGTACAAAATAGTACAGGCTCTAGTTAGAAATACTATTAATCCCTGGATCTCAGCAGAAATCCAACTATTGTATAAAATAATACAGGCTATAGTTGGGAATACTATATATCTCTGAGTATACACAGAAAACCAAATCTCCCAATTCCTTGAGGATGCTTTTCACAAAATAATACAGCCTCTAGTTAAAGATACTATTAATCTCTGAATCTCCGCAGAAATCCAACTCTCTCTAATGTTTTAAAATTTTCTTATCTTATCTCTGGGAAACCGCGACCATTGCTGGGTTTAGGCGCTGCTTCCCCAGTGGATATTCCGGGTTTCGTAATCCTCCTTAATTTATTTCCTTTCTATTTTAATTTAATTGAATGTATTTTGTTTCTCTTTGCTTTTCGTTTTCGTTTTCTTTGTTTTATTCCTGGCCTGAAGGTGTTTTTTTTTTTTGCATTTGTGCCTTTAAATTCAATGTTTATGTGTAATGTTGGTAAGGGAAATTCTCGTATAGGCCAGGTAAGAGTATTTTTGCATTCGATTTTAATTCGAATTCTTGTCTAAAAATCGTATCGGCACTTCATCGACGACTTTTTATTATTGTTCGAGGTATGAAATGAATTCCATAGAAATATTGTGACAAAACCTTTAAGAACGCTTTCAGAGTCAAAGGCCGAGTCAAAGGTGTACGGTATACCAATTGAACGATCCAACTTTATTTGAAGCCGAGAGGTTTTATACTCTAACCAACAAAAGGGCTCTGTCAATCCCACACAAGCAGCAGCAGCAGCAGCAGCCGAAGCAGGCCCAGAGGCAGGCAGCATAATCTTGTGTCTTAAATAAAAAACCAGTAGCCGAATAAGAAAAAATAACTCTCGAATATTAAGCTGACGTCTGTTTTTATGAAGTAAATTATTATTTTATGCGCCGAGCACTTTGTCGTTTCTTGTCCGTCTTTGTAATACCAGACAAAGGTCTAACATAAAATAAAAAAAGAATCAAAAATAACAACAAAAAGAATGAATATGTCGGGGCGTGTATTGTCAGCGCCATTAAAACTCTGTCGTCATTTGAAATTGGAACGGATAACGTTTGTCAGCTTAAGTCAATCGGAGTATCGTCTGGAATTTTCAGGTTGAATGATTTAATTATATTAGGGCGGCGAAGGCATCAACACAACTTTCTTTTGTACAAATTATTCATTCTTAAATACTCGTAGAATAGGCTCCGTCTGAGCCGCTGAACCTCGGGACGGGCCTACGTCGAATATACTCGTAGTGGAATATAGTAGTCGAAACTGGTAATCGGTTTATAGCATTGCTCTTATTGATTGGCCGGCGGAACAAAGACCGAAATAAAGTGTGCATTTACAAAAGCATTTTCATTTCACTGAAAAGACGACAAGAAAATGCGGAATGACGATCCACAGACGCTCACAGATCAGATCAATCGGTATTCCATTTAAATCTTAATGTTTGAAATTGTTTCCATTTTTCTATGGATTACTTTTATACAGGCAGCTCCCGGCACTTCGATACTCTTTCCTTTGCTTTCTGATATCTCTATAGAGCTCTATATAAAGCTCAGACTTTGGATCAACTGTTTACCCAAAGAGAATGCTTTAAGCGGGACGCTTGATTAATTAGTTATACTTTTAATAGGTTCAGAGAGGTTTTCTTCTGTTTCTGCCATTATATATCTTTATACAAAGTAGATTTACCATTCTTGCTAGCTATTTTCATAGGGTATACAAAAAGTCTGGCAGTAAATTATTCTCTTCTCGCTCATCGCATTTAGTTTTGCGAATGCGTTTCCGGTCTGCGCTACAGGAAAACACGTTTCCAGCAAAATTAATTTTTTGGCAGTCAGCTTTTTTGTCAGTGCACTTTCGAGTAACTAAAATGAAGCAACAGCAAAATAAATGAGAGATCGTCGAAGTCGAAGACGAAGGCCAGTCACTCATTCATTCTGCCAACAATAATATAATTTAACATTTATATTAATTGAATGAATATCTATATTACACTGCAATTTCTTATTTTTTATTTAATGTTTAACTAAAGAATAAATTTATAGGCACGGCTGCAAACCGGTTTTAATTGGAACTAGATCAAGCCCGAATATCTGCCTCCATATCCCCAACGTGAACCGAACCACGAACTGGCAGCAAAGCTAAAGTTGAACAACAATCTGAATGGGTTCGTTTCAAAATGTAATATAATATTTATTTTCGAATTTATTATCTTTTAGATAGTTAGGCCTCTTTAAATTAATATTTTGCTGACCTTATATGGAAATACTTTCATTAAGATAAATAAAATTAAATGCAAATGTTAAAATATTGAAAGTTGCATAAACCAAGGGCCGCTGCACAAACCTTCGCAAATTTCCTAACCAAAACCGAAAGTAGTACTACAAAACGAAGATCAGCAGTAATTTTTTTTTTTGGCTTAACTACTAATTTATTAAAATAGTACTAATTTATCAGCAAGAACATATATATATTGCTGAGGTTCCGGAGTACAGGCTTGACCCCTGTCTTTCCTAAGGTTTTGGTTCAACAATAAACGGTTCAAGGTACTCTTTCTCTATCCGTTCCGCTTAATTTTTTCATTTAAAAAACGGAGCTTTCCCTTTTAGGATCCTAGAACAATTCCTATAAACGATTTTTTCGAAAATATTCTATTTTAATAAATCCGATTCGAATGTTGGGTTCTATTCCTTTTTGATCGACTAGCGAATATAGAATACATGAAAATGTTGAAATATGGAAAAATGAATTCCTATCACAAGTCTCAATTTTATTACTGCTATTTATATTGGCTATCGGGTTACGGCACATCGACGTCTTCTGTCTTTCCGGCTCTCGTTTTCCGCTGTTTTAGAGCGCGCGCTAATTGTTTATCCTATTTTTTGAAGTGAATTTTTTCACATTGGGGAAATGCAATTAAATGTTGTTTTATTTATTTTGTCCGTCCCATAGGCCAATGAATTGGAATTCCTCTTTTTTATTTGTATCATTTTCAATCTTTTATTTTATTTATTTAAGTATATACAGTTGCATTATATTACACTAACCGCTTAGGGCGCTAGAACTATGCGAGCTTACATACAATTTGTGCATAAGATACAGCAATTATGAAATATATTAATATTTATAATATATATGTATTCATATATATATTATATTTTATATGTATGTATATTCGTACACTACTATTATAGGATAAATCGAGTGTGCGCGATTTATCAAAAAAAAATTCAATATATATATATATATATATATGTATATGTATATGTATATGGTTATAGATGTATGTAGATATAGATATAGATATTGATATATATATATATATATATTCATATATATATACTTATAATAAATTAGATTTACACACGACAGGAACAAAGTTTTTAACTTAAGACAATAAAAACAATATATCAAAAAAAAAAAAAAAAAAACAACAACTATTCAATCAATCATTGCTCGCGTTTTCTTGCATATTTGGTTTGGATAAGGGCGGGGAAGGATTGGATCGTAACGTTGATATGTTTTTTATCCACCTATACACAACAAACACATTACACATTACACATTGGAAATTACAAAGTACAAAGTACAAAGTACAAATTACAAATTACGAATTACGAATTACGAATTACACAAATTACAGGGTAGCAAATTGACATACAATTAATGTATAATTATAACGTGTGTTGTTCATACTTTCTTTCGAGTAGATATACAGATACTCCAAAATGAATATAAATACTCGTATGCACAGAGAATGCGACGTTCTTCTCTTCTTTTTCTTATTCTCAATATTCAGTTCTTAAAATAAGAAGCCTGATTCTTGAAGAAAGTGAGTCTGTTCCTAGAACTGCTTCTATTTACGATCTCTGAGAACATTCGCTCTAATTGCCAAGGTGACCTTCTTGATGCAGCTTTCTTTCATTAAGAACCAAATATTGTGGAGCAGAAAGAAAAATTGGATAATTTCAAACCTTATTTTTTCTCAGTGTAACAATTAAAGCATAAGCACAATCAAAATGGTTCAATGGTGTGTGTGTGTTTCTAGGGATATCCTGGTACTCCCCGTATTAATCTGCTTCTGGTGCTGCTTTTGCTTTCGCTTTCGCTAGATGTCATTGGGGTCGTTTTTCACTAATTCTTACAAATTTACTTCCTATAAGCTCTGATTGCATAAGTTGTATGTATTAAAATTAATGTACTTTCAATTAGATTTAGATTGTTTTTTCTTTTTTTTTTTTAGGATCTTCATCCCCACAAAAATTGCACAAAAGTCCTTGACATTTGTAGTAGCCGTAGCTCTTGTATTGGTTTCAATTGAACCGCTTGGTTTGGCGCGGAACGGAATGGGATGCTTCCTGCTATTTGGTGTAAGCGGTGTTAATCAAAATACCGAATAATCACATGTAAATTATTGTCCGAAAGTTGCCCGATCTATATAAATATGACTGATCTATACAAGTTGGATAGGCTACGGCCTAAGTAGCGCCATCTTCGGTGCTTGTTGTTGTTGTTGCTGCTGTTGTTGTTGTTGTTGCAGGTGATGCTCCCGAATGGCGATCAGTGACAAGGATCGAAATGCCGAGATCGGAGAAGCGGCTGGAATCACCGCCGACGGATCAGGGGAAGCGGACGCAGACACAGAAGCTGTTAGAAGAGATGGGGGTCATGGCTTGCCGCTCAGCGAGGTAACATTAACACCAGGCGAGATCTTGCCCGAATTGGAAGATGATGATGATGAAGTCGAATTGCTAGATATTGGCCCAATCATATGCTGTGCTGCTGTATGCCCACCACTGTTTCCACTGCCACTGCTGGGTATATGCACCACATCACAGCCCATCGATGAGGATGAGCTGGACGCTGAGGGCGATGCCCCGGGTGGTGGTGCAATCTGCACCGGACCGGCATTGCTTGTGGTTGTCAAACTGAGCGGTGCAAAATGCTGTCCTGCACCGGCTGCACCCGATACGGCTGCCTTCCACAGTAATGGATTCATGCCGAGTCCATTATGTGCTGCCAAACTGGCACCAAAATGCCGCTGATGCTCCAGAAATTCTTGCGTAGGTGCACTCAGATGTGCGGCTGCTGCTGCAGCCGGTCCATAGAATCCGCGATAAAGATCAGGTCTCACGTAGGGCGCATAGTTGGGTATGCGAGCGGCTAAGGGTGAGAGTATTTTGCCAGGTGATGGGTGGCTCGAATGGCCATAGAAAGCACCTTGAGACGGTGGCAGCTCGCTCACAGGTGAATTATCCTTTGCCGCTGAATTCGACTCTTTCCCGTCCTTGGCCATGTCAGCTAGCGACCATATTCTTGGCTTTACAGTCAGACTCCCGCTAGTGCCGCCCACAGCTGTTTGCAGAGAATTTTGCTGGGCTTGCTGATGCTGCTGCAGTAGCTGCTGCTGATGGTGGTGGTAGGCGGCGATATCGGGTGGCGATCCTGTTGGTGGCCGAAAATGATGATGCAAGGCAGCGGGGTGGAATAATGGATGTGCTCCGGGCCGATCATAAAGGTCCGGGGAGCCGTTGGGAGATCCCGGGCGTGATTCAGACCATTCACTGTTGTTACTCTCGCCAGGACGATCTGTCATCATATCCCCCAGTCTTCCCATACGATCCTTATCGTCATTGGAGCCTAACCCAGAGTCCTTAGCATCTGTAAATGAATAATTAGGTTAGCCTATTAAAATAATATAATAAAATTGAGTTGGATTAAATAAGGAAAGTTTGTCCAAACTGTTCTAAAACTTGAACTGAGCTAGTTTTCTAAATAACTTTTTTCCTAGAATAACTGACGAGTACATCGAGCTCTAACAGACTTTTGAGTATACAGTTAAATCGAAACTGGAAAATCTTCATAAGTGAAGGTATTCCATTTCTGATCAAAAGTATTAAGTCAAAGCTCGCTTGTGGACCCGTTGAAGGTTGAGAAATATTTTGGAATATTAATAAAAAAAAATATCTACTAAATGTTTTTAGTTATATATAACTATGAAGCATTTTACAACAATAAACTTACCAAGCAAATCATTCTCTTCGGTGTTCTTATCATTGTCGTCGTCGTCATCAATATTAGCATCATCGTCGTCGACCCGGTTTCTGGGTTCCCATGTCATTTTATTTTCCTTTTTCAGTCTTCTTCTCGCATTAGCAAACCAGGTCGAGACCTGGGTTAGGGTCATTTTGGTAATAATGGCTAGCATTATTTTCTCGCCCTTCGTAGGATACGGATTCTTTTTGTGTTCATTTAGCCAGGCCTTAAGAGTTGATGTCGTCTCGCGGGTTGCATTCTTCCGTCTGGCTCCATTTAAATCCATGCCATAACTAAAAGTAAACGAAAGGTAAAATACAAGGGTTAAAATGAAGCTAAGTTCTGTTGGAGAGAACAGGTGACAAAATTAGTCAAGGCTAAAGCCGGACTAACAACTGTGTTTTGTGGGGAAAGCCTGACGACTTTTACGACCAGACGACCATAGCACCATAGGACCATATGTTGCCATAGACCGATTCATTTTGGTTTCCTCTTAATACGATATAGGCAACAAATGTTGCCATATTAAGCTGGTCGCATCAATGATTGGCCCCCGCTCTGCCCCAGCTTTTTCCCACTCTTATCTTTTATCACTTTTCAATTGTGTGTGTGTGTGTGTGGTTGTGTGTGTGTATGCAACATTTGTTCATAATAAACACATTTGCCAGCAATTGCTCTATGGCTTGTCTGAGCCCAGTTACATTACATTACATTAATGTACCTATGCATGTGTGTATCTATGTGTGTGTGAGTGCTATGTGTGTGTGTGTCTGTGTGTTTGTGGTGTGTGTATGTGTGTGTGTGTGTGTGTGTGTATCTCTCTCTCTCTACTCTGTACTCGGACGCAGTTTGCGGTCTGGCAACACATTTCATTTCATTTTAAGGCCTGACCCTGCATGAGAATTCACCAAAATGCAATGCAAATGGCATGCATCGACGCGACATCGCATAGCAACTGTCCTTTATCGTT
Organism: Drosophila repletoides; assembly: GCA_018150835.1. NCBI lineage: Eukaryota > Metazoa > Arthropoda > Insecta > Diptera > Drosophilidae > Drosophila > Drosophila repletoides. Next base: position 3,098,869 of record JAECWQ010000231.1, read on the forward strand.
TTTTGTGGGCAGTTAACATACACTGAGAAAAAAGTATTGGTTTTACGGCATTTTCGGTTCTACCAGCCTTTTATTGTGTTTTTCTGGAATTAACTGCAGATTAAATACGAGTCGCAAATCGAGCTTGAAACTTAAGCGAAGGTATTTCAAATTTAGTGAAAAGAAAATAATATTGCAGAGATTCAAATGCTCTTTTAGAAATTTTGGATCACACAGATCCATAATAATATTTAATATATTTGTTCTGACCTTAGATTCAGCATAGAAACGTTTTCTGGAAGATATCCTACTTCTAAACTGCAATTAAATAAACATATATATAGAAGTTAAAATTTGAAATAAATGTTGATTTTTGAACTGAAACTAGAGGAGAGAATAGGTTCGAGTCCTTGAACCGGATTTTCGCAATATTTCCTTTCTAGATTTGCCCAAAAAGCACTTTCAAATGTCTGTTTCATATATGAGTAAGTGTTTTCTATTTGGTATTTATAAAGTACATCCTAAATAGTATCTAATTTTAGAGGAGTTTTCTTCGGAATATTTAACTAGAATTAAGCCCGTTTCGGTACTCTTTAAGAAAAGTACTTTTTAAATTAATTTCCTTTTGGGCTATGCAACAAAGTACTCTTAACTTGGGCTAGTAGTACTTGCCATGCAATTTTTCTAATCATTTTTGACTAATGAGTTAATCAAATTTATCCCGAATTTTCTTTGAGGGTAGGGTGTATGCCAGTGTACTGCATCCAATGGAGCAGCGGAACAGCAGATACGCGTACATATGTGTACACATGTAGCTGTCCCATTTGTACGAATACGAATTCGAATACGAATACGAATATGAGTATGGGTATGGGTATGGGTATGGGTATGGGTAAGGGTATGGGTAAGGGTATAGGTATGGGTATGGGTATGAGTATGGGTATAGGTTCGAGTATGAGTAGTTCCCGGCCAGCTGCACAACGACAACGACAACGACAACAACAACCACAACAACAAAGAGAGAACGACTGCCGGACAAGTGATACTCGATGCTGATGCCGGCGTCGCTGCTGCTCTCTGTGTGCGTTGCATTAATTAATTTAAATTTGAAAACGAAGTGTCGCCGAGTGCAAAACACCTGCGCCGACAGCTACTCTGCCTTTGATCACTTGACAGTTGAATAAATTTTTTTAATTTTCCTATCAACGTCCGGCAGTTTTTTTTTCAGCTTTTTGTTGAATTTTTTTTTCGCGCTTAAGCCCGATGCCAGGAATCGATGCCGAGCCGATGGGCGATGGCGATGCCTTTGTTAAACAATGCATCAAATGCGGCCATGCCCACGTTCACGCCCACGCCCACGCCCCTAATCGGGCTAGGTGGGGCCACCGCACAATTTGAACAGGCATCGATACTACAGCGATACTCGTCATAGCCATATTTCGTATTGAGTTTACTTACTGAATTCGGATTCAAATTTGCTAGCACGTCACGGCGAAATAACTCAAAATTGATTTATTGTGAATATTATTGATAGACAACAACAGCAACAACAGCAGGAGAAACAGCAACAGCAGAAGAAACAACAATAAGAAGAGGCGACATGACTCAACTTTCAAATTTTTGTTATGGGTGTCAATTACAGTGGAAAACAATGAGAGAAGCATTCATTTTACCTGGCTAAACGTGACGTGACGGGATGTTGTCGATTGTTTAATCGACAACTTTGTTTGGAAATTTATGTGTGTCGGCAACTTTTTTCCATAGCGTCCACTCAGCGGAAGCAACAACTTTGCCGACAACTCAACAATCGAACGAACAATCGAACAATCCAACAACGAACAACTCGTCGACCGTCGACCGTCGGCCGTCGGCCGTCGGCTAGCTATCAATTACAAGCAAATAAATTGTCGTTTATGATAGAAAATCAAATAAGTACTCGTATTTAAGTACTCGAATGCGTGCTAATATGCATAGCTTTTACTTTTCAGCTTTTTAGCTTTTTTCCTTCATTTTTCTTTTTACTTTTTGCTATTGACTTTTACACAAAGTGGTCGAATGGCCGAATTTGGCTGGAATTTGAATGCAGTCATCAGCAGCTGCATTCAACTGCCTGCACAATGGGTACACAGAGAAAAAATATGGCTTTAATTCGTTTAAAAAAAGAAGCTTATTCTCGTGCGGGATGGAATATCAAAATGAAATCTAATATATTTGGTATAAAAATGTTGAAATTTGTATTTATAAATATCATAATTTTTCATATACTTAATTTCGTTTAGATTCAATTTTTTAATCAGGGACCCGCATCCTTTTTCTTACATATCAAATAAGAGACTTAATATTTTTCTTTCGGTGTATTATTATTAATATTATTGCCACTGTTTTTTGCCTACTGTCTTCTGGCTACTGTCTCTTCTGGCTTCTGGCTTCTGGCCAGAGCCGCGCCCTACTGTAAAATGGATTTATTTGCAGGTCACGTAGATATACTGATGTGTTGGCGTTGATCGCCTGTCGGACCACCGTTCATGTTCTCGCCCGTAGAGCTTGAATCTTTCTTTCTTTTTTTCACTTTTTGTTCAGCGAGTTACATGTCAAATTATTGTTATTCATTTGCCGATCTTACCTATTAAAGGGATAGCCAGCGAATGCAGCGTCATATGGGTGATACATTGATGGGTATGGCCAGGGAGCTGCTCCGGCAACCAGGTTCTCCTTTAGGTCAATGCCGCCCTGTAATAGAAATTTTAGAAACATAAATAAATGAATACAAAATAATATATAAAATTAACCATGAATAATGCCCTACAAGTCTGACAATACTTATTATAAACTTTTTTTTCATACACTATTCATACGCTATTCTTCTGTAGGTGGAGTTTTCCAAAATCCAACAGAAGCGGAAGATCAGGAAAAATAATTTTATACGTATGTTCATATATAGATAGATACAGGGTATTTGGAGAGCCTTATAAGACAGAGTTACTTGAAACAATGTAACTTATAGATTTCATTAAATTTTATGTGCATTTCGATATCATCAATTGCAATGTTATATAATTAATTACAAAGCAAATGCTTTATTCTTGGCGAATGTAAATTTCACAATTATAAAAATGTTGATGTGAGAAAATGTGCGCGTAGTGGAATTTGGGCTATAAAACACATACAAAAAAGAATGTGAATAAATACTGAATACTCTGAATTATACGAGCATGTATGCGCATATATGAAAATATATAATCTAAGAAAATTGAATTGAGAAATTTAACTGCTTGACCAAGACCTTGAACCGAAATTATTAAAAATCATGTTAAACAAATCATTACTACATATTTTACGGGCTCAGTGCATATTTGTAGGGTACTGCTGAGTGGTATTATCAATGGGGGGAACAGTGGTTCAGAATAGGTTGTTCTGCATTCGAAATGGTAAAAAACAAATGTGTAACTTTTTAGAGAGACTTCTGCTGCTGGCATGGGTTTATTTCAGTTGATTAATAATTTATGCTAAATATATTACAGTTTCCCCCACTGTGCCAAGTGATAAGCCAGCCACAGCACTGAGAAGCAGTCCAATCTATCTACCATGAGGACAATACGTGACAGCATCTGTGGATTCAGATCTTTCTTTGCTATTTTATTTGATAATGAGACATATTCGCGAGAATACACGCCTCTGTAGTACATAATGCTCGTAATAAAAAATAAATACATAAATACATGCACACAGTGTGTATGTAATTAAATTCACAAATAACCCCACACACAGACAGACAGACAGACGGACAGGCAGCGAGACAGACGTACTTATATACAAAATGTTGATTAAGTGTAACACGACAATTACTTATATACACAGTTTAGTAATTTAGTCTTGTCTAAATTCACGCCGACAGATGTTGATGTCAGCTGTTTGGCGTGTAATGTATTAAGTGATAACGATTAAAGATTGCACCAAGCCAAGCCAAGCCAAGCCAAGCCAAATCCAAAGGTTAGGGTACACAAACAGGCTAACAGAACAAGTTAAAAGCAGCTGCTACTGTTATGATAACAGAAAAGCTGCAATTATCCCTAGGATAAAAATACCTGCTTGACTCGCTGTTAATGCCAAATTACATATTATTTGTATGAATATTAAAAACAGAAAGAGGGCCAAAAGCAAAGATAACTTGAAATATATTTTGTGCTTCTATTAACCATTGGCATTTCCTTTTTAAGTTTTTAACTGCTAAGTGAAATCACACTGATATACACAAATTTAGCCTTTATTTCTCCCTCTGTAAGCCATCGATCATCGATCGTTGCCTCTCCTCTCTACTCGTCCTTAGTCCGTCCCGGTGTCTGTCCCTGTGTATCAAGTGCAAGCAGCGAAGTGTCAAAGGTCAGTCTAAGGACCACAGCAGTTTGAAACATGATGTAAAATCAACTATCGATACCCATCTAAGTACGGCTACGAGTACGAAGGAGTACATGACACCGGCAGACGAGTCTCTGAGAGACGAGTACTTGAACCCAGAGTTGTGTTTTCAGAATGCGACGCAGAGGCGACTTGTTGTTGTCTGTTGTTTTGTTGTTATCAACGTTGTCTGAGCAGAAAACGGAAATATTTTTGTGTGTCGCCAATAAAAGAGTATAGGATAATGTTGCCGTTCCGTTGTTGGTACAGTGTTTAGTCCGAGATATCAACGCCAATCGCAGGCTACGAACTCCAAAAAGCAAGCAAGAAGGTTCAAAGGAAGGTTCGCATGCCCAGCATGTGGTGGGTTTTTGAGCAAAGCAGCGATAGAGACTGATAAACGGCGACAGACAGACGGGCAGACAGACAGACAAGTGGACAGACAGAGATCTGTTGCGGCCGTTGTGCCGTGTTTTGTGTAGTGTTGTCTACTGTCAGGTCTACTGGAAGGAAGCATTCGTGAAGTGCAGTTCAGTTCGCAGAAGTCATTTAACAAAACGTTTTACAACCTTTTTGGTAGAGCCTGACAATATTAAATTACAGTTCTTGAATTCACAAATATATAAAATCGACTCAGAAGGTCGAAAGTTGCAGCCGAGCGATCAATTACCAGTTTCAGTTGGATTCGGATTCGGATTCAGCTTTGGATTCGGATACCAAAGCTGATTCTGATTCTGTTTCCGATTTCTCAATGAAGCGTAAGGAGTTAAAGACCACGAAGACGAACCGGTTTACATTTTTACAACTTTTACAATAATCGCATTCAACTATCAAACGTGCAGCAGCAACATGTTCAGCAGCAACATCAAGAGTATCCGCTTCAGAGTTCGCATCCGCCAAATCTCCACAGAGTCGCGAGTAGCAGCTTGAAGCGTGTGTGTGGAGTGCGTGCTGCACCACAAAACATGGACAAGGGAATGGGTATGGGTATGGGTATCGGTAGGGGTATCGGCAAGGGGTATCGCTATGAGTATCAGTAGGGGTATCGGGTACGAGTATGGGCTTTGGACATGGACATGCGAGTGAAGCTCATTCAGTGCAACATCCTATAAATTGTTGCACATTGCTACTACTCGTACCTACGTACCTATGTAAGTTGGTTTGTATGTACGCGTACTTACATAGGAGCACCTACCTATTCCACCTCCACCTCCGCCGCTAACGACTAACCCCGACTAACCGGCCAACAGCTCCCGAGATTTTCGCGTGTGACGCAAAATATGAGCAACATGAACAACAGTCGACATGTGCACAACTACCTTTCGAGTTTATTATTACGAGTACGGCTACGGCTACGGTTATAAGTAGGAGTACCTAGCCTAACCCAGCTTCCAATAATACAGTTCGTTTATAGACCAGCAGAAACATGTATCTCGACCAAAAATAATATTTATCTTCTCAATAATACATAAAGAACAAGTAAGAGTGCTCTCTAGTCGAGAGTGCTCGAGTAGGCGATTAAGAGTACAGAAGCAAACACAAGATTTTCCTGTTTTTAGTAGAACGCCTATGTTTATTATCCAAACAATATGCAATTTTTAGACTATTTGCATTATTAGTAATACCAGATCGCTTTGATATTTAGGATATATCTGCTTGATGATATGTAGTAATATTGGCTGATCTCTTCACATTTCAGATAGGAACTTTGTAGAGTATACTTAAAGTCGCCTGATTAACAGCTGTGTCCCGTTGTTCGATTCTTTCCTTCAGATATATGTACATATATACACACATACATATGCACAGCTATTGATTTGATTCCGTTTCACGCATTCTTGAACGCAATTTCGCAGCTTCCATTCACTGAATGGACTCGAAAATTAATGAATTCATATAAGACACAGCATTGAACTGAACTGATTTTAATTGTTAACTAAATTCTGAAGCTGTGTAGCGCTGTGTGTGCTTCACGCCAACATAAATGGATGTTCCATGGACATTTCCCGACACCGACAATTGGTCGACACGTCGCGACGTCGTTTCGAACCGATTCCATTCGAGTCGAGTCGATTCCATTCGATTCGATTTGACTCATCCCCGGACTCCTTTACAGGGTGCTCTGCGGTTTGCCTGTGGTCTGTCGCCTGATGCGCTGCGATGTGAATGATGCGCGTAATGACGGGTCGAGTTAATTAATTGCTGCTTCGATTTAAAAATAAACGCACGTTTACGCAGCGCATTCCTGTCTGTACTCGTTGGAACGAGCCGCAGCCAGAAGAATGAATGGAATCAGTACCAGAAAATGGAACGAGGACTTTGACTTTCAAAATAGAATACACGAGAGCAGCGTCTAGCGCCAGCAATCCCTCAGGAAAGATTCCTGTACGCAGTTGGCATTTATTTCGCATGGCGCTTATAAAGTTGTTCCGAGTTGAGGAAGCAGGCCTGAAGGCTCAAGCTGAATCTAAAGCCTGTGAAAGTTGTTAGTGTTTGTTTGGCTTGTTGTTCGTTGTTGTTGGCTGTTGTTGTTGGTTGTTGTTCGTTGCCATGACTGCTAATTTGTTTGTTGTAGGCAGCCATTGAAACATTCTCGTAGACACCCCAGACACCCTAGACAACCTAGTACTACGACTCTCTGAGTATATGAAAGTGCAAAATTTACTGTTAACGAACATTTTCAACTTTGCCAAAAAGCCAAACAACAACGGCAGCAACACAAAAACTTTCCACACAACACTTACAGCAACAACAATGGAACATTTTCCACTGAGTGTAGAGTATGGGTAAATGTATTTAGTACTCCACATTCTACATCCACATCCTCAGACGTCACCTTCCCATTAAGTAAGGGCAAGCAACCCCCGAAGCAAAACCACCGCCCCCCCACGCCCAAAACGACACTTCGACATTTTGAAAGTTGACAAATCAGTGCATGTACGTTACATTCTCTGCCAGAATAGAATCTTTCTCCTCAGCTCCTCTCCTCTCCTCTCATCTCCAGTCCCTGGGCCTGAGTCCTTGTTGTTTTTGTTGCTCCTGTTAGGGTTGTTTTTCGTCTCTATTACCCATCCATTGGTGCAAGAGCGAGTGGGCCGATTTGTAGTTGCCTTTTTGGTTACATTTTCAAGGCAAGTTGCCAGTAGCAAAACTTTTTGTAGCTCCCACAGGACATGTGTATATGTATGCGAATATGAGGATATGTGGATATGAGGCTATGGATATGTGCGTAGCCCCGAGTAAGATTATTGTCGAGTGCGAAATTTCATGCCTGCATTGTTGTCCTTGATGATGTTGTGCCACTTAGGGTTTGAAAAAGTCAATAGACTCCGACTCCAACTCCGACTCCGAACAGCAGCAGCTGCCAGTTGGACTCGGAACTCTGTAAATCTTTTACTGGTCTCAAAAGCGTCAAGTGTCTAACACCTAGCTCATACACTGTGCAAAAAAAAAACTGTTTTTAATTCAATTAATTGACATCATTTAAAATTTCAAGTTTTAGTGAAAAGTTCTTCTGAAAGTAAATGCCTGAATTTGATATATTTGTTAGAAGTTTCTTCGCTTATTCACAATACTTTTTAGAGAGTGTAAAATCCATTTTCATAAATGTAAAATTAACTTCCAAATCGCACCTAATATATAATATATACTTCACAAATTCAGTTAAAAATCTCTTAGGACTTAGTTCTTTCTCGAGAAGGAAGTAAAAATTTTTAAATTTGAATGGAATTGAGAACATTTCTGCTAGTTTTGAGAAGTCGCTTTAAAAAATACTGGTTTTGAGTAAACTAACAAAAATGTAGGATTAGAAATTTCAGGATTAATAAGAATGACAGCTTCAAAACTATTGAACAAATTTTAGTTGATTTTCTTAATTGCTTGTGAAAAACACTTGATATACGAATTTTGGGATTAAAGAAAGTTGTCAAACCTGTAATTGATTTGAGTAAGAAAATGCTCTATTGTTCATCTAAGTGTAGTTGCTTTTCTGAGGAGCTGTCTAAAATAATATCCATGATTGCCTTTGGCTAATTGGGCTGACTGAAGGCAGGGCATGGCAGGAACAGAAACAGAAACAGAGACAGAACAAAAACAGGACAGAAACAGAGCAGCGGCAGCTGAATCACGAAAATGCGTCCAGGATGCAACATATGCGCTAACGTCAATGTCGACCTTAAGGATAAACAGATAAACTGACTCGACTGACTGACTGGCAGGCTGGCAGAAGCGAGGGCGGGGGCGAGGGCAAAGGCGGTGTCGGGGTCGGGGTTGGTAGTGGGGCGGGGGCGGATCACAGGCGGACAGCCTGTCACTTGCGTGTTGACAAATTTATTAATAAGGTACGAAAAGCAGCAGCAGTCGACGCCCTCAACGACACCGGGCGCGGCCTGGCCTATTTGTTGTCAGGCGGCGCTCTTCAAATGTTTTCTTGCCATTTGAAATGACAGCAGCGACGCGACGTTGCACCACAGCAGAGGTAGTGGCAGTGGCAGAGGCAGGAGTCACAAGACACAAGACACAGAGAGACAGAGAGGAGTCACAACATCCACCTTCAACCATCATCCACCATTTAGCATGCGTCGAGCCTGAAGACAACAAAATATATTCCCGTGCTGCGGCAAAATGACAGCCGCTTGACAGCTCGTGTCAAAGTAATGAATCCACCGCACAGAGCCGACACTTTTACAACTTTTACTCCGGCCATATATACACACATCTACATCTACATATATATTACTGTAGATGCTAAGAAAAATTGCTTCAGTTTAGCGCCGGCGGCTCTGAGAAAATGCCGCAGTGACTAATTACGATCGCCGGATGATTTATGCAGCTGCGCGCCGGAAAATTTCAAAATGTTTTGCCTTTTAAACGTTCCAATCAATATAAATGCGAGTAAATATCCGAGGAGCATATGTACTTGCGTACATCCATGTACACTCAGAAAAAGCACAGGTCCTTTTCTGCTTGAAGCAAGTGGAACCGCCAACGGACTTTTAGTCTAAATTTTTGAATTAGCCTCTTTTGTTGCATATATTACTGCAGGCACAGTAGGTTGACTACAGAAATAGTAGCAACTATCGCTTTATTTGTACTTAATGGAAAATCTATTGTCACAGTTAATTATATAATTATAGAAATAGTAGCAACTATCACTTTATTCGTAGTTATTTGAAAAGCTGTTGTCACAGTAAGTTAATTATATAAATTGTAACTAACGTATAACTCAGGTATTTAGTAAGTGAATCACTGCTTCTGCAGTATATCTGCTGCTAAGTCAACCAGTAAAATTATTAATTATCTGCAATCACAGTAAATTTACTGCTACAATTATTACCATGGACTCTTCGGTGGTGCTGAGTTCTAAGCAACTGAATGAAAGAGCCAGATTTTGATGGCTTGAAGAAGTTGGTTAACAAAGTTTTACGTAACGCTCTTGCGAAAATAAATTCGCAATTCCAATTCGTACCAGCAAATTTCTTCACATGAAATACAAAAGTTAAAAATTTGTTGAGTTCATTTTTGAAAAGAGAATTTTATGAATATACAAATAAAAAAGAAAAGAAAACTTTTGTTCAGATTGTCCAATCCGTGCAATAAATTTTGGACCAATTTAAAACTAATTTTTGCCAAAACTTTAATTTACAAATATTAGATTTGTAATTCTGCGATTAGGCCAAGTTTACACTTGATCTAAGATTTTTCTTTCATGTTACTAAAGCAATAATTGTTTATTCCAATTGTGAACAGAAAAGATTGTAAATCAAATTGAGTTTGCAGTGAAAAAAAAAAACGAAAATGGTTATTTTTAAACTTTTTTCTTTTTTCTGAGTGTATTCACACCATCAAAGCGTTCCCATCAAGTGCTGTGTGAGTAGAGCGTAGGCGACTTCCACGCATTGAGAGCGACAGTGCATAATAACTAATCGATAAATTTCAAATGCGATGACTTTTTCAAAAGATAAGTATGTCTATGTATGTATGCGTATATATAATATATATATATATATATTATTGTGTGTGTGTGTGTATGTATGTACATGTGTAGTATGAGTCTAACAATAACAATAAAAAAAGCGACAGCAAAAGCAAATTTATGTAAAACCGCAGCTACCGGCGGCAGGCCGGGTTTTGTTTTGTATTTAATTTTTGTCTTGGCTACTACCTAAGCTTCTTCAGATGCAAATTAATATATATATATACTAACGTAGATACAAAAAGATATATATATATGTGTGTGTGTGTGGCTGAGACGATTATAAAAGGCCAACGAATTCTGAAGTGCGACGATCGATTTTCACTTGAGTAATAAAGACTTGATGAATGTATGTTTTTTATAACTGAATCTTAAATATTCTTTTATTATATAATTTCCTATTTTTCGATAAATATATTGACTTTACTTTTACTATATTTTTTTTTAGCATTTTGTGTATTTTTCTATTCATTTCTTTAGGTATTCTCTTACTTGAAATAAGATTCCCTTCAGCAGACTTATAAAATCGACTTTCGGGATTATAATTTCTATATGTGGTCAGGCAGGATCAAGAAGAAAGTCAGGAGAAGCAATGAATCGGGACGCTAAATAGATAATTTAGTATCTGTAATTAATACATTAAGTGGCAACTACCACAGTGAGGTTATAATATCAAAACAGATCACATTCATCCGGTTTTACGGATTGTTTCGATGCGAGTTTGACCCAGACGATTTACTAATTGAGTGTCCTCAAATCCATATGGCATGTAATGAACCAATATCAATGGATTTTTCTATTTTGTTTTCTGGTTAAAATTCGAGTGAACTGAAAAGCCACACAAGATCTGGTCAACGCACGTCCAATGTCGCAATGGGGGTTCCTAACCCCTGTTCACTGTCCGCTGTCCACTGTCCCTTGTCCCTGTCGATTGTCCCTAGACCTGGCTGGTTTGACCGTCGGCACGGCATGAGGCCCGGGAAATGAAACCAAATAGAATTGTTTGCAAACAAAAGCAAATTACACTCTGCTATTAGAAATAATTCGGCGAACAATGGACACGCCATGAAGCGCCGGACATAGAGTCGTAGGAGAACGTTCCAATGGAGGCAATGGACCCAATGGAAAGCTATGTTCTGTGGCCTCACAATAATAATGCTACATGAAATATCAGCCCGAGAGCAGAGCTCACAGTCGTCCAAAAGGTCACAAGACAAAAGTTGATAGCCCTGAGCATAGCTTAGGGCTCCTCCAAGTCTTGACAAATCTCTGCTTACACTTAGAAAATAGAATTGCTACAATTTTCGAAAAATTATTCTAAAATTAAATCTAAGCAGATTCTTATTGTGTTCGGTAATCCTTGGATTAGTAACCCGTCTAAAATGTGAAAATTTTTTTTTTGAAAACTAGGAAAACTTTATGGCAATAAGTTTATGAAAATTTCAAATTTTTCTAGTTTTCTATTTTTCTTGGAATAGAAAGTATTTCTAGATATTTAGGGCAATTCTTGTTTCGATAAGTTTCCCAAAATTTATGGCTACAATTTTTGCTGAGTGTAGCGCACAGAGAGAACGCCAAGACCAAGATCAAGACCAAGACCAAGACCAAGACGAAGAGCAAGACACATGTTCGGAAGCACCATGCGAGTATTCTTGGCCCTGGCACACGATCAAATGACGTCTATAAAGACGATGACGGTGGTCCCTGCTCGGACGCTGGACAAATTCACAAATTTATTGCACCATTGTTTAGTCGCATGACTTATGAACAGGCTGGTAAAAGCCCAGAGCCTTATAGAGAGAGGTTCAGGTTCACTTACCGGATTTGCGTAGAATGCTGGCTGATCGGCGGCTATGCCTGAGAGGTACGCTGACATGCCTTCGGGATAAACGCCAAGGGGCACGCCTCCAGGTCCTGGCACCAGGCCGCCGGCGGCGGCCAAACGCTGATAGTTTAACATATCGTATTGGCAGGAGCATATCGTCTGCCCGCTAACAGGATCCGTATAAATAGTACGTCCAGTGTCACAGCAGCGATTCGGATTTGGATTTGTAGCCGCCGGCGGTCCACCGGGTCCACCCGGACCGGGCGGTGGGGGACCAACGCCTAAAGCAGGCGGTCCTGAAGGTCCGGCGGCAGCACTGCTACTTCCCGCTGATGCGGAACCGTAAGGAGTCACCGCAGAGGCGCAAGGTGAACCGGATCGTGCGCCCGGCGGCACTGTAGAGGTCACCATGCCGCTTGGCAGGGGCACGCTGCTTGGCAAGCCGGCGGCGGCAGCAGCAACGGCAGCGGTAAGCGTTGGCCCCGGCCCGGAGCCGGCACCTATGCCGAGGCTGGGAGATGATGAATTCGCTAGCGATAACAAAGGCGTCAGCGTTGACGTTGAGGGCTGTGGATGCGGCGTCTGTGCGGCGTTTGTCGAGGGTGTGGTAGGCGATGAAGCAGCAAGGCGAGTTGAAACGGCATTCTGCAAGCGAGAGAAGTGAAAAGATTTGAAAAGAGTGCTGAGTGAGTACTGTACCTGAGCAGCAAAATTTAATTAAAAATCATTGGCAGCCTTATCAATGCGATAAGCCCCACAATACACTCAGAAAAAACTATGCCCCCTTCTCTTAGGAAATCTAACTGAAATCCAGCCTGACTTTCTCTTTTACTGAAAATAAAGGCATTGTGTGAAATGACTTTATATTTTTTAGACAAATTCAGTTTTTAAATATTCATTTTTCTGAGTTCTAGAAAAAGAAGGCTTCCTCTTCTACAGGGCTTGGGCTCTTTTTTCTGAGTGTAACCTCCGAAGATACCCTACAAAACAGACAGCAAGGGTCCTAGGTGGAGCATCAAAGTGAGGCCGCCATTAACAACAAATCATGTTTTCGATTGACAACATTGATTTAAATTACACAGCCGATTGCGGGGCAACTGCACCAACAACAATAGCAACAACAACGACGACAACTGCAGCGAGCAACGACAACAACGCGTCCTAAGAGCAATTTGATAGTATGTGTATATACATATATGTACATAAGTATGTATGTATGTGTGTATGTGTGTATATAGACGGGGCAACACAAACTGTGGATCTTGACTCTGTGTCCATGTTTTTTGTGTGCACATAAGCCTATCGCGCACTTTTGTCAACACTTTTAGTCAACCAACAACTGCAACAACAACAACAACAACTGCAGCAGCAGCAGCAACAACAACAACAACAACAACACATACATTCGCACATGCGGCATGCAGACACAAACAAGTTTCAGTTTTATTTATTATCTTCTCTCGTCTCTTGTCTTTTGTATCTCTCTTTGCTTTTGGCTTTCGTAAACTTTTCTCGATTTTTGGTCTCTTCCCATTTTACAAATGATCCGATCCAAGACTTAAGATTGGATTTTTATCGCACAACAACCAACCGAAACAGTGAAGTGTAGTGATAGATACCAACAAACTGTCCACAGATAGACGGATGCACTGCCTCTGCCTCTGTCTCTGTCTCTGCTTCGGCCTCTGCCTTTGGCTGACTGGTTGGTGGATAGCTGACAACTCAAGTGGCTATACGCGATTAAAAATTAATTCTCTGACCCATATGAGCCCGGTTGGGCTTGAGGCTTCAGAGGCTTATCAGCTGGCGCCTTTGAATCAGCCGCCGATATTTATCACTTGGTTATACTCCGCCATGTCTTTTCTAATGTACGAATATGTACATACACTTCTACATAAATACGTAAATAATAACAAGCTGAAGTGTTCTTCAGGAGAGCTAGCCCGACTCAGAGATACTCTTTAGGTCTAGAAAGGTGCTTCTTCCTTAATAAATAATTTTTTTTCTATAGAACACTCCCAGCTTTTAGGTTTATTATACGATCTACAAATATCAATATAAGCTACAAAATTATAAGTTTATAAAAAATCAAGGTATTTTATCTGAAATTCTCCTTGAATTCAACCCTAAATATAATTTGATCCATTTGGGGATGTTACGACCTTTATGAAATTTCTATTCCATTCAATACTCTAGAAATTTCAAAGGAATATTAGTTAAGAAAGAGCATTTCTTGAATATTGTATCTGAAATTAAATCGATTTGTGGATCACTTGCAGGCAAAACATCTCAAATATCTTTGAAGTAAACTTGAGCTGCATAGACACACATGAACCTACATGCCAAATATAAATACTGGCTCCTTTGCTCCCCCTGTGTCCCCCTGTGTCCCTTTACAGGATCGTCTCAACTATTGATTATGTGATCTATAATATAAATATAATATTAATATTGTTTTCTTTTCGAATTATGCCTATTAAATGGACATCCAACATGTTGTCGAATTCAAGGGATATGTTTGTATGTATGGAGAATCGAGTACTTTTTCATATGTGAATGTTTGTATGTATAGGAACGAGTATTTGAATAAACAAATGATTCGTGTAGTCAACAACTTGAGAATTGATCAAAAGTGTTGAATATCCACACACATATTTGCTGCTTTGTCCGTCCGTCCGTCCATCTGTCCGTCCGTCTGTCCGTCCGTCTGTCGTTTTGTATGGCTATGTGTGACAGAGGAATTTTTATCTAAACAGCGATTTGCATTTTCGCTGTGATTTCAATTCGGATTTCGGTTTCGGATTCGGTTTCAGTCTCAGTTTTCTTTGTTGTTCTACAAGTTGCATTTCACATTACTCGTTCTCGTATTTGTTGTTGTTGTTGTTTTTTTTGTTTTTGTGTTTGTTTATCGCAAGCATTTTATGGGCTCTTTTCATAGCGGTTCTTTCAGTTACTTATTTGTAATTAATGTGTGTGCGAGTGTGTGTGAGTATCTGTGTGTGTACAAATGTGTGTGTTGGCGCTGAAGTGTCAAGTATAAGTTGAATTGATTACATTTGGCCAAAGAGGCAACATTAACTTGCCATATTTGCCACTATGTAGATCAGATTTCCAGCTCTTCAGCTCTTTGATTCAACATTTTGTATGAGAGTGTACACACATACACACACACACACACACACACACCAGCAAAAGTGCAGTATGTATGTATGTATGTATGTAGTCTGTCCATACGTACAAAAGCTGTGCTAAATTCTAGTTTGACCGAAATTGCATTTTGCCTATTATGTCGCCAAGTTGAAAGTATATTTTGGCTCTATTGTTTTCGCATTAACAAGAGATCAGTATAAATTGAAGGTCTTAAACTTATTTTAAGAATTTCGTTATAGATAATCAAAGCTTAGTGCTCTACTTTATGAAATATGATACCTCGGAGTCCTTTAATGGTTTATGCTTGAATGTCTGTTTCTTCTATGGTTTATGTTTTGATCCCACAATTTGTCACTGTTAATTATTATCCTTCATTTTATGTTATGATTTCTGCTAGTTCCTGAATATAATGTTTCTACATTCACAGAAGCATTTTGTACTAACTTTATTTAGACACGTTTAATTATCAAACAAAAAAAATTTAAAAAAATTCGAACTTATTTTTTTTGTTTTTATTTTATTTTTTTTTTTATTTTTGCCAAGTGTATGTACTACATAATACCCGTAGAAACAGTGAAAGAAAGACGGCAAAGTATTAGCTGCTCTAAGTAGAAGTACGTGTCTGAATAATACGAGTAGTCGTACATACATATGTATCTATATAGTATTCATTTATGTGTACGATCTATGTACATTAGTATGCCTATGTATGAACCGGTATATAGCGATATTGCCTCTTGTATGAGGTATGAAGTACGAGGTACGAGGTACGAGGTATGAGGCAGGGTATACTCGTACACAAATACTCTGGCATGCTGAACAAATGTAGCACAAATGTTTGGCTGACATTTTGGGATTCGAAGTGGATTTGGCAGACTTCGGTTTAGAATTTATTTTCTTTTCGATTTATTTTTAAATGCCTGCATATTTCTTTCCTCTTTTTTTTCTACTTTCCGACTTTGTCAAGTCCAAGCGTTGCAACTAACATCTTGTTCAACAAGTTTAAATTAATTAGACAATCCCGTTTTTGCCATTGATATTATTTCCTATTTCTGAAGTAAAAACTCTATTATATGATGTATTTTTACTATCCCCGTTCTGCGATAGGTCAATATTCCAAGTAGATTCTTTTGTACAAAATAATTCATTACTTATTAGCCATGAATTTCCAATTATCCATATCAAAAATTCTCCAAAATATATACACTAACTTATTGTATCCGTATGTCCTAACTTTCAACTAGAAGTCTGTATAATATAAATAATATATTTTACCTATCTGCCAAAGAGGAAATCCTGTAGAATATCGCATTACTTATGAACCACGTTCCTGCGTTCTATGTATATAGTGCAAATTTTATAATACATTATTATATTTCCTTTTCTCTGCCCTCCAAGTTGAAATCTCCATATTAATTATTACATTGCTTATTAGCCAAGAATTTCCTACTTTCGGAAACACTTTAAATGAAATCTAAAAACAAAAAGCAATCCATACAATTTACCGGTAGTATTACTATTCTAATTTTGGATTAGGTAAAGCAAAATATCTATTGTTTTTTACTACCTTTCTGTCTTCCTGCAACAGATTCTTTAC
Organism: Drosophila repletoides; assembly: GCA_018150835.1. Taxonomy (NCBI): domain Eukaryota; kingdom Metazoa; phylum Arthropoda; class Insecta; order Diptera; family Drosophilidae; genus Drosophila; species Drosophila repletoides. Next base: position 3,115,789 of record JAECWQ010000231.1, read on the forward strand.
TTAATACATATATTTCATAATTTCAGAATTGAAAAGATATTTTTCCAGAACAAGTGGAGGTATAACCAATATTTTCTCTCTCGTAGAGGAGACATCAATACGAAAGTTGTATACAATTCGAAGCATGATGAAAGAAACATTTCTGAATTATATCTGAAGAGTCGAATTGTGTGAGCTATGACAATCTTCTTGTAAATGACTGACGTGATCCTCACAAGGATTTCTACTGCTGAATTCGAATCGGGTATGTCTCTTTTCTGCAATTCATGGACACAGGGAAGTGAAGAGAGGAGAGATCTGCATTAACCTAATATTGTCTGATGAATGAATGAAATTGGAAAATACATATTAATTATTTAGTATTATTTTGAGTAAATATGCCAGTTTTCCTTCCAAAGATGGAATAATCACGAGAACGACTAATATCGATGATTCGCTCCCTTTGTACTTTTTTTCGGTTTTGTAGTATTTTATTATTTTAAATATACGCACCATTACTAAACAGACACCGGTTTCATTACTGTGCACTGTCATTTAATTTCGATTTGCTTTTGAATTTGAATTAATAATTATTGTTAGAGCGCACGAATCATGAATCGATTCGAATCGAAACTTTGCACGATTCACAACTCAAATAGAATTGTTCAGAACTTTTGCGTGCAACTTTCTGGAGGATGCTAGTCTTCCTATTCGAATTCCAATTCCAGTTCCAATTCAGTTGTTTTCCCCTTCATTTGTTTAATTATTTCATAATGTATTTTGCATTTATTTATTATTTATATTAATTATCACTTTTTGGGGTGCGCGTGTGTTTGTGTGGGAGATAGAGTGTGAGTATTAGTGAGCACTGTTTGATTTTGAACTCTTCGATGCCGACGGTGAAACGGTAAAACGGTTAAGCGGTTAAGTTCAACGGGATTGAATGGTTGAACGGTTGGTTGAAACAATCCAAGAGTTGTGTACGTACAGTTTTCGTTATAGAACGAATTAAGAACTTAGCTAAAAACACCAAAAAAAAATCAAAGCAACGCGCGGCTTTGAACGTAAAGGCAAAATCGAAGTTGTAGGCGAATTCGTAGGCGAAGTCGGAGTCAAAGGCGAACGCACACTGAATGAATTGAGGCGAACGGCGGAACGGCAACGGCAACGACAGAGGCGCTAGCGCTGACAGAGCCACTGGCACTGGCACTGGCACTGGCAGAGGCTCAGTCACATTCACGAACGGGCAAACGGGCGAACGAACGAACGAGCGAGCGAACGAACGTACGATAGCGATACGAACAATCTGCGTAACAGCCAAAAGTAGACTAACATGAGTTTCTTGAGCAACTACAAAGTGTACGACAAATGGGAATTACACGACAACCGACAATCGAAAACAGCGAAAACAGCAACAACAACAACAACAACACCAGTGACAGCGGCAGGGCAGCAGCATTGGCAGCGGCAGCAGCAGCTAAAACCAGCGTCGCTACCGCAAGAGCAATACACACACACACACACTCTCGTGCACGTACACACACGCACGTGCAGAACACGATGTGTGTGCACACACAGATAAGCAAAGAGAGCGCAACAAAACTCGTTTCTACCCTAATTCATGCTGGTATGTGTGTGCGCTGTGCTCTCTCTCTCACGCTCTGGCTGTGTACGTTTGCTGGCGTGTGTGTGCTGAGACACAGCAAAAGCAGAAAAAGTAACAACAACAACAAGAAACAGCGACCGTAACAACGGCAATAATGATTATCATTAAAAGTGGGCTGGCTGTTTGTTAGACGCGGCCATTGGTGCAAGCGAGACAGCGAGAACAAGAACCGGTTGCGTCACAAAAAGTATCTGAGCTGCTGGCGCTGCTGCTGCTGCAGCGACGACCATAAATAAAGTATCTGGCGTGAGCGAGATAGCACGTGCCAGTTGCCCACGAATCGCATTTGCTCAGTTGTTGTTGTTGTTTTGGTTGTTGCCTGTTGGCTGTTGGCTACGACGACAACTTCGCTGCAGCTGCCTTTGCCGATGCTGCCGTTGCTGCTGCTGCCTCTGCCGCGTGTTAAGTGCGAGCGAGCCAGCAGAACATGAAAAAATTAACTTAACAACTAGAAAAATGGCTGTTATTGCGTGTTGTTGTAAATGCTGTTGTATGTATTTGTACGCACTGTTGTTGCCTTTGTTGTTGTTGTTGCTGCATTGCTGCTACTTGCTGCTGTTGCCGCTGCTGCTGTTGCCGTTGCTGTTGTTGTTTATGGCAACAGCAACAACAGCACGTAATGGAAATAAGAAAAACTTGATGAACACTGAACAACAAAAAAAGTTGTGAAAGGGGTGGGCCAGCTTCAGTTTCAGCTTCAGCTTCAGTTAGGTTTCTGCTGCTTCTGCTGTTTCTGTTGCTGTTGCTGCTGCTACTGCGCTGCCTCTCTGCCTCAGCTGACCACGATTGGCGGCATCTTCCACGCTGCTGCCTCTGGCGCCGACGACGACGACCGCAGCTGCTATGCATGCGCGCTTACATTTTATTACGGAGATATTTGTTTTTATTTTTTGTTTCCCCCCCTCCCCTTCCCATTCCAATTCCGCTTGTGGTGGGTGTGGAGTGGGGGGTTTCTTTAACTTTTTCTAATTAATTGAAACGCCACTCGTGACGCCGATGGCGACGGCAACAGCTATAGCGAGAGCGAGATCGAAATAGCGAATGGCGTGTAAAAGAGAGAGCGCACACGGCTACATTTATACTCTTATTTTTTTGTACTTGTATGTTTATATGTAAGTCGTACAAATGTATCAACATATGTATGCTATTTGAATGGGAATCGCTTGCCGCTCCAACTAAATTTCATTTAAGCTTTATATTCTTTCTCGCACTCTCCTTCTCCATCTCGCTCGCTCTCTCTGTTCCCCTTCCTCTTCCTATGCCTCTCTCTCTCTCTCTCTCACTCTCTTTCTTCGTGAGGGTGTCGCACACGCAGAAAACAAATTCTTACAGCATTTAAATGAAGTTACTTTGTTGTACTCAACTCATGTAACTGAGTTGGTTTTGCCTCAGCAAAAGTGACACGTTTATTCCTGCACACATCCCACCTCCCCCACTCCCCCACTCCCCCACTCCCCCGCCACACTTATATTTCTTTTAGCCAAGTATCCTCTACGGACCTGCAGACATTTGACAGCTGGTGCTGCTGCTGCTGTTAGATGATGTGGACAACAGTAAATCTCGTTGATTCGTTGATGATAATGTTTCCTCAATGAACAAACATCACTCCTTATTGTTTTGCTCTCTCTGATCAGACTTTTTTCTAGTCACACTAATCTTCTTAATAAAACTAAAATATGAGCTTCGTTTTCTGTATAGCTGTCCGATGTTACCTTTGCTTTCTTATTAAATGCACAAAAAACATTTGGATTAAAATTTCATTTCGTTTAACAAATTAAATCCCTTTTTTATAAATATTTTTAAAAATATTTTTTGCTTTATCCATAAGACCAGATCGAAAAACTTATAAAAAAAAACTAGTAAGGAGAGGCTACATATCCTTGCAGATTGGAATAACATAACAAATTTTTAAAAATTTATTAATTTCAACCCATTGTTCCAAACACAGCCATATGATATACATTCTATGCCGATCTAGCAATTTTGTGTATGCCTTTAGAATATTCCTAGAACACTTCATGTTGGAGCCACATATATGATATAATAGTTCGATCTTGATGATTTTTGTAAGCATCTAGAAAACATAATTTAAATCTAACTCGTAAGTTTAATCAAGAACTCTCATGTTTAGAAACAAGCAAGATTTCCGTACATCAACATTTTGATCGATTTTTCCTTCCTATGGCAGCTAAAGTTGGACGATTTGGCCGATTCCGACAAAGCTTACCTGGCTCCCAAATTGAGAGACTAGTTTGCATAGAAACAGATAGACAGATGTGGCTGTGTGGACTTGTCTCATGGCTCTGATCAATAATATATATTATATAATTATATATTAAGTTTATATATATCAATATATATGAATAATATATTTAATTTTTATTACACATTCGATATAAAATTACAATATCATCTACAACGTTGGAAAAGAGAATAAATGTAATTTGTCGCAATTTACGAAAATACCAAGCAAAAGTCACATTTAATCTATAATTTATTAAATTAATAGAAATGTTATTGATAACTAATAAATATTAATTTTAATTTAATTGAAATATTTTTGCAGACTGAATCAGTTCTAATCGTCAACATACATTTTTTCCTTCTTAAAAGTTTTAATTATCGACTGTGGTGTAATTAAAAACACATCAATCTATAATCTTTGGCAATGTATCTTTGGCACCCCGAAGATTTCACACACTTGCAGATTTATTTATGTTCATTGTACTAATAATATCTATAGTAAGTAATAGTAATAGTACTACAAGATCGGTCTAAAGAAACTACCTTGCGAAGAACTAACTGTTCATATGTGAGCTATATGATATAGTAGTCTGATCATAATTTTGGAATGCCTTTAGAAAGCAACACTATTACATTTAATATGTAAATTTTTAACAGCATATCTTAAGAAACCAAAAATGTTTCCAGTTTTAGCTAGATATATATAATCTCTATGATATAATAGTCCGATCCGGCTGGTTGCCACATAAGTTTGTATGCCTTGCAACAAAAAGAAGGCCGTTTAGTATTATTCAGTTACCTAGCTCAAAACCTGAGAGACTTGTTCGCATATAAACAGATGGACAGATGGACAGATGGACAGACGGACATGCTTGATCGACGGGCATGACTAGTCTAATCGTCCTAATCAATAGGTGTATTTACTTTATGGGGTTGAAGATGTCTCCTTCAATGCATTACATATGTCGAGACAAAGTTATAGTACCCCTTGCAAGGGTATATATATTTATATATATATAAAAAAAGTCAATATAATGGTAAGTAACTTTATAAATATTCCTTGAGGCTATCAGCTTATCAGATCATGTACGAGCTATTGTCAATATTATATAGTTCAATTTAATCATCAAGCTCTTGACATTATTTTCCAAAATAAAAAATAAATTGCAATAAATAAAACATAAAACACAAAAGGTAAATCTGAAACCGTTTATAAAAATAAACTAGAAGAAAAAGATATAACAATTTGAAAATTATTGTTATACAACTTTTGAACAGATTCTTCCTTCATATAGTTTCCCGATTCATGTCAAGTTTCGCTCAGCAGTCTTTAATTCTAAAAGATTACTTTGCAGATAGACGGACGAACATATCGGCATTACCTCATGTCATCGTCCTGGTCAATAATTTATACACTTTGTGGGTTCGGAGATGAATCCTTCAAAGCTTTACACATTTTGCGATAGTATGAATACTTTTTAAAAGGGGTTAAAAAACAGAAATTCTTTACAAAATAATAAATCTTAAAAAATAAAGTCATTAATTTTTTTTTTAAATTCAAAACGATAATACAAATCCTAAGGCTTTAAATTATGTACTTAATAAACAATTTGTACCACATATTGCTTAAAAACTAAAAAAATAAAAATCAATTAAATTTTTAATCTAGAGAATAAAAAAGATAATATATTTTTCCATTGAAACTGAGGGGGCCGAGCTTATTTAAAAGTGATAAATTTAATTTGAATATAAAAATATTTAAGCTGAAAAATAAACAAAATACAACAAAATAAAAAACAAAAAAAAAAAAGCAAGCGGAATAAGGATATGTTTAAGCGTATTACATGAGATTCGAATTAACTGCTTTGAAACAAAGCTACTTTTAACCAGTTACGGCTGGAAATAAATCAGGTATCGATTGACTGATCTTTAAGATATTTTTATTTTTATTCTCTCTTTTATTTGGCGGAGTCTGTACAGTTCGACCTGCCACGAAGCATCCATAAAGAAGAAGTCGCCATTGGCATATTTTACATACTGTGCGGCAGTAATTGGCTTGCTAGCAACAAATTCAGATCACGTTAAGTCATTGGCGGGGGCAAGGCACAAGGCACAAGGCACAAGGCACAGGCACAAAATGCCGTCGCGGTGTTGCCACAAGAGATGAAGCAGCGGCCGCAGCAACAGCCGCAGCTTCCACCGCAGCGACATTGATAGCGTTGGGTGCAGGAATGGGAAGCGGAAGGGGAAGGGGGAAGGGTAAAGGCAAAGAGAACAGGAGGCGGGCGCTCAGTGGCGCTCAGTGGGGAGAGATACGTCACCAGGGACGCCAAAAGAGCAGAAAGAGAAAGCTTGCAATGAAAGCCCAACAGATTTGGCGGCAGCAAAAGCGAGAGGGCTAGATAATGCCACGGCGGTATCAGTAACAGAGTCAGTGCCAATGTTGGCTTTGGCTTTGGAGTCGGCGTCAACATCAGCGTCAGCGTCAGCGTCAACGTTAGCGTCAGCGTTCAGCCGCAGTCGTTAGTCGCAGTCGATCCAAATCCAGGAACAACGTCAGTCTTTGTTTAACGATTTTTATATTTCGAACATGAGATACATTTGTATCTTTTGTATTTTTCTTGTTGCCACAACTGCACACTGTGCGTATCTGTATCTGTGTATCTGTTATTGTTGCTGTTGCTGTTGTTGTAGAGTGTAGAGTGTAGACTGTAGTACGAGGAGTACTCGTATTGGTGGCAGCTTATGCTTGCTTCGCATCGATTCGATTCGTTTCGCCTCGCATCGCATCGCCACGACGATGTTATTGTTGTTCTTGTTCGTGTTCTGTCGTAGATAGCAGCAACAGCAACAGCAGCAGCAACAGCAACGGCAGCAGAAGCAGCAGCAACTGTTGTTGCTGTTGTTGTAAATCACCTCGTTTCTCTTTAACCCCGCCCTCCCTCTTCAATCCCCACTCCCCCTCAGCAGCTCACAAGTGCGTAGCTACATTTGTGTGTGTGCACAAAGCCAATGATGATTGTGAGCTTCGGGCTCAATTTTCTTTTTACTTTGTATCTTTTAGAAACACAGGAAAGTAGGAGCACACATATGCATTCGTATATGTATCTACACTCAGCGAAAAGATTGAATCAAAATTTAACTTCGCCTTTGAATTTAGAAGTTCTTTTTTTTCACAAATCTTACCTAAAAATAAGCTAGTCATTTAAGTAGGTATCTCTCATAAAGTATATATATGTCCGTCTCACTAAAATACTTATCAAAAATTTGAAATAATATAAAAATTGGTCACATCATATAGAAGGACTCTAAAGTAAAAGTTTTATTTCCCACTTAATTTAAGCTAATAATTTTTAGAATTTCAACTCGAATTTCTTGGTTTAGTAAGATTAGGATAGGACGTCGAGAAAATATTGAAACACATAGCCCGAAATGTGATCCCGAGGGGATCAAGTTTCGTTCTGCCTATCCATCGAGATGCAAGGTTTTGCTAAAGTTCCTGCCATATTTTTTGCTGAGTGTATATACATCAAGTTATGTATATGGGGTTACGTGCGTCGACATGAATTTTAATCTAATAGATACAAATGAATAGGTGTTCGCTCGGTAGACTCGTACGAAATTTACCTTTGACTTTGAGCTTAAATCCGAGCAAGGGCACGCAATCGCGGTCAGGAATCCCCTTAGCGGCAGCTCCCGCTTGTTGTTGCGGGATCTGGGCCGTCGAATTTGTATTGACTTGTTGTATTGATTCATTTTCAAATGTCTATTCACTTAGTTTTTCACGTTTTTTTATTGTTCCCAGCCGCCCTATTGATGGAGCTCCCCCCTGTACCTCTCCTCATCCTCCTCCTCCTTCTTGTGTCTGTGGCTTAGTCCTGTACGTGCCGAACCACTTAAGAGCTGAGAGGCTGAGTGTGGATTTTTATTGTGTGGGAGTGTGTGTTAGTATTTATTCAAGACATTTGATTGATTTTCTTGATAGGAGACACGGCTTGCCCTTTACAGAAATACCGTAAAGAAAAGGACATGCATTAAATATTTATTTATACTCGTCAAAATGGCAAATTTGGGGTTGAAGCGAGTACTTTCCTAAAGGAAAGTCCATATTTATACAGAATGGTTGGGAGGCAAAGTCAAACCGCAAAACATCTTTCACCTACAGTTCTGGTTTGATCCAGGTTCGACCATTTATAGAAGCACAGGAGGAGGAGCGACAGGCATTCAACCAACCAGGCAGTCATTAATAAAAAAAATAGCCAAGAAAAGATGTCTTACAAAGGTGTGTTCTCTCCTGTCGCTGTATACTAGTACTAGTATCTGTGAAGTTGTAGATACTACAACGAGTAAGAGTACGAGTAAGAGTACGAGTACGAGTACGAGTACGAGTACAAATACGAGTAGTACATACATGTGTGCGCCTCGGGGCAGGGTTTAATGCCGGGGTGTACGAGTAGAGAGTTATAAACAAACCAGATAGATGCTCATGGCCTATACACCCATCATCGGCATCGACATGCGATGAACATGAAACAAGTTGTACACAGATAATCATAAATAAACGAGACGCAAGCATCAGCCGAGCGACGAGCGGCGATAGGCGAGAGGCGCGAAGAGGGCGGGCGAGCGAGGAGGAGAACGAAAAAGAGAAGCGAACATTGTTAAAAAGTCTAACGAGTATGCTGTGAAAGGAGGAAGCGAGTAAGCACCAGAGGATACGGATGAGCACGAGCGCCACAGAGCTAGCGCCACACAGTTGGAATATAAATACTCCGAGCAGAGCTCGAGTCGTGCTACAACCACAGACGAACAGAGAACAGACGAACAGACGAACACATCCCAGCAGACAATCGTAGAAAACACAGCGAAGCAGCAGATAAAAAGATACTTTTGCCCATGTTTTGGTCTCGCTCGCACCGAACTGAAGAGCGAGTGAGTGGAGCCTGAGCCTGAACCTGAGCCTGGGCAGGGCAAAAGATGCAGATGCTTGCCTGCCTGCCATGTCGGGGGCTACTGCAACAGTTAATGTGAACAACAGTCAACAGTCAGTCGGATTGCCACCAGGGAGACAACTCTTCTCGTCTCCGCCTCCTGCACCTCCACCATCCTCCCCGTCTCTGTTTCCTTCCTCGTTGTATCTGAGTCCTCATCCGCATTCAGTTGACCTGTTTAATTAGACGCCGCAGCAGCAGCAGCAGCAGCAGCGTTATTAGAAAGTAACAAGGGCTAAGCTCAAAAGAATGACCAATTATATAAAGTTAAGATTTTTGTTAAGGGTCTAGCATTAATTAAATTCAAGGCAAACGGCAAACGGCAAGCCCAAACTTTTTTACCTCCCTTAATTTTCGACCATTTTTTATATACCCTTTCCCCCCATTTCGTTGTGGTTGGGCGTACAAGTAATAAATTTAATCATAAACCAAAATAAGCGCGTTTAACCACGCTATCTTTTTTAACGTTTGACCACCCAATTCCAAGCCCCATTCTGCCCATTCCATTCATTTTGTTCCATTCCGTGATGCCTGCCTGAACTATCAGCGTGTGCTGTATGCACATACATATGTATATACTTATATACATATGTATATACTTATATGTATCTTCATATATAGATATACGCACTCGGAAAAAAATAAAGCAATATTCATATTATAGAGAATCCCGTTCAAATAAACACACTCAAAAATTTTCAGTGGTTTTTTCGTTTTTATTTAGTTTTTGTTCTGTGCTAAGAACACTTATTTCTAAAAATAGAAATGATAAATTTCTAAATTTTTAAAAGTTTACTTCAAAATAATTTCTTATTTTAAATATATTTTATTTTAGCTTCCAATTTTTTACATTTTTCTATGTAAAACGTCTAAATGACTTCAGTTTTTTTAACAGGTTTTTAAAAAATTCAATTACCCCAAGTACAATTACTAAATAGTTGGATAATCTCTTTTTTTCCAAGTGTAGGATATGTGTATGTATGAATATGTGAGCAAACATTCATACTCCTATTCGAATCCGTATTCGTATTCGTACAATCCTCTGGTCCAGTCGAAAACGACTAAACAAAGTGTAACTGATGTTTTTGTGTGTTTTTGCCCGCATCCGAGGACCGTCGCTTCGCCAGATTTCGTTGTTCCTAGTTCATTTTTATCGCGTTAAGTGAATATTGGACATGTGCCATTCCCATACCATTCCCCCTTCCGCATCCACAGATGCATACATACATACATACATACATACATATGTATAGATGTGTGTGTATAGAGTACGAGTTCTGGTTCTGGGCCGGTCATAAAACATTGTACATAGGTTGTTACCTTTGGCAACTTTCTTTCTTTGGCTTCGTGCTTTTTTTTTGTATTTTTTTTGTGGCTGTTTTTATCGTTTTTCGTTAGGTTTAAGTATTTATCTTGGGCTCTTTTCATTCAATTTTCTTCTTTTTTTCGCTTTCGTATCTAACAGTTGTTCGTGTTGTTGCACCGCTTCTACATGCACAGGGCGTGGCTTCTGGTCAATGCAAGGAAGGCAAAACAAACGACAACAACAACAAAATATGCTGAACAACGTACATAGGGGAAGCGCGCAGCGCAGAGAGCGCGCAAAAACTTTTCATGGCACTCAGGCGCTTAGGGGGTTGCCATTGCCTCTGCCTCTGCCTTTGCCTTTGCCTCTGCCTCTACCTCAGTCGCAGCGCTGTCGCCATCATACGAATGAGCAAACGAGCAAAGCGAGAAACCGAGAGAGAGAGAGAGAAAGATAGAGCTATGCCCGCAAGGCTCGGAATTGGAGTCGGAGAAACGACGCAGAACCAGCAAAAAAAAAAGGAAAAAGAAAATAAGTGGTTCCGTCGCGCTGCCAGCCGATCCAATGTCCTTGTTTGTCCTTACGCAAGCTGAACATATCATAATGAGACAACTATCCGACGCGTCACGGGGACCCCAATCTATGGAAAAACTTATCGAAACAAAGTTAATCTGAAAGAAATCAATTCTGCGACCGACCAACGGTTGCGCAATGATTCTTCTACTTTATTAATTTCTAATATGGAACGAAAGAGGGAAAGCTGTGGAAAAGTATTGTTCCGAATATCTATTGAAATCCAGACCCACAATGACTTTTTTCCAATTCTGAGCTCTAGCCCCAAAATACTGCGAAATTGCCTTGAATTTTCTATTTGATATTTGATATGGTATATATTTTTATTTAACTGTACAGGGGGTTCGTTCACTTTACATCAAACATTGATGTGTGTTATGTCAATAATTTTTATTATTTATATTTTTGTACAATAAATGTAATAAAAAACTATCAAGGGAAGGCTATCTTCGGCGCTTCGAAGATTATATAGACTTGCAGACTGGACTAACCCTTCTGAAAAGTGAAAAAAACCGAGCAATATGGTATAGTAGTCCGATTTGTGTTTAGAAATCGCACTTTTTCTTTTAACTTGTAACCTTAACTTGGAAAATAGTTTTCCATACAACATACAACAAGTTTTTAGGCTGATTGATCCTTTCTGTGACAGTTATATGATATAGCTTTTAAATCCAGCCGGTTCCCCTGCGCTGTCTGCATCAAACTGAAAGCTATATGCTCAGTTTCATTCACCTAGTTCAAAAACTGACTCATAGATAGGGTTAATCAGTTCGTCGCATCGTCCAGATCAATAAAATATATAATTTATGAGGTCAGAGATGCCACCTTCAATGCATTACATATATTAATATACATGGCAAGTGCATACAAAATACGTATCTTATCTTTTTATTAGAGAAATTTGCTTTCATAAAATAATGTTGAGAAATAAAGAAATAATAATAAATAATACAGAAATAATTAAAATGATATTATATAGTCGGATAAGTAACTAACTACACAGTAGAAAGTATTATTTTTTTCTAAATAAATTAGTATTGGTAATATAAGATAATATAGGCTTTAATATCGTACAGAAAGCTTTATACCTATTTGCTACTCGTATATTTATATAGATATATGTATATATATGTAAAACTTAGATAAGGTCAGCTTTAGAAAATATATTGATAACCTTTTCTTGAATTTTAGAAAAATTTATATTTTGAAGAAAGAAACGCCAACCATAAATGTTAACATTAATTTCAATTTTAAAGAAAATGTATTTTGTTTGAGATAATATTAAATGACTGACTATGGATCTAGGTCTAAAAAATTTGACTTTAATTTTGAATATTTTTGAAATAAGCAAATTTGTAATTTTTTTTATTTACTTTACCAGTAAATAATATCTCCATAAGAATACGCAACTTAATATAAGGTTAATTTAGCTGAAGATTAATAGCTTAATAAAGCTCTGGATGAGTCCTTACTTTTTTTAATAGACTGAAACTGGATAGACTGGAGAGACCGATAGACTGAGAGATTGAGAGACTGAGACTGAGACTGCTGCGCCAATTGACATCGGGCAAAGATTTTAATTTCACATGTTGACTGCTCGACATTGTTTATTTTATGAACTTTATTAACGCTCTTCGCACGTTAGCGGCTTCACGCCGAGCAGAAGGAACGGGAGGCGTGGTGGAGGGTGGGGGATAAGGGGGCGGCAGTGGAAGACCACGTCTAATATTAATAACAAGCTTGAACCTAATTCCTTATGATAAATGATATAAGTCAACAACCCTCGAGTTGCCCGCGATGCTCCCCCATTTCGCGCTGCTGTCGGCGTTTTTGCCGACGCAAGCGCTTGAAGGGGACGGACAGAAAGATGATGGGACGGGGAATTGGTGGGGGGAGGGACATGGGAATTTCATTTACACGCGGCGGGATAATGTTCTGATGATGGCATGTTTTTTTGCATACAAAGTATGCAAACGCAAAGAAGCGGAAAATATTTATGAAATTGCCGCAGAACTCGCAAGCGAATGTCGTAAAAAGTTGGAAAATTAGATTTTTTCTGTGTTATACACAAACGCTGGTCTTTTGCTTTTTTTTTTCTTTTGGGTTTTCCACCCCCAAAATGAAACGAGCAGATAACAATGCTCGAGCTGGAAACTGTGGACTGAGACGAAAGTAGAGAGATATTTATACTACGTTCAATATTTGCCAACACTCAACTCAAGCATAACAACTCAACTTGAGCAGTGGATTTATGCTACAACCTCCCAGCCCCCACCCCCCCTAAACCGAAGCAAAATCACCCACCAACACTGTATAGCATTGTCATCCCCAGCACTGACTAAATTTTGGTACTGGTTTATTGGGTGGTACGCTTACTTCAACTTACCACACTCATTTTGCAGGCAGTTTAATATACTTATCATTTTCAACATGCTAATTTGCTACTACATTTGATGATCAGAGAGAGCGAGAGAGTGAGAGACAGAGAGAGAGAGAGAGAGAGAGAGAGAGAGAGAGTCAAAGTTCCTCCAACCAGATACTACTTTATATACTCGAATTATATGGCGTTTTTATCAGCGCCAAAATCGCGCGAGGCAGAGCCGCAACTCTCTGCCTCTGCCTCTATCTCTGTCTTTTATAATCGGATTAACTGCGGTGGGTAGCCAAAAAGTATGTCTACGATTTATGTAGGACCATAAATCGTGGTAGGTTTGTAGCGTTAGCCTTTCGAATAAAATGGAAATGAAAATGTCATCATGACCAACACGAGCTCGCCATGGGCCCATACCGGGTATGAGCCCTTCTAGTGTAATTTATACGAGTATGTGTAAAAAAAAAAATAGGTATTCCGTCTGAGAACAGGTGTATTTAAGCTATTAATGTGTGCAAAAAGCATTTATAATCATTGCCTACTTCTACAATCAAGAGATCTAAACTATGAACCAGAATATATACACCTATATTTATATATATATATATATATATATATATATAGAATCACTTAAAATCTTATATGCTTTTATCCTACCAACACTAGAATTGTTTAAATTAATTAGGCCGCTTCTCCTGCCCTTTTAAGCTATTTAAACTGTAAATGAATGATTATTTTTTGCTGAATCTGTAAAATACATTTTAATATCCTAAATGTGATATGCATTGAAGAAGAAAATACTATATATATATTCTTGATCAGCAAATATGTCGGAGCCATTCGATGATGACAAATCCTGTTTTCTAAATGCTTACCAAAAAATCTTCATACAGGACTTTCTTATTATAGAGCTGCTTTAGGAGCAAGCGGTGAAAACTTTTGTCCCTCATAATATCTTAATTTTAAAAATGTCAATTTCAAATTTAATTCAATCCAAAGTCTCTCAAATGTATGGATTAAAGTGTTGATAAATTATTGATAATTGAGTTTGAATTTTAAGCGAATTCTAGATGTAGTTATTACAAAAGTCTCCTTCAATTTCGTAACAGCTTTTAGCCAGTAAAATTCCACCCCTAACATTAATATATTTTATCTTTGCAGAGTCATTATAATTTGTTATGAAACACGTACTGTAATAAGATCCCTTCTCGTGTGTTGTGGTTTCTAAGCTCTTCATTTTGGCTACAGGCAGTAAGAATGAATCTATTAGTATATCAATGTAAAATGAAATTAGATAAATACAATATTCTATATGACTTAATAGTGTTTATACAAGGACTAATCTTGCAGCTCTTGAGCTTCACTGACACTAAATTAGCTCAAAACTGAAGAGCTTTCCATGACAGCCAGGATATATATTTTTGTTCAACACCAATATACCTTTAGGCGCTCTAGAAGAGCTAGATTCATCAAAATTGGTATGTGATTTCATATTTTGGATACTACGGATTATGGTAGCTAATTACAAAGTTTCTAAAAACAATTGCCGCAAATGGGCTATTAAATTACCTAAAAATATGAAAGCCAAATAGAAAATTTCTCATTACACAGAAGAAGAAGCGTCAAAGCGAAGTGATATTTTTGAAAATATGCCAAACATCCACAGTTTGTTCACATTACGCATTATTTCTGTTTAGTTGTGTAAACAAACCTTTGTCGCCTCACTTATTTGTTTTCACTTATCGTATTACTCAAGCGAACACACTCCGAGAAACGGGAGAGGCAGAGGCAGAGGCAGAGGCATATGGACAGACGGAGAGACGGGCAGACGGACAGACTCTGGTCATTACGAATAATCGTAGGTACTGGCCACATGTGCGTGAGCGCGAGTGTAAGCCTAGGTGGCCTCTCCTTTTGATGCCAGCAGCAACAACAGCTACATGCACGTGAATAGAGCTACACTGACCGAAAAATGTAGGTTTTAAAATTAGAAAATATTTTATATTTTTTTTTATGATTTTGTTTTTCTCAGGCCTTTCTAAATTGTACCAATATACAAGTAAAGAATCCGTGAGTTCAATTTGCATCTTCTGAGAAACCATCTAACTATCTGAAACTATCTGAGCTCCTTTTCCAAAAAGTGTAAAACTATAAACTATTTCGGATGATAACATTATCTAACGAAAGATATCTTTCTTTTAAAGCCTTTCGTAGCGGTGATGCCTTTGTTAAGAACAAATTCTAGATTTTTGAAATATTGTGTTTCATTCTGCTCGTTCTCAATGATTTTTTTTCTGAGTGTTGACTTAGAGTAGGGGTATTCGGCAACGGCAACTGCATCTGTCGATTATTTTGCGTCTCTGTTTTTCTGCTCATACCCTTCATGGCATCAGGATGTACTACTGAGAGCGGATTCCTGGAGGTCGCCAGGCATTGTGTCTGCTTACTTATGCTTCCTCCAGCCTCTGCCTCTGGCTTTGTCTCTGCCTTGCTTCTGCCTCTGCCTCAGTCTCTGCTTCTGCCTGGCTGCGACATTTGCACTCGCACTCACCTATTTAACGTGTTTTCATAATTGATTGCTAAACTGTTTTGTTTAGACCTCTGCATATATTTTTATGCAAATAATTACCGACGAGCACATAATGGACTGGGTGCTGATGCTGCTGGTGGTTTCTGTCTTGCGGTGTTGGTGGTTGGCGCTTTGGTTTTCGTATATTTGGTATTCCTATAGTCCCATCGAAACCATCCAAAGCATCCACACATAGCAGGCAGCCTCTTTTCTGGTTTGGTCTGGTCTGGTTTGGCCTGGGCCTGGGCCTGGGCTTGGGCTTGGGCTTGGGCTTGGGCCTGGGCAAGGCCTGCCTGCTCATTTTGTTTGCGTATTTTTTGGTGTTGGTTTTGTTTTGGCTTTGGTGTTGTGTCATTAAAATATTTTTGGTTTTGTTCAGATTTTGCCCCTGTGCTCATACTCGTACACTGAGCAAAAAAATGACGAGCTAATTAAAATTGAAAAGTAAGTAAATGCTATCTTCGGCGCTTTGGAATAACCATTTAAAAATTGTTTTTCAATTCAATTATTGTTTCAGATTATTCCTATTTTGCTATAGGATATAGAAGTTCGTTGTTGTTGTTGATTTTATGTAAGAAAATCTGGAAACACTTTCATACATGTAACATGTAAATTTCACAAGATACATTTTCCAAAGAGGCTTTCCGTATGACAATTTTTACACCGATTGTTTATGTGGCACATACATATATGATATAGTGGTCTGATCTAGCTGGTGGTGTGTGTAACAAGAAGAAGACTACATGCCATATTTCACTAACCTAGCTAAAAACGGAGAGACTTTATTGCATAGAATCAGACAGAGGGGCATGGGTATATCTCGACTCATCTCAGCGATCTGACCAATAATATATATTATGTAGTCGAAGAGGCCTCCTTGAATGCATTCTGCATTTCATGACAAATTTGTAATACACTTTGAAAAGGTTTACAAACTTTACTCCTTTCAATCTTCCAGTTTCGAGCTTGACAAGATTTATAAAGATTTCAGAGTTGTCTTTCGAAATTAGCGGATTTAATAGGATTATCGAAATTAGGTTACTTTTCTATATTTTTGGATAAAGTTTCTTTATTTTTGGGTAAAGTTATATTGATATTCGCTTGTAAGGAAAACTCTTATTTGATTTCTTGATACTTTTGAAAAAATTCAGGATATTTCTGTTTTCTGAGTGTACTTCCATTGCATTTTTTTTGAATTTCTTTTCTTCTCATTTTAGCCAGGAACTTTTTGGTGCTATTCAATTTCCATTTCCATTCCCCATTTCTCATTTCAGCCGAGCTGAGCTGAGCCGAGAGTTGAGTTTGAATTTGAATTATGCTATATAACAGTGCAGTTTTGTTCTGGCAGAGTTTTTGTTAACTGATTAACAATAAGGGTTTATTTTATAGTAACTCAGCGGAAGAAAAAAACCCCCGCTCCCCATCTTTACTAGGATCGTATACAGTACTCCTGCGAGCACATCCACATCCACATCCACATCCACATCCACATCCACATCCACATAGCCACAAATACGTTCTCTCTGCCAGGCATATGCACATGCATATTCATGTTTATATTAAAAAAGTTTCTAACAATAGACTATTCTATATGCTTATTACATATTATGCTGCTCCTGTGGCTGTCTACGGAGCAGCCAGCAAAAAAGTCTGCGAATGAATAACGTTCCAAGTGGGAGGAGGAGTATTAATGTATATACGAGTATTCACCTACATAGATACATCTAAACGTATATGTATGTTGGTAGTACTTGTAGTGCAGTGTTGTGAAATAACAAAGAATTAATTTGGATTAAATTTAATTGGCTAGCGCACTCATTGTTGGGCTAAATGTCTCAGAAGAAGCCGAAGGAAACCAACGTTTTTTCAATCAAACACAAACAAAATTTGGTACTGAATTCAGACAGGTTTTCTGCATTTCTAGAAATCCGCTTAGAATGATTAAAAAGTTGCAAAATTTAAGGTTTTAATGTGTGAATTTTGTGCACAAAAATGGCCAACATAAGCGGATTTCACTGCCCCGAATAATGTCTAGGTGCGTGAGCATCCCTTGTGATTTAGGGGCTGGCAAAAAGACAGAAGGAGATTGAAAATTTGAATTGAAACCAACAAAACTAGGACGAATATGTGTGTATGCATGTGTATATATGTATCTGTGTATGAATTTTGCAATGAATGCGCACAATTCTAACAATAGATCTGTCAGTGACAAGCTGACGAATCAATATACAGAATGCAACTCGATTAGCAGCAGAATGGAGATGAATTTAAAAGCCGGATAATGTCCGAAAATACTGAAAACCGTGAAATGAGCAAATTCTATTCTATTCTCAGGCCAGAGCTAGAACCAGGGTCAGTAGCTCTTTCCGCCGTTTATTAAAATGTCAGAGCCTCCATCACAATATGCATATCCTTTGCCATACAAGCAAAAAATGTTTATTCACATGCCTATAAATAGATTATTTGGAGGCTAAAGCTATTCTGACTATTTATTTATAATCCCTTTACAATGATAATTCAGGACCGAACCGAACTGAACACTCTCCATGGGGTTTGAGTCCCGAACCAAAACTTCTTCTTCTCCTTGAAAGTTATTGTGTCTGTTAAAGTGGCTAAGGAGCCAAACCCTTAAGTTTATGATTCCTGGAACTACCAGGTGAACAGAGAAATATCTTTAAAAACTCTATATTAATTACATATTTATAATTATAATTAACGTTGACTGTATTGAAACTCCTTGATATATGTTTGCATCACTTTAATTGATGCTGATTCGTTGAAAGACACCTAAAACTATCAATTATTGTTGATAACAGATGCAATTGACGGTATGTCAAGGCATGTAAATTTGGATATCAAGAGAAAACTGGATGCATATAATCAGAGTTTGGGCTTAATTGGAACGTCTCAGGTTGCAAACACTTCGTATTCCCCCTGCTTGAGTCTATGCTCTTTAATTTATAATACTACGTTTTGCATTCGTAAGTCGCTCTGTATTTTTTATACCCTTGTTTTTTTTTTTGTAGGTTTACTGACGACTGCATCGCCGGCGCGAAAAGGACAATCGGACTGCTTTTTATCCTTCCTGTCGGCTGCACTGGCAACATGTGTCGCTGTTATTGTTGAATTATATACCTAATAGGATTAAAGTATTTCGCAGTTGTTTTATGCCTTTTTATCACTGTCTGCCGATGCCGGAATTCGGGACAATATTCGTTGCCCTTCTTTGTTTTTTTTTTTTTTGGTTCTTTTTTGCGCATTCCATTCATCCTATTGGAGTTGCCCAGGTTTTCCGTGGAGTCATCAATTCGCTTCATCTGTGCAAGCCTCCTTTAATCTAATTAGTGCGGAAAAATTGAACAGCGCTGTTAACTTATTCGAACAATGTGAACACACACAGGCTCACACACACAAATATAGCAGACATATCCTGGAACAGCAGACGACGTGTCAAAAGGCAATCCCAATCGCATTTCCCGCCTGCAAGCACAGTTTTCCTCTTGTTTCTGTGAGTTTTGTGAATGAGCAACGATAACAGATTCAATTTTCACTCCTGGAATGGAATGGGAATGGGAATAGCTGAGACCAGGAGAGCGCCATACAGGCGTCAATATTGATGTTCGTCATCGTCAACGTTCACATTTGCCCTAGGTGCTCTATGGAGACCCAGGACTAGCTTGGCTTTATAGCTATAATTAACTCTATGCGAGTACTAAAACCGTGGAAATTTAAAGCATTTTTCAACTTATTTTGAATTAACCATATTTGAATATATTTCAATATCTTTTAACAGTAGAAACTGATTAAAAAGAATACACTTATTTTGAGATATTCATATTCATTTTGAGTATATTCATTCTACTCTTTTTCCATTACCTGGTAATTATATAATTCAGCCGGAATACTTTGGATAGCTCGGAACTAAACATGAACAGATCTGTATCGAGACTATAAGCTTTTCTATTTTATTTTAAATATATATATACATATATATTTCTCAGTGCATGTGTGTTTACTCCTATTATTCATATATATTTATTACGAGTAGCTGTGCATTCATTATGTAATATCTCGACAACATCATGATATACTTTTAGATGCATTAAATTATATACAAATTGGTCTGGTTCTGGGCCTGGGCAACCGAAACCGAAGCCAAAAACCACCCCGCCTCATCCGCATAAGCATCCTCATCCACATCCGCATGCCCTCGGCTCGGCTCTAATTTGATACACGCTGCACCCGGATCCGCACCCCGCGGCGCCCCTGTTAATGAGGAAGAGTGAGTGCGTATCGCAAGCTTGCAAATGATCGAACGGGTGCCGCCGACCAGGGAGAGAGAGGGAGAGACATGAGTATGAGTATATATATACATATAAGTATATATATATATATATATATATACATACGATGCGTTTGCAGGAAAAAAAAATAGAGCTGCCCCGAAACAAAAACTTGACTGCTTTGCTAGCATTCCAGGGAGGGAGAGGGATGGCCTGGAAAGGGTAGGGGAAAGGGAATGGGGAAGGGGAAGGGAAGGGAGTACATAAACTTCTGTGACAATGACAATTTGAAAAATGCCAATAAAATAATGGCCGACAATAATTCTTGAGGGTACGAATACTACGAGTATTTGTAGGGGTGCTCGATTTATCGTTCGCTCTGCTTTTATAATAATACTCGTACCAAGTAACGCGCCATATTTTTATTATGCCCCTCTATTCCTACGAGTATACCCATTAGAAATCGGCTGGAAAGGGCATATTAAATTTGCAGAAATACAAGTATTTAAATGGTAGGAAGAGCGTAAAAATATCAATTTCAAACTTACTTTTGTTCAGTAGTTAAATATCAATTATTTTGTATCTATTCGAATAAAAAATGGGTATATTCATTTTCTAAAAATGTGTCAAATTTACTCCCAATTAAGTGTTATAATAATTGAACTGGCTCAGAAAGGAATATCTGTTTATTTTGTTAAAACAAATCTAAAGTCACAGCAAAGATGAGTTTTCATTCTATAAATTTAACTCAAATTATTTTAAAGACTCAGATGAGGGGGAGACTAACCTCGAATCCACGAATCGACCTTGTTTATAAGATACTACTCCAGATACTACCAATAGAGAGTGAAGCCAAATCGAGCACTCTCGACTTGATTTGTTTCTTCTTTTCCAAGATTCTCTTAGATGCCTTCATGTAGCCTGTGCATCCACAGCTCTGTATTGCGCTGTATTTAATCAGTTTGCGGAACATAATCAGAATTACTTTTTATGTATTTGCTTTTACCGACAGCTGAACTGAATTGAACTGAGTTCTCTATCTCTCCCTTGTTTCGCGCCCTTCTCCAATCCGAATCGATTCCTTCTAAGTCGTCCATAACTCCCAACACAAACTAACATCAAAATGCTGTTAGTTGCAAACTGTTCCAGTTCTTTTGCCGCAGGTGCTGTTCAATTTCTGTCTGCGGCAAAGACTGCGGCCTAAAAGGACAGTTGGCCTGTCGAAAACGTCTTCAAGACCGACAGACAACAACAGCAACAAAAACAACAACAGCAGCAACAGCAACAACAACTACAAATTCACGCCCGTAAAGTCGGTACAAGTTGCGTGCCGTAAATTTGAGTTTGCAGAAAAGTGGAAGCCTCCAACTCGAACTTTATTGGACCTCCTTTGAACAGGTGCGAAACATGCGAATACTCATACTCATACTCATACGAATACGAATACGAATACGAATACGAATACACTCGAACGATTAGGAGTATGAGTACTTTGAGTCGGAGCAGGCTGGGCCCCCACATCCAAGTTTTGTAGTTTGTACTTGGTGTTGAAACAGAAGCAATTATATTGTTTGATTTATTTCGTCATTGCGTGCTCTGCGTTATGTCTGTGGATACACTGAAAGAAAAAAGGATGCTACAAAAATAATTGGAAATTTAATCTTTTGAACTTGATTTGATTATATTACAGCGTTAATTTAATTAATTGATAAATATGTAAATATATATTTTAAAATAACAGATTAATGGTTTTTTATTCCGAATTCCACTTTTAAATGGATTTCACTGAAAAGGAGGAGTTATACGATTTAATTTGTATATAAGATTAGAGTAATTAATGGAACATATTATTATTAGCCTGCTCCAAATTTTATAGTTGAGCTTAGAACTTATTTCGTTCAGTACTTTGCATATCGACTTTAGAATGATTTTACTTAAAAAATTTAATTTTCAACTGCATTTCGTTTTAAACTTTTTCTCACAGTGCATAAATGGCTTTTAGTGGGCGCGTGACTTTATGTTTTCGTAGTGTAATTGCAAGTTTGCGAGCTTTCAATCGGATCGGCGCGATGCAAGATAAGGCAAGACACTAAAATTATAGCTCAGCGTCTTCTCCTATGTGGCATGGCATAACATAACATTTTCTGGGGTGCCACGCCCTCTAAATGTGACAGGAAAAGTATCGCCTACAAAATGCACATTGTACATAGAAATGTTAATCATAAATTATATATACTCACACATATACATATATGTATGTGTGCATGTGAATGTGTGTGTGTGTGTGTGTATGTATACATTAGCATGCGTTGCTAGACAAGAATTTACGAGCTTAGCCATTTATAATACGCTATTAACGAAAATTTTGTTATAACAACGAAAATACACGGAATGGGAATAAATTCTCGATTTTATCAGCCCGTGTACAGCAACAGCATAACAGCCACAATAACAGAAACAGAAACAGTTAATAGTACTAACAGTTTTCAGCAGATACTTTGGCTGTTGATGGTCTGCGCTTGCAGGTAGGACAATTTTCCAGATCTGTTCAGGGATTATTCTCGTAAATAACGATTACATTAAATTACAGTTCTCATTAGGAATATTCCAGGAATATTCCTGCTGGCCAAACTCATGTATATATTGTAGTGTCTGTGTGTACATATGTATTGAGTATGTCGCATTTACAATCGCAACTAAATAAATAAATAAGCCCAGTTATCAGTACATCGAAACGAAAATACATTTAGTTACGCTATGGTAATAATTGTGTATGCATTATCAATGCTGATAATACGAGTACAACATATTGCTATCTCTTTGTTTATTACCTTCCATTAGAACTACAGATTGATTTTGCACATCAAATCAAATAGGGAAAATAAATGTGGCACAACTTGTTTGTTTTTTGGCTGTATCGATTTAATAAACATTACCCCAACTAAACCAAAAATTAGCTAATTCGGTGATTAAAAAATTCTATAAAAACGAACCTATTTTCTAATGTATCTATTCAAATATAAGTATAATCGATAGCTCTAAAGAGTGTTAGCAACAATACAATCTGATATATCTTCTAATAGTCAGTTAATAAGGTGAAAATTGGATATAGGTTATGGTGAAAATTTCCACTAGGAAGAGATTTAGGAAAACTGAACTCCATGGGCGGCCCTTGGGTGTTTGGGGAAGAATCTAATTTTCATCTGATTTTCTTCAAACTCAGTTTGAGGATTCTACATTAAATCTTCAATATCAGGTCAAAACATAGGCGTGAAACGGTTAAATTAAACTTGATTAATTTTTATGGTTTAATTATTTTGAAAATTTCTCAAAAAATAAAAAAAAATTTTAGAACTTATCATTTTCCGTTTGTAGTTGAACTTTTGAATCAAAATGATTTTAGTACCTTTTTAATCGGGTCTAAAATCCGAGCAACGCCGTTTAAAAGGGGATAGTTGAACTATAAAGTTATATGATAATTTTAAACACTAAAAACTAATTTAGAATTAAGTTAAATCATAATGGACAATTGGAAGATTTTATTGAAATATGTGTTTAACAGCTAAATTTTTTATCCAGTTCATTTCCCTGATTCTACAGATACACCATTTGCAATTCTTTGCACACTTCGAGATACAATTATAATACCCACTGAAAGGGTAGATATTAAGGGGTATTTTCCGATATTAGGAGTATAGTTTTGATTCGACATTAAGGTGAAGACATGCTGGGTACCATAAAACTGCAATTAATTGGACTTGCTTATGGTTCAACAGTTGTAGCAGATAATCAGACGGTCGAACGGTCGGACGGATAGCTAGATCGATTCGCCTATTAATTGCAGATGTCTTCCTCCTATTTCACACACTTTCAGTGAGTGCAGAGTATAAAAAACCATTTCTATATATTTGTACATATATTTAGTCAAGCCAACAGAGTGCCATACAGTGGGGAACGCGTGTTAAAGCGCGGATAAATTATGAGGCGCGGCGGGTGGTTTATCTGTGTCTGTAATAGAATAGATAGTAAAATATAACGATAACAGTTGAACCGTCCAACAGTTGAGCAGCAGCAATACAGCAGCAGCAGCAGTGCCAGCGGCAGCGGCAGCGGCAGCGGCAGCGGCAGCAGCAGCTCATGAATTGGCTCTAAATTAATTATTTACGCATTTGAATTGAGGCACTGAGTTGAGAACTGATTTCGAAATGGCTGGCAGACAGGCGGCTTGCCGCGTGCCGCATTACGAGACGGGGGAGCTGGCTCCCTTTTACCCACTTTACCCGCTTCGCCCGATTCACCCGCCTTATGTGGCTGTTCTTAATTTACCAATCAAAAACTCGTAATTAACCTAATAAGCCTCTGAGACGGGCTGCATGTCCCGTCGCGTGCCCCACGCTCAGCCATCAACGCATTGTTTGTGCTACTCTACAACTCCGTATACCGATATTATGTATATATTTATATACGTATATATTTATATATATATATATATATATTTACGTACAGGGTATAGCAAAGAGCCGTCATAACTGACGCCCGGCCGTGTGAGTTAAATGGATTAAGTGACGCAACTTACTTCCATACAAATTATGGCGTCCAATGCTCCAATCGAGTCGATTAAAATTGAGCTGAATATCTTAAGTAGCGCATAGGGGCATGTACATATGTAGTTATATGGCTATATATTTCATATTTAACAGAAACAGATACTGCCTCACATTGCATAAGAAAGTAGCCACCATTTGTATATATGTACTATCGATAGTATCGATTATTGTAATTGTGCTGCTACTATCGATTGCTTTTAAGACATTAAGAATCAATTTCAAAGTGTTCTCTTTAAATTAATATTTTATCTGCCTTATTTCTATATGCTTGCATCCGGGTTCTTTTGCAAGTAAATAATTAGGAGTAAATTAAAATTAATTAATTATTGAACGTTTAAATTTAAATGTATTAAATTAATCAAATTAAATACAGAAATATAGTTTTATTTTGACTAGTTTGATATTAGTTTGATTTACAAATTGTATCTTTTTTAATATTGTTGTGAGTTTTTTAAGGATTATTATTTTTTTATTGTCCACAGCCAAAAAAGGTAAATACACAAATTAAACAGAGATTAAATAAGGCAAATATATATATATATATATATATATATATATATATATATATATTTAAATATGTATGTGTATTTATATATACATTCAAAGAGAGGCGCCCATGTGATCGGTGGCTTAACACGAAGCATGCCAATATCCCTTGCGTTACTTCCGGTAACTGGTAACTGTTTGAATTACTGCATTGCATATTTTTGGTATTACTCGTATTGTTCCAATGTGTGTACATATATATACATATATATATAAATGTATATGTATGTACATGCGGTATTTACATGCCTACTCGGTCATTAGAGGATAGCAGTAAGCGCAAAAACAGATTTTCACACAATAACCACAGTGCCAACCACTAAAACCACTAAACCACTAAATCCCTAGCTAAACAGCCCTTAGACAAACACTCTCACACAACTAATATTTGCTTAGGATGTGGCCAATGTTTATAGTAGGTTTCCCGCATGCGCAACCCTAAGGAGGTGTATGGAGTGAGAAAGTTACTGCTAATGCCATTACTTTGGAATCACATCTGCAGGTCAAGCTGGTGCGCAGGCCAACTGTAGAGTTCTCCGGGCATCTCGACAATGGGCATTGGACAGATGGCGAATATCCTTATTTTGGGAATAGGAATTTTTATCATTAAGGCCAAATTTCATTTAACATCTTGCAATTAACACCTACAACCTACTCATTTCTTTTTAACGAACGAATTAAGCAGAAATAATTCATCGAATTGAAATTAATATAAATTCTTTGAATTGATATTATACTCGTACGAGTATAAAATATTCAATTCAATCCTCGAATAGTATCAATTTATTGCTATTTAGAGTCTTCTGATTCAGTTCACCCCAGATTTATATATATACTCGTCTGTGTACATATAAATATTTACACGTACAAATTCAGCCGGTCCATAAGCAGATACGTGAAATATTGGCCCATAGGAAGGAATTTATAGTGTAGTACGCTTATACACACATAAAAGGAAAGAAAGGAAAAACAATAAAAATATTGCAAAGGTTAGACAACGAAAAATAAGGCGTCGAATAGAGAGGGAGGGAGAGAGAGAGAGAGAGAGAGAGAGAGAGAGAAATCCGTGACATCATAAATTATCAATAATCACATTTTGTTTTGACAGGATGACGACTGTCGCATCGGAACCGCATTGTTGTCTCTATTGACATAAGAACACATATGTATGCATATATATATATATATATATATGTATATGTATATGTATATGTATTTATGCATATATAAGGAGTAAGCGGTTTCAGGGAGGTACACACACACACAGAGCTATTGAATGCTCATATTGTGACCAACAATGATGCGACTAATACTCGCACTCGCACTCGCACTATGATCCTTGCACACATCCTTGCCAGGGGGAACGAACACAAACGAACGAGATAAATAAATGACAGGATGCGAATGACGCAGCCCAGGAATTCAGTTGATTTTCGCCTTTTTTCCGTGTAGTTATGACCCCGAGTTATGTCTCATCTCGGTCTGGAGCCATCAGACTAGTTTATTATTGCTGATAAGCAATATGAAATCAAATTTAATAAGAAAACAAATTAGATGAAAATCATGAAGCTATCAATACTTTTCGTTAATTACTTTTCCTATATGTACATCCTATATATAATTATTATATCCCTATAAATAAAACGATTTGTCCTGACTGATTGACTAACTGACTGACTGACTGACTGACTCATCCAACAACGCACAACCCAAACTGTAATAAATAAGAAGATGAAATTCGTACATAAGATTTACGACATGACAAAACATTCCACTAATTCTCGAATTTCCAAAAAATTGTTTTTGAAAAACCACAAGCGGAAATGTGTAATTCAACATAGCAAAATACACTTTTAATATTGACTTTTCCCGGGCGACGCCGGCTAGAATGTATATAGAAATCTGTTCTCTAAGAGTGTTCACAAAAGTCGACTCAATCAAGCTGGATACATATGTAAATATGTCTGTCTGTGTGTCCAACTGTATAAAAAATGACTTTTTATACACTTGCCTTGAATTGAGTTATGCTTTGAAGGAGAGTTCTCCGACCAGAAAAAAAAAACAGTTATATATACATATATTATTAATCAGGGCGATGAGACTATTTGAAAAATCCATGTCCGTCATTCCGCTTGCCCGTCTGTCCGTCTGTCTACATGCAAAATGGTCTCTCAGTTGATGACCTGAGCTAATGCAATTTGGGTTGCACCCTTCATTTTGTGGCATGCAGACCATTGACTCCTATAGCTGCCATAGGAAGAATCGGTCTAAAAATTGTTGTGGGCTTTATCTTTTTGCCCAGGATATCATGGATATGTCAGATGTAAGAAAAGGTTTTCATTTTTAAGATGGTAGATTTGAACATTTCTGTTTCATTTATTTAAATACAATGAATTATTAACCGATTGTTTTTTTGGTTACAGCTACAGCGACAGCTACAGCAATTGACAACTAATTAGAACCGCTAATGCTCTGTGCACTTTGGCATCAATTCCAAGGAATTTAGTTGACCTAACCATAAATAATCCCTGTATACTTCTCGTATTAATTGTTTCTAAAAGGCTTGTACAGATTTTATCTCCCTTTCTCATTTAAGAGATATATTTCGATATATTACGCAATATACTGCGCCATCATCAGGACTATTTAACAGGATAATTACCCAAAGACCAGACCCGTGGAAAGGTTAGTTGTCTCAATGAAATGTGAGGTTCTATCATTGAACTATTAAAAACTACTTTATAAGTTATAAATTTGAATAAAAGACAATGTATATCTTTTTTATAAATCAATCGAACAAAAATATAAATAACTCAGGTGGCTTTAATTAGTTGGCAATATATATTTTATGGTAGTTTAGGCTTAATAAATATTGGTATGAATTTGGGGGATGAGAAAACACACTCTGAAATTCAGCTTTTAAATTTTATTAATATATCTGAAGCAACAAAAACATTATTCTTCCAAGAAATTATTAAGGCAGTTGCTCCTTTCTATGGGAGTTATAAGATTGCTCTCAGTTTCCAAAACTGAGCCAAAACTGAGAGACCATGCCTATAATGACTCAGCTATCCTCCTGTTCAATATTATATATATATACATACATACATACATACATACATAGATACATACATGCATACATACATACATTTTTATAAATATTTGGTGATATAATCCAAAGGGTACAAAAAATGTCAAGCCAAAAGTTACAATTAAACTTAAAATTTTACTTTATTTGAATAATTTTGTACTGAATATATTTTCATATATGTAGTGTATATGAGTGTGTATGTAAGTATGTATGTGTATGTGTTTATTGATTTTTGCTGCATAGTGTAAACGGAAAAACAACATAGGCTAACTGTCAATTAGTGCCAAATACTCGTAGTTATCAGCATTAAATTAAAATACTTTGATAAAATACATAATTGAATGGCGGCGAATCGGGAGTTTGGAGTCGGGAGTCGGCGGTAGTCGGGATTGGGGAGTCCCATGACTTTTTGTGCCATGATTATAATTTCAATATTTATCGGTCGGATGGATGGACATATTTGTATGTGTGTGTGTGTGTTCTTTTGTATTATACATAAATCGAAGTCGGAATCGGAATCAAAATCGGAATCGAACTCGGGGAATCGAACTGGAGATCGAACTCGAAATCGGTACTAACCATTAAACAAGGCGTTTAATGGCATCACGTGTGTTACGACTATGTTGTTTTTTTTTTGAATCTACAATATTAATAATACTGATAAAAGTCGACTGAAAACGTTCGACCTCATTTGTTTCAACCTTTCGCCGAGCAATCAACAACAAAGCTAACACTATAAACAGCAGCTACGGCTATAGCCATGGGTTGGGAGTTGGGAGCCAGACAAAAACTCCGATACAGATACAGATACAGATACAGAAACAGATACATTTATGTGTATGTATATATATGTTTGTAACAACAGGAGACAAATACTCGTACAACAACAACAACCCCAACGAGTAGCAACAAAAAGCTTTTTAGTCAGCGATAACACTTATGTATGGGTATTGTAGACGTATTATTAAATGCCATGTTTTGTTAACGGCCGAAACCAAAACCGAAACTGAAACCGTTCCCAAAATTGTCAACCTACACAAACGCACTGAAAACGACAACATTTGTTATTATTGTTGTTGTTGCTGTTGCCGTTGCTGTTGCTGTTGCTGTTGCTGTTGCTGTTGCTGCCGTTGTTGTTGCTGTTGTTGTTGTCGGTGTCAGAGCTGCTGTTGTTGGAGGTCTAATTTGAGACACGATTTGTTAATGTGTTTTGTGTGACTCCATCCAATCTGAAAGCTGATGAACTGTGAATAGTTCAAAGCAGCACAGAGTGAGACTGAGATACAAAGAGACAGACAGAGAGAGAGAGAGAGAGAGAGAGAGAGTGAGCCTGCCACTCGTTTTAAAACTCGATTTGTAGTGCTCTAAAACGTGTTGAAAAGTAGCTTTTATATTATATTTATTACCTATTGATTGAATATGGATAAAAAGAGTATATTATATTTGAGCAAACTGTGTGTAACTGGCAGAACTGACTCTGAGATTTTCCTTTCAAATTTCTTTGGTTCTTCCGTGGGAGTACAAAAAATATCCAGTACTACCCGGCGTTGCCCGGGGGAGGTTAACATTCAAACTTAATTTTGATATGTTGGATTATATTACCGGTGGATTTTTCAAAACCAAAGAATTTGTTTGGGGCAATTGGGGAAAAAAAGTTAACTCTTTTAACATATTTCGCGCCCATTACCAATTTTTCTGTTTTGTTCCCCTACAGAATTTATATAATTTAGTATTGAGATTTGTGACTAAATTTGAATTAGATCGGATAAGAATTAGAATTTCTTCTATTTAACATTGATTCCCCATTCACTTGGGATCAGGTTTTCCAAAAAATATAAAAGAAGAAAGTATATTTAGGTAGAAACAGAAAAAAAATTTGAAGGCGATCCACTTTTCTTCACGCCACCTTTGACCCCTCTTTTCTGGGAAATGGGAAACATTGAAAGGTTGAACTCTGAAAATAAATTTGAACTCGATCGGATTTGAAAAGAACGAAAGCTTTAAGAATAAATGTGAACTGAATACTTGCCAATTTATTGAAGCATCGAAGAGATATCGAAGAACGGATGGAATAACATTGAAACATATCTAAATTATATAATAAGATAATAAACATGCGAATATTAACATCGACTATAAGCATAAATTAAACCTTTAAACTATACAAACCAGTAAATAGAGGCATTCTTCAACGCGCCGAAGATTAATTACATTTTCAAACTGGTAAGAACAAGTGAAATTGGATAAGTTTACTTATTTTTACCGATTGTATCTTCGGTAGCTAGATGATATAGTGGAAAGATATTGATTGTTTTTGATGTGAGTTTAGAAATACAACTCTCTCATCTACGTTGTAAATTTCAATAATTATTTTAAGAAACAAAAAAGACATCAACTTTTGTACCGTTTGTTCCTATGGGATATAGTTAGCCGATCTAAATGATTTTTTGTGTGTGTTTAGAAATGACCGTGTGATTTTCGTTGAGATACTTTAGAAAAAAAGAAGTTTTCCTTACAAGAGCTTTCGGTCCAATTGTTCCTTTCTATTGCGGCTATATGATATATAAGCAGACTGCAGGCGGACGACTGACATGGCTATATCGAATAGTGTCATAGTCCTGATCAATAATATATATACTTCATAGAGTCAGAGATGACTCCTTCAGTGCAGATAATGGCAAAACTTAACAAAAACCGATATATCAGAATACCAGACAGAACTCAGAACAACAATGTAAGTAACAATATAGAGTATCTTTAAGTCGAGTGCAGTTTTAGGAGTAATTTTCATAACTTGATGAAGTTTGCTTTGTGGACTTTCATTTACATTATGAAGTTTTAGTCTTTTCAAATAGAAGCAAATACAATTTAGTTCACATAAAAGAAATTATTAGCAAATGCAGAAAGGAAAACTCTTCACTATGGACTTCATGAGGTAACTTTACGAAAATCGATTATTGTGTAACTGTCAAAGAAGCAAAGCAACTTTATTAATTAATGGAAAAAGGGTATTTCATTAAGATAAATTTTCTATTTCTATTTCTATTTATATTTGTTTGTTCATTTTCTTTTTGTGTGTGCGAACTAAAGGAATGCTGTTTATACTCGTAGTACTTTCGGGTACAGAGTATGGGGCATATAATAATAATCGACGAGGGCGTGAGGTTGGAGTCGGGCTTCGAGCCTCGAGCAGCGGGCAGAGAGCAGCGAGCCTCGAGCCTGGACAAAACGCTTCAAGTGAGGTGAAGTTGTAATTGAACTACTGGAAACGGCTTCTAACTTTCCAAAGAAAACATCGTTAGAGCCAGAGGCGAGGTGATGCGATACGATACGATGCGATGCGAGGCTGAATGACGATGACTGAACTGGGGCAGAAACAGTAGAAAGAGCAGAAAGTGACTTGTCATTAAACATGAAACTCTTGCAACGTCAGTTCTCATAATTGTGTTGAGTGCCAGTCGTTGTTGTTGACTCTTAATGTTGTTTTCTTTGCATGCTGATTAGTTGAGCTCGGGGAATGTCTCTCCTGTCCCCCTCTCTCCATTCCCGTCCCCGTCTCCGTTCCCATCCTCTTTTCGCTTCTCCCTCTATTCCAAAAAAAAAAAAAAAAATTGTCAGTCTGAGTCTCCCGATTGCAGAATGAATATCGTTATACATTCATAAGAATACTCGAGGTTCGAAAACCAGACCTACCATGACTACTTGCTCCAATGCAGTCCGTCCGTCAGTCCGTCCTTCCGTCAGTCAGTCAGTCAGTCAGTCTTTCTACTTACAGCCACACGTACATATACATATGTATATATAGGTGTATTTACAAGTATGCACACGGAGCAGCGAGTGTTTTGATTAATGATGATACATGAAATTAATTTCAATTCCTACTCATAGCGATTGTTTGCGTTTGAAATGAAAGCCTTTTCACACCGCTTCACTACAGTTTTGACCTCGGATGGATAAAGTTTCTTATACTGAACAACAAAAAACGAACAACAAAAAACGAACAACAAGAAATGAAAGAAAAAACTGAATGTTACTACTCGTAGTCTTCTTATTAATACTTCTTTTGACTGCATTGATTCGTAAACAAAAATGTGAATCTGAATTCGAATCCGAATCCGAATCTGAATTCGAATTCAATTCTGTCTCTTTAAAGCAATCGTGCATAATGTCATTAGCGCTGCATCATCCTCCTTCCTTCCAAGCACTTAAAGCTGTTGAATAAATCTCGCAGAATGGCTTTGTTGTGCTTACATTAGCCTCCGTAATGAGCTGATTTTGATTCGAGAATTCCACTTTATGTCGTTATGATCATTATGCCTTAGACTTGTACAGTCATCAGTTCGATTTGTTATGTTTTCTTGTATGTACAGACAGGCGACTTCATGCTTAATTTCAACAGACTCGGGATTTTCTTTTATTTTCTTTATTTTTTATTATTATTTTTTTTTTTTTTGAAAACCTGTAATTCAGTCTCTCATTATAACCTGCATTATTTGAGGAGGCTGCTCAACTTTAGGAATCTTCAGATACCTTAAAACTAAATACTACACAGAATAACCCTGAATATTTGACTTAATTCTTAGATTATTTAAGTTTATGGATAGTCTTTTATGGCTGTTTTATACCCTTGCTGTGCGAAGGGGTATTTCAAGTTAGTGACGAATGAAATGTGGGTAATGCATTAAAGTAGGATTGAAGATCCTTGAAAGTCCAGTTAACTTAAAGAAACAGGAGAATACATATATACATAAAGAGAAGTATTTAGCAACAGGGCTAAGATTAGATCTGTGATCTTGAATTCCCAATAAAATAGATTCGGAAATAAAGCGTGTGCATATCTCAGTGAGATTATCTGGAAGAGTTGAAACAAGATTTAAATGAGTTTTTTAATGGCATGGCTTAAATGCGGAGGGTAAAAATACTTGATAAGCGACTATGAACGAATATGCTAACTTGTACAGAAGTCCAAGAAGTCGTATACTTACTAAGTTAGTGTGTGAGACTACCAGATATGCATATACGAGTATACAACTGTACGTGAGTATATAACACAAATTAAAAATGTTAACGTTTTTACAAGCTAACATTGAAAATCGTTTAGCGGCAATTACCATCAAATGTTGGCAACTCTTTGAAGTATTCCGATGTTTGGACGCCAGTAATCCCAACTCGGCCTAAACATTTCAAGCATTCCTTTTGCCAGTGCCGCAGCTACATAGCTCTCTGTCGCCGGCGTTTGTCCCTGTTCCCCGTCCCCTGTTCGCTCTTTCCCTCTGCCACTGCCATTGCCTCTGCCTCTGTCTCTGCCTCGGCCTGTCCCTCTATCCCTCTGCCTGGATGGCCCATGCGCATGCGCACGCGCACTAAATAAACCCAGCGGCATCTGTTTTGCAAGCCGAATCGCCAACACGGACACGGACTCCACTTCCAGCACCAGCACCAGCTCCAGCTCCAGCTCCAGCTCGAACTCTTGTGTCGCCAAAGAGCCAAGAGCCATAGAGCCACGACTAATGCGACAGTACTCGTACTCCTAAGTACTACGAGTATTAACAAGCAAAATACACCACGGTCATGCAAATCGTTGCACAGTGGAACCGCTGCTCCCAAAAATGCAGCGAAAATTAAAAGTCTTTAAACTATAATTGAGAAAGATTTCAATTTAAGACATCAACATAAAATATACACAAACAACAACTTGAAATAAAGAGTTAAAAAAAAAATCCAACAAAGCTTAGGTCTCTTCGTAGATAAAGATATGCAAAATTGCAATATGAAATTATTATTATTATATATTAAATTATACATTTTTATTCACATTTTGATTAAAATTTAACTAGATGTATCTATATATTAACTAGTATGGAAAGACTATCTTCGGCGTACCGAATATTATATTTCCGATCATATAATTACAATCTAGAGTAACCATTTGATTGTTCGATCATTGCTATGGCACATCTATATGATTCAGTTCTCCGATCTTAATATTTTGTTCATTACAGCAACAACTTTTGGATCGATTGTTGCTATGGCAGCTGTCCTTTGGCCCCTCTTCATATTGTAAGATTATATGAGAATCAATATCAATCAACTTTAAAGACTTAAATTGAATGATTTTATACTTTTTAGAAAAGCTCAAATTATAAATTTTAAGAAAATTAATCGCTTTGTACTGATGACTTCTTCTTTCCAGAACAAAAGGTAACTTCGTTCCACTGTGCATCGTTGAAAGTGGCAGTCAGAAATCCAAGTCGGGCCTAGACCTGCGTCTGCGTCTGCGTCTGCGTCTGCTGCTGCTTCTGCGTCTGCGACTGCGTCCAAGCGCAGCAGTGCAAACATGCAGTTTGAGCATTTTGAGAAAGACAACAAACACCCAGAGCGAATGAGTAAATAAGACAAATGATAAAAGCCAGTAATAGCAACACAGCGCTGACAATTTGAACAACAACAACAACAGCAGCAGCAACAATATTTGAATATGTATTTGCTATTGCCAACCAATGAGTCGGAACATCGAGCACACACACACATAGAGAGATTCAGGCGAGGATTGGCATGATTATCACATACCCATTGATCCATGGACTAAGGCAGCCATTCTATTTGTTAAACACAGATGCAACTCTAGAGAGCTGTGATGCTGCCTATACACATGTATAAATATATGTACACACATAGAAATACATTGAAAAAAAATTTAAAGCTTATATTGGTGAAGAAAACGTATGAGAAGCGAATAGACCTGTGCTTCAATATTTCAAAGTAATTTACTCATATTTATTTATGTTATAAAATAATTTAATTTTCAATGATTATTGATTTTTTATTTGCTTATACTTGGCTCAAATATCACAGTTAATTCAAAAATAAAAAAATTTACTAGATCTTTCTGCTCAGATATATCTCTCTCAGCTCAGAAAAAGATCATTAATTATGAATAATATATAATATATATATAATACATGTCCATAATATATAAATATTATTGGTGTGTAAAACAGTTGTGAATTGTAAGATACTTTTAAGCAAGGGTGCTAGAAAGATTTGGGGCTGCGAAAAGGTGTTGGATTGATTCACAAAATCAGTTCATGGAGACCCAGAAATAATTCGAATTCAAGCCTTTTGTCAGAAGGACTATGAACAAAACGTGGGAAAGATTTGAATAATGTAATATGAAGTAAACTTTTTATATAAATACCTTATAGATATGTAGAGG
This sequence comes from Drosophila repletoides, assembly GCA_018150835.1. Taxonomy (NCBI): domain Eukaryota; kingdom Metazoa; phylum Arthropoda; class Insecta; order Diptera; family Drosophilidae; genus Drosophila; species Drosophila repletoides. The sequence continues at coordinate 3,151,231 of JAECWQ010000231.1, forward strand.
GATAAGTTAAAGAGAAATCCGGTTTGCGTTCAGGGCCGATTTGTGTATTTATTTGTAGGTTAAAAAAGGAACTGTCCAGATTGATTTTTAAACTTAACTCATCCATTTATTCCGACTCTATTGATCAAACCAAACTATTTTTTTCAGCTCTTTTTCTCTCTGTGTACACTCATATACATATTCATACACATAGATACATATCCAAGTTGGCAAAGAGACGCTCCATGAGAGATACACGTTTTCGCTGCTGTTTGACGGTTCGTTTCGTTCGTCTGGGGAGTATTTGAGTTAGCTGTTTGCTGTTTGCTGTTTGCAAAGCGCCGAGTGCGATCTTGGCTAGTTTCCGCTGCGTTTCGAGTCAAAAACCCAGTAATCCGTTAAATGTGAGCAAATAGATAAACAGTGTCGGATGTCATAATGGAATCTTAAATCTCCGTCAAGCCATCGATTGGTTGTTGGCTGTTGGTTGTTAGTTGTTGCTGTCATTATTTCAGATGGCGGCTGTGCAAATATTTGAAATGGTGTCACTTAAAAGCCGAGTCTTTTAGTAAGCAGTTTACTGATTGGTTCCCTAGGCCTTCCACCTTCCACCTTCCATTTCCAACTTCTACCTTCTGGTTTAATCTATAACTAGTAATAGTAAGTAGTACGAGACGAAGAAGGCAACCCATAAATGGCTGAACAAGAAACAATTACATTCAACAACAATAGACGGAGCTGACCGTCAATGCAGTCAATAGTCGCTCACTCCTCTCATAAGGCAAGGAGCTAGGCCTTTTTCCAGAAATGAATTGCAATTGGATTTACCATTAAACCGTGCTACGAGTATTGCTCTAAAAGAGGCAAAACCTATACTCGTACTCCTAACAAGCAGGACAAATATTTAGACGGCTCTGCACGACGCTTGCCCGAAACGAAGACATGCTGAGATGAATATATCTGTGTTTACACTGAGGGAATAAATCAGCTAGAAAGGTAAAAACCAGCTTTATTTAAAATAAATAAATTATATAAATATACAGAATTTAGGCAAAACAGAATATTGCCTTATAATACTTTCAAGCGAATAATCGAAATTTACCATGAGCTAAATTCGAATCCAGCATAAAAATCTTGAATAGACTTAAGGCTAATAATTAGAATGTTATACCAAATATTTTGGATCAGAAATCTTCGTTCTTAAAGTAACTAAAGAAAGGTGAAAGGTGTTAGAGCTTTTACACCTGAAGGAATCCTACATTATTTGTAATTTTCTTCTACATATTAACATTTGTTGTCTACGAAGGCAGCATATCAAGAAAATTGATTCAAAGTTTTGATAGGCGGACTCGAACCCAATGGTACCCCTGGTTTCGGTACATTTTATTAGAAAATACTTATTACCAGGCTAAATTATTTTTTACACTTGCTTCTGCTTATGGTTAGGTTCCATTTGCAAAAATAGTCCTATATTCTTGCTCGAGTCCATTCAGTTCAATACCGTTTAACGGAAAGGAATCGGTAAATTAAAAGGGGATTAATGCCGACTAGTATCCATACTGGAATTTCGCACTGCATTTTTCTCTGAGTGTATGCACAGTGTACTTGCTCACATTCAGTTTTATTTGTGTGCACTGTAAGTGGATTATCGCACATGTGGCTGCCACTTTTTGCGTGCGACGGACAAACAGTGACAACGACGCGTCGTTTCAGCTTTAGCTTTAGCTTCAGCTTCAGCTTCAGATATCGCTATCGGTATCGGGCGATCGGGCGTCGGGCGTCGCTCAACTGACGACAAGTCTCATTGGTAGTTCGGGCATGTCGGCGCAATTAAAAAAACGCCTTCTTTGGCATGACTTCTGGATTTGGATGTGGACTTGGATTTGGCATGGAGGCGCAGGTGCGGCATATGTATGCAAGCCGCGAACGCGAGCCCCATGACGCACGACCGACGCCGCTGTCGATGCCGACAAACCCGGCGCCCGGCCCCCTTTTCAGAATGCGTAGGAAAAAGCGCGTACTCCGCGTACTTCTCGTATTCGCACAATGGGGTATGCAAATTTGCAAATTTGTGGCACAAACAATCAAAGCAATAAACGATTGCTGACCAAAGATCAATCGGTAAACCAGGTAAGGTGTATTCAGGAATTTCTACTATGCGGTTGCACTCCAACTAGCTGAGGATATGGGTGGGCAAAGAGCTGAAAAGAAAAACCCGCGAGTTCTACCTATTCTAGTCAACAGGTAATGCAACCCCATTTCTTATTTATCTTTGTCACCGGTTTGGTTCAGGGCTTGAACCAGTTCAAAGCTCGTCTTTATGTTCCGTTCCTCATTAAATTTTTACTATTTGGAAACCTAGAAAACTTGAACGACTTGATTCAGTCGACAATTGTTGCAGTCGATGGATTTTAAAATATTTCAAAATAATCTTTAGCCATTGTAAAATCTTGAAACTGCTTTTTTATTTTTGTTGGATGAATAACTTTTTAGACTCTTTTGGGAAAACTGGTAAAAAATATTTGAAAAAAAAAAATACTACAATACTCTCTTGAATAAGTGATTTATTAAAAAATATCCGATTAGATTTAGCTAAACTTTAGTCAATTTCTTCTATTGCCATTTCAACGGATAAATTAGAATTATTCCCGAGACTATTTCTAAAACCGAACCCGCTTATTTTATCTCATAGTGGTAGCTTATGGCTTTTCCACGACGAGAAAATGACTGGAGAGGAGCTTCTAAGTTAATTATAATAATAATATGAAATATCTATTAGATATACAACATATACAATTTAATATTCGAAAGTTCGGATACAAAACTTTTAAAACTTTAAAAATAAAATAAATTATATCTATTAAAAAACATTTGGTAGATATAGTTAAAACATTTAATGTTCATATAACCATGTTAGGTTTGACAGATTGTTTCAATGGCAGGTATATGATATAGTATTCCGATCCAGTCGGTTTCGAAGTAGATCCAAAATTTGATATGTTTGCATAGAAATAGACAGATGGACAGACAACAGACGAATGAGCTGACGGGGTGGGAGGTGCCTCCTTTGAATGCATTAAACATGTCGTAACAAAATTATAATACACCCTGCAAAGGCATAAAAATTTGTATATAAAATGTCAACTCGGAAATAGGAAAAAAGATACAGCTCCCTACGCAATTCTGGCGATATGAGAAAATATATGTATAATGTTTGGACCTGGTTACATATGTAGTTGTTTATGGCCGAGTATTCTTAATTCTTCTAAAAGTCTTAAAACTCAGTTAATAGCGTTTGCCGGAGGGTTACGGAGAGAAGTATGGGTTTTTCTCACCTGAAAAGGTGTTTGGAAAGATCAGCCCCTCTCTCTCTCTCTCTCTCTCGCGCGCTCTCTGACTGTTTGTCTCTGTCTCCCTCTCTCTGTTATCAAGCTAAAAGAGCAAGTTAAACACGCAATTATCGCCTCGACGACGCGTCGTGAAGGAACAGTCTCTTTTTGAATGGTAGGCAGTTCCGCGCCGTTTTGTATGACTTTGTTCCGAGAAAAGACATTAAATTACTGCGTAACAACTGCAACAAGGTGTAATGGAGGCGTAACGCGCGCCAGTTTGCTCCGGAGTAGTTCGGAGTGGTACGGATGCGGAGCGGTAACATTGTTTGTGGCTCATAGAAATAAAATTGTTAATTGCCAAATGGTTGAGTTGCGTTTCCCGGTTGATTTAGGTACAGTAGTTGGATGCCTCCAGCTGTTGCTACTTGTGTTAGCTTGTAAAACGTAAAATGGTAAAATGTAAAATGTAAAATGTAAAATTTTAAATGTAAAATGTCGTGGGAACGCACTGAAAATATAACTCGGTTGACAGGAACGCGTTACGCTCAAAACTCCAGAACAAAAGCTCTTGGAATGCAAACATTTTTCGACCCATTGGAAATAGTCGTAGACCTGGTATTGGTCGTACCACTTCTTCTTGGTGGATTGAACCCCGAATAATGCAGTTGCACACGCGGCAAACGCAAGCTGATTCAATCATTATACTTAATATTCATTCAAGGGCGAATTAATTTCTAATTCGCATGCAGGACGGCAAAGGCCTCGGCTCTACATCGACAATAACGACATTAACATTAGCAGTTGAGCTACACATGTTTTTCGCCCAAATCTGAGCTACCACGCTGTAATCACGTACGAAGACTCGTACAACTGACAGTCACAGTGACTGCTAAACCACCTTTTCGTACAGCTACAGCCGCTTGCGCATGCTCATTTGACATTCTTTATTCTGGCTAGAGGATCCGTATACCCATAAATATACATACCCTATATTTATAATTACTATGTATGTATGTATCTCAGTCGTGTTCGCTTGTCTGCTTACTTCTGCCCCATAATTTCTGACCTGTAACAATCCAGTTTAATATTTCATAAGTTGAACCATATCATTTCATATATAAAATAAATGCACTTATTTTTAAGACATTCCCTAACAATTTCTCAAATATGGAAACTTTCATTTCGACAGCATTCCTGAAGTAGTCAACACTTTTCACTATATTTCCTGAACTTTCTTTTTATACCCTTGCAGAGGGTATTCTAATACTATCCCGACCCCAAAAATATATGAATATATACGCGTCTGTCCTTCTGTCTGTCTGTTTCTATGCAAACCATCTCTCAGTTTTTGAGCTAGAATACAATTTAGTATGGAGCCTTCTCTTTGCGGCAGAGGCTGGATAGAAAATTATATAGCTCTCATGGGAACAATCAGTCCAAACTTATTCGTTTCGCAAGATATTTAGATCATAATGTTTATACAAGCGTATGTAATCTTCGGCGTGCCGAATTGTAAACTGTTAAACCGAAACACCTAGTCGGTGACTGTTCTTCTAAACTAAGCCAGCCCAGAAGTATCCCAAACATGACATTATTCCATACTGAATATCATTTAATATGTCTGTTAAAATCACCATAGATATATATGTATATGTGTATATGTATATATATGCAATGTACATAAAGTTATGATGTTTCAAGCAGTCGTGAATCGTGTCTGTTAAGAGCGTCTCACGCCAAAAGCTGATAATGAGCTAGCAATTATCACTTTAGTTGCGGTTCAGGTTCAGGTTCAGGTTCAGATTCAGGTTTCAGTTGAGTACTCTGCAGACGGCGGACCGTCAGACCGTCAGACCGTCCCCCTGCGAAATTCACATACTAACTAACTCTAACTAACTATCTATCTAGTACAGAAGATAGTCGTATGCATAGAATAATACAATATGATGTTCTCGAGACCTTCTTACGAGTAGTTAACGGTGGACAGCTGGGAAATACAATCACGAAAGTGTGATAGTCCGTTTCGTGTAGACAATCTAAGACTTAGACTAACACTAAGACTGGGCCTCGGCTTCTTTATATGTAGAGTATTCGCATAAAGAGTGTGAACAATAAAAGAGTATGAGTCAGAGTCGGAGTCGAAGTCGGAGTGCAGGTCGCGTGCGTTGGCGCTAAAATGAATAAAGAAAGAAAAACAACGATATAACCTTCAGCTGTCTGTAGTCTCCACAGCTCGAATGCAAATATCATTGAGAAAAGTATCGTATGTTGGGCATGTCTGCGCTGACATACCCTAGAAACTTTTTTCTGCAATTATTTTTTTTTTCTGCTTTCCCAATATATCTTAATTATGCACATAATATGTACAAACTTATCGTGTAATAATAAATACAGACTACTAGTGTTCAAAGAAGTTTCTCTCTACGCATATTAGATGACTTTTTGGAGGGAGAAGTGGAGTACTAGAAGTATACTTACCCAGCAGGAATAGGAATATATTAACTGCTCGGAATGAACTGGGAAACCCTTTGCTAAATCTCAACTCGGAGGTGTCAGGCATATCTCTAAGCTTGAGAAATAAGATATTGAAATTTTTGGAACTTCAGTTTTCGAATCGACATCCGCATTCTAAAAGGAATTGAAATTACTATTATTATTATTGAACCATCATCACATAATATTTATTCCTATAATACACACGAAAAAAGCTTTCAAAGGTTAATTTGAAATTTTAGATCTTTGCATTTAATTATAGTGTATTAAAACCTCGGTTTCATTTTTTATAAACACACTTGTTTTAATAAGCCCGAACTGTGTAAATGGCTGTGCTGGCATTGGCATCGTCTCCGAACTCTCCATCCCCTCCTGCTACAACAACTCCTACATCTCCCACTGTGCTTCTGCTTTGCCTGACTTGCATTCATTCATTTTTGTGCTCCATTCGCAAAAGCCAATAACACAACACCCACAACAAGCGAAAATTAAAATGAAAATGAAAACGAAAAAGAATAAAAAAAAAGGGAAAAAGTCACAGACAAACAAAAAAACAATGAAAAGAAAAGACAAAAAAGCAAAGACAAAGACAAAGACAAAGACGAAGCTGATGGCGACGCTGAGACGCAGAGAGATCGAGAGATGGGGAAGGGAGGCAGAGAGGTTGAGAAGAAGCTGACGGTGAGGAAGTACGACGAATAAGTGGCGAGTGCCAGTGAAATTAATAATTATAAGCGCTGAAAGCAAAATAAAATGTAAACAATTAAAATGGGCCTGGACCCAACGATGCGATGCGACGTTGGCAATTTGCAATTCCAAACACCGTTGGCGGCGCGACGTCAGCAGAAGCAGAAGCGGCGTCTTTTTGGTCTCATTCTCATTCTGGCAGCAGCATCAGCAACACCAACAGCTGGAAATTGAGAGTGCACGACTGGTAAATACTCTACAATTCCAGAAGTTTAATCAGAAACAAATATCTTAAAATATTTAAATACAGCTTCCGGAATTCTAATATTTTTTTATAAAAGTATTACTTTAAAATAAAAATATACCTCGGAGTTACAACCAATTTGTATTTTGGATCGATATTGGTATTTTTTTGAGTGTACTTATTATACTCTAATATCACGCAATTTTTACTATAATAAGCAAGCAGTAGTATTATGATAAACTTATTAAAAGTTATACCAAAATAAGTAAACCTTGATAATTGGGTTGATCTTTTTAAGGAAATTTTGAAAAATATAAGGCAAAAATATTTTTACAGCAAATAGTTTAATGAACGTTTATTACGAGACTGTTTTGCACTTGGTAAGCAGAATACCACATACCAGCTTAGCCTGTCTCCCAACGGACGGACGGACAGACAAATTTTGGCTCGATCGACTCCGCTGTTGATACTAATAAAAATATTCTTATTTCCTTCAATTGGACTTAAACTTGGCACACTCTCTTTTATTATTATCAATGGGTATAAAAACAGCTAAAACAACGGCGTGTGACATTGAAGCGCGAAACGGGCAGGCAGACGTCGATGTCTACTGCGACTGCGACTGCGACTGCGACGTCTGCGTCTGCGTCAGCATCAACATCAACGCCAACGGTTGGGGCTTGTTTGTAAAACAACGAAAGGTCACAAACTATTTGTGTAGAGTGGCGACCTCTTGCCTCTGGCGCAGTGTTTGTGTTCGCACACCATTATTTCAACACGCACACACACACACACACACACACAAACACACACTATACACTGTCGGACACACACTCACGCACAAAGCAGACACATTTGCGAGTAAGTGTTTTAATTGCAGTTTGCCTAAATGGCACACATACACACGCAATCACACACACACATACAAGGGCGTAGGGCGCTAAGACTGGGGAAGCAATAATATTTTCAATATGTAAATTTTGATTTAAGTACGAATCATTTGGAGTCCGAGAACTGTAATATCTTTCCTATTGAACCTATTCTGAATCTAAACAAAACTCATATAATCAGACCAAAAACTAAAAATATATTTTTTTTGCTTAGAATAATATCGTATTGGCCCACCTTTTTCATTAATTTTATATTTGTATCAATAAAGTAAATTTGTCTGGCTTTATCTCCAATAATTTTTGAATTAAATATTTTTTATATTATCCTTTCACATATCTACATAAATATGTATGTATGTAAATTTAATTGATATTTTGGACCGAACGATGGGATATGTATCAATACTCTGTATTTGGGTTATTAAATGGTAAGTGCTGTAGAAATATTTAAACATTTACAAACTAATGAAAATGAAAAGATAAAATGTAATTCTTTTCATTGAAGTCGGGTGCAGCTGCCTTTATATCAGCCACCCCCCTTCGGCTACGCTCATGCACACACACAAACAAAAGGCAATTAATTAATTGAGACCACCCAACGCACAACTCATTTTGAAGTTCGGCACACCGCCCACAACACACACTATGACAACTACGATCTGTAGTTCATATGTATATGTGTGTGTGTGTGTGTGTGTGTGTGTGTGTGTGTAGATACATGTATGTTTGTCTATATTGCTGTGTGAAATTTGGTACATGTGTTCATGGAATGTTGACATGTGTTCCCAAATATGTATATGTATGCATATATATGCACATACATATGTATATGCGATAACTACATAGTTGCAGTTGCTCTTCCTCTTCCCCAGCCCCGACCCTTGTCAAACCCCTTCTACAACCCATGAATTTACACCCATTTGCCATTCGAAATTCGCCAATGGGCGCCACAGTAACTAAGTGAAGCAAACTTGTTGTTGTCCACACACAATGAAGGCAGGAGAACATGTGTTCATTTAAATAGCGGCATATTATTAAGAATGCGAATGCGAATGTGAATGCGAATGCGAATTTCGAATTTGAATCAACTCATTACTCGAAAACCTATTCATTGTGTCAGTCGTTCACAATTTGTTAGTCATTTGAGCGCATAAAACGAACCGATTACGACTCGGAGTCGCTTCCAGTAGTTCTTTCCCCCTTCTTATTTTTTTTTTTTTTTGATACCTTCAACTTGACATTGAATTGATCAATATTTAATATATTCCATAACATGAGCCCAACAAACAAGAACAACAATCCAGCTGTTCTTGTATGAATTCGTAGTGTGTAAACATTCCTTTTTTTCGTATTATATGGGGAACTGTATACAAACATAATATTACATATTTCGGTTGTTTTTTTTCCAGAAGAGCATAAAATTTATAATTTATTATTGTTATTATCGCTATATATAACACTCTTTTTCCGGATTGATTGACTGACTGATTGATTCATCATCGCGCCCGCCAAACGGTTATACGGAGAGGATGTCTGGACCGATTTTTATTATCACGAAACGAAGGGATTTCGAAAAATCCGGTCTTCAACTATGGAAAATCATTTTAATCATCAATTCAAAAGTTGAAAAAGACTCCAATTTGGAAAAGTGGGGTCACATGTTCTAAAGCGAAATTCTTTTTCTGAAAAATAGGTTAAAGAGCTTTTTGAAGCAATTTAACAAAATGACAACTCTAGAGATGTTTACCAATTTAATTTATGTTAAATCTACTCTAAAAAGTAATTTATTCTTAATACTTTTCTCAACATATTTCAAGTCTCAGGAGACGAATTAAAAAAGCTGTGAATTATATGTGCACACCTCTGAAAATAATGAAGAAATAAAAAATGTTTTCAGCAGTTTCACAATGATTTTGGGACGTATTTTGTAGAAAATGTTAGACACATATTTTTTTCTATTATAATGTTAAGTTCTGAAATTCGATCAAGTAAAAATTTTACTTTTCCCATACAATCTTTGTTTCCTCATTTTCTAATCTTAGCGGTCTGAAAAAGGGAAACAGTAGTTGAAAAGTAGAATTCAGAAAATAACTTTGCACTCGATCGAATAGAGAAGCAAAAAGTTGTAATGAATGGTTTTTATTCATTTAAACCGACTTAGGCCAACATTTCCAAAATCCCATGTTAGTGGAAACTTTCAGTATGCCATGAATCTTGTGTCTAAAGACATTGCATTATGTGTGTAGAAAAGATTTGCTGGGACTAAAAAAAAAGGAGGATCCCTACAAAGTCTCATCCCCTTAGCTCAGAAATTGAGAGACGAGTGTTTATAGAAACAGACAGACGGACATGGCTATATCAAGTCGGAGATGCCTCCTTCAATGCATTATACACTTCGTGATAAAAATTATAATACTCTCGGCCGGGGTACAATGAATATATAATTCAAAATATTGAAGAGCTCGAACCGAATGATTTTTAAAAAGTATTCAATATTTATTCTAATTATTCTAAAAATTAATTTTTTCACAGCCTTGAGATTTTTAATGTTTGAAATCACTTTTGTAATGTGATATACAATTCGTAAGAACTGTATTTAAAAAATAATCTAAAATAACTCTGTAGATAAAGAAACTTTGGTACTAAGAATAGAAAACGCTTTAAGCAATAACAATAGAAAAACGCAGGAATTCCAGCTATAAAGGCAAACACCGATCACTCTTCAGAGAAAGAAGGAGCCCAATATACAAAAGAAGGCAATGTGTGTTCTCACAACTTAGCGTAACCCGTATAAGGCAATTAATATCGCATCATATAAATTCAAAATTGCTGTTTGAGTATCATTTAACAATCTTTGACCATCTATGCACCAGCAGCACAACTAAGTATTACCGCTCTCTTCAGTCTTCGGTCTTCGGTCTTCCGTCTTCAGTCTTCAGTCTATGACTGTTTCTTCTTTGAAGACCTCCAACAGAGACGCGACGGGACAGAAGCCGTTCCAGCAGACACTTTGACGGCGGCAGAGTTGCTGCTTAGCATAGATGGACTCCAGATAAGCGCTTTGGGGTTCGAGACCAAAATTATTTTCAAAGACCTGCCGCACTTATAGGTTTGTTTCGGGTCTAAAACAAGTTGAACAGACGAAAAATCGAGTATAGATTTGATATTAGATGTCACTCATCGCTGTTAGCCCGAATATGTTTGCCAACGGTTCGAGCCAATCGTATAACTTTTCTCTGGCGGTTCGGTTCGTAAGCTCTGTACTTTGCAAGGCTAGGTTTTTAACCTTGGCTTAAATTCTACCTCTTAATTTAGCTTAGTCTCAAAAATATTTATTTAGTATATTTCTTTATACAAGAATTTAATTTTATACAAGAAATTAAAAGGTATTCCAAATTCCGCCTACATTCATTTAAGAACTTATATTCGTAATTCAAATAGGCTGAAGAGAATGTTCAAGCCATTGTTGCCAGTTCCTTAAATTGATACTGTATCTAAGGGTTCTTTTTATTATTCACGTTTGTGCCCATCTATTCTCGTATTATGAGTATTTCCGTGTTTCCATCGTGATCATCATTAGGCTTATTAATATTTTTATTGCTTATTAAAAAAAGAGAGAAGAAAAAATGTGGTTAAACAGTAGCCAGTAGCATGACACGCATTACCTCTATCTTTAGGCTCATTATCAACGCCTTCCAATCTAATTCAAAAAACCAAATTGAAAAAAATTACTCATTTCCACTTCCAAGGAATCGCTAAGCGAGCCGCTGGACAAACGGACAACGGACAACAGAGAGAACGATAAACACCCGGTCGAAGCTGGAGTTGGAGTTGAGTTTGAAGTTGGACTCGGACTCGGAGTTGGAGTTGGAGTTGGAGAGCTAAAAAGTGGGATAGTATCTTTAGCCGTATCCCATTCACATTCATAAATTTGAATTTGCTTGCTTTTCATTGTGTTCGTTAGCGGAGTATTTGCTTCTGTATACACCCGAATACCCGAATGCCCGAATACCGGAATACCGGAATATCGGCATAACCGAAGAAACGTATAAACGAATACTTGGAGTGGCCGGCCACAGCCACGACCACCCGCTCATTGTGAGTGTGAGTGTGAGTGTGAGTGTTTTGTAGGCTCGTTTGGTATTCGTGGCTGAATTTCTTAAAAACAATAAAATAAAATTAAGCAAAACGGCATTTTAATAATGCTGCTGCTGCTGCTGCTGCTGCCGGTGCTGCTGCCTGCTAGTTCAGCTGTAGATCGTCTGTTGGTGTTCATAATGGGCCATAATGGATCTTCCTAACAATTTGATGATTTATGTTGTGCAGCTAGCGGTTTTTGTTGTTTGTTTTTGTTGTTTTGTTTGGCTTCTTTATAGCTGTTTTATTATGTTTATAGCGCTTATAGCGTTTCTCTCTCTCTGCGTCTGTGTCGGTGTCTGTGTCTGTGTCTGTCTTTATCGGCAGAAGCAGAAACCTTCACTTCCCTGGCGCTCGCCTCTATAACGCTAGTCTGCGACTGCGACTGGAACTGGGACTGGGACTGGGTCTGAGAAGAGACCCAATGACGTGCCGCCGCGCATGAGCCGTCCCAGAGCCGTCTCCCGTCCCATCGCATGCGTTTGTTTTGTCATAATAAACCACTAAAAGGTAGCATATAAAAAGTAATTTTCCGCACCTGCCTTCCAAAGTTAACAACGTGCAAGCGGTACTTTTCAAGGGATCTCTCTGCCCTCTCTGATGATTTACGAGTTGTGTTTATCAAACGAGCTTACAGAGTTGCTATTTCTTTCCATTTTCTTTCTTTTTCGGCTTAATTAAATACTTTATTTTGTCCAAGGGTAATAACACCCACACGATACGATACAATGCCTTAAGCAAGTGTATTTTATTTTATTTTCTTTTTTTTTTTATTTAAATATGCGAGGCAAATTACTCTTCCTACCGGCTTCTCGATAATAAGTAAATACTGGTAGGAAACTGCTTATTTTATTAATTGTGTTACTTATTCAATTTATTAACATCTCCCAAGGTATTTAGTAGTATTCGATGCTTTTGGATGTTAAGCAATTTAATAGGAAAAGTAGCAGTAATAGTAGAAAAGTAATGAGAAAAGTAGCAGTAGTAGTAGAAGTAGATAGATATAGGTATACTTCGTAAAGCGCAAGTAAGAAATCTTTCTACCTGTTACATAAATGGACACAATATCTGATATTTTAGTATGAATCATTCACTATGAGAAAAGAGAATACAAATTATTATACATAAGCTTTTAATTGACTTCAATTTTAAAATTTGTATACCCTTGAGGATGATAATTAAAATATGGCCATAGAGAATATCCATATACATTTATTATTGATCCTGACTTGCAGACGAGTTGATATAGCTATGCAAACTAGTCTCTCAGTATTTTAGTCCGACTGTATCGGACTTCTATATCATATAGCTACCATAGGAAGAATGGTTCCAAAAGTTGTTGTATCGAAAACTTTTTCAAGATTTCTTTATACAGTCTTCAACTGATAGATAGGAGTGTGTTTTCTAAATGGACACCAATAAAGATCAAGATCGGACTCGTGACTATATACAATTTACAATTCTAGAGAAGTATTATTAGCTCTATTTAAGATACAAAAGCTTTATGTATATTTGTATACATACAAATATGTATCCGTATATGTATATATTCATATGGATGCCTAATGGCTAATCGAACTACCGAATTTTGGTTGTCGTCGCCCAGTCAGTTGTGACAATCGCATTACAAATAGGCAAATGTGTCAGAAATATTGTTGTTTCTTGGGCTTGTGACTGGAGTTGAATTGGGTTGAGTTGAGTTGAGTTGAGTTGAGTCTTTTCCATTTGTTTCTGGTACAATGGTCGTAATTTGGGACTTTAAGAGCTTTCAATGTGTCGTTTCGTTGTGCGCTGAGTGAATTTTAAATTAATTATTTTTTTGACCCCACACAATGTTTTTTAGGCTTTAAAGTGCCAGGGAGCATGAAGCCCATGTCTACAAAGCAGCCGTCGTTGCCAACACTTTGCATACAGACGAGTCTCAGTCTCAGTCTCAGTCGCAGTCGCTGTCGCTGTCGCAGTCTCAGAATCGATAGTTTTGTTTTTTAACGCGGACGTCGATGCCAGCGCCGACGCTGACGCTGACGCCGACGTGAACCGGTTAGCAGTTAGCGGTTGGAGCTGGAGCGTGTACACTAAGAAAAAAAATGAATAGAAAGTCGTTCTTAACTGGGCAATAGCACATTTTGTTCTTAAAATTTATTAATCTAATTTATTCTTTTTATAAATATTCTTTATATATAATATAAATATATTGGAAATTAGGAAATTTTTTTAAAATAATTTTTAGAGGAATTAAAGAATTGAAGTAAGCTCAAATTATGATAATAATTTCTTGAATTATTTAATTGTACCAATTAATTTTAAATTCAAAGAATATTAAGGACGAGCATTCCTTTTTTTACATAAATAAATTTAGATTATCTTCCTGTTATTATTTGAAAACATAGACAGAGAATGAAAACTGCATTTTTAATTGGAGAATATAACTTTTCCCCGATCAGGAAACTTTGAAAAAAGATTACGAAAGCAAAGCTATGAATATTGAAGTATTATTTAAAATATTTTCGCTCAGTGTACATGTACATATCAGTGTGTCCCGGGCCGAATTACTGACATAATATTATTGTAATGTACCTCAGAGACTCTGTTTATTTCTTGAATTTTTTTTTTGATTTTCTGATTTTCTGATTTTCTGATTTTTTGTGTCGATTGAATCGTGTACCCGCCGTAGTAGCCACAGTGGACAGTGTGCCACTTTTTGTCTACTCACGAAGACATGAGCATATTTTGTTTGTAATTTATTATACACAGTTGCTGCTCAGCCTACGAAATTAATATTGCTTAAGCGTCTACTCATGCTTTCTGCTGCTGTTTCTTTGGATGTTCGTGGAACACGAGGAGTTATTTGTACCACCAGCAGCAGCAGCAGCAGCAGCAGCAGCAGCAGCAGCAGCTTGCCAAAATGTGGTGCCATTTTAGCCATCATTTAGCTGGCCAGAAGAGAAAGGGAGAGGGAGCAGAAAGGTGCGAGAAGCTGGCTTTATTCAAAAGAAACAATTTGCATATGTACGAGTATGTATGTCTGTCCGCCTGTCCGTCTCTATGTCTGTCTGCCTCTCTTTCTGTCTTGTCGTTCAACAATGGTTTGGCAAGGTGTGAATTAATTTGCTCCGCACGCCACAAGTCAAATGTTGAGAAGAAAAGCCACACACACTCCAAGCAGCAAGAAGAGCAGTCTCTTTACTTTTTACTTGTATTTTTTGTGTGTTGTCCCAGCAGCCAAGCCACCCTTTCGAAATTCTGGACGAAATTCTACGAAAAATTGCTTGCATTTAGTCTCCCTTCTGTCTTCGGTTTCGGTTTGGCTTTTTTTTCCTTTTTTTTTTTTTTTTTTGGCACTGTGGCCGACTTATCAATGACAAATCTCCAAAATCGTTTCTCTTTGCCAATGCCATTGCCTGTCAATTTGGCTTGTTGACACTTCTGCGCCGAGCTCTAACACTAACAGACACAAAAGGTTTTCAGTCTCGACTCTCGAGTCTTGAGTCTCGAGCCTTGAGTCTCTCAGCACATTTCTTTTCTTTTCATTTCTTTACTTATTTTATATCTTGCCTGCTTATTTTCCCGCTGGGATTTCAAGCTTCATGAATGAAAGCCCATGCGGTACATTCCTTGGCAAATTCGCACGCAGCACGCAGCGAATGACAAGCGGAAGTTCTTCTCCTGCTCCTGCTCCAGCTCCAGCTTCTGTCCCTGCTACTTTTCCATTCCACACTTGCAATGTATTGTACCATGGCCATTGCTTCAATTGAGACAATAAACACCGACCCCAAAACAGTATCTCTCCCTCCCCCTTTCGGATGTCCCCTTGGATACAGCCTATTTGTTTGGGCTTTACCTTTCTAGATTAGAAATTGATGGACTTAATCATTGGCACTCTCCTCCTTAATTGATAGTGGATATTCTGCAGGCACTATACAAATGTTCAAATATAGAACTGCTTTTTTTAAGTAATGCTTGAATTGAACCTTTGATCTTGGAACCCGAAATGAGACTGGTCTCGAATCGAATCTCTACAGTAAACAGTTTGGCTTGCAGACTTGAGCAATATTTTGATAGGACTCAAAGTAAAACTTTACTTAACTTATAATTCGAAGACAAAGCAATTACAGCAACTAAAAAATGTATTTATTTAAACTAATAAGTAAAGGATAAGCATTAGAAAACAGTTAAAAGCTGAAGAATAGATATAGTATATAGAAATAGAGTCCGATAAATTAATATTTTTGGGTCATCTTAGGTGTAAGTTTCATTGAGATATTTTGCCGAAGAAAACAGCTTTCCATATGAAAACTATTGAACAAATCGTTTCCTTGGCAGTTTATGAGATTGTTATCCGATCCGGTCAGTTCCAAATATATGTGTTGCTTCTAAGGTCATTCCCCTATCTAACTGAGAGATTAATTTCCATGTTCTTAGCTATAATATACGTGAATACTTTGTTTATGTGCCAAGTATGCTCTCAGTTTTTGAGCTAGAGGAATTAACCCAATTCACAACCAGCCGAATCGGACAACTATATCATCTAGCTTTCATAGGAACAATGGGAAACTTAACAAGTTTCAAATTGTTCTACTACTTTGCAAGTGTTTGTAATCTTCACCGCCCAGAAGGGTGGGTTGTTCTGATGGCATATGCAATGAAATTTCCTGCTGGGTGCTGCCAAATCCGCAGCTCTTGACAGCTGACTACCGTTGACTTATTGAGACAGCAATCCCACCTTCCCTTGTGCAGCTTATAGGCTTTTAATGATGGTCTTTTCTATGATAATTAAGTAACAAAGTGATTTTCAGTGTCTTTCAGCCTATGCTTGCTAGAGTTGAATAGATACTATCGATAAATCCATCGTTTCAGTGAATTGAAAATAGTTTTTAATACAAAATAAGATAAGTCTATATACTATGCTGTAGATTTAATTTATATTTTGTGTCCTGAGTAGAGTTGCATGTGTTGCATGTACAAGATAAATCGAAGTGTTAACCGATACTATCGATTATTTTTTTGACAGCATCACTGACTGACCACTGTGCAATAAGTGGCCTACTTGGCAGTGTAACCAATGTATTTTAATTAAGCATTGACTGAATTTGTCAACTGCGGCACAAGAAAAAAACAAAACGACAAAAAAAGTAACATATTCCAAGCGCAGCCTGATGGTGTTAAATCCGATTAGATCTACGTGCCACATTGAGGCTGTTCAGGCAACGACTTGCAACTGGCTCCATCAACATCAGTGGCATCAACAGCAACAGCAACAGCAACTCAAAAGCAACAACAATAACAACCTTAATGCAGTCGCAGTCGCAGTCGCAAAACATTTATTTAATCCAAAAAGTCGCTGGGTGCTTTAACATTTCGCGTATCACCAAGACAAAAGCCAAGCAACAAAAAAAAAAGCTAAAAAAAGAAGGCAAAAAAGAGCCAAACAGCGACACAGACACGCTGACAATCGAAATCCAAAATGCTGAATGAAGGCGCAAAGTAAAACAATATCTGATTTGAAGCATCCGGTCGCGATTGTCATTGCCACCTATGCCACATCGCCTCCACCTCCGCCTTCGCCTGCTCCTGCGCCTCCACCTCCGGCAGCGACCTGGTGGCGACACGCGAGGACAGCAGCAGCAAAATGAGGACCCAGGCCCCCAAAAACTCCACTTCCTGCGACTGTTTTGCTGTCCATTCTGTCCCAATCCCAATCCCTGTCTCCTGCTGCTGTTGCTGTTGCTGCTCTGCTGCTTCTGCTGTTGCTATTGTCATTTTTGTCGCTTCCAACTCAGCTCCGGCTCCGACGCCGACCTACTATGTACGTATATCTATGCACTCAGAAAAAAGTCTCTGGTAACTTTTGGGTTTGAAAGGGAATTTCGTTTTCGAATTTTTAGCTATTTATTTATTATTCATTTAATATCAACCCTCAATTAGAATCTAAACATTCTATTAAATTTCTCTCAAATTAATTATAAGCTAAAGTTGAATTTAGTAAATAAAATAATAAGGTTCTTTTCATTCTATTACTCTTGAATTAAGTACAAATCTTTCTTGAATGGAGACTTATTCGCTTTCCTTGTGAATGCAATAATTAACAAGAATAAATTAATATAAAATTTTAAGCTTCCCAAATTCAATTTGACCAATTAGTTATAATTTTAATTAATTTGCAAGACATAAAGTCTGGGAAAAAGTATAAAGTTTCCAGGATTAATATCAAACTTTCTTCAAAGTCTGAAAACTCTGGCTACGTTTTTCACATGGTTCAAGGTAATTCGCTGCATCTGTTTGTCTGAGTGTATTTATAGTGTGAGATCAATCGTATTCGATTGCAGAATGCGCGGTAGGTAAGCGTTAACGACGTTTTTGAAGTTTCTGCTCTGTTGTTTTGTTTTTGCTGGCAAGGAGCAAGAGCAGCACAGCGAAGCGACAAAAAAAATTGCGACACGTTATTTCAATTTAAAATGTTTATAATTCAGAGTGTTCTTTGCTCTTTTTGCTACCACCTTCGCTGCCGCCCTGTCCTGCCCTGAACTCCCCTGCCCTGGCCTGGCCTGGCCTGCCCTGCAATCAAGCTTCCAAGCTTCCAACCTTCCAACTTCCAGCCAAACCATTCAACCAACCATTCAACCAACGAACCAACCAGCCAACCATTCAAACATCCAACGGCGACAGCGAGCTGTCGTCACTTTTACCAACAACCAACACGAAAACAGAAACAAAAGCCTGGCTAACAGAGAAGCAATTCACATTTCCAGCTCCAAGTCGAATACGGATATGAATACGAATACGAATACGATTACGAATATGTATCCCATTATCATACTGTATTTCAACTTGCAACAGGGCCGACACGCATTTTCAACAGCCCGCAATTAATAGCTATGGCTGAGTATTTTAACCCACAACATTGTTAGTTTTGCTTACTAAGTATTCGTTTATGAGAGTACACTCAGAAAAATAAAAGTTTTCAATTAATGCTCTCCAAAATGGGGCAAGCTCAGAATTTCTGGAATGTTTTCCTAATTCCACAAGTTTTGTTTAGGGAATCATTTTTAAAAGAAAATCTCAAAATAAGTCCGAGACGAACTTGGTAAATTAAAGGAAAAATAAATGAGGAAAACATTAAACTGGACTAAGAAAATTTAATATGATATTTGAATACAGCCCTTCCAGCTTTAAGTTGACCTGGGCTTAATCCAGGAAACTTTATACCTAATCAAAGATTTTAGAAACTGACTTGGGTATTATTCACAGTACATTTAAAAACTTGAATCGAAAGTATTATCTTCTTCTTTATTCAAAAATCTGATACTTGTCTTTTCAAGGGTATATTTTTGTGAGTGTATTATAAATCTTACAACTTACATGGATAAGCATACTATATGGATTATCACTCAGTTTTATTATTGCCAATAAATGCAAATTAAAATGCAAATTTCAAGTTGGAATTTTCACAGCTTTATCACGAACTTTCTAAGTAGTTTTAATGTCAAAAAAAGGTACGAATTCCAAGTCCACAGAATGTGAGCCTTAGGTGGCCCTTGGGCGCTCCACTCCACTCCGTTTTTTATTCCGTTTTGTTTTGTATGGGAGAAGCTATATGTGTGCCCAAAGACCAAGACCAAGACCAAGACCAAGGCCATTAAACGGAAAATACATTTATGGCCGTAATTACACCCTAAAATTCAAATTATATGAACAAACCAAAACCGCACGTTGTGTGTGTCCACTGCATGACTCAATCCAAACCGATCCAATCCGGAGAGCTCTGAGAGCTGTGGCGCTTCTTGGCCTTGCGGCTGGGGCGCTGTCCTTGTGATTTTGATACTATTTCTGGTCACAGACTGTGAGGTCGGTATTTATTTTTACAAGCTTGTAGCACAATAGTCGTAGGCTTTTGTCGGAACGCCCACACAGCCTGCCCCGCCCTGCTTCGCCCCGGAATCCGGAATCCTCTGTTGTTGACTTAGAGAGCAGACCAGGCCGGATTATCCAGCAGTGCTAAAAAGTTTTTAGAAGTCATTAAAACCTTGTAGTGGTAAAATTAATTACTTGTAGTTGCAAACAATGTAGCCACGCCGCAAGCAACCAAACATTTTCCATTCTTGCCTCCTTCTTCTTGTCGTCTTCATACTCTTCATACTCTTCAGCAGGGTCCATCGTCCATTCGTCCACTCTGAAACGGGAACGGGAAGGGGAACGGGAAGAGGAAGGGGAAGGGTAGCGAGAATGAGGCAAGCTGCCGTTGGAGCCGTTGCCGTTGCCGTTGGACTAAGTGCATGTTGGTGAAAACATATTCACTTTGAAATTTATTAACTTTGCGTGTTCTCTTGAATTAAGAATCCAGACGCAAAAGTTTCCACAATGTTTGCGTAAAGTCGTAGACCTATTCAAAAGTCATACATATTTACAGTTTCGGAACGAATGCCTCGCCTTCTGATGTTTATTCAAATAATGCTTTCAAATTCAAGTATTCATGAACGATTAGTTCCAAGTTTTAAAAGGGTTGAACTTTTAAATAACTTGTAATGATATTACTACAACTTAGTAATCTTTCTAGCATATCTTTATTAATTAACTCTTGTGTCCCTGTTTCATGATGAGCATGCTCCAATAGGCATAGCCTTTTCTTTTTCAGTGTATAAAGCCAATTACTGAAATTGTTTATGCTACTAATGGATAATAAAAGTTGTTAGTTTATTTGTGTTTATTTTTGCTTATTTTTCATTGTGTAAAACCCAAACACAATCTTCACGGGAATCAACAAAAATATAAATTCAATAATGCTCATAAGTACACTGAGAAAAAAAGATCAATACAAATCTAATGGGAGTGTTCTCTTCTCAATACTCAGATGTCAAATATCAATTGTTACTGAAAAACCACTGGAAACCACTTTCAAATTTTCGACCTAGAGAGACTTGTTTGCAAATAAACCGACAGACAGACAGACAGTCAGTCAGACAGACGGCTTCGACTCATCTGCTCATCGGCTGATGAAGAATAAATACACTCAGGAAAAGATGACTATCTCCATTCTAGTTTAAGAGAGATTCACTCACTCTTTGATATTCATTAATTTAATACGAATCTTGAATTGAGAATTAACGAAATTCAATTAGTAAAAAGATGTTAAGCAAATAAAGTTTGAATTAAGAACTTGCCATATGTGAATATTCGAAAGTAAGACTACAAATATTGGATAAAGCCCAAAGTTTCTTAGTTGAATCAAGAACCATTTTAAAGTATAGAATATTTTATCGGGTATAAAGACTCTCAATATAGCTTAGAAGTAGTTTTTCAAAGAATTTCTTGGCTGCTGCGGAAAAATATGAGGTTTTATTCTAAAATTAGTATGAATAAAATACAAATAATTTGCTAATTTTATGGGCAGACTATGAAAACAATTTGACCAAATGCTATCAATTGCTATCAAGAGCTGCGTATGGAGGAGAGGAGGGGCGACTCGATGCGATACTGCCGATTCAGTCAATTCAGTGGCATTGAAATGTTCATTACTTTCAATTAAAATCCGCATAATTGAACATGACGTATTTATGAGTTTGACAACAACAGCAACAACAACAACGAGAACAACTCAGAGGAGTATCGCTGCAGAATATTCGACTGTTAATTGCGTGAAAATCTCATGGATATTCGCACATTACGTGGTTTGTACATAAATACGTATGTCCGTATGTATATAATTATTGTGTGCCATCAATTTTGGATACTGTGAAAACGGAACTGGGGAATCGATTACAAAAGTATTCGTATTCGTATTCGTATTTGTACTGGGAGTCGTAGTCGAACTCGTTAGGCGTCAAATCGACAAAAAAGCGCAATTGCAGCAAGTGGAAAGTGCAGAACGCCATGAATCACATTTTGCCAATTAAGCATGAACCGTTGTAAGCAAAATCATAATTTTATTCATATACAGACATATACTCGTATTCATATTTAGATTCGTATTCGTATTCGTATTCGTATTCGTAAGCATTTGCGTTTGCGAGTAAGCAAAAGCCATCGCGACATTCTTACACCACACCGGAATCTCAATGTAGGCAACAGTTGTGACTGGGGCGTCGACAACAGTTTCACGTCCGTCTGTCCGTCCGGCTCTCTGACCGGATGGGCTATTGAGACCACCAAAGCAGGCAACACAAAAATAAAAAAAAATCCTCGCAAACATTCGACTGCATTCGACTAAGAATTGCAAGCGCTGCACTCTATGAGTACTGTGAATACAGGCCCATCCGCGATTACGAGTACGAATGAGTATGAGTACATTTGTGTTTGTAAGTAAATGCGATCACTGATCATATTTCAGTCGTGGTAGCTGCAGCCGAGCACGTTGAAGAATCGCAGCAAGATTTGCAGAAAGAGGCAGGGCGAAGACAGGGCAGGGAGAATTGGGGCCTCAGTTGACTTACTGTGGGGTCCGACCGCCCAACGAGTGCAAACCACATAGCCTTTTTTTTTCTTTCCATTTTCATTTTCACTTAATTAGAACTACAATGTATTTGTATTCGCATTAGATTTGTAAACAAAAGAAAACACTTTGTAATTGAATAGAATTGCATGGCGGAAGCTCTCTGTAATACGAAGTCTACGATTAATTAGTTTTCTTTAGTAGCTATACGAATAAACACTCTGACTAAATGAGCTGACATTTGAATATTACTTTGCTTCAGCTAGAATTCGAGTATAATTGAATGCCAAAATAGCGAAAGCCCCAATCAAAGTAAAGACAAATAGTAGACGATCTTTTTCTTTGTAAATTTATTATAATTTTGTGGCCTAAATACTCTCTTCACCTTAGCATTGAACCAAAGAGATTTAATTCAGTGTAGCCAATTGCAAGAGCACTTTTTTGTAAGCTCAGCAAATCGACATTTTCAGGTAAAAACTAAAATGATTAATGAATGCCAAAAAGAGTAAAGATTTGAATACTCTGAGCCAAACGAGAGGTAAAATAATAAACGAACTTTTTCGGCTGTTCAACAGACAGTTCAAAGTTCTTCTAGGAGCTATCCAGTTCAGGTTAGAAATATCAGCAGCAAAAATACCTAGAAGAATTTGTATTCCGAATTCTAAAAATATCTCTTTTTAAATGGGTTAAGGTGAAAGCTTTCTTACAGCACTCAGCCTACCAAAATGAATAACTCCATTTCCATTAGAAGTTCAGGTGGGCAATTCAATTTTGTCCAATTTTAATGAGTACTGAGCCATCATTTATTAAGCAACAGGCTTTTACTTTCTGAATGAATTAATATTGCTTCGTTTTAAAAATGAGACCCCGCCCGCTTCCCCTCGTTTCCCCTCTGAAAAGAAGAGAAGAAAGTAGACTAGTGAGTATTGCTGCTAAATTAATTGTCAGCAGAGTTAATTGACAAAGCAACGGCCATTAAGAAAACATATATAAGTAGCTGTCAATATAGTACAGGGTATAGACATACATATATACATACACACTTAAAAACAGGGTATAGAAGCAAAAAAAAAAAAGTTGCTGCGATCAGCTGCGGCGCTTTGCTTGACTAAAACGCGAAAGGCGATTCATACAATTGCAGTGGAAAATAAATCGCGACATTTCGAAGAGTCAGCAATTTTAAAGAATTGACCCCCTTTTAATAGCAGTGCAGTTAATAATATACTCTGGAAGTGAATACAAATTATTGAGCTTTATTAATGAATTTATTTTGCCTTAGAATGCAGCTTGTACAGCAATTTTGTAGCCACATTTTACACTACAAGAACAAGAGCAAGAGTACTTTAAAATCAGACTTAATAAGTATAACAAATTGAATACAAATAAGTCATTCGATATTCTTCAGTCGAATAAGATAATTTTTAATCAGATTGGTCATAGTCATAGGGAACAGTCATTCATCCTTTGTATGAATAGTGAATATATTTTATAGTACGGTATTATTATAGAGTGACTTATAATTGGTAGATGTTGTCTTTACTTGGCTTTTTAATTAATTAAATTAAAAGTATATCAAATCAGTTGGGCAAAGGAAATTAAATTTATCTGCACATTGTCATATGGCCATACATATGTATAAAACGTTTCTTTCAAACGTTGACTAACTTTCCAGCTCATCAAATTATGAATACATCAAATGAGCCACTATATATATATATATCTACCGGTTTTGGGCGCCAGCTTATCGCTTGTCGGCAAATCAAATGAATGAAATGAAAGGTAAGACAAGGCCTTCCATTCCATTCCATTCCATTCCGTTCAAAGTGCAGAAAGTTTTCCCGCGAAGACTACTAAGTAATGCAAAGCCAATTGCACAAGTACTCTAACTCGTACTCGTACCCGTACTCCAACTCCACTCATACTCGGAGCCATTCAACTATTCATGCGAGTACTCATTCGGTCTCTCGTCAGGTAAAAATTAATTGCCGACCATATAGACATGACAAGGAAGATCACGAGACGGAATTAAATCGTATCGAATCGAATCGAATCGAATCGAATCGAATTCGAATTGAGTTCTCAAACTCAAGCTATTAATCGGCCCACAAGAGTGACAAACATCTATTAGGCATTTAATTAAAAGTTTCGCACTTACCAGGGACAGTCAGAGGCACAGACACAGGCACAGGCACTTGCACGGGGACAGAGAGACGGACAGGGATGTCGACGAGGGAGGAGGGGCCGTGTGGCTACTGTTGTCATTGATAACATTTGAATAACCATTCTTGTTGTCTGATACTCCAACAAAGTGTCGAATTCGTGCATTTCAAGTTTTCCGCCTCGCCTTCAGATAGCGGCAAAAGAGCAAACACAAACACAAACATTTGCCGACAATTACTTACCGACTCCAGAGATAAGCCCTGGTCAGTGCTCCACTTCGTAACTATATCTATAACTACGAGCATATACTAGAACTACGAATATCTATCTATTCTTTCGAATTTACATCCGCGCAATGTGGCACCGATCCGATTCGGTTGATCGGAATGCTCAAGTGCTGCTGGCGACAGGGTGACATTAAAACCACCTCTTATCATAAGTTAAGGTGGCTCTAGCTACTAGGATTGGGTGGTGGCACAGTGGTGCCAGTGGTGCTATTCAGTGGTGCACTATTTGCCCACTCTCCATTACCCCACACACGCTTTGTGCATTGATTTTTGATGAAACATGAATGCATACAATACTTATTTTGGGTAAAGTTTATTATTAATCAGGAAGAGGAGATAAGTAGATATAGCACTGACCGTCTGTCAGTCCGTCTGTTCATATGCAAACTAGACTCTAAGCTTTGGACCTAGGAGAATGGAATTTGGTGCGAAGCCTTCAATTTGTAGAACGCTGTCTGGAACCAGGAACAAGAAAAACTTTTTTTATTTCTTAAGATATCTTGATGAAGTTGACAAGTTAGTGGGATTTTCGAATTAATTTCTAATTTCCTTTTACATCATGTATATATACATATATAGCTGCCATAGGAACAATCCGATTACTTTCCTCACTAGCTAAACCTAAATAAAAATTATTAATATTTTTAAACATTAAATAGATTACAAATAAAATTCTTTATTTAAAATGAGACTGTTAAGCCAAACTTACAGAAGAGAAATATATATTATAAATTTATACAGAAACGTATATTTTAATTATATTTTTTACTTATTAGATAATAGATAATAGTCAAAAACTTAATTATTTCAACTACACGCAAATTATTCAAATATAGTTTATCATCTGTCGGAGTATTTATTCAGCTGTAACAGGCTTTTTGGCAGAAAATTTATGAGAAATGTTAGGTTTTACTGTGAAAACAGTAAACTAAAAGTTAGTCAGTCATTTTTTATATAAATATATATCACACATTTCGTATTTTAGAAGAACTGAGCTGAAATTGCAAAGGCCACAAAACAGTGTTGAAAGTAGCCTGATGACAGCAGCGCACCCCCAGGACATAACAGGAGAGGACTGGACTTGACTGGACGGGAAAGGACAGGTCAGCCTCGGTCTCTCACCGAAAATGTTACACCTGTCGCTTTGGTGCCGATGCCGAAAGTCAATGACAATGTAAAACACTGTGTTTTGGTCAGCCTAACCACGCAGACTACACTCATCCGATTAAACTTTTAAATAGATGTCAAACAAACTACATTCTACGTTCTACATTCTGCTAACTACAAGGACTCTCTCGTTGTCACACTAGCTTCTGCATCTGCCCTTCGCTCTGCTTCTGCCACCGTCTCTTCCTCTGCTTCTGCGACAGCCGCAGTTGTCTTAGGCCTGTACATTCACACACGTCCCACGAGTCGGCGTACTCTCTCTACATGTGTATGTATGTACATATATCCCTTTAGTATATCCTCACAGTATATCCATGTATGTTGTATGTCTCATGTCCTTTGCTCAGGTCGAGCTCAACCCTGTTCCGTAGCTGTGCCGAAATTTTAAACTTTAGATACAGGTATGTAGGAGATAGTGGAAGGATTGGCAACAAGCTAAGGTGAGATAGGCACAGGGAGTCAGAGACACGCAGAGTGTTGAGCCTTCGGACCGACAGGAAAGCCAAAACTATCTATGAATTTCCTTTCAGGATGTAAAATTCCGTGACGGCTGCGGTTGACTGCAGCATTGTTGTGCCGCTCTGCGAGAAGCGTAAGATTGATCCTCACACGCGCTCAAAAAATTGCAGTGTTCTCTACAGGCAAATGTTTAAGTTTAAGTATGACAATTCTTAATTAAAGTTCGAGTGGTACTTAAAAATTAAGCATTAAATAAATGAATCAATCCCTATTCATACGAGATTCAAGTAAGAACCATTTAACATCGATAAGTCTAGCTGGGATCAAATCAAAATCACAAATATTACTTAAATCAAGTCTAATGTTTGATACTTGTATCAAACTGCTCTCAGGATTGAAGCAAGTTTGGAAAATTGTATATTATTATGATTGATGCTTTTGTGAACAAAGCTGCTTTCGGGATTAGGAAAAGGTAGGGAAATCGATAACATGGTAGGCCGGGTGCGTTCTAGAATTCAATCCGCTATAGGATTGAATAAAGAACACGAATCAGGCTTAAATTCTGTATATTTTATAACCACTCGGAATAGAAACGAGCTAAAAACCACTCGGAATAGAAACGAGCTAAAATCAAGAATTTGGAAATTAAAAAGCAAGCTTGGATCAAAAATTTTGTATTTGGTTTTAGAAAATCTGGGTTCGCATAACTTTCGACACCGCTGGAGATTGATTCAAGTATGAAGCTCTTGATTTTATGCAGTTGTTTTCCCTGTAATAACAACAAATTTCTTCGTGAAGTAATAATTTTCTAATAGTTAAAAATAGTGTTTTTCTGCAGTCGTTGAAAAGTTATTTATTTGTAACCCTCTCGAAAGTCTTTTGCCCATAGTCGGTAAAATAGTTAAATAAACAAATAGAAAAGAAATAGAAAAATAAAGATTTTCAATTAGGTATCCTGTACAAGTCGAACAGAGTTTAAAAACAATTATTTATTATTCCCTTTCTTAGGGTATTATTACTTTGTGTAATGCTTTGAAAGGTCCTCTCCGACACCATAAAGTAAAAGGACGATGAGTGGTCCGTCTGTTTGTATGAGAACTAGTCTTTCAGCTTTTGGTATAATTTGGCTGGGAAAATTCTTTTCATGGAAAATTCGGTCCAAAAGTTGTATGGAAAACTTTTTTGTTTCTAGAGAATGCTTGATGAACCTTATAAGCTAGTTACAAAAGTGTGTTTTCTACATATACACAAAAAATCTTCAAGATCAGAGTAGAATACCATATAGCTGCCATAGGGCAAGATACAAAACAACAATTTTCGAATGTGCCTTTTAGTTTGCAGGCATGGAAGGGTATGAGTAGTTCGGCGCACTGAAGATGATTTTCCCTACTAGTATTTTTAATTGCGATAGTTAAACTTTGTCCGCCAACTGCTTTGAACTTTCGAAATAAGTTCAATTCTTTTTACAGCTTAATTGTTGTGTTGGGCCAATTTATTTGTTCTTTATTATTAGATAATAATATATAAATAGAAGCATGTAATTGATTGCTGGTGTAAAATGTGTTTCTTGTTAAACAAAAGCTTTTCACTAACTACAAATTGACATATTAAATTATTAATTCATCAATTTATAATTGTTTCATCAAGGTTAAAGTCTCTCCTTTGCATTTTATATATAAATTTATATATTTATATTAGCATTCATTATGAAATGAACTTATAAATAATTGAAATACTTAATAGCTGAGCTGCATTGGGAGTTTAAGTTTCAACATAGATAATTAAATGTGGAACCTGCTATCGAAAGGTTTGGGAGAACATCTGCTCTCCTTAGAAGGCTCAATTTAACTCGATTCCTTGTACCTGACATCTTCCCTGTTCCATGAGCTGGAAATTAATGCAAACAACGAACAAAGGTAAGTTGCAGGGGCAGCACATTAAAGTCTGTTATATTAAGATTAATATACCGAGATATATGTTCATATGTATATTTTGTTCAGGAAAAAGAAGTCGAATTAATTATTTAATATTTGCCTAGAGAACTGGAGAATTTCAATAGTACTACTTTTACTTCATAAGATGATAAATAGCAAATAACTTTGGAATTTCAGAATACAGTCTCTCGAATAAATAAGAATTTAAGCTGGGAAAGGCTTAAAACGACTGAAACTAAAATAAATTAAAACTAAGAGTAATTCGAAATTGGAAAAACATTTTTTTAGATACGCCAATATTCAATTCAAGCCAAGATTACCTTGTAAAAAAATAAATAAACAGATAAAATAGCAGATTTAAATAAAATTCAAATAGACCAAAGTATTGTCATCCAGATATAGATTAAATGATTCTTTTACTCAGCACTTTAATTTAATACGATTTAAACTTTTATTCACAGTAATCAAATGCTAAGAAATTTTCCTAATTTTCTTAAGTTTTTGTATATTTTTAGATAAGTTTGAAGCCCAGAAAGATTTCAACTTTAATATTAGAATTAGAAGAAAACTAATCTAACAATAGTTTAACTTTTTCCTTTTTTTGGTGTCCCATTTAAATAAATATAAATAAATACTCTTACCAATATTTAATATAGGCAGCGGAATGTCGTCCTACAAATTCATCTATACGTCGCTTAGTGCAAAAGAGATTAAAGAGAGCAAATTTAGTAGAATTTTCATAAGGTTACTCGGTTTGAATGGAGGTTTGAGTATCTGTTTATAGCTACATTGTATCTATATCATTCGGCTTATGGTTATTTCAGATTGCTAATTTTAACCATTCTAGACAATAATACCATAAAAATATGTCTAATTCATTTAGGAATTACCTGTGCGGCATCAGCGAGGTGAGAATCCCACGCATATTATAGCCATTTGAAATGAGGTAAAAAAAGAAAAGAGATTTGTATTTCCTTTTGTTGTACATTGATTTTAATGCATTGGAATTGTAAAACGGCGATTAAAGTTTTGTACAGCTTATTATAGAAGCGATACAAGAAAAGCGAGATAAAAGTAACTGTTGTTGTGTGAGGTTGTGCGTATGTATGGGTCTGTGTGTGTGTGTGCGCTGAAAGGGGAAATGCAGAGCAGAAAGAGCTAGACAGCATGAGGCTAGCTGTGGCAGTAGCTGCACTCTTCACACCAATAGCCAACATGCCGCAGATAAATGCGCAGCCATTTTTCAACGGGCGGTGCTTGCTGCAGCCTGAGAACTCGGCACCTGGGGAAATACTGGGAAAATAACTGTGAAAAGGTTAAAAAAAGCAAAAAATTAAATTTTCATTTCATTTTGAAAACAAACTTAAAAAACTTAGGGGACTAAAAATTACCCACTATAATCGATAGAGCTGGAAATTCCCTCTATAGCATGCAACCTACTACTTGAAAGCGTAACTGGCTTTTCATTCAGTTTCAGCTTTCATCTGCGCCAACTATTCTATCGGGGACGTGCACTTTGCGAAGCTTTTCGAATCGGAGGCTACTACACAAGGAAAAGCTTTGCGTCGGAAAAGCTCCTACAGGATGCAGTCTCGCAGCATGCCAAGCTGCACCTACAACACATATTTACAAATGGACATACATATGTATATACATAGATATGTGTGCTGCCACTCGTCGAGTATCGCTTAAAATGGCGTCGTCGCCTCGCCACACGGTCATCGGAATGTCGATAAATCAAAGCTCCTATGCTTCTTCTGCAGCATCATCTACTACTTCTACTTTGTCTTCCTCTTCATCTTTTCCTTCTTTTTGTTCTTGTTGAACGATTAAACGTAACGTAGCAAGTGGCTCTGCGGCATTCATCACAGAGAATTAATCAGAGCAGATGAAGCGACAACCGAAAAATAACGACGCGGCATCTCTTAAAGGCTCCGCGTTATCGCTTTAATCGACAGTGCCGGCTCTTGGCTCTTGGCTCTCGGCTCTCCGTTTCAGTTTCAGTTTCAGTGCGTGACCATGGACCACGACCCGTTCACGTTCCCGTTCCCGTTCCCGTTCCCGTTCCCGTTCTTCGTTCCTTGTTCCAGCTACCAATCCCGGTTCTGTTCACACACACACACATACACACACACGCATATTGACATATTCGATAAGCACAAGAGTATACAGATACATTTTACATATGCAGATTTTATGTCTTTTTGACCTGTCAAATAATCGATAGTGGTCCGCATCGATTTTTTCGATTTATTCGTGTTCAAAAATTGATACGTTTGGAGCTTGCACAGTGTGCCAATTCTGGTATACGAGTACTTTATAAATTAATCGGAAAAACCTTAGTTTATTAATCCTTTTTTGAATATAATTTATTTCAGATTTATTTATTAATCTAATGTTAAAAAAGTGCCTAAAGAAATTGCTAATAATATTTATTCAAATGGTTATTATTTTTAATCCTAATTGGAACATTTTCAAAGTCAGTTGTCAAAGAATTGATATTGTTGCGCACCGATTTTTTCGATATTTTTGGTATCAAAAATCGATACCATTGCAATATTTTGAATAAAATCTGCTTTAAAGTTAATAATAGCTGAATGAATTGTCAATAAAAATGTATATACTTTTTTTCTGTTCAATAGGAAAATTGTTTAATAACAATCAAATTTCAACTGCTGAAAATTCCAATCGGTTTCGACATCGAAATTTGAATTTTTATTATATTCATTTTTGCTAATTCAATTATATTGAATTTTGAAAATTCTTTAATCGACATAAATATCTTTACAGATATCGATCCAGGATAGCCAGGATAAAAACATACCAAAAATGGGAAAAACAAAAATTATTTTTGGTAAAAAAGGTGCTCTTAGTCGATATTAATTTACTGACATTGATTTAAACTCACAATCTTCTCGATTGACTGGCTCTTCGTGCGCTGCCTCTGTCGCTGCCGCAGCCTCCGTTTGTGGCACTGTCGCTGCTTGCATCCATCAAGTGCGCGCCCAGTGTATGTCAAATTATAAATTCTGAAAAATTTAAATCTAATTTTCTTGTTCAGGCGCGAATGATATTCAAAATATATAATGGATTTTGCATTGGGTTGACAAGTACAAGCCCATTTAATCAATAATTAAGCGTAATCCATCAAGTACAAAGTGTCAAATGCACTCGCGAACACTTTTGTTGTGTTCCAGGCCCAGGCCCATCCTCTGCCTCTGGCTCTGGCTCCGCTGCTGGGTGCGGCGGACCTCTCGTCAAGCTTTAAAAAGGATTTTCATTCTGTTACGTTTCCCAAGTAAAAAAAAGCGCATCGCTCAAACAAAAAATCAAGTTGTCGTTGTAGATACACACAACAACAACAGCAACAGCAACGGAAAAAAAAGATACACGAAACAAATCCGCGCTCGTCACATCTGCATGTCAAACCAGCAACCGAACAACCCTCCAAAGCAGAGCAGCGACTGCCGTCTGTCACAGTCAAGATAGCGGCAGAGACAGTGGCAGAGACAGCGGCAGCAGCAGCAGCAGCAGCAGCAGCAGCAACAGCAGCAGCAGCCGGCTTATCTAAGCCGAAAAGCCAAAGCCAAAGTCAAAGCCAACCCACCACTTGGACAGAGTTCCCTTCGGGGAGCAGCAGTCAACATCAGCAACAGACGACAAGAGAAGAGAAGCGGGCACAAATGTTTTACTTGCTACTCGTAAATGAGTGAATGGATATCTGTAACAACAAATGTCCATTTTTCAATTTACCTGCTTCTCTGCTTGTCGCACTTACCCCGCAGCCTGCATAAATTGAATCTCATAGTAGTTATACGAGTCTGTCTGTCTGTCTGTCTGTTCCATAAATAAATAAATAAACACCCACCCGAATCGCTCTATAAATTAGCCCCTAACCAGTGACCAGTGACCAGTACCCAGGGCCCAGTGCCCGGTGAACGGTGACCAGTGACCAGTCAGTCACTCAAATGGCCAGCGGCCAAATGACCGTGAAATTTTCCCAATATGCTGCGTTGCGTTTTTGCGGGCACTCAAAATCGCCCTTCCACTCACAGCCCTTCATCCTTATTCCAAAGCAGCCCATCCCCTCATTCCTCTTACAACCATGACAATTCGGCTGTTCATTTGTATAACTAGAGTGGTACACTGGGAGAAAATTCGATGAAGTTCTGAGAAAATATAAGAAAAATGATAAAAAGATATAGTTTAATAATAAATGACAGCTAGTTAATTAACAATTGAAAAAATATTGTCAATATTTTAATTCATAATCTTATCTATTTTCCATAACCATTAAAAAACAGAATATTGGAAAAACAAGGCAAGTAGATTTCTTTTATTATAAAAAAAACTATTTGTATTTTTATTTTTAGTTTTTATTTTAAAATTTGCTCTTGATGTATCTATCCCCAATAAAATAAAATTCAAATCTCAATAAATTCGAGTAACTTTTCATTTAATGTAATTAAAAAAATTAAAATATTTAATTAATTTTTTTTTGGAAATTAATTAATAAAACCACTGAAATCTACACAGCTAAAATTGCATTTCTTTATTTTTGATTTCAATAGATGAAAACAAAGAAAAGAAGAATGAATGATTCCATAAGCTGATCAAATTGACGTAACTTTAACCGAGTTAAGATTTGTAAATATTTATCTAAAGTAATTTAATTAAAAAGTAAAAATTACATTAATTTTTTTTCCTCTTTCTTGGCTTAAGCAAAAGAACAAGGCTGGCTGGGACCTGTTTCTCTGTGTGTACTGTGCCTGTTTGAACCTCTGTCTGGACGGATTCTACGAGTGTTTGGCTGTCTCTTAATGCACACATAAATTATTCCTGGCGGGGTCGGTCAGCAGACTGCAGACCGTGGACTGTGGACTGCATAAATTTGATCGCAGTATGACGCGACGGGATCTGGGATCGGTTCTTCTTCCGCTAGTTAATACAATTTCCTTCAGGAAAGAGCAGCAACTGCCCCAATTTCTGGTTCTCATTTGGCATTCCATGACATTTGGCTTGAGCAGTTGACATTTGCCCAGTTCACTCGGGTTGAATAATAAGCTTCAATTCTTTATTTATTTGTAGTCCTTAAATACTATTCCAAAGCAGCAGATGAGCTATTAATTACTTTCATTCATATTTAATACTATATTTAATCTGAATGAAACAAATGCAATAACACATCTAATCAGACGGCAAATTAGTTTATCCCTTTGGTGGAGTTAGTGATATAAATTATATGAAAAACTAATTTAATTTTGAAAAAAATTTAATTTAAAAATGAATAAGGGAAGGCTATCATCGGCATGCCGAAGATTGCACACCCTTTCGGGCTGAAATAACCATTTAAAAATTCACCCATTGTTCCAATGATAACTATAAGATATAGTAGAATGATCACTATATTTTTTGGCTCAGACAACGCTGTCCACATCCAACTTGTAAATTTCATCAAGATACTTCCAGGAAAAAATAGTTTTTTATTCAACAAACTTTGGTCCGATTATTCCTATGGGGCTATATAATATATGTATTATATAATTATATAATATAATTAATATACTATATATATATATATACTTGACCGATCTACCCGGTATTAACTGCGTGACTGTCAGTCTGACGGTCAGACGGACATGGATATATCGACGCGGTTCACTCATCCTCCTCAATAATAATGAATCCTCTGCAAGGATATAAAAATAGCTTCAGCTTATGAATAAATTTGATCAATTTCTTTCTTAAATCGACAAAAAGATGGTTTCCCAACTTTTGTTCAGATTAAAACGAACTTTTAAATTCAAAAACTTTTTACTATCTGCAAAACAAGAAGATTTAAATGTATATATTATATTTGCATATTATAGTTTGTTATCTATCGTAAGATCATATATTGATGAGCATTTATGTAGCATATATGTATATGTATCTGTAGATAATTAATTTCATTCCTACATTAGAGTTAATGTCATTTATTTTCAGGCTAAATTCTCATTAATGCTTTTACCGACTAATGTAAACAAGTTATGTACGAGGCGGCAGTGGAAGAGGAGATGTAAGAAGAAAGAGAGAGACAGTGAGCGAGAGAGAGTGAGAGTGTGAGAGAGAGAGAAGGGGATGGATTAAAATTTATGAAAGGCCATCGCAGCATCAAAGCCAATTAAGATACTGGCACTGAATACAGTGAAAACAAGCTTTAAAGGAATACACGACTAATTTCTGCGACAAAGCCGACAAAAGATTGCGTCCACTTCCACGTCCACGTCCACATCCAAGTCCGAGTCCAGTGTCTGCGGGCAGCGGCACTTTTGTCGCACAACACAGGCCGTAAAATTAAGAACTCTGATTGGTAACAAATGTTTTTGTTCATTCGAGTGATAAAAACGTAGCGAACTGAAAAGATATAAAATTCTCTTTAGTGTCTTCTCAGCGCATCAATGATAAAATATTTAAATGAGCGACGAATACGAATACGGCAATATGAAGGCATAGAACAGTGGGACAGGCGGACAGTGGGGCAGGCGGACAGTGGGACAGTGGGACAGTGGGACATTCAGGAAACCAGAGACCTTAATGGCTGTGCGCACGCACTCAACCTATGTTTATATACAAAAGATATATATACTTATATATATATAAATATATGCATATACATATTCATATGGATGTATATGTATGTCCATATATCTAAACGGCGGCATAGACATGGACAAACACGAATCCAAGGGCAAAGTGTGAACAGAGAAGAAGAAGGAGCACTATAAAGTGTATATCTCTGGCCCGAAAGTAAGCTGCTCGCTTGTTCTGATAAAATAAAAAACAATATGAATACGGTACGCTAGGATATTAAATTACAGTCCGAACGACTTTGGGATTGACAAGAAAGAAGGCACAAAGTCAATACGTTGACAGAACGCTGTAGAACCCACTCCTTCGTCATGTTCGAGTTGGACGGAATCATAAAAGGCATAAACAGTTGTAAAGAGGAAAAACCACAAAGGGCGTACAGTTAAAATTGAGCACTAAAATGTTATCGAAAAGCAGCAGAAGAGATTATCCATATACTCAGACTGGTCACTCAGTCAGTTAGTCAGCCAGTCAGTCAGCCAGTTAGTCAGGCGAACTGGTGAGCAGGTAAACAGCAGGTAATTCAACAGGTAGTTTCTTCGCTCTTCAATGTATATCGTATGCATCTTAACGATACTTGTACAACATTATGATCATTACGCTGCGTAACCGATACGCAACTACTTGTAGGGTATTTATTTATTTATCGTAGTAGGTCGTACTCGACCTGACACACAACTCCGCGTGTGATCAAATCCCATCCCGACCATGCAATTAAAATGAGATCTTTCCCAGTTTTCCCGTTTTCCCGTTTCCCAGTTGGCGACGGTGCCATTCTGACCGACCCACAGCGGCGCTATTGTCCTCTAAGTTTCCCATTCACAAGCCAGTCATCCAGTCAGTAGATAAAAAAAAGGACTCGCAGCATTGATAAACCTGTGCCTGGCGCCAGTGTCGCCAGTGTAGATCGAATCGCCTGCCTCTCCAGGGGACACTTTTCACAAATCCTTTTCATTCATTAGACAGTCAAAAATATAGGTCACAAATGTAGTTGCCCTATCACAGATCTAAATGACATTTTCTTAAGTACATATTCCTTATATCCCGCACAGGACTATTTATTAAAAATAGTAAAAGAATGTGTAATATTGTTAACGTAATATTCCCATAGACTGCGACGATTGCAGATCATAAAATGATATTTTTGGCTATAATAAAAGTAATCAGAAGAACCCTAACAAATCAGGTAATATCGAACTTCTGAGATACAAATTGCATTTCATTCTAAAGCAATAAAATTTATATCTTAAAGCGCATCAAAATTATAATATTTAAACATATTCAAGCATTCTTTCCAGAGTTTTTTATTGAAACAAAGTGTTTTATTACTATGTTTATGGGTATAATAATAAGTCGAATCCTTCAACCCAAATATCAACCATATCCAGCCGATATACTATGGTCCAAAAGTCGTTTATTTTTCGCGTAAACTCGAAAAATTTAATTACAGATTTCAAGTTTTTGGTTTTATGTAGCCACGCCTCCACTGCCTCCCATATAAGCTAATTAGTTGTAAGGTATGAATTAAGCCAAATTAGTTATATTTATACTCAAAATTTAAAAGCTTTTCTAATGTCTGCAATATTCAATATTTTTGTTGGGCTAACAACATTAATTAGATTTAGTTCCAGTTAACACGTTTAGAAATGTCTCATCTTTAAGTGTCATATTTTATATTCTATATTTCATTTAATAATCATATTTTCTTTTTATAGATTCTCATCTCATTCTAACCTAAATTTAAACACTTGCAAACTGTATTAAACCTTTGTCATCCTTCGCATCTGCCAGTCCATAAAATATATATAAATTTGTTTATAGCTCTGTCCGTCAGTCCTCCTGTTATATTCAAACTTGGGTCTCAGTATTTGAGCTATGTAAAATGTTGTATGGAGCCTATTACACTTAAACATAAATATATCATATATAGAAAGGAATTATCGGCCTAAGAAGTTGTTTTAAGGAAAACTTACTTTTTTCTTAATAGAATTTGAATCTTAATGAAATTTATAAGCTAGATGAAGAATTATGTTTCCTAAAAGCACTTATAGAAATTATCAAAATCGGTCTACTATATCTATATATAGCTGCCATAGGCAAACTGGACTTTAAAAGTGTATATAATCTTCGGCGCGCCGAAGATAGCCTTTTCTTAAACTGTTCGGTCAATCCGAAGGAGCAATGATTCTATTATAATGTGTGTGTGTGTGTGTGTGTGTGTGTACTAAATATGACCAGTTGAGCTATTAAGTCTATAGATGCGAATCAATTCATTCGATTGCAATTAAATTAATCCAAAAGATTTTGTAATGACACTGAGCAGTAGTCTCCAATACTTCTATAGACTCGGGTCGGCACTATAATTTAACTTTCATCACCTTATAATAAACTTGACAGTTTTATCTAATAAAGTAATGTTTACATATTGTTGCTTAGTGAATTTTGCAAGAGGTACCCAATTGCTTTTTCTAGTGTAAAAGGAGTCATCTTTGTCGTTTTAAGTTGCCTTCTCATTTCCGTTAAGTATTCAGATGTGTTTTTACCGAAATCGATAAGTATCGTATATCGATTAGCTTGGTATGACAAAACTCGAGCTTGTCCACTCTTCTGTTTTCTACAACAATACACATAAGCTATGCCTAAGACTAGGCATAAATGAGCTAAATATTTCTTTATTTACTTTTATTAAACTAAATTTATGAAAATTAATGGTGAAAAATGAAAGCAAATAATATGCCCGCAGTTTCTTTTATTAAGCTGATCGATTGTTTACTTTAAAAAGCTCAAAAAAGCTTCAGTGAAGCTTTCACATTTCCATTTTTAAATGGTAAAGTTTGATGAATTTAAAATCGGAAATTCGATATGTTCACATAATTTTGACTCTATGCCAAAATCAATGATTTTTGGACCATAATATTAAATGAAAAAAACTTTTTAAGTTATATATAAATAAAGGCAGCAAGCGAAGCCAACTTACGTCTGCTTTGGGTTTGAACTTTGGTTCAACAAATTGTTAAATTTCGAACTCATCTACACCGATTCTAAGAACATAAAATCTTAATTTTTAGAATATTCAAAAACACATAATATAGAATTGGAATGACTAAATATAATTTGGAAGCCGAACCTTAAATATTGTTTAGGTGTATTTTAAATCTCCAACTCCTACTTTTCAGGCATGATAAAAGTCATCAAAGAAGACATCAACAATTCTAGGATTATCAACGAAATTGGATTAAGCAGTTTCACGTCCACTTTTCAATCTTGAGTGCTGTTTTTCCAATGTAAAACACGAGCGATTTCAATTTTAATGTGTAGCTCAAAAGCTCAGTTGGAAGTCAATCGGATAAAAATTAAACTTTTTCCAATAGCTTCCATTTCTCAGCTATGGCTGGAAAATTTCCCAGCAAATCAATGCTATTAACAATTCAATTTTTGAAAATATATTTGAGCTCAATCAGTGTTGCAATGTTTTGCTGTTCTTTCTGTTTCGAAATGAAGATAACTTAGAAAAAACATATTTCCATTATTTCTGAAGAACTTTCAAAACGAATTAGAGATTAATCGCATGGAAAAACATCTCATTTTATAGTAGTCTGAGAGAGAGAGAGAGAGAGAGAGAGAGGTTAGAGTAGAGCTTACACGCATAAGCATGTCTGCGACTTACCTCTTAAATATTTAACGAGAATGTCGGCCACTTTTCCAACATTTCTGGGAGGCTTATCTCAACTTTTCCCTACCCCTAATTGAAATTTATTGTATGTTCTCACCGAGAGCTTGGCATTGATTCTTAAGGGTTGCAATAGCATCACATAAATTACATCCTGTGTTTCAGATAACATATTTATACCATGCTATCAATTGGTAGTGTATATAGTACTGATCCGCAACGAAAGGCATTTGATATAGCCGCACGTACTTGTATTATTGGCCGTCTGTCTGCGCAATCTCGAGGATTACACAGATTAAATAAATACTAGACGTAGAATTTAGGACAGTTTTCTGCGTCAATAGTTCTAGGGTGGTCACAAATTGTGAAAGGAGTATTAGCTGTTGGCTGTTGGCTGTTCTTTGAAGATCAAAGTTTTTTCAAAATAGAAATGCAATTTAAAATAATTGTTCTTATTTATGGAAGTATTTTCAGTTATCCATAATATTTTCTCATTATATTGTAAAGTTCTTAGCATTTAGTATCATAAAATAAAAGAGAAAACCGAACGGGATAAAATCAAAAATTCCTTACTTGAGTCCCCCCAAAACTTGCGAATAACCCGAGTTTAACCCTGATTCTCTTTATAAGGAATTTAAATATTTATAATGGGATTAATATAAGGACTCTCGAGCTCTTGATTAAATCTCAACTAGATTTAATCATAACTCGCATGCAACTTTTCTCCTGTCTCAATGTATATTAACAAATTGTTTTTCCTGTGTTTCTTTAAATTTCTATCCTACAGCTAATAATAAGTACAGAATAAAGAGTCCCTTAATTATTTTAAAATTGTTTGGAACAAACAATATTTTTCGGACTTCAAACAAAGTTCATTGCAGTTAAAAAGTAATCTTGTGCTGTGAAAGAATTGTTTTCAGGATTGCAGTCATAATAGTTTTATATTGAGTCAAGTGTTTCTATTCCTCTTTTCAGTTCAGATTAATTAAAATCCAAATGTGAATCTAAATTTTCGAAGCCAGCCTAGAGCCCATAGTAGTTAAATTTAGTCAGCAAAGGTGCTAGAATGTCTACTCTACTTTTCAGCTGAAGTAGACATATACATATATATATATATATATATATATATATATATATATATATATATATATATATATATATATAAATAAATAATTAAATATGTAATTTAGCATGAAGCTTAAGGACTTTTCAATTTAAAGTTGCGACTAAATCTCAAGTAAAACCCAAGTCAAGTTAACAGCGGACAATGATCTGACAATCCAATGTTCTCATATTCAAATTGGGGCCGGCGCCACCTGTCAGACCACCGCTGGAATCGTTGTAGTTTTGCACGATCCGACTGTCCGAATCGTGTAAGTACGAGTAGTTCTTTTGGCGTCCAGTACTCTCCTATGGACTCCTCTGAATGGAGTCAAAGGAACGCCAACGAAGCATTTACAGTGTGGCAATGGTAAAAGACTGCGAGAACAATGTTCTCGTTACATAAAAATCATGTTTTCTGCGCTTGCCCTTGGAGGTCGGTCGTGGCCAGGGTTCAATTGCGCAGGCGGGCGGGCCACACAGCGGCAGCTGTATGGAGCTCTATAGCTCTACAGCTCTATAGCCATAGAGTAGGGTAACAATGAGGATTGACGATAAGAATTTCTTCTGTTTTTTTTGCCTTTTTTTTTTGTCTTCTGTTTTCTTCATTGAGAATGGCCAGTCCAGTTCATGTTTCATTTGTGATATTTGTGGCGTCTATTTTGCAGACAGCAAGAGCATCCTGAAAACCGCAAAAGGTACCCCGATCTCCGCTGAGAAGAAGGTTTTTGTCCATTGAGCAACTCAACTCAAATCAGAAGACAAATAAACCGAGCTGAACTGAACTGAACTGAACGGAACGAAGATGTAGAAAAGTGGCTAATGCGCCGACACCCCGCTGGGCCGCTTTGCGTGAGGGCAGAGTCGTCTTTAATTGAGTTATACGACTATACGACTATATGACTGACCCCTGGTGATACCTTTTCTTTCGATTTTTGGATTTTTGTATATTTGGAGGGTAGGCAGCGGCTTAATGCAGCATGTTTTGACATAAATAAATGCCTGAATACATTTAAGTGATCGTATTTTGTTTGACTTTCTATACCCCAAACAGTTTGGCATGATTTATGATGCTCGATTTGCCATCTTTCATATTATATACAGATCTTCTTCTCTCTCTCTGCCATCGGACGGCAGATGAGGATGTGACCGATATTTTTCACTTCCAGGTAGTAAAACTACGACAATAGTCATTTAATTCCATTAGACAATAAATGGTGAGAATGGGGTGGCTATTTCTGCCTTGACAACGAGTATTAGTCTAGTTTTTCATCTGAGCCATCAATTCAGTTCACCTATAAAATAATTATGGCATTTGTTTGAGTCTATTTCAATCCAATTCCATAATTCTAATTTAAAAAATAAATATCTTCATTACCCTGGCAGAGGGTATGATAATTTAGCCACCAATTGTGTTATGCGTGGAAGGAGGCAACTCTAAAGCCATTAAGTACATACATTTTTGATTAGGTCGATGAGACGAGTCGATTAAGCCATGTCCGTCCATCTGTCTCTGAATTTTTCAGCTAGAGAGCACACTGCAATTGTCGGATCGGACTACTATACCATACAGCTCCCCTAGGAACAATCCGTCCAAAGCCTGATGTATAGAAAACTGTTCTAATTCTCAAGACATACTGATGAGATTTACTAGGTAGATGTATGATATTTTATAACTGTCTCAATAAAAATCGATCAAAATAAATGAATTTAAAAATTTTCAAGTATTTATTCCACTACGCAAGGGTATATAATCTTGGGGGGTGAAAATAGTTCGATTTCTTATTGGTACAAAAGCGAAGCAATTTTCATAAAACAAATGTTTAATACATCTGCATTAATACATGTATATACATGTATATATTATATATATATATATATATATTCTGTATGTTTTCATAAGTTAAAGACGCTTCTGCT
The DNA here is from genome assembly GCA_018150835.1 of Drosophila repletoides. Taxonomy (NCBI): domain Eukaryota; kingdom Metazoa; phylum Arthropoda; class Insecta; order Diptera; family Drosophilidae; genus Drosophila; species Drosophila repletoides. Next base: position 3,192,747 of record JAECWQ010000231.1, read on the forward strand.
TGATTAGATAAAGAATATATTCAAGCTTAAATAGTTTAACTAGGTCACCTGTCCAATCAGATCGCTTACATATTGGTCCAACTTGAGCATGAAGTATGCAGCAGTTTTTGTTAGAATAAAACACGTTGCATACTTTTAGGCTTGGAGAAATATTTGAATTGTGCGGCATATTTGCTTTTGTAACACATTTCGATGCTCCTCCTCTGTCCGCTCTCTGCATCCTTTTACTAATAAATGAATCATAAAAAAATACAAATGATTTGCACATTATCCTTATCTTTTGTTTAGCGTTGATTTTGTTATCACATTCTCCCCATTTGAGGTCCTTTGAATTTTAAACATTGCACGTATCAGATTTCTAAAGATTTTTGAAGGCAACGTTTATCCCATATCCTATATTAATGAGAGCTATCTCATTACACTCAAAATTTAAGATAGATTACTTTTTGGTTCATGGTATCACAATATGCCAAATAAGGACATAGTGTTTCTTCTGACAGCCGTCATAACCTAACCTAACCTAACTTAGATTATTCCTTTCACCGTTCAGAATATTAAAAATAATATTAGTTCTTTCCTTAGTTCATTTTTAAGTTCTAGTTCCTATATAGATGAAATAGTTATCAGGTTTTTAAAATAGAACATGAGAATAATGCTCAGAAAGCTTAACAAAAATGTATTTCATATTTCTATGTGGATCCTGATAAATTTTATTTACGCATTAAATAAATAAATATTCAATTAAAAATTAATCATTTTTAATCAGCATAAGAATTGACAAATTAACTTCTTTAACTTTATTTTTAGGTATTTTCAAATTATTTTTTTTTTTTTTTTAATATTCAAAACAGATGTAGTCAATCAAACTGTGAAAATTTTAACATATACAATGGGTACATCTCACTACATATAACTCAATTTTCCGTCTGACTTATTCATCACCACATAGCTTAAGCGGTAATTCAATAAATAGATAAAATTTGGAATTCTGTTTATTTCGATATCCGATGTTTTTTGGTAACTCAACCCTTAAGATTAGCAAAAGGGACGTCAAAATGGGGTGTATTATTTACCCAAATAGTTTCGAATTCATTTTGAAAACTCTATATTAAAATCAAAACTAGAAAATAAAGGCTATCTTCTGTGCGCGACTTGTAAGTGGATGGTTTCTATGGCAGCTATATGATATAAAAATCAAACTTGTAAATTTGATCAAGATACGTTGAAAATTAAATAACCGATTGATCCCATGGGAGCTATATGATATAGTTATGATATAGTCTGATCCGGCCGGTTCCGACTAATGTGCTTATTGCACCAAAAAGAAGGCTTCATACCAAATTTCATTCACCTAGCTCAAAAACTGAAACGAGCTTGCATATAATCAGATGGACAGACGCACGGGCGTATATACTTTATGTTGTCGGAGATGGCTCCTTCAATGCATTACACTTTTCGTGATAAAGTTATAATAGCCTCTATAAGTGTATAAATATTCGTGTTTGATATTTTTGGGAAGATAGGTGACTAAGCGTAGCATAGGGTAAAGTCTAATTTATGAACGTTTAAAGTCAAATTTGGCTTTAAAACTTCAATCTAAAAGTAAAAAACCAAGATATTATTAATATATATTTTTTTAAAAATCCGCCCCAAGTTTTTGTAAAAAATTCACCCTTAGGATCTTGAAATAGGTGTGAAACCGTTAAATTCAGATTTTTATTTGTTTTTGCAAAATAATACTCATTTCTAAAACTGTTCATATATATTAGATTCCTTGGGTGATCTGCCCAAATGACCGGCAAATGGGTGGGAAAACTTTCGAATTCATTCCTGAGCGTTGTTACACTTTTAAGATATAGGTTATTTAAGCCAAGGAGGGCAAAAACTTCAAAGTCTGCGATGGTTTTCGGTAATTTGTTGTACTACAAAACTCTCAAAAAATTAAATAAATCTACTCGAGTAAAAGTGTTAACCAACATATCAAAATACACATTAAATACTGACTTTTCCCGGACGAAGCTGACTAATACTGGCTAGTCATTAACATTTCTTGAAATATAACTAAATAATTCAGAGAAATATTATTGTCTTGCAATTCTTTTTAAGTTTTAAATCTTTTTTAAATAAATAACTTATCCTATTTTGTTAAAATTCGAATTGCATTTTTTCATATTTTCTTTTTTTTATACTTAGAACTAGTATGGTATAATTTTCTTAAAGTTTTATATATGTTCATAATTTGCAGATCTTCTGATCATCGATTTTATTTTATTTTGGAAATCTGCAAATATATATTTTTGTAGTTCTGTAACTTTTTTACCCTCCCCAAAGGGGTATAGAGAATATATTAAATTAGTTATAAATTCGACTTGATCTCTTTGTAATGTAAGCTTAGATATATCTTTCAACTAGAAAGTCGAAAATAAATAATAAATCTGCAGTAAAATTATCTTTTACAGATTTTCGGAATTAAAAACTTCCAATTATGTAACTACTCTTCAAAATTATTAGATGAAAAAAAAAAATATTAATTTTAATTAGCGTTTTCAAAGTATATATTTCATAAAGAATATATAAAAATAGAAAAGTACAAAAAATAGTAATAATTCTCTTTAGTCAAAGACAGGTAACTATTAAAGCTCAGACTTTATTCCAAATTAAAAATGTATTTTCTATTATTATTTTTTCATCACTGTCTCAAGCACTTTTTCCTTAAATATACATATATATATATATATATACATATATAAAAGTAGTATTTGAATAGATCGCAACATTGATCGCTTGTTTTTTAAACAGTCAGAAAATGTGTCAACTGTGCTATTATTTCCTTCTTAACTGGTGCAAAGCATTCTCTTCTGAAGATATTCATATTTATTTCTATTGTTAATTTTGCATTTCTACGCGTATTTTGTTATTTTTAATACAATATTCGAACTTATGCTTATAAATATATGTAGATATATACGTATAACTATGAAGAAGCGAGCCATTGTATTATCGGGCGATATCCAGTCAATTCCGAATTCTGGGACAAATCTGCAAAGGGGACATAAAATTTAGTTCAGCTGCTCAGTAAGGAATAAAGAGAATATTAAAAAATTATATGCAAACCAGATGAGTCCAGCCAAATGAATGTGATTCCAGATTTTAAGCTGGAAATATATGTAAAATGCAGAAAATATTAATAGAGAACATATTACTTCAATTCTTAGTTGGATTATAATTAATTATCGCAGAGTATCTGCTAGTTGAGCACTCCCGTGCAGAGCTCCAATACGTAGTGCGTAAGTATACCCCAAAAGTATCTTTCCGAATGGGTTAAAAATGAATGAATCAATTCAATTCACCGCATACCAATTTATGTTTGTCTTAAGATCAGAATTATACCAAGATTGTCATTTGTGCCTCACAAAATCTGAAACATCAATAAGATTAACCAGAAGATAAGAAGTTTCCGGTCAAACTAAATGAATGAAAGAATATGTTGATTACAGTGGTGGAATGGAATAAAAGCCAAACAAAACTGGCTTTAAACAAAGCGTACTCTACTCCATCAATAAAAAGGCTCTTACCTTATTATCTCGAGACTCGAGATATTACCTCTTATTTTTATTTCTTAGCTATAGTTGACCCAATAAATAAATAAAGATATTACCAATTAAATTCGTGGAGAATAAAAACCAGTAATAATAATATGTAATATTTATTTTTAAAAACTGGTCAAGAACCAAAATCAATAAAAAACAATTACAGCTGCTTTTGGTGTATACGAAATACCCTTTTAGAGGGGTATTTTAAACATGGAATGCATTTTGTACGCATTTAAGAAATCCCTCGATCATACAAGTTGTGTTAATAGATACTCTCTCTTTTCTTCTGGATAATAATAAATGAAGTTGCAATAAAATTCAAGCAAGTTTGATTCCAATCGGTCATATATCGTATAGCTGATTGGTCAGTACTTTGCAAGGGTATTTAAATATTCGGCACCATCTTTCTGATTCATTCTATTCTCAATTATATCGGCCACGTCTGTGCAGTGCGGCATGAAACGCAAAGCTAAAAGAGCCCGTAAGTGAAGTGCCCAATACTCGTGCATATATACAAATATATATAAAGTATATATATATATATATAAACATATATATATGGATATACATATATATATGTTTATACTCTCATCGTATAAGATCTTGGACGGCAGTAGAAACGAAATAAACACGTCGGATGCCATCCGTTCCCCACACTTCAAAAACCGGCTAATTAATGACGTTCCCCACAGTTCATACGCGGGTTCGAACCGTACCAAAGTCGAACCAAGATGAGGAGAGGTCGTACAGAGAGCGGTGCCATTTTTTGGTTGCCTTTGGTGACTTGGCGACGGTGACTTTGGTGACGGTGACGGTGACGGTGACGGTGACGGTGACGGTGACGGTGACTTTGGTGTCGTAAGTGAAGTGCCAATAAACACGTGATTTACTTCGGCTCAGTTCTTGGGATGTAGATGGGGATGGAGATGGGAATGGAAATGGGAAAGGGAACGGGGACGGGATCGGTTCGGGGGACGCCGCACTTAGTTGTGTGTGTGTGTGTGTGACAGTCAAAATCATGAGGCTTATCGCTTCCATCGGCCATCAAGATTCCGCTCATTAATTTTGAAATTAGGCGGGTTTTCAAGAAGAGCAAAGAAATGAGAAGTCCAGCCCAAAGTCCGAAAATAAACCCCGATGCATTTCACAGCGACCGTGAGTGCATAAATTAATTAAGTCGGTCGGAATGTGGACATGTATGTGCCTGCCTGTTGGCCTGTTGGCTGGTGCCTGGTGCCGACCTTTTGTCTGGCACTGTCGACGTCCAACCGTCAGTCCGTCTGTCCTTCTGTCGCTCAATGGCGGCTGCAACATCAGAGCGAGCTCTTCTTTTGGGGCAGGGAGCGATTTATTCAGAATCAAAATCAGATGCATGAGGCTGGTGCTGGTGTGGTGTGTTGGTGTTGATGCTGGGATCGTAGGATGTTGTAAATTAAAAGCCGCGGCTGGTCCTTTGTATTTGTAGCCCCTCTGTACCCTTTCTACTGTACCCTGTACCCTGTACCCTGTACTTTGAACCCTGTCTTTGGCTGAGTCATTTGCATTTTGCCTAGTGCCTGGCCTGATTATGAAAGATGCTGCGTGGGTGATAAATGACCATGCCAGACGTGGTAAAGGCTCACCCTATCGCCTAACGCCTTGTGCCGCGGCGCTATATTGTTGCATTTCCCGAATATAGCCAAAAATGTTAAAATGTTTTTCAACCCTAGCAGCAGTAGCAGCAGCAACAGCAGTAGCCGCAGCCGCAGCAGCAGCAGCTCGTTAACCCCTTGCTGGGCCCGACGCGTCGCTGGAAGATTAGCTGACTTCCTCATCCTTCATCCTTCATCCCTCGTCTCTGGCCCATAGGCTGACAAGGGTTGAGGGCCAACGCCAATCTAATAGATTCCGATTGAGATTTAATTATTTCACTTAATTTTCTAGCTGACTTCATGTGGCTGACTTTGTGCTTAACTCTCATGTCCACGTCCTTTAACAAGTTAATGAAGCGAATAAATTTCTTGGCAATTATTTTGCGGATTGTATTAATTGACCTCAAGATGTTCGACGCTGGACCGAAGACGGAAGATGGAAGATGGAAGATGAAAGAAGGCCAAGAGGGCCAACAAGGGCAGAGTATCTTCTGAAAGGATATAAATGCTTGGATAAAGGCGATGAATATCCTTTGCTTGCCGTTTGCCTTTGCAAAGCATTCCCCAAATAGCTAATTTGCACAAGATTAAACAATTACGGTTTGGTTGGGTTAAAGAAGAATGCTAACCTGTCTTAATTGAAGGCCACTTGATTACTACGATAACGACCTTCTACACTCAGAAAAATATGATATGATGATATTTCACATGTGCTATTTAATTAGCCTTGATTTCAGATGAGAACTATTACGAAACTAGAGCGTATTGCCAAACTTAATGACATATTACAAAGTATTTTGTTGTCGCATATTTTACTGTGATTTCAGTAAGCTGGCCACAGAAATAGTAGCAACTATTACGTCATACGATTCAATTGTTTATTGTTAAGAGCTTTTTTTTCAACTATAAGCAGTTAATGCAACTTTTAAAGTTGTAACACAAATGTAAATAGTTCTACTTGTATTTTGTAGACTACTGTAAAGTGTAAAGTACTGTAATCACAGCAAATTCCCTGCAATATATGAATAGTCACTTCATAGTCTTCGCTTAAGCAGAGGTTTAAACGTCACACTCTCTACAAAGCAATTGAATGAGAGTTTCTAGGGTTAAATGAGACTTTTGAGCCTAATATAAACATCTTCATTATTTTATATAAACTAGTTAGTGTAAGCCGATTAGTGTTAATTCGATTTATTATGAGTATGTTTGTAGGTTGGACCTACTGGAGCAAAGTAAGCTTACATAATGCTTCTACGAAAATATTAATAAAGAAAAAGAAAAACCTTTTAATTATTTTATTTCAATTATAAAAATAATTTTTAAATTTTTTAAAGGAAAACCAAATTAACAATAGAGAAATTTTAAATTAAATGATTTTCTCAGAAAACAATCCAAAATAGTTCTAAGAAATTTATATTTAGGTAAAGTCCTAAGTAGAACGGAATAATTTTACGTAAGAAATCTACTAATCATGATAATGGTTTAGATAATTATCAATTATTGCTACGTACACTGTACTCTTTTTTGAACGAGTGTAGAATTTAAAAAATGTTTTGAAATTAAGAACGCTTGTGGCCGAAAATTCCGAAGAGAAGGAAAGACTCATCATAATTAGGGCGTTCATAATTACAAAAAGTCAAATACTCGTAGCTACACTTTCTTCTTTCCCCTCTCTCCGTCTGCCGTAGTCTCAGCAGACTTATAGCAGTACTCGTAGTCGTTGTTAACCATTAGGTATACTCGTATCACCCAGGCCACTGTGTCGAGCTGTCAACTTGAGGCCGGACGCTTTGTTTATGATGAGTGATTGTTATGAGTTGTCAAAAAGGCATGCGACCCAGCGATGTGAGTATCTGTGAGAGTGTGTAAGTGTGTGAGTATATGTGGGGTATGTGAGTATGTATATGGTGTCTGTTGAGCAGGAAATCCAGCAGGATTTGTTAAAATATGCCGCCAACATATGCAAATATGTTTGTCTACACAAGCCAAAAAAGCAGAGGATGCGACGAGCTGGAACACTCCCATACCACATACGAGTGCATGCTCGTACGTACTCATATGTAGACAGTAGACAAGCGCCACGTGACGCCGGTGTAGCAGTATCAGTCCTCGCACTCGTCCTCGTACTCGTACTCGTTCTTTGTCCTGGTACTCGTATTCCTATCATTGTTTCCACCCTCACGAAAGTCCTATCAAAACCTATCAAAGTAAGCCGCCGCCGCCGCCGTCGCTTCCCCTTGGTGACAATAATCAACCCTGCTTGGTGCTTCAGTCGCGTTGAGAGTTTGCTTTAATGTTTTGACAGTAAAATAAACATATCCAAGTACCGCTCTTACCAAATGAGTACTCCTATGTCCATATGTATGCCTCGTATGTGTGTCTCCATCTGGTCATAGTTGGGCAAGCAAATGCTTGAGCGAAAGGCCCATAGATGTCAAATATAATACATCATCTATAGGAAGCATCAAAGCCTGTCAGTTTGTAAGTAATTCCCTGACGGCTACTCCTCCTCCTCCTCAAGCCACGGGCCAAGGCCAAGGACACACAATAAGTCGACAAAAGTATCATTATCAGTCTGGCTTTACTAGCCATCAAGTTCTTATGCAGGACTTCATTACACTCTGAAAAAAATTATAAAGCGCAGAATGGGTTGAACAGTAAAAAATAATTCCAAAAATTTAAAGCGACTTTTCATATATATTTTTATCAATATTTTTTTAATCTTATTTTGCTGAATATTTGTTTTTTTATTTTTGAGTGTATGATTCATATATAGAGCATTTAGAAATACTTCTAAAAACTAGTAGACTAGAATACTTCAGAAAATTAATCGATTGTTCCTATGACATAGTAGTCCAACCTTAATGATGTTTAGATACAACACTTTTAAATCTAACTGACTCAAGATATCTTTAGAAATAAAAAAGATTTCAGTACAACATGTTTTGGATCGAGTGTTCCTACGGCAACTATATACGATCCTGCCGAAGAAGGAAACATTTGTAGCTTCTTTCACCTAGCTCGAAAAAGGATAAACTAGCTTGCATTGAAAGCGACCGTCAGACGGACTTGGATATATCGCCTCATGTATCACCTCAATAATGCATTCAACGCACTACAAATGACGAAGGTATAACACCCTCTGTTAGGGTATAAAACCTCTTAGAGTTAAAAGTAATTAATATTTATTAAATTATGTATTATTCTGAGTTTTAGCAGGAGTATTTAAAATAGGAATTTAATTGATTTGAAAGCGGCTTTCCTTGGGATTCTAGCAAAACACAGTACCAATTTTTCTGAGTGTATTTACTGCTCGGAATGTAAAGCTTAACAGCAACGTCTATTATTGACAGCAAACTGTTTATTTTTGCATTGGCTAACACCTGATTGGTGTCTGTAGAAAAGACTTTCATGTAATGCTCAACTCACAGATAATTCTTTAAGTTGAAATGCTGGAAACGCTGGAAAAGACCCATCGAGCGCCGACCGCAACGGTGAAACAAACACTTTCTCGAGAGAAGCGCATAAAATCCTTTTAAATAATTAATGTCAATTAGGGGCAAAGTTAATTTTGGCCATCAGTCCGTCGCCGACTCCGACTCCGTCTCCGTGTGCGACACTTGAAAAGGACTCTTGTCCTGCCGGTAGCAGAAGAGGGGGTGGAGAGGAGAGGAAGCAAACGGAACGCTGCTGAAGTCTGTCATAAATATTTTATAACATCAATTACAAAGCACTTAACTTTCATGAATTTAATACGAAAGATTCTGCTGCCTCTCATTTATCTCGTATGCCAAACAATCAGCACTCAACAGGAAGAGCAATCATTTTTTTCTGCTGCTGTTTCCCGCCAGGACAAGTGTAAGCCGGCAAAGAACACATATGTATTTGTATTTATATATATCTATATATATATCTATATATATATATATATATATATATATATGGTTCTCAATGTGTCTGTAAGCCTCGAGCATAAGTCCATCAGGATCATCGGCTAGAGGCAATCTAAAGTGACTCAATATAAAAGTAGATGAAACGCCAATGAAACCACCCCAAACACGTCCAGCTTTCCGGTGGCGTCTTGTCCTTGTTCGATACGGGCAATATTGAAAGTGCCGTGATTTACTTCCCTCAGTTGCTCAGTTGCTCAGTTTCAGCAGCAAAATCCCAAATAAAATAAAATTAAAATCTCATCAGGGGCACAAGTGCCCGGACCCAGACCCAGACCCAGACCCAAAGGTTTGCACACCGTGATGTTGATAAAAACAATCTCAATATATATAAATATATACGTTTACTTACATATATATTTATATATATACGGATTTATACCGAAGGCTACCGGACTTCGCCTGCCCCTGCCCTTGCCCAGAAAGGCGGCTGAAAGCTCTGAACACTTAGTCGCATCGCATCACTCTCGATGGACTTTTGGGCGCGTGCCGTCGAGCTACTCTCCGTGCACACATAGTCGCACTCCGTACAATCCCCCCATTGATATTCATACTCTGGTTCCCCTATTCGATTTTTGTATTTGCGTGGTACTCGTACAACCCAAAAGAAAGTGTGAAGCAAAACGGAACATTGTACGATACATAAATAAATAAAATTTATGGCGTATAGATTCCTTGTGTCAACATCATTTCGATTGTTCGATTGCTCGATTGTAATGCGTGCTGCTGGGATTTCGGATTGGGATTCCATACGTCACATAAACACGGCTTTTGGATTCTCTTTCACCTGTGAAATATATCAATCATCTGCATACTTACGGATCCCACATGACTACTTCATAGATCATTTTAGTAAGCAAGTGAATTGACGTAAGTATTTTACTATTAAAAGTATTTAGACTAAGTCTGAAAGACTTAGTTCAATTGAACATTGGTCCAAGTTATTTGTTAGGGTATTTCACATGTCTACAGAGCATATTATTCAACTAAATTACCCGCAGTTCTTTTTTGTAGAGTCTTTTTTCTATATGGCTTGAATATGTGCATATGATGCTTACTAGTTTTAGCCGCCATCGGTCGGGAAACGTCAATATTAAAAATTATTTTGAAATGTTGGACAATATTATTGCACCTTTAGATCAAGTAAAATCAGTCAATTGTCTTGAAAAACAATCAGAACCCAATTGCTCTTCAGGTTTTGGCCTTCGGCTGGAACTTCCAAAAAATGCTTAGTAATTTGACTTTTTCCTACAAGAGAGCGTATTTTTTTTAAATATGAAAAGATGATGGAATTAAAATTTGGATTTAAAGATGTAAAACTCAGCTTGAAGTCAATCAGGTAGAAACTTGGAACCCAACTTTCTGGCTTGGGAAAACACGATTATTAGTTTGTTCTCGATTGGTTAAAAACAATAGACCTTTCGGAGCAACAGTTATTCCCAATTTTACTCGCTTTGGGCCGATATTTTAATATCCCTTCTTAGTGGAAACTATTATCATAATATAAATCTTATGCCAAATGTAGCGTTTTATATATAGAGATCATATACTTAACAAATCAAAAAAAAAAAAAAAAAAAATCAATAGAAACATAGTAAAACTAAAAATGTTTTAAATTTCTATTAAGCTTTTGAGATGTTTAAGATATTTTAAGTTAAGCAAAATTAATTGACATCAATTAATTACAAAAATTACGTAGATATGGAAATGTGAAACTAGTTAAAAGAAATATTTAGCCTTTTCTAAGAAAGCATTTTTATATTTATTTAAGCATGTAGATTTAATAAATAAAAATATTATTTTATTACATTTCATTAAATTAATTTCGTACTACTCTCTGTTTACTCCACGAAATAACAAATAATTAGCTTCGATTCGATATATACCAACAAAGAAATATGTACGAGTATATTTTGAGACTTTTTGGGGTAAGTAAATGGTTGAACCTCTAAGGTTGGCTGTTCATTTAAATGCCACATTGTGTTTCTAAAATGTCCCAAGAGATTTTTTGAGGCGTTAAAGCGTGGCACCCTCTTGTTTGGGCCAAACAAAATGCAGTGGTTTCCGGTACGGCAACGCCCCGGCAAAAGGGGCAAGTCTGAGGGGGAGTTAATTCGGGGAAGTCAGTAACCTCATCAAAGAAGCGCTAGCCGTCTGCTCTGCCCCCCATGCTGCCTCCTTCCAGGGTTGGGGTGACTACGGGCCACATTAGTTTTACGCCAAACGACGTGAGGCGCATATGTTTATGAGTCTCGTTGAGATTGAGTAGTCACTACCCGGTAAACAGCAAGGGGCATGCCCATGGTTAACCGAAAACCGAAAACCGAGCAGGACGCGTTGCGCATAAAAGCCTCATGCCGCTGGACCTGGACGTAGACGTTGCCTCTTGCCGTACGCTGCTTGCTAATGGATTTCGGAGTTACCGCTGCCGCTGCACAGTGGGCACATTTCAGAAAACAGCAGCCAAAAGATTCCGTAAAAATTACATTAGCAAATAATAAATGATGAAACTCTATACGATATTTCTATATATTTATAGTGCCAGGAATAATAAAAGCTAGAAAGAAAAATTTATCTTCAGTGCCGATATCTTTGGACCGATTGAAGTATGACAGCCATATAATATAGGACATTTTTCGATATACATTTTAAAATTAACTTGAAATTTTCTTAAAGATATCTTAAGAAATCGAAAAATTGTATACACAAAAACTCTTATATAGTTGTCCGATCAGGCCGGTTTCGGTATATACACTGATTGCTACCAAAAGAAGGCTCCAAACCAAATTTCATTCACGTAGCTTAGAAACTGAGAGAGAAGTTTGCATGAAAACATATAGACGGACATAGCTATATCTACTCATTATCCTGATCAAGAATCATATGTATTAACAAAGTTATAATAGCCTTTAATTATTATTACTTTAAAGTTTGCCAAGTATTTTTGGTAACAGTGACACTGTGCGCCGCTGCAGCCTCTGCCTTTGCCGGAGTCAGTTGAAGGGTTGCGAACGCTTTGGGTAGTCCGCCCCTGGCAGCATGCTTTCAATTTACTTTCCACATCCTCCAGCAAACGCCCTTCTCTGTTATTGTTGCTCCTTCTCCTTCTCCAGCTACTGCTACTGTGACTTACGCACCGTGAATGAATGCGTTGTTAGCGAGAGCCTGCCCAGAGTCAGAGAGTCCGGAGCCCGAAGGCAGGCGGCAGGAGGCAGGAGCTGCTCAGTCTATGAGGTTTTTTGGCACACGCGACTTTCACACTAACGTAATAAAGAGCTCAACGACACTCAAATTGAATACGTCTCATGGTGCGAATGGCGTAATGATTTTCTATGTGGAACTCGATGCAGATAATGGTGCGATACTCAGACCCCGATCCACGCCCGCATCCTCATCCGCATCTGTAGCCACCCCTCGTAGTGTCTGCTGCTGGCTGGGCGGTTTTGTTTTTGTTTGCGTGGTGATAGAAATTAACCCCTCAATTGAGGTTGAATTTAATTTGGCGCAAAATGGCAAAAAGGGGGTGTGCATTTTTGGCCTGATGCTCTTTTTGCTGCCCCCTTTCGCCTCTCCTGCCTCCGCTCTTCCTCTCTGCTGCTCCTCAGTTTGTACAGTTGAAAATGATATCGCTGTTAACGCTAAAGGGCCATTGTCAAATTGTCTCTTATTAATTATGATGATGCGATGCGTGTGCCGCTCTATCAGAGCAGAGTCAAAAAAGCGGGATACACGAGTATATGGTCGTATTCGTAGAAAAGGGGGTTGAATCGCATGCAAATTTGCCTGAATGTGGCGTCTTTAACGTAATTTATTGCACGTTGCTTTTGCCAGGGCTTAGAGTGAAAAGTTAATACCGGTATACAGGAGTTCGCCTTGCTTTATGCGCCGAAAATTTAAATCCTGCACTCGACTCGAGGCATGGTGCCTCCTCATTCCACGTCCTAGTTAGTCCTTAGTTCCCATATATGAAAGGGTGCAGACATACCTGAGCCGGAGAATTGATTTTCACACAGAACTATGCAAGGTATATCAAGCTAAATTTACTTAATTTATATCAGACAATAGCATTGAATTGAACAATGGCTTACACAGGACCGGAGTGGGGGAGAGCAATGTCAGCACAAAGGATTACGCTTTAATCCGAGCAACCTATCAAACTCAGTTAGTTTTAAGCACTTGAAATTTAAGTTCATCGATTCTACGCTTTACTATAAATATATGCATATATAATTTTACGATTGAGGGCGTTGAGGTTGTCTTATTTTCTATTTGATAGGGAATTGATTGGGGGTTAGAAGTTGGAGTCCTTTTTGTAATCCTAAACAGCATTTTTCTTCACTCTTTTACTAAAGTAAAAGAAATCAATTTGGCTTAAAAAATAAGCACAAAAATTTGGAGGAGGTTTTTGGTTCGGTTTGTGGTATAGAGGCCCCCCGTCGCCTTTTAAACTACGGAGGAAAAACAAGGCTAAAAAGACTTCACCCACAGGATCTTCCCTCCAGAGTACTGTCCTAAATAATTAATATATAAAATTATGTAAGCTCGCAACAATATCTAATAATAATCTATTTTTGTAAATATGTTAATATTTTGTAAATATTGTCAATATGTAAATTTAACCATTATAGTCTTTATTTAAGTTCCTCTTAATGTATAATTAGTTTAAGCTGTCAAAAGGTAGCAGGATACTAATTAACTGCAAAATATAAACATTTTTAAACAACAAACAAAAAAAAAAAAAGGTATAAGAGGTCCCTAAAGCTAAGATTCAGTTTTAAGAGTAATTTTTATTTTTGGATACCATTGCAAAAGGCTTCTAAATAAACTTTAACAAGAACGTAGGGATTAATTGCGACAAATTCAAATTTGAATTTAATTTTAGTTTATACAAAACTTTCGGTTCGGCGACTGAATTATTAGGTTCGGTACATGGGGTGAAGGACAGAAAAAAACTCAAACCGAATAGGCTTAGAGGGTTTCAAAATCGAACCGGTTTGCATATTTGGTATTAAGCTTGTGAAAATATTTACTTCAATTGAGCTAAAAGAATTTATTTATAATAATATATGATTTACTTATAGACTATTTTCCGACTGCCAGAATTTATAAGCAGTATAAAATAACCTTAAGGTTCACCAATTTTATACCGTTTACAGGGTATTCCCTAGGCGTGAACTCTCGATTCAGCCATTTCCACGTTTGGGCTGCTTTTCCAGATATCTTGACCTATTACAATACACAATTTGCCTTGTGTAGTTTGTCTAAATTTCTGCGAGAGTACGACCATTGTTTGGCTTATTAGTTTTGAAAGGAATACGAATATGTGTGAAAGCTTCAGCTAGTTTCATAAAACGAGTATTAAAGATACATGTTTTTTTTTATCATTTAGAGTGTCTTAAATTGATGGTTTTAATGTGGTCTAGCGTTAAATCAAATAAGCTAACAAATTGGGTTAAAATTAAATTAAATGTATGGCAAATTTTATGGTCGCAAAACGGTCACCAATAAAAGATACTCCCCATACAACCCATAAAAATCGTGACTAATGAACCGGACCGACAAGATCAATGGGTCGGTCAACAGACACCTCTCTTAGTTGATTGCTGGTGGGGAAGGGGGCGTGGTGGTTAGGAAGGGGGGAAGGCACCCCAGCCGGGCAGTAGACCCGAAAGCGATATAATTTTTGAAATCGCAGCATGGCAACTAGCGCCAGTTTTCTTCAGAGCTGTGCTCTTTTTCGCATTAGCGAGTGGGTTCCATTCACTCGCGATATTTCATTTCTTTATTAAGTCAATGTCATATTTTGCGACTGTGGGCGCCGGTGTCCTGGTCGGATGCACAGCATCCAGCATCCAACATTTAAGTGGATATAGACGCTTCCTCGTACTGCTTTGCTCTGGCACTGACCTTCTTCTTGCTGTGCTGCACAGCTTGAGCTTGTTACTTTGATGTATTTGAGATGCTTTGCGCTGCGCGTTTATTTGTGGACGCGTCTGACGCACCAGCAGGATACCACTCAGCTGCACTCAGAAAAAAGGAGAGTGGAATTCGAAATCTTCTTTTTCAAGTACAAAAGTGTTGCCAAAGCTGGGAGAGTGGTCTAAATAGTTTCAAGATATTTTAAGCAAGATTGAGAATTATTTGAAAATGTGAAAAGTCTTCAAGTAAGTCAGAAATTAAGTTAATAACTTATTTTAATTGGCAATATTGGAACACTTGGTTCATCATCCCCAAATAAATTAATAAGCAAGGTATCAAACTAGTTCAAGGCGGAACTCCTGTGAACCGGGTCGGTTAATTCTTTTGAAGCGGACGATGAAAATAAGCTATCCTTCTAGCCTGAAGCCAAAACCAGACCTCATTTTGAATGAATAAATTTTCAAATCTAATCCTTCCGTTTCTGGCTATATTAATTTATTTGTCTATACTGACATATAAACAAAAAGTATTACAAAAAATGCAAAAAAACTAAAATAATTACTTATTAATCGCAAATAATAGGGCAAACCCGAACTTTGGCTTGGGGATACATTTGAACCGGTTCTTGAATCACAACGTTCGAACCCTGACATTAATTTTAAATAATTACTGCTTACTCCAAATTGAATATGCAAATATTAATTTTATATTTTATACATATCAAATAATAATAATCAATTAAAATGCTTTTGTCAGTTTCTCAGATACACTCAGCAAAAAAGTCAGGTATTTACATAAGTAAAAGAGATAGTTCTGATTCTTCTAATTTCGTGCTTGAATTAAAACTTTAAATCTTATTTCTTGCTTTAATATATTTAAGTGAGTATACTTAATTATAACGAATATTGATGCGTTTAGAATGAAATAAAATTTATTGAAATTTTTAAATGAACATAATATCAATTCAATTGTTTTTGCTCAGTGTATGCATTGTAGTCATGCTAGGTATTCCAGGTAAAAAAAAAAATAAGTATTATAAAGTAATACATATCACATCTAAATTTTTCTGTAACGCGAGTAAGTTTCGAGTTTGAATAGAAATCAAACGAAAAGTTTTGAAAATATTTTAAAACTAAAATAGTATGAATTTAATCTCATTTATACTGGAATTATAAACAGTCTGAGCAAACTATATAAATAAATAAATACTGCACATTTTGTTCGCTAGTCTCGCATAATTAATGGACTATCGAACACTTAGGAGTATTATCTCTACACTCGCCCATATCGGGGCGAGTCGAAAGTCAAAGTCGCAGCCGAAGCCGAAACATTTGTCAAACGCTTGTCATAGGCTAAAAAGCTTACGGCGTTTCTATGAGACAATATACGGGCTTTAGTTCAAGTTTGAGTTCGAATAGGAGTTTGGGCCCGAGTTTGTTGGCTGTGGCTGAAACGGCTGAAATGGCTAAAACGAAACCACCCATTAGCCACATGCGCGCCTGCGTGACACATTGGCATCAATCAAAGTTTCACCCGTTTACTATACGTGAGTGATTGTGAGTGTATTCGAATATGTGAGAGTGAGTGTGAGTGTGAGTGTATGTGAATATGGGCTTGGGCATGGGCTCTATTTGTATTTCAATGTGTGCCTGTTGTAAGGCCCGCCGCCTGCGTCGCAAGCGCGTAAAAAGACATTTTGACAAATTCAAGTAGCGCCATCTACAATCGGCCTTAATAGCTTTTATACTGCCTGTCACGATATTTCATCAGTCAAACGACCGCACTGAAACCACGACCAACGCAACAACAACAGCCCAATATACACTGAGAGAAACAAATGTGCCCTGTACTCAGGCAAATCTACATAACAAGGCTGATTCTTACCCTTAAAATTCAGAGGGCATTTCTGGTCCAAGTGGAATATTTCAACAGAACTTTAGCATTAAAAATAAGTAAAGTTTATGCAAAAGAAAGGAAAGAAATTCCAAATGTTTGTAAGTAAAATATATAAATCTAAAAATAGAGTTTCTTTTTTGTGTTTTACATGTAAATAATTTATTTAAATTAAGAAATTATATAAATATAAATGCTTGCAAAAAATATTAAAATAAAAAGGCAAATAGTTTCCTCATTTGAACTCAGAGGGGTAATTTTCTATATGTGCAGGTTCTTACCTTTTTTCTGAGTGTATTGACATATATGGCAGTCAAGGCCGGAAAAAATAAGTGGAGGACAACGCCGACACAGTAGCGCGAATTTTATTTGATGTTATTTCCATTTGAAAATGAGTTATTGGCGCTTGTAAGCGCTAGCAACCCCTAAAAGCACCCCCTCTTCCTATATATTCACGTATTCTCTTCCATAGTCCCTTAGCCATGACCACAACCCAGTCCCAGTCCCAGTCCCAGACCAAGACCCAGACCCAGACCCTGATCCAGTTTTAGACCCAGAGAACCATAGACACGCAGACCGAAAATTCGAACGCGTGGGCGGCATTGGGCGCGGTCGCGCATAAATATTTTGGGTGCCAAACATACGTATTGCTCCCCTTTTTTGTTTCTCTTTCTGTTCCTCTGTTCCACTGCTTTTAACCCCCTATTACACAGATGCGTTCATTCGAATTGCGATTTCCTTTCATTCGCTTCTCCGATTTGATTTATTTTATTTGTTTTGTATGACACCCGCAAGTGCTGCCCTTTTCTCCCCTTCCTCTCCCCCTGCCCCTTGGGGTATATTAATTTTGTAGGCGTATCTATCAGCCAGAAGTGCGCTTACCCTCGTCGTGTATAGGGAATAAAATGCTAACTTGAGACATTATATTTATATTCCCACGTCACGGCCAACACAGCGGGAAGGGTAGGGGAGAGACGGGTGTGTGTGTGTGTGTGTGTGTGTGTTTAATCAAACGTTTTCTCTAACTGTGTAAGTAGTACTTAATCACACGAAAATATGGGAAAATTACTCATTTTGTGGGCAACACAAGTGGCCATTATCTATGTGTTTGTATATAGACTATAAGATTTGATTTGTTATTATATGAATGGAACTGGAACTTGGGAGTTTTCAATCCCGAAAATTGATACTCGATTGTTTGCTTCTGATATAGAAATTAGGTATAAACTTTTAGGTGTGTTTTTATATTATTTACGAGTATCGTGCGCAGTTTATTATAGCTGTATTATCTAATAGCATTTTCAAATAGATTGTTTTAATCAGACTAACCAATTGAGCCAATTAAAATGCACTCAAAATAAAAGTTTAGAAGCTTCAAATTAATATTCTTTCTTTTTAACTATTATTATTATTCTATGCATATTTTTAGTATATATTTTAATTTATAAAGTACGAGTTGAAGACAACTTTCCTTTAAGCTGAAAATGATTTAAACCAAACTTTATCTATATATTTTGTGTGTTGTATCTAAATATTATTAAGAGACTAAAAGAGAATATGTAGAAGTAACGACTTAGTCGTTAATCTTATTGATGAAGGGAATCCTTGACGTTTTCAGTTCCAAATCTTATGGCTTAAAGATATTTGAAGCCTTTATAAAAGTTGTTCAAAATATTGTATTGGATATTACTGCTAGAATCTTGCAGATTGCTTATCTTTATTACGAGTATTTAAAGTAGATAAAACTAAATATATGTACATTTATCTATAGACTCATAAGGGAGCACGGCCAGTGGATATAAAGTTCCCAATTGGATGACTGATTGATGACGTGAATGAACAAAAAAAGGTGTGGTAAAGTGGATGCGAATGCGTGCAAGTATTGAGTGTTGAGTGTTGAGTGTTGAGTATTGAGTATCGAGAATTGAGTATCGAGTGCGGCAAGTATGAGTACCGGGGCACACATTAGATATTCATGCGAGTCTGCATTGAGTCTAAGCATCCAGTGGAAAAACAAGGGGGGTCTTTAGGGTGGTTCGCAAAATGGCTCGGGGCGACGCCCACTCACTGTTACTGTTCCTGTTACTGTTACTGCTGTATCTGATAAATCACATATTTTCGCTGATCAAATCAATCTAATTGACATCACTCAAAATGATGGCAGAAAAGTTTTCACATTCGTTTTCGCAATACACAACAAAAACAAAAACAACAACAACAAGAAAAAGAACCCAACAAAAAAATGCGAATAAATGAGTTCAAAATGGGACTACGGGAATGCTTCTGCGTAAACCCACGCCCCAAGCGATGGTATTTTTTTTTTTTTTTTGCTTTTCTGCCTTAATGGTGGCTCTATGTTTTGAGCTGAGCTCCCAGTACTCCAAGAGCAACGTGATTTATTTTCATTTCGATGCCTCCGCCATCCAAATTCGGAGCTCCGTCATCCTGACATTCGAATTGAAATGCAAATTCTGACGAATGTGCGCACTTTACGCGCCTAGGGTTCGGTTCGTTGGTTCGTTGGTCCGCCGGTTCACTGGGAGGATGCCAGCAGAGACGTCGACGCCACAGCCAGCGTCGCCTCAACTGACAGACTGACGTACGACTTTCAATGGTAAATGAGCCATTTACCCATACGCCTCTACCAGTCAGTCAGTATATGCGTTTAAATCGGAAATACACATGTGCATACGCCCGAATACGTATGTCTGTGTGATATACACATACATACCTACATTATACCTATATGTATATAGGTAGGTATATAATGGCTGGTATATACCAGACACATATATTTCCATATATCTACCTATTATATATATTAAAGCTTAAGTCCATATTTGAACTCTGATTTGCGCTTTTAACTGCGTTAAATTAACTTTTTATACCCATCTTACTTTTTAAAGTCATAAGAAAGGGTATAAAACAATTCAAATATTGGCAACCTTTTCGCTACTCTTGCTGTGTTTATCGGCCAAATCGACTACCTTTATCATATATGCATATATGTATATAGATAGAACCGAAAAATTAGAACCTCATATAAGTAGTCTGAAGTCTATTGAACTGTAATTGGTTGAGAAAGCAGAATTGTACTAATTAATGCCACTAAAAATAATCGTTTTAGTCTTTGAACCGAATCATCAACCAAAACTATACAAAAGACCATTCCACAGACCTGAACTTTGGATAAAAATGTTCAGTGCAGAGAAAGTGAAATTATTTATTTTATAAAATTAAAAAATAAAAGTAGAACCTCAACCTTATATACACTGCATCCTCGGGAACGAACTCCCAATTCGCAACTCTTTCAATATTTTGGAGATTTCAATACATTTGGCTGACTCACGGCTTAATAAAACCAGCCGTTATATCTTATCCTGTCTAAAATATATAATTAAAACTACTTATAGTTTTTAAAAACGTTATTTCTGCTATTTTCTAGTAAGCTGTGAAGAACATCACAACACATTTAAGTATATCCCAAATGTATTACACCTATTTTTTATAAAAACTACCTATAAAATCTATGCCGATTGCTTGACGGACTACAGGGTAACTACTAGTCGAGCAGCCTCGACAGAAGCATTTATTTACAACGCGGCTTGTGTTTTAATTTAAAAATTAATTATTTAAATCAAACGAATTTTATAAATCTTAGTAATAAGTTGTTTTAGTAGATTGTTAAAAGACACGTAGTGGAAAGGACCTGTCGCTCAGTTTACCTTAATCTAAATTATTGATGAAACTTTTGGAACTACTTACATCACATATACGGGACGAGTATCTTAGACTGTGTGGACTGTTGTTAAGTGACTGGAAAATCCTTGATTGATGGAAAATCCCAATTTCATCAGGTGCTTCAGCTTTCGTCCGAGAGTTTGAGTAGATAGTGCGAGTACAAACAAATGTAAGTAGGTAGTAATCACGTTTACTGGACTGTGTCCAGTTGAACCCTTGTGGGTAGCCATGTTTCAAATGGGATATTCCATATCACATATCATGCACACATTAATACATCTATATACATACATGTATATATACATATATATAAATATATATATAAATATATATGGATATATACATGGATATACATGTGTGGGGTCAACTTGAATGCAAATCCTGCTTATAGACAGCATTAACAAGTTCACTGCATGCGCACGTTTGTCGGAGAATACTCGTATGCCCGTCTGTCGGTCCGTCTATCTGCCCGTCTGTCTGTCTGTCTGTCTATCTGTACGTCTGTCTATCTGTACGTCTGTCTGTCTGTGTGCACATTCCTCTATTGCACATACTGGTAAACCTCCTGTAGACTCCTGTAACAGTGGGGCCAGACTGTCGACTCTCGTCTCTCCACTGTCGTCTCTCGACTGTCTTCTGTCGTCTGTCGGGTATCGCGACACTCAGCTGCCATGTTTCTGTTTTCGTCCTTTCGAACGAAGTAACGCTTCCAGCTATACAACTGTATCCCTTTTGAGCTCGTCCTCGGCCCGCAGACAAAACTACATACAGCTCGTATATATGTATGTACAAACATACATAAATACAGCATGCCCTGTAGGAAATGTGCGTTGACTCCTTAAGTCAGCCTAAAAGTAGACCAGATTATTGTAAAATTGTTAATAAAATCAACAGTACGATATTTTCCTTCACTTAAATAGCATTAAAGTAATAGTCCCATCAAGTGTATACATATGTTTCTATAAGCGAGTAGAAATAGACAATAAATTTGGAATAGTTCTATCATTTTGCTGCTATTCAGGCAGTATTTAAGACTGCCTCGGAATCCACCGGATCTGATGGGCATATCATATGGCTGACATAAGAATGATTGATCGGAAATTCTAGAGATATTCCCGCCAAAGTCATTTTCCTTAAGATGGAAGCTGTGCTTTTTTCGGCAACCTAACAGAAATGATCGGATAACTATATGATAAATCCTTAGACCTTATAAGCAATAAGTCCAAAATTGATTTCTTATATGAAGAACTTTTTTGTTTTATGTAAATAAATAAAAGAGTGCCTGTCAACAGGGTCGTTTATCTTTCTGTGCTCCAGTAGTCCTGTAGTCACACATGCCTAGCCAGAACAGGACATATACCCTTATATACACCCAGTACATACATACGAGTACGGAGCACGGAGCATGGAGCACGGAGGACGGCGGACGGCGGACGGAGCACGGTGCCCGGAGAGTTACTGTCCTTCTCAGCCTTCTCGGTGTTCCCGGTCCAGTCAGCGGTGCAGGCAAAATAAGTTGTTCAAGTGGCAGCTTAATTCGCATAAAATGAAAACACGCTGTCTACATTGTTCCTACAACTTTTCGAGTTTTTATGGCACTTAAAATGGCCGGTAGAGACAAAGAGTTTTTACCAAGCGGCTGCTGTAAAATCTATTTCAATTGCGCTTTTTGGTCTTTTAACCGAACACAAAGACCCAACATTTTGTTGGTTGTTTTCCGTTTTACCAAAAATAATTACGAAACGTTTCTCAATTTTTTGAGAAAATTAATTTTTAGTTACAATTAAAACAAATACGTTAGTTCTACTTGACTTTGTTATACCTTTTTGGGAGTGCCAAAGTATACCAAGCTAATAAAGAAACTTATCTTTTGCACATCTACTCAGAGTATTTTATGAGGAATGTTGTCTTTAGCCAGATTTATTGCCATATCAGCAGGAAAATTTTTGTTTTCATACTACAATTCGATTTATTTGTGTTCCAATCGTAGCTATGTAAAATATTTAAGTACAATTCGTACTTGTTTATTTGAAATAGGATTAAATAAGTGAATCAATCCATATGCATAGTCATACTAAATTCAGCTACGAACCAGCCTTATATGGTGTGAGAACTCAAGAATTAATCTCATTGCTTTAGTCAGGGTTCGATTCGGGCTATTTTAAAGCTGAACCCGGACAGAAAGTGGATAAAATCCAGAATTAAGGAAAGAAGACTTGAATCGAGAATTTTTTACTTTGTTTTAGGAAGTCCGCGTTCGCAAAAGCTTGGACCCAGATGGGGAGAGAGATTCAAGTACGAAATTCTAGTTATTATTTTTATTTAAAGTAGCATCATAAACATAGACTACGGAATTCTAGTTCGAAATAGAAAGAACAATATTGTACCCACACAATACATTTTTGGGACCAATAGTTCCAATATCAGCTATATATATATATAGATATGCGATCCAACCAATTCTGACCGAAATTTATTCACTATTGAAAACTGACACTCGTTTGGAAACAACAGACAGACAGACAAACACTGAAATTTTATTTCAGTTTGTAAGCAAAAAAATTTAAAAGTCTGCAGTTTCTAGACCTATTTTGATGAATTTTAATATCGTTTAGATAACGAAAAATTGACTCATCTCTAAAGTCCTCGGAAAGCTTATGCAAGAATTTTGGTTATAATGAAAGATGTGCTCTTCTAAAGGTTCTAGACACCGGGTTAATTAATATAATACTGATTATAATTAAACTAATATTAATCAGTATCTAACCTAATTGAGGTGCAATACTGCTCAAGTGAAACATGAAAACAAAGACCAAATAAAACTTTTAAAATTAATCAACAAAAACGCAACATGCCGAAAAAAAGGAAAAGTACCAGAAAAAGAAAATAAAGAAGAAAAAGGTAAAGAAAGAGAGATGAAAAACAAATAATAAACTCGTACATGAAGTAATTTCCCTGAGGAAAATATATACTCTACAGCATGATATACATATAAATATGAGGTCGGCGATGCCTCCTTTTGCTTGTTAAATATTTTCTTACAGTTTTTCAATGGATAATAAAATTAATTTATGCCCCACATAAAAAGAGAGTGCGCAATTGATTAAATATTTCATTATTATTATAGAGTATGGGTGTTCTTCACTAAAAGATTTCCAGTTTGTGGGGTATTATTAAGTTGTTGAGACTCTAAGAACAGTACGAAAGAAACAAATTTTACCCTAATAGGGTCACGAATAGGGTATTTTGGAATTTGTATCATCCTCCCTTTGACAATATGAGGGAAAATTAAGACGTTAAAATTGAATTAATGAATTAAAAAGAGTTAACTTTTACACGTGCGGTATTTTATAATAATACTAATTGCGACTTAGCTGCAGCAAAAAGGCGTGCCAACTGACTGATCAACTTAATGGCATAGCTATAGCCACATACATATATACATTTGTCTATATATATATGTATATATATATGTATATATATATATATATATATAGATATGTATATATATGTGTACGAGCTCTCGTAGCTGGTTTAAAACCGTTAACACGAAAGCCGGTTAGAACGGTGTTTCACAGCCACAAGTAAGAGTTGCTTTAGTTATATATGCATGTATATATTTATAAATGTATATACAAAAATACTTATAACACCGGGAAAGCAGGTGGCATTGAACAAATTAAAGAGGGCATACAACAAGCCACAACACTCGACTAGCAGATACTCTAATAATCTTAAAATGCATTTCTAAATACTTCTCAAATGTAGCTACTCATCCCACACAAGCTACAAATTACTCTCACCAGGCTAAAGAAATGGCTAACAAATAACTTCATATTTCTAAAATGATTGTTTTGAAATATATTTTTTTATTATTTTTTTTGATTTCATTGATATCATTGATTTTAATTTTTATTATAGGAAATTCGATTTTCTTACATATTGTGGTTTTGATAGTTGCATACTCTAGCAAAAGTTATTATAACTTTCCAATGCATTGAAAGAGGCCTATTGGAGTCCATAATGTATATATAATACTGTGGACGATGGGACGAAATAACTATATCCTATAGCCTTGGTCCTAAAGTCTCTGTATGGAAAACTTTGTTGTTTCTCAAGATTTATTAATGAAACTCACAAGTTAAATGTTAGGGTATAATTTCTAATTGAATGCCAATAATTATTAGTAACGTACTATCATAGGTCAATGGAACAAAATAAATAAGATATTCGAAATCTTTTTTACTGATTTTTATTTAATACATCTTCCAAAATATATTTTTATTTAAGACATTTTCCAGGTCCTGCAGCAGGTAACTCTCCTAACTAGTTAATATTACTTTAGTGATAAGGTGGAACTAAAATTAATATATTTTGGTGCTAGGTCTTGAAAGTATATAGTAAAATATTTGTGAAGAAGTAGGAATGATTTATATTGAGTAGATTAGATATAGCGATTGGAAGGATTAGTTCAAGTGGCATTTTCCTTCATAGAAAAGGAGCAATATCATACAGGAGTGAACTGACTCAAGTTTTTCACACTTTTTTTTAACCCATTTATAAGGAGAGCTATGAAAACTTTTGTTATAAGTTCAACTAACATTAAATGAAAGAATGAGGAAAATTTGAAAACCGCAGTATAATATAATTGTGGCGGAACCGTACAAAACTTTTCACGTATAATTAATACTTTAAATTAGCTGAAAGTTGTGATAAAATAAAATGTTTTTATTTTACAATTATTTGCACATTTAATAAGTTCATAGACGAAGAAATGTGCGTGTAGTGTGTATGTATGTCTGTCTGTCTGTCTGTCTGTCTGTCTGTCTGTCTGTCTGTCTGTCTGTCCGTCTATATGTATTTGGTATGCTTTGTAACAAAATTAATTGAAGAATTTCACAGCATATAACGAACGCCTCCAACTCCAACTCCAACACCATCTCCAACTTAAGTTCAAACTCCATCAACATTTCCATTTCCAAACCTGTCTACAAAAAATAACTAACACAATGTCAGTTAATCACGAAACGAATGTTGCATGTGAGCTGTGAGCTGAGAGCTGTGAGTACTCCCAGTACGACTACGAGTATTGCGAGTATTCGTAAGATATTCAGAAAGGCCCATGAATATTACATTAGTGCGTTTTTGCCAGAGACCATATTAAAATTAATTTCCAATATGATCGTACGTGGAAAGTAAGAAGCTGAGAAACCTCTCAAATCGAAAATACTCAACGCAGCGACTTCAATTTTAAGAATTTTGTTTCAATCTTGCGAATCGGATTTAAACCGAACCGGTTCGAGCCCGGCTTACCGAATATTCAATTCAATTCAATTCATTCATTTAACCTATGAAAATTTATTATAATATATGATGATATTCCTTATTATATTATTCTTTACTCGCCAAATTTGAATTTAACATATATGACTAATTTTCAAAAACTTAACATTTTTTAAATAATATTTCTTAGCTTTTCAATTTAAATTCGGGGCAGCTTAGTATTTTCAATTATTAAACCTCGATTTTTCTTCGAAAATTCTCCTTTATGTAGATATTACTCCAAAAGTATTCCACTTCTTAGTTTCGATTAAAGACAAATAAACGCAGATGAAAATATTTTTATGAACCAATAATCGAACCAAAACCAACAATTTCGGCGCTTAGGCAAGAACCGAGGGAATGGAATCAAAGCTCAGTAATAATAATTTTATACACTTGCAAAGTGTATTATAACTTTGTCATGAAAAATGTAATGCATTGAAGGTGTCATCTCTGACCCCATGAAGTATATATATTATTGATCAAGAGGCGACGAGACGAGTCGATAGCCCGCCTGTCCGTCCGTCTGTCCGGCCGTCTGTCCGTCTGTTTTTATTCAAACTAATCTCTCAGCTTTTGAGGTAGGTGGATGACATTTGTTATGGAGCCTTCTTTTTGTTGCAATCAGCACTTTTGTCGGGACTGGCCGGATCGGTCAACTATATCATATGGCTAACATAAAAAAGAATAGTCGGTTTAAAACGTGTTCCACATAAAACTTTTCTGATCCTGAAGGTATATTGATGACATTTGCAAATTAAATAAAAGAGGGTTTTCCTAATGCCCCTCTAAAAAGGATCGAGAT
Source organism: Drosophila repletoides (assembly GCA_018150835.1). Lineage (NCBI taxonomy): Eukaryota > Metazoa > Arthropoda > Insecta > Diptera > Drosophilidae > Drosophila > Drosophila repletoides. The sequence goes on from JAECWQ010000231.1 coordinate 3,219,601, forward strand.
TAGTCTACTATAGCAAAAAGTTGTCATAGCATAAATCGGTCGAGGTAAATAAATTTAAGAAGTCTCAAATGATAATTCCAGTTTGCAAGTGTATATAAAATTCGGCGTGCCGAAAGAGCCTTTCCTTTAAGTTTTTCTTTTGTTTTGGCTGGCAGCCTTGCTTTATTTATTATATTTATTTATTGAATTCGTTTAATTCTTGCCTTTTTTTGCTTAATAATATACGTAAGTCTAACTATTTTGTTCGAACCTTTTGTACTTATGCTGGTTGGGGAAGGGGAGGGAGTGGGAATGGGCGGGGAAGGGAGGGTAGGGAAACCACCGTCTCGATTCGTTGCCTTTCCGATGTTCTCCGTACTAAATAAACCGACAGGCAGAAATTTAGCGGTTAAGTTTTGCATAAATGAATAATTAAATTTGTAATGGTGCAAATTGCAAATTGAATTGTTTTCTTTATTCTACACTTCGTCAGCGACCGTCATATTTTCATAACCACAACACATATGTGTGTGTATGTGTGTGTGTGTGCAGATATTTGCTAACTGGCTTCGAGCCGGCTTTGCCCGGAACACAACCCAAAGAAAAAGCATTAAATTTTCGACAATCATTGAAATGTTCTAATCATTTCAGTGAAGCGTATCTCAGACTTTTCAAAAGGAAAACTCATATAAATATCATTTTGTTTGGCAATACCCCAAAAGATCAGTTTTCTGACTATTTGTTAAGATATGTCTAATATGCTTAAAATATTCTGAATTAGGATTTCAAATCAGCAAATCAGCTGCATAATTGGTAAAAAACAATGTTATAAATCAATTTCCTTCTTATAAATTATTGAACTAAGCATCTTTCATTTAATTAAATTATCTATATATTTTCACGGAGTGTTGGAGCAATAATTTTGTGTATTGAATAATCCATTGTCATTGAAATAAGAAAGTTTGGGATCTCCAAAATAGTAATAGATATAATATTAGATAAATTATATAGACAGATTTAAAAATAGCATTAAAATGGCTTTGGAATTTTTAAAATTAGATAATGCCTAGCCTAATAGGGAAAGACGAATATTGCACACCCTTGCAGAATCGAATAATTGTTTTAAAATGATTGTTAACTATATTTGCTTAAGCCGACTGTTCCAGTAGTAGTTTTAATATATAGTGGGCCGATCTCTTTAATTTTCATTCATCTAGCTCAAAATTCTCAAGTTTCGTGCATAAAATATATTACCAATTATTTTAATTGACGAATTAACGAAAATTTTACCGAACAAACTGTAAGTATTCGAATTAATTCTAATCAAATCTTGAAAACCCTTAAAAAACCATTTGAATTAGCTTAAAATATTAAAATATAATTTAAACACAACTTGCAAAAACAACTATAATAATCCGAAAGTAATTTTTGTAATTTTGCTAAAGCTGAAGCACCCCAAGAGATGTAGGGTATTCGTAATTGTCATGCACTTAACACATATTTACTTTTAAAGTTTATTATCTTTCTGTGATGGATATTCATATAAAACTAGAAGAAGCAGTAGAAGTAGAAGTAGAAGTATACGTAGAAGTAGAGGTATGCAAATAAGGGAAGGACATGTGTGCGTTCCAGAGCCTTTTTTAAATGTTCCCTGAAACGCGTCCACGAGTTTAGCCACGCCAGAAAGCAGGAGAGGAAAAGGAGGAAAAGGAAAACTAAAACATATTTCAGCTGAATAGTTGGCTGCCTCTTGCCTCTTGCGTCTTGCGTCTCGCGTCTTAGACGGACTAATTAAAAATTCCCATGAGGCAATGGCAAAATTGGTTTCTTATCTCTCTTTCATTATCGGCGCCACGAACGCTTTAACATGATGCGCTGATGGATAGCTGCCTAGCCAAAGGGGCGGGTGTACGACTCTTTTTTTGTTTTTACCGCACTTGGCTAAAGAAAAAAAAAAACTGAATTTATGAATATTATTATTTTGTGCATGATAATTTTCTGTTTCGCTACTTGCGATAGCTTTTTTCCTACTCTTGTTTTTTTTCTTTTTTTTTGTTTTTGTTTTGTTTTTTGCAATATTGTTAATGCCCGCCAAAGCGACGGAGCCGTTTTGCGAAATATATTTTCTGTTTATGGCCAAAGTCACGCGACGTGTACCTGCGTGATCTTTCATCGAGTTAAAAATATTACTTTTACACTCCTGAAAATTCTCCTTACAGCCCCTCTTCGAAAGCTCTCAATGTAATAAAGGGACATCTCCTACTAAGTGCTTACGAGTACTGTTTAAATAGGTTCCTGATGCCTGAATATTTGATTATTCTTTAGCTTGTTCAAACTCAATTCAAATTGACTGTACTGGTTTCCTCTTGGATACCCTACCTTGTAGAGGATATTTTAATGTTATCAACTGTCGAAATCTATGTCCGATACAGTTCATATAGGCGTCCGTCTATCTGGTTCTGAGCTGAATTAAATTTGAAACCTTCCTTTTATCCATATTTGGAAGTATTTCCTATAGCTGTCATGGAAAGGAACATTCGGCTTAAATAGTTGTTGTACAAACACCTTTTTGTTTGTTTAAATAACTTCATAAAAATTATTCAGTTCGAGTACAGCTTTATCATATAATGTATATATGTATATATAGGTACAATCGCTCAAATTGAATAACTTTCAATTGGTAAGGGTATGTTATCTTCGGCGCGCCAAAGATAACTTTTTTTGCATCTACTGCCGACTGTGCTTTTTTCATCCATTAGAACTTGAAATACGATTAGAATTTTAATGTGTTTATTAAAACTACAATAGAATATCAAGTATTTTGCTCAAAAATACTCAATTTGTTCATCCGTTCTATGCTGATGGAGGAAATTTGGCTCTGTTTTTTATATAGCAAAGCGAGTAAACAAATACAAAATAGTATTGAAATATGTATGAGATAATGTAGAGTATCTAAACAGTTGAATAGGTCAAGATACAACGCTTTAAATGAATAAGTCTTTCACAATATTAAGATGAAATGCAATCAAAAAACATTTCAAGATTCGGCGCGGTTCAACGTACTCTTTTTTTGCCTGTCTATAATTAAAAAAAAAAATTGATTTATTGTAGATGATCATCGCACTGATCACTGATCAGCTGTTGATCAAGAAAACATTACAATAAAAAGCAAACAATTGCAGCTAGCAAATGCTCTCAATTCAAAAGCATAGAATGATTGATATATAATCTAACCTAATTATATTTTTATTAACATGCGGCTATTCCGACCGTTTAAATTGGACAAATAAACATACATTTTTAATTGCTATAATAAATAAATTACATGATTTATAACCTGTAATTGGGAAGATTTCCATAGACCACAACATATTTGATTTCTGATTTTTATGATTAGTTTTATGAGACTAGCATTAAATTTAATAGAAGTGTCGGCTTTGGAACAACCGGCGAGACTTGCGGACAAACGGACGGACTGTTGGTGTTGTATCGAAAGCCTTATAATACTTGTGGGAAGGGTATTGCAAGTATACCTCAAATTCATGGCAACGTTTGAACCGGTCTACGTCTACGCTCGAAAGAACTAAGCAAAAATGCGATTTTTGAGTTGATTGTTCATTATGCGATTTCGTACAAATTTCATATGAATATATTATATTCTATTCTATATATAATTATGTACATACATACATAGGTAGATTTCGCGTGAGAAGAGATAGCTAATTTCTTAAATTTCTGAACTTAATTTAACAATTTGATAATCACAATTTCCTAATCAAGAAAATCGAAAAAAACACTTAAAAGCAAATAAATAAAAATTAAAATTTCGAATTTCAGATTTCATACTTTTTCAAGGGCGAACACTTTTCAGAGAGTAAAAAAGAAATAATCGTAAAAAAGACATAAAAAAAAATGTTTTTTGTGTAGAATTCATAAGGTTTTTTGCACAGTGATACACGCACTATTTGATTTACTTACTATACATGATGCATGATGAGCTCACAAATTCATTGACGAAGAGGATGATACAAGCTAGACGCACCACTGATACCCTGCACTGTATACCTCGCTGAATATAGGGTATTTGCACTGTGCGTGTACTTCGCACTTCGTACACCGTTTTGCGCGCGCCCACTCTCGCCCATGATGTGCGCAATGCCGTGTTCGAGCGCATACTAGTTGCGTTGCAAGTTGTGCTTTACGCCGCCGCCGCCGCTACCTTCGGTCTCTGAAACAGAGAGAGAGAGAGAAAAAGAGAGAGAGAGCTAACAAGCGAACGCAATCGGGTAAAAGGGGATGTGAATGGTGAGTGTGAGCGGCGCATGAGCAGAACGAGCGGAGGGCAGAGGCAGTTTAAACTGGTTTCCCTTGCAGTGCGAACGGGACAATACACATACAAATGAAGTGAGTACTGCTCTTTCCAGCAGTTGCAGTGGGGTGTAGAGCGGCGGGGGCGTGGGTTGTGCTGAGAGTCAAGCTGGGGCCTCATTGGAACAGCAGGCGTAAAGGGGGAATTGCTCCGCCCATTAAATAGCTGCCAATTTCCGTATCAAAGTTGCATTTTTTTAAACTTTTTTTCACAGTTTTTTTGAGGTTTTTTTTTAAACTTTGGCTTGTAGTTTTACGTTTTTAATTAGTACATTCAAATAATGCGAACAAAAACTATTCGAGTCACTTACAGTTTTGTATACAACGGATTTGAGTTGTTCAGTGATGAATATTTATTTAATTTTCCTGCTTTCAAATTTTATATTTAAGCTCAATAAATTTAAAAAAAGAACACCTTCGCTTAGGTGAAATGCATTTAAATCAAGGATGCAAAACTCTAGAATTTTGGAAGAGAGGCTCAGCTCGGTAGAAAGCTTTGGGTTCGAGGAGTCCCTGAAAACGTGCTCGGTTTTGGACGATTGACGATCGTTTCTGGTGCGAGGGTTGGGTTATTTTATGGGTTCGGCTCGAAGGACTCAAAAATTCTGAACCGGGGCGTTTTAGTTTATACTCTAACCGCGTCCACATTTCTTATGCATTAAAAAACAGTTCCGATTCAGGTTCAGCTTTGAGGAGTGGGTGACATTGTAAGCTTCATTTCATGGTCTGGTTCAGAGCACACAACACTCGCTAACTGAACCGGTTCAGGCTCAAAGAGATTTGTATCGGGCTCGTGTTCGATTGAGTTGGTTATTTTGTATGTTCGAAGGACTCAAAAATCTAAAATCGAACCGGTTTACAGGGGTTCAGTTTTGAACAGACTTGCATTCTTGATTTAAGAGCACTAGAACTGCACATCCAAAATGGGCACATACACAGTTGCCATATTGAATGTATGTATTGCCATATATGTAAGTATATGTGTATATATGTAACCCTGTGCATGTGCATGTGCGTGCGAATGTGAGTGTACATGTACAAAGGTCCTGCACATGGGCCTAGTCTACTCTCGTCTATAGACTCTGAACATGAGCTAATCAGCAGAACTCACACTGCGACTCTGATGGGCTCTGTGTGGACTGTCGAAAATTGCGTCCATGTCATGCATTTCGCATCCATTCATTACCTTTGGTAGTACGAGAGTGGCCAGAGGATGAAGAGAAAGAAGAGGACAACAGCGTTTGGCGTTTTGGATCCCTGCAAATATGCCGTGTTCGCATGTTATCCAAAATGTTCCCGAATGAGTGCCCGAAATGCGCCCGCTGTACTGGACATTAGCCATGCCCTTGCCCGGAGCCGAGAGCATTCTGTACTTTATTTTGCCGAACGAGCAAACATCTTGTCCGACTAGGAAACAAATGGCTTTGCTGGTTTTTCGTCCTTTTTCTATTTTTTTCTATTTTTTTCTATTTTTTTTTTCTGCCTTGCGTTGCTACAGGCTAACAAATCCTTATGTAAACACGGCTATGTTATACGATTACTTCCTCTACTTGTCAGGCACAAATTAAAAAACCGCATTTTAAATATAAAAATTAATTAATTTGATTCAAATGGAGTAAGAAAGCATTAAATTAGCTATAATATTCAACATTATACTCTTATTAATGACCCTGCTTAAAAGGAGGTTTACTGAACTTTGCAGAACAACCTCAGTAAATGCCGAACACTTTAGTCATTCAATTAAGTATTCATTGGTAAATTCTAGTCGAGGGTACTCAAGCAATTATAAATTAATATTAATATGTGGCATATCTTCTATAAATTTTTGTAAAATCAATTTTAATTGTCAACTTAAAAAAAGTGACAAATTGTAATTGAATTGCGAAATACTCGCAGACACCAGGAAACCCAAAATTTGGGCTCTGAATTTTCTTCATTGCGATGAATTAATCGCCGCAAAATACCCTGACTGCTTGGGTCGTCTGTCCTTTGTTTTCTATTCATAGTTAATTAAAGGCTTTTAATATGTATCTTTCATTCTATCTTGAGTACAATTTGTATACCCTTGCGGAGGATATTATAACTTTGTCACGCAACGTGTAATGCATTGAAGGACGCATCTCCGCGACTTCACAGATTATATATATTATTAATCAGGACGATATGAGAGGAGTCGTCTGTCTGTCTGACATTCGACCCTAGAATACATGTGCTTGCGTTTTTAATATTCTCATAGCAGGCTGGACATAGAAAACAATAAAAATCCTCGGGCAAAGAAATGTAATTAAACATATTGTTAAATTAAAAATAAGTAAATGAAATAAATAAATAAATATTAAAATAGTCCTTTCTTTCATTGACTTTCCCCCAACAGCTAGTGATTTAATATAACATAATGGGCCAAGTATACCTATAACTATACCTTCTATTTTTAATTATTCTAATTGGGACTAGTGCATTCATTTATAGGACTAGGATATAAGATCTCGGAATTTATAAACTACGTTCAAATAGTAAAGAACAAGACCAAAAGAATACTCTTTTGTCAAAAAGGCTTAAAATAAAAAAATAAATATTTATGAAAAAGTTCTTAAGTCTTTTAAAGGAAAAGTGGCATTAATGGTATTCAAATTTTATATATATACCCCGATACCGTATACCATATTTTGCTTTAAAATTCACTCTAAAAATAAATTGGCAACAGGCTGAATTTTATTAGAATCAAGATATAAGTATGGAGTCCTTTAGATTTAGGTATAGCGCACTTCCTGGCCGAGCAATTCAATATATATGTATAAATTAATATAAATACCTATATAAATTCTTTATACTTAAGTACAGAGCATTTTTAAATTTAATTAATTTAGATATAAAACATATGAATGAATTTATGAATGTGTAGAAGAAAATTGGTTACCACGTGAGATAAGAGACAATTAATAGAAATATTTTTTATGTTAAGCAGAGAGTTGTCTTATAGAGGGTACCTGCTAGTTGAGCATAATTGATAAGAAGACTCTGTGATGTTTGAAGAGCTCTTTAATATTAAGCATACATCGTCGATCTTGGGCGTTTAAGTTACATAATCAGCATTCGTTGCTGAAACGATCAATGGAAAAAAAAGAAGGAAAGGAAGAAACATGAGCCAAATAAAAAAGCCATTTGCACACAAATTTACTCCCAAAATGGCCAGGGAGAGCATCATTCAAGTTGAGGCTGTCTGACGACGATGCGGAGAGGACGCTGGTAAATGGTAACTGGTAACTGGTAACTGGCAACTGGTAACTGGACACCGGATGCAGATAAATCTTTGGATTGCCGCCGACTACGAGCTAAAAGCTGAAAGCTATGGCAACAAGTGCGAATGTGAATCCGAATGCGAATGGGAGTGCGTTTTGCATGCCCATCAGAGAGCCAGATGACCAGGTGGATGGAGTTAAAGCTCGATCGGAATCATGCGATAAGCCCTGCTTCCAGTCTCGAGTCTCCAAGTCTCCAGTTGCCAGTTGCCAGTTGCCAGTTGCCAGTTGCCAGTTGGCAGTTGTTGTTGGCCTGTGACAAACTTAATTGCGACTATTCCTGCATTAATTGTACACACACGCGCGAGACGACTCTGGCGATTTCAATGCACGATTTGCATGGCGTCTCAAAGAGTCTCGGGAGTCAGAGTCTGAGTCCGAGACGGAGACGGAGACGGATGGAGATGGCCACGAAGACGAAGACAGAGACGGGGTCCGATTCGGAATCGAAGTCCAAGTCCTACTACTGGTTTTCGAGACTCGCGTTTCATTTGGGGCCGGACGTGCTACCAAAACTTACCGCCGGAATGTGTTAATTAAATATTTAAATTATTCGCTGCATTACTAGAGGATCATGTACCGATCCCAGTTAAATAAATAATATATACAACTTGGTACTGCTACACTCCAAAAAAAGCATATCTAAATATAAGTAATATTTCACATTTACAAAGGGCTCATGGAACTATGATTGATTCAGAAGAAGGTTATATTTTAACTGTATCGAAATAATTTTCTGTGATTAGACTTTTCCCTAACAACCTTTCACCCACAACTTTCTGATATTAGGACCGATATTAAAGTAGAACCATACAAACGTTTCTTTCCCCATTTTACCCCACTTGTGGAGCCAAATCTTTCAAAACCCCTTCAAGTGGAAACTTTCAGTATGTCATAAATCTTGTGTCCAAGTTTCAGTGAGAGCCTTGCGTTATATGTATAGAGATCATGTAACTATTTATTTATTTAAATATTTATGTACAATAATTATTATAATAAAACGTAGCTTAACTAAAAAAAAAAAGAATTAACTACATATATAAATCTGAAATAGGAAATGTGTAGCCATACAATCAAATATTAAGTAACACATTTTAAATTAAATGAAATATCCTGTTTGAATTATTTTTGTCAGTGTACGGCGTATAGAGTACAGTGTGTCTAGATGTCTAGACTACCTCTTTGCGGTTGTAGCATCAAAATGAACATTCAACAAAGGCTAAAGCCCACCGTGTCAAGTCGAGTGCAGAGTGCAGAGAGCAGGATGCCTTCTTTGGTTTGGTTTTTTATTTAAAGTTTTTTGTTTTTTCGTGAATAAAATGAAAAATGGCGACACGCGTCCTTTGGGCCAAAACCACAAAACAATTTTATTTTATTTGCACACACACATACACACGCACACACGCACACACACAGAGGTATATCGACAATAATTTAACGCAGCTTCCCCGCAAACATTTATCGCACAGTGTCCTTGCACGCTCGGCTGTCCAATGAATTTAAATAAAATTAATTAAATTTGTTTTTCGATGGGAATTGGTTGACTAGCAGCCAACAGCCAACAGCCAACAGGCAACAGCCAACAGGCAACAGCCAAGGGGTTTACTTCCAAATTGCCAATTGTTGGCTGAATGAATGGTGAGTGGTGAATGGAGAATGGAGAATGGTGAATGGGCCTTTATTAAGGGAATTTAACGCGTTTTTATGACCACAACAACAACAAGGATAACAAGGACAACAAAGCCATAAACTTGTACCATATCAATGTACATTTCTGCATAGATAAATTAGAAAACGCAGCCAATTCAGATACAAATTAGAGTGGCGTACAGTGAGTGCGCCACACTATCAACGAATAGAATCCATTCATCCAATCATATGAGTGTATTCACACACACTCACACAGATGCACACTTGTATTCACCGCGGATATACGCAAAATATACCGTGTAACTTGCGCCGGGAGCAGCTTCTGCTGCTGCTGCCGCTGCCGCTGCTGCTGCTTCTTCTCCCCGCCAAATGTGGCTCGCTCTCGAATGAGTTATAGCGCTTGTTGGCGATTTTATTGCCACAGCGCAGCCATAAAATATGGTAAATTATAGCGGTTTGTTGTTTTGGCCATTTTGTAGCCGAATAATGTAGCACGTGTGCGTCCGGACTCCGGACTCAGTGGACCTGTTTCAATTCGGTTCGGGATTGACTACACATGCCCGCATCTCGCATCCCACAGCCCGCATCCCGCATCCCGCATCCCGAATGTGGTCATGTTCAACTTATACTCTTACAGCAAAAAAATAAATAAAAATAAAAACACAGATTATAAAAACAATATCAACCAAAAATTCTAGTATCCTTGTTCAGGAAACTTTAAACATACACAAATTTTAGGTATTTGTTGCTATTTTTCAATTTATTTTAAAATATACGAGATACTTATAAAAATAAATTATTTTATTAATTGGAAAATACGAATTTAAAAGGAAATTTAGAGAAACAATTACCTTTTTCTAATTATTTAATGTCACTGAGGGAAAGGGCATATTATTTACTTTATTTTACTCACTAAATATTATTTATTCACCATTTATTTTTTTTAATTTTATTACTATATATATAATTTTTTTTAATAAATTTTAGTCAATCATTTATCTCTTGTTCCTTCTATTTATCTATGTATCTATGTAGATACGTACGTATATAAAGGAGTCTATAATGCTTCACTGACCCTATAAACTTATAATATAGCTGCTATAACTAGTAAGAACTATCGGATCAAAAATGGTTGTTTCTGAAGTTATATCGTTTACACTCTCTAATTACAAGTGTTCGTATTTGCTTTTAATGCCAGGAAAAATATATCAAAATTGTACAACAATTTATTCCTATTGATTTTGGAAATATCCCCCAAGTGGGTCATCGGTGTGAAATGCATTTTCAAACAACAATAAAAAAATTGAATGAATACTTCATACTAATTTTCCGGGAAAGTTATCCTTAATGTGGAGAAAAAGTTATATTTTGTATGGTGAAAAGTCTATTTTTTTCTGATCCAAAAGTTTGAAAGTAAAATCTAAAATATATTTACCACCGATTGACATCAAATTTAGTTTTAAAGGTTCAGAAATATACGTCCTTCCCATTGTATTTAAGTTAAGTTTCAAATCTATTCATTAAAATCTAACTGAAGTATTTGTAATTTTTAGAAAATGGGTTTCAACTTGATAAACATTTAATTTTAAAGCTTTACAGCTCGGTAATTTAAGGGTCCTTAGTGTTTGGAGAAGGGTATTCAAATCTTTGCCGTGGCGAAAATAAGTTTTCTTACCAGTTTATTTTCCGCCCGCATAATAAATCGCGAAAAGCTATTCATTTTGGCCTTCAATTCAAATCGAGCCCCGATTTTTTAAAGTGCATGGTAAAGCTCAGCTGCGTATTTTTTTCCCCGCATTGACGAAGAAGACAATAACAGAATCAAGGTTGAAGATCTCAGTCCGCAATGCTTATCAGCAGCTTTGTACTAACGGAATAAGCGAAAGATAATGTGAAAGAGGAAATTGTTTGTGTGTTTTGCATTGTTTACATAGGAGAATGTTTGCTTAGAAGAAAAGTCAGCAATTACGAAAACAAATGTGAACAAAGTGCACAGTGGTATGGGGGCCTAAGAAAAAATGTAATTGCTGACTTTGGGCAAATGTGTCTTAAAAAAAGTAGTTCAATTTTTGTCATATAACATTGCAACGTTTTCTTATAAAACGTACTGAAACTGGTAACTGATGAGTTTGACTGACAGATGGACGGACGGACAGAGTACATAAATACATTCATACATAAATAAATATCCAAACCGGTTCGAGCCCGAATATCCCAGTATTTATCCTTAGAGTCATTCTAATTAATTTTAAGAATATATATCCTATTTCTTTCTTCTGATATTTTTGCCGACTTTTTATTGTTTCGTGCAGCAACCTACATATAATATATGTCGAAACAAGCCAGATCGGACGACTACATCATATAGCTGTCATAGAAAGCCACAATCGGCTTAAACATTTGTTGTATAAAAAACTTTTTTAATTTTAAGATTTCTTATTCAAAGTGTTAACATTTGCGAATTATACTTACCCTGGAGGTAACTGTACACAATTAAATGCCAGTAAACCAAAAATTAATTTAATTTTTGAATATAGTTTTTAAAATGTACTCCAAAAATGATAAAAATCCGGTCACAATGACATATAGCTGCCATAGAAAGAATCGAACAAAAAAAATAAGTTGGAAAATTTTGGAATGTTAATTCCACTCTGCAAGGATTAGACTCGCCGAAGATAACCTTACCATATTAGTTTTTTAATTAAACCTAAACCAAAAGAGGTTAAAAAGAAATATATATTATTTTCCTGCCTGTAGATTTAGAATGACTGAGATAACCATTCCTGAACCTAAATTACACATGAAAACCAAACTTTTGAGGCCAATATTCTTGACTCAAAAACAGAGCTTAGAAGAGGCTTAAACTCGCGAGTTGGAGCTCATCAAGATTATAACATATGAGTTAATAAATAGTTTTTTTTTATATGATTTATTGTTCACATTTATAAGTCGACTCGCATAATTTAAAATTAAACATAAATTTTTAACAATAAGACAATCCAATATGCTCTTTAAAATAGTACTTAGATAAACATACTTAAAATAAACTAAAAATTTTAAAAATTATTAAAGTAAAAAGAAAACTTGTTATAACGAATGAAAGAAGCCTCTTGGGACAGTTTCTACTGGAAAGATTTCGACTGAAGCTTTCTTTCTTGGCAAACAGGAGACTGACCTTTATTTTAATGGTTTCTAATACCAAAAAATTGCTGAAAATTAAAATTTATAAAATGCAGCAAATACGAGTCCATGCTGAAACGCAACGCTCTTTACACTGTTGGCAACCAGGAGAAGAGGAACAACCCCATATCAAAGGGGTGTCAGGTGCTGCAAAATTCAGAAAAGCCATTATACGACATGGTTTGGGCCTGCACCGATGAGGCAATTGTGTGGAAAACCCCTAAACATGTTTTGGGTTAATTTAAAATGTGACCGGGCTCGAATCGCACAAATAAGAGACAAAATTAATGTTGACATTTTCCACTCTGTGGATAAAATTGCAAAAAGCCAATGCAGCTAAAGTAGAGCTTTAGTTAGCCGCGTTTATACTCGCATAGGGTTGATCAGGCTCTGGTCGCTATAACCAGATACATATGTATATATTTACACGTAATTAAATATATATAAATATATATGTGTTGGTATATACATATACATATACATATACATATATATGCAGTTGCATAACAGACTGCATGCACTTCGCAAAAGTGTGCAATTCACTGCAGATGCTGCCATAATTCAGACTGCTAATTTGAAAATTCTGTTATTTATCTAATGATTTGCGTATGCAGCATACAACGCATGAACTCTAACTGCTTTTCATTCACACCTACAAAATATGTATGTATGTATGCATATGTATGTACATGTGTAAGCGTATTTAATTCCCTTCATAACGAATTTAATTAATACTATTTGATATATATGCAACCAAAAACAAAATTGCCAGGAAAGGCCATCGTGGTGCACCGAACACTTTACACTCTACGAATAGCTATTTCAAAATTATTGCTATTAATGCTACGATTTAGTTCTGTGATCTTAATATTTCCTATATGTATTTCGATACACACAGTCTTATATCTAACTTGTGGGTAAAGGTAATATAGGTATCTTTAAGAAACAACAAGTTTTAAAGCCGATTGTTGCTTTCTATGGCAGCTCTAAGATATAAGTTTCAGATCCGAATGTGCAGTTTCTAAGAAAGTTTGAAAGAAAGTCGGACAGATCGTCTGGTCTCATCGTCCTGATCAAGAATATATATACTTTATGAGGTTCGATATTTCCAGACAAAATTATTGTTGAGCTGACAAGCTTTTTTGTCAACTATATTTCTGCAGCTTAGCTAAGCAACAACCCGAATAGAGATTAGAGATTGCGAATTAAGACGAACCGATTTGAGTCATAGACAAATTCTAACTAACACCCAGCTGCTGCAGCCGATGAGCTGATGCAGCTGGCGAAATTCAGAATGAAACCTAAATAAGGTAAAACATATTTAAGCGTTATATTTGAACATAATAATAAATTAATACTATGCTTGCGGGAGGCGCTTAGCTGAACAATTATAATACCCCCATTAAGGGTATCAAAATGGTAACTAAATTTTGCTGTTTCATTGAATAGCTGCGACTTCAGTACAGTACAGTAAAATTGTAAACTAACTGCAATCACAGTAAATTATCCGAAATCACAGCAAATTTCATGAAAGAAGCAACAGGCTCAATATGTGTCTTTGGTGCTTGCCAACTGACTCTCAATACATCTTAATTAAATTTACTACTCAGATGAAAGAGTCAAAAGTAATCAAGATCAGACTGATATATCATATAGGTGCTTTAGCGGCATTTAGTCAAAATGAATATTGCAAAAATACATATTCCCAGTCTGCAAAGGAGCGCTGAAGTTATCCTTTGCATACTAGCTTTATACTTCTATAGCTTTCATTGAAGCTATCCGAACACTGTACAGACTTTAAAGCTGCGTACAGAGTATTTCCTAGTCGAGCACTCTCTGCTTGTTCCCTTTTTTATTTGAATCTAAGGCTTACCTCAAGTGCTGTTATTTTTGGGAACGGCAGTGCTGAGCACATTTTTCTTTTCTATGTAAAAATGTAAAATAAAAAAGCACTCAGTCAAGATCACGATACTACAATATGTGACGCGTGTCAATAAATTAGAAAAAAACCATTAATCGTTGATGACAAATTGGAATTACCAGAAAAAAAGGGATAAATCCGCAGCAGCATACCATACCAATCAAAACAATACCTGTATAATCCGCATTGACAGTTTATCTACTAGAGAAAAAAAATAATAATTTGAGAAAAGGGAGTCAAACTTCGGGAAATCTTTTATTGCAGTCAAGAGCTAAATATTTGTTGTATCTACTTTTCTATTCAGTGAATACTTGAATATATTTATAACGTGTATACCCTGTAATTGAATAAAATTGAGGTTTTCCATTCTATACTGAAAACAGTTCGCTTGATAGTTAAGTTAAGTAATAAATTATTTAAAAAAAAGTATTTGACGTTGGTTCGAACCGGTTTGTTCGCCGACCTGAACCTCTGGGGTTCAGTTAAGGTCTTGATTCGTTTTTTTATTAGTTTGTCGATTTTTTTATAATAATTTTGATTATTATGAGGCAGGGCCAACAGCTTGAGTAAGGTTATTTTCTTTTTGAATATAAAAATAGATCTGATTAAGGTTCCGGTTCGAGTCATGCGTCATTTTGTAGATTCAACTTAAAGGACCCTAATGTACGGAACTTAACCGGTTCAGAGGGTTTCGGGTTCGCAACGGTTTACATCCCTGCTTTGATATTATAACCAAGTCCTAGTGTAAAATATATGATTTATATTGGGCATTATTAATATGTGTATTAAAAGTCTCTATATATTTAAACAAATTCGAAATCTGTTGTTGATTTTTTCGATATTTTTTATTAACTTTATTTTAAATTTGAATAGTGCGAGCTTACAAACTTATTTATAATAATTTTGTATTTGTTATTACTATATAAATTAATTAAAATCTGGTTCTACATATGTACAAGTGCAAACGTACTTAAAATAAATAGTAGAATACATAGAAATATAACAATGAATCCTTTGCGATGTGAAGTCGAATATCATATATTTATCTCATGCCTTCGAATCAGGAGAAATGCATACATACTTACTTAAATACATAAATAGTGCATTAATAAATTTAGCTTTTAGCTGCAAATCAATTAAAGTGCATTTATTGTATGATTTTTGATAATACGAGAATAATACGAGTATCACAGAAATCGCAGAAATCACTGGGTATAAAGTTATTCGTATTACTTTGCACGTTGGAATATACTGTAACCGCATACAAGAAGCATTATCGGAGTTACTGAGTATCCAAAATATTGATATTTACTCATACGTACTCGCATTAAGTGCCATTTTTTTATCAATTTATAGATTAGAGCTATCAAAAAAATTTGTAGTATATATCAATAAATCGCTTAGCCTCTATATTTACCTCCATTTTCTATTAAGTGCTCGAAATTTTATTACCTTTAGTATACAAAAAATATAAAATAAAATACAAAACTATTAAGGAAAGGCTGTCTTCGGCACGCCGAACACTATATACCCTTGCAGACTGACAAGATTTTTATCTATACAGGCCGATTGTTCCTGTGGCAGCTGGATGACATAGTAGTCAGATCTTGACAATTCCTGGTATGCGTTTTAGAAAAAAAATTGAACATCTATATTGTAAATTGCATTAAGATATCAGGCAAAAACAAAAACCAATATTTATTTGGACCGATTATTCCTATATGAGCTATATGCTATAGTAATCGGAATTCATACTTTTGCAATTACTTTATAACACCTTGCAGAATAAGAAAAATTTTACACAATAACTTTTTTAACGATTGTGCCTATGGGAACTGTAAGTTATAGTTGTCCGATCCGGTCAGTTTTGACGTGCAACGAAAAAAAGACTAAATTCCAAATTTCAATTTATCTGGCTCAGAAACTGAGACTAGTTTGCATAGAAACAGACAGGCGGACAGACGCATGGACTAACGGACAGGGCTGTATCCATGGGTCTGATCGTCGGAGATGCCTCCAGATTTCGGGACAAAGTTATAACACCCGCTGCAAGGGTATAAGAAAAAGGAAAGAGCATCTAAACGAAATATTCTGTAATAGATTTTCTTTATTTTTTCTTTTGAGAATAATCGAAGTTTGGTCTGTTAAATCAGAATAAAAAACATTAAAATACTTGATTTTATTTATGCTTTACAAATTATAATGAGGAATTTATTGCTAATTTCAAAGACTTTCGTTTTAGTGAATTTTTTAAATTTAAATTAAATTTATTAGCTTTTATCTACTAGACTAAAACAAAAAAAAAAAAAATGTGCTTTTTATTGTATAAATAGTCAATGCACATGCACCATATGCGCGTATATATAGAAAAAAAAATTTTTTTATCGATAGTGTCAATTTTTCTACACAAAAAAATATAGAATTTATCGATTAATTGACAGCACTAATAGATGTTCTTGATGTTATTTTAATGTGATTTTACATTGTCATTAAACTTAAACATTAGACACGAAAAAATGTGCAGCTGCTTAGGACTGTGTATGTATGTATTTAATTCTATATGTATGTGTATGTATGTATGTATGTATATAGTATTACTAAGTATGTATGTAGTAGGTATGCATGTATGTACATTTATCGTTTAAGGTTATCATTAAATAAGTGTGTGTGTGCATGATTGAACATGTTCAAACTACTCGAAATCGTCGTACAGCTAAGTCACCACATCACAGGGTATTATTACTCGTACACTCGGAGTATTACTCGTATTATTATGAATGAATTGCAAATGTTCTCCGGGTTCTGAGTTCTGGGTTCTGGGTTCTGTGTTTATGTCAGCTTCTTGTAGGTTTAGTGTCTCATGTTCGAGTCATTAAATATCTTAAGGAGAAGTTGACTCAAATCCGAGCGAATGATAAACTGTTCTCGTGTGTTCTGGGTATGCTTATTCCCCGACCAAAAGTCTCTTGTTTTTGGCTTAAATTGAGGAGTGTAAATATGCTAATTATACAAGTAGTTATAAAGTCAAATAATTTACGATATATAATAGGAAATAAACTTTTATTGCCATCCTTAAGCTACATTTATTGCAAAAAAAATTATCATGTGTGTCTCCCCCTCTCTGTGTGTATATGTGTATGTGTGTGTGGGTCTCTTTTTTATTTGTATTTCTCATTTTTTATTTGTTTATTTGCACTTGTCCACTTGGGCCTGGATTTTATTGATATATATTTTATTTTTGGTATTTTCTACAACTTCTTACGAGCTGGAGCGATAGCTACTGTTACTGCTTCCATTTGCATAGATATTATTATTATTTGTATTATTATTATTATTATTATTAGTATTATAAAGCATTGAACCCATGGAGGTTATCGGATGAACCATTCCCGCTCCCGCTCCCGGTCCCGAGCCCGGGACCGATCCGGTTCCGGAATGCAGCGTAGAGCTGTTGCTGTTGTTGATCAGTTTCATGTTTGGCGGCGTCTGGGGCGGAGTATCGGGTTGAATCTCTGAAAACCCCACTCTCTGCTGATGGGATTGGGACTGGGATTGGGGGGGCAGGTAGGCAGCTGCTGCTTGAATCGAGCTGCTCGTATGCTGTAACTGTTGGGGCAGCTCGCGATGCATATTGATAGGCATCTTGGAATTGATTGATCCCGATCCCGAGCCCGATCCCGATCCTATTATATGCATGCCCATGGCCTCGGTGTACACCGTAGGTATCCGCGAATATGGCGATGCGGCGGCGTAACTGCTCATCATACTCAGCGGCGAACCTAGCTCGACTTGCGGCCCCATAGTCATGTTGCTCTGCTGCAGCTGCAGTTGCTCCGACTGCTGCTGCTGCTGCAACTGATTCGCTGCCGCTTGCTGCTGCTGCTGTGGGTAGAAATTCTGGCCGAGATATGCCGTAGGCGGTGGTGTCTTGCAGGCGACTGTGTCGGCCACACTCCAGATTTTCGGCTTGCTCGCCGGCACCGGTATTCCACAGTCTCTGCTCAGCTGGTTTTTTTGAACAGCGTATTCACTGCCAGCGTCCAGTCCTTGTCCATAGCCAGGATTATAATAATGCTGCTGTTGATGCTGCTGCTGCTGTTGTTGTTGCTGCTGCTGCTGTTGTTGTTGCTGTTCCTGCTGCTGCTGTTGCTGCTGGTGGGCGTGGACGTGGGCGTAGGGATGGTAGGCATGCGACGGCGGATGTGAATGCGGATTAAAGTTAGGTGTACCATAAGGCGGCAGGCCTCGTATGGCCAATAAGTTCTGCGGCTCACGCTCCAGTTTGTCCTCAATGTCCAGCTCCGTCTTGTTGTCCGTCTTGCCCAGCTCAGACTTAATACGTTGATTGCCGGGATCTGGCGATTAAAGTTTTAAATAGCCAAAACGGACACAAAAATAAATTTAATTAATTTCAAAGTCGTAAGCGGAAGTAGACAAGTTTCTCAGAGGACTCGCAACTCGCAACTTGCCACTTGCCATTTGCCACTTGCCTCTTGCCACTTGCCTCCAACAGCTGGCAACTGGCACTGGCACTGGCAACTGGGCGTTTTGGCCCGTCTCTGACAGAACCTGGGCAAAAACCCTTGAAATTGTTGGTGGGCGTTGATGCGTGCAACCCTCGCGCGCAGCAAGCAAGCAAGCAAAAAGCTTTCAGCAACAAAATACTCTAACTTCCGTGTTGCTCAAGCGGCAAAAAGGAGAGCGAACAAGTCGCCAAGTCGAGCAAGGCCGCTTCCACGATTCTGCTGAGTGCACTCAGAAAAACAAAGACATCCCGAAAAACTGCCAAAACATACAAATTCAAGTCACCCCTTTTCCTACTAAATAGAAAACTATTTCTAAATGGAGCAGACAATCTAAAAGTAAGTTTGCTTCTTTTCAAAATTTCGAATCTGATTTGATTATTAATTTAATTTATAATTGATGAAGTTAACAAAAGTCAAAAGTTTGTTAAGTTAAGGCCAAAATCACACTGAAATATGGGAAAATTGGTACTTAAAACTAAAGGTAAATAGAATTGAATTTAACACAAATTTATAACCAGTGTAAAGTTAATAAAACGCTTCGTTATTAAAGAAAAAATGTCATCAATTTCAAAGGAAATTGGTGTTTCTTTGGAAACTTTGTGAAAATAAGAACAAATTTGTTTTCAGTGTATGCATATATGGAGAGTATGGAGAAAGAAGTGCGGGCGCAAGGCCACTTTGCCAACAATGTGCTGTCAACTTCCGGGGAGGATGTCGCCTAAGCAGTCTGACAAATAAACGGACGGACGGACGTACGGTCGGTCGGACGGACGAACGGACGGACAGAGTGGCGGCCAAAGAAGACAAAGATTGCATAACATTCGTTTCGCCACATAAATTGTACTTAAAAGGCCGCTGCCACTAAAACTTGGGGCTAGAACAATCAATTTAAGGCAAAAACAATACGTATATACACATGTCTGAATATTCTCTACAGGCCATACTAAAGGTTCGGGTCGGGTCCGGGTTCGGGTGCTGGTTCGGGTTAGGGTTCGGGTCAATGACAGTGGCACAAATTAGGTGACAGCTTACCAAATGTATCGCCGGCTGGCAACTTTGATCCTTCGCCAGTTTCCTTTTCTTTCTCCTCATCGGACATCAGTCCATCATCATCATCTTCCGTTTTGTTTTTGGGTTCCCATGTCATTTTATTCTCCTTTTTCAGGCGACGTCGCGCATTCGCAAACCACGTGGATACCTGGGTCAATGTCATCTTTGTGATGATAGCCAGCATTATTTTCTCACCTTTCGTCGGATACGGATTCTTCTTGTGTTCACTAAGCCATGCCTTCAAAGTGGCCGTTGATTCGCGCGTCGCATTTTTGCGGCGGGAGGCGAGATCATAGTTGGGGCCATATCTGTAAAGGAAACCATAATACATCTCCATGGTATAAATACTCGAACCGCAAATACACTGAGCTTATATTCTAAAACCTTAATCGGAAAATTGGCTAATTCAAATATGAATTTAATGTTTTTATGCTACACTTTCCTTACTTAATTTCGATAATCGGTTTAAGTTTTTCAGTTTCGTAACCGAATTTTATTTTTAATCAGGAGGAACAAATTATTCTATGGTGTCCAGAGTCAATTCGAAGAAGCGAACCGGTTCGGAGTGTTATTATCTTACAATTGTTGTACTTGAAAGAATATTAAACGTTCCTGAAATTTTTATTTCTTTCGTCACTTTTATTTCGATTTATTTTTCCAAGCTTATGCATATATGTATGTGTGTAAGTATGTATGTATGTATGCATATATGTATGTGTGTATATATGTATACACTACATATCAGTGTCGCTAATGTCATGACTTTAATCTCAGAAAGAAAACAAAGCTATGAGTTTACCCGCCCGACCAACGCCCTGATACGAGCATATTGGATAAACATGGAGTGTTTTGGTCTTCCGGTAAATTCGGTCCACACTGCCCCTCCCCCTACCTCTTTACCTCCCTTCCACCCTCGTACACCTCGGCAAATAACAGTGTTGGTTGCCACACCTTCGAGTAAAACAATTTCATTAAAGTCTGCTTGCCACTTTAAAGCAAACGCCAAAACGGGGAAACAAAGCACACAAAAACATACAATGGGACAAATTGTAGTAATGCCAATTAAAATATTTCATTATAACAAAAAATAGTTAACCAATGCTCGACTAGGAGACTCCACTTATTTATAGATACACTCGAGATGCATACTACCTTATAAATTTATCCCCATTGGAAACGTTCGAAAAAAATAGAGCTTAAGAATGATCTGAAACCAAAAGTAAAGTTGAAGTAATTACTTCATGGAGTATTGAGAACTTGAAGGAGTGAATTTCAAGGAAATGCTGATACTTTAATAATAATTTGTTCTTTAAATGTATTAGAAGAATAGAAGAATATTTGGAAGGAATTTGAATTTAAAGTTAAATAATTCTCAATCATTTTATAGAGTTGTAAATGAATTTGGGTTGAGTAAAGAAATTTCAGAGTAATCTGAACTGTGGTATTCAATATTTTCCATTTTCTTGGGCGACTTTGGTGAGTGGAGAGTGGAGAGTGGGGAGTACGTGTTGCACTTTTGATTCGCAAAGTTCCTTTTCATGACGCCTCAACTAAAATAACGCACAATAAAAAAAACCACGAAAGGAGAAAAACGCCCTGGGAATTTTAATCTGTGCATTTGTAACTTCCTTCCGAGCAACTCACCACACACAATCAACAGAGCAGAGCAGAGCAGAGCAGAGCAGAGCAGAGCAGGGCTTCCCTTCCAGCCATAAACTTATTGAGTTTAGTATATTTTTAAAAGCATCGCGACGCGCCGTCGTTTGGTTTGGGTTTCGGTTTGGGTTTGTGGAACTTTCCGAGAAGTTGGCGGGCAATGGGACAATGGGGGGAAGTTAGGGAAATTAGGGAGTAGAAGCACGATATCCTTTTGGATTGTCTTCAGTCTCTGGCACAGTTTACAGTTTAAGCCGGGTCAGGGCATCATGACTTGAGTCGCGACAAACCTTTTGTGGTGATAGAAAAAACTTGGCAGACGGCCGCGGAGTGTGGAAGGATATTTTTGGTCGACGGCCCATGAAAACATTTTAAACTCACTTAACTTTCTTATTGCTGCAATTGCTTTTAATTCTCACCATATTTTCTATTTCTACTCGTGTCTTAAATACTCCTTGCCAAGCCAGCCACTTACCCATATGCCGCCAGAGTTGGATCATAGGAATAATATCCGCTAGTGGATTGCAGGCCAGCTGAGGTCCAAGCGTTCATTTCGGAACTAGAGCCGGCATCCTTCATGCCATACGGGTTGCTCTGTAAATTAAATAAATCAAAATAATTTATTTACAATTAATTTCAATGTTAATTAAGAATTACGATTCTAAAATATGCTTATAATATTGTATACCCTCTATCGAAGTAAATAAAAAAAGTTGTATATAAGCTGAATTTTTAAATAATGATATAATTTCATTGATTAATAATTAAGGACATTTTACATTTATTTAATTCCATTCAAATAAAATGAATTGCTTACGGCTTTTTATTGGCCCAATAAAGATAACAGAAAATTTGTGTAAAATGTCGACATTTTTGTATTTTTATGTTTATTTTATAGAACTATTTAAGTAATTTATAAAAATGTTTATAATTATAATTAGAATCTACAACTTAATTAAAAAATATATTTTATTTATACAATTTATCTAGAGCAAAGCAAAGGTTTGCTGGCACGCGAATTAAAATGCGCTTAAAGCGGTTAAAAATTGAATCGATAGCAATAGTCGTACTACTTACCAAAGGTGAATAGAAGGCTGAGTTGTCGACACCAATGCTCGGATAGGGATTCTGCTCATTTGAGGGATATGGTCCACCGTATACCCCAACTCCAACTCCGACGCCAGCTGAGGGTATCGCCATGCGAGAGTAGCCACCAAGCGTCAAGCGCGCCGAGTCATACTGACACGAGCAGACTGTCTGGCCCGAGACAGGATCCGTGATGATCGGACGTCCGTTTTCGCAGCAAGACATGCTATTGGGCACACGAATGTGGGCCACCTGAGGACCGGGAACATCTGTTTCTGTGGCGCCCGAGACATCAGGACCTGGAACTGCATCTGCATCCGTTGGCGACGTTGCGGCCGCTGCTGAGCCCGCATTGTTAGACGATTGTGAAATTGCACCTGGACTAACGGGTCCAGTGATGCCTGTGGTCGTGGAGCCGGCCGAGGGGCTAAGGGAGGCTTCGTTTGTGCCGGACAAAGGCGAAGGAACCGAGCCACCGCCATGCACGCTCTGACTATCGCCAGTTGTGGCTGCAGCACCAGCGAGTAACTAAAACAAACAAAAAAATAAAGCAAACTTAATTAAATATCACGAAAACTTTGGTAGGATTCCTATGTAATACAAAATACAAAAAAAAAACAGGTGATGCGCTCAAGGACGAAGAAGCCGAAACAGAAGAAGAAGACGAAGTATACTCGGGGACTGCCTGCTTTTCAGGGCCCCGAATCAACAAAAACAGATTAAGACGATAACTCCAAATGTCAAAATATTTTATTGGCTTGGCGCATTTTGCGATCCGTTCCATCTATTTTCACTTCATTAATTTTCAATTTATCACAGTCAGATTTAAGATACTGTTGTGACTTTGTTGTCTTTCGGGCTCAGATTCTCGGTCTCCGTCTCCGTCTCCGTCTCTGTCTCGGCCTCGGTCTCGGTGTCCGTCTTGGTTTTGGTTTTGGTCTTGGTCTTTGACTCGGCCTCTACCTCGGCAGGCACGGGCACGGGCACATCTTTGAAGAGGGTATAACCGAAATATCAGCGGACCGATCAACTCGAGTGTGGGCATATATACTACTCTTATACCAAGCAAAAAGGCCAAGAAATTGAATGAGGCACTCAGGTATGCCCTTGCATGATAACCGCAACGAATCGCCGATTCCATATGAAAGACGTAAGACGTAAGACCATCCACTCAATAAAAACAACACAAAAAAAAAAACAAAGCAAAAAAAAAAAAACAAACAAATAACAGTCGTGGACCTCTGAGGCAAGTGCTAGGCTAGAGTTTATTTCGAATGTGCCCCAGAAACCAGAGAGACAGGCATACAGAGAAGTGCTCTTCTAACAGCAATCCAAGACACCAAAAGTGTCCCGAAATAAAAAATCAATAAGCGTAAAAGTATCTCTCATATCTCCCCAATAGACTTAGATTGTTTGTTACCCGAGCCGAATGCAGTCAATTTGCCTGTCAAAATTCCGCTAGTTAAAACAGAACTATCAACAAGAAAATACACAAAATATAGCTCTTAGTAGCCCTATATTATCTATATTATAGAAGACAGATTGACTCGCTAATTCAAAGTAAGTTATCAATATTATTGATATCAATGATCGATTTATTTGCAATATCAACAGTCGATAAGTTTGAAGTATAGATTAATCAAATCATCCACACAAAAAAATCCTTCTTAAACCCTTTGTGAGTAGTCTATTACTACTTACGCAGTCTCAGAAAATCCCAATCTTACTCTACATATTGAAAGGCTCTAGCGCTACTGCTGCAGTTGCCATAGAACATTGACTTCTTAAATCTCCACTGTTTTTATATTTTTATTCTAAATTACAAGCTAAATGACAAACAGACGAATAGACGGGCGGACATGAGCTTGATGAGGTCGAAAAGTATCCTTCTCAGTGTGACATTCCACACGAGAAGGTCAACAGGATGCCGAATACTGAAGATTTTCAGCTCTGCGCAGAACCAATACTATTTTACGATCTTATCAAGAATTTGGACTAATATCAACAGTTATCACTCATTCCTTACCGGATTGCTACTGTTCAGGAAATCACAGCTACTGCAGTCAAATTTATGCCTTAAATAATAATGGTAATTCCCCAGTTGAACAAGCTGATTTTCAACACCTCCTGCAGGCTATCTAATCGCAAAGCAATTTCGTGCGGACACTAAAGCCCCAGTGCCAGTTCGAGCCCAGGCTCTGACTGAAGCAACTGGAAATTATTGCATAATGAAGGCGTTTTCATGAATGAAATCTAATGAATTCTGAATGAATGACCACTGGTCGCTACCCAGCTGGGAAGGCAGACCAACTGTAACGACGACAAGGAGAAGGACGAACCGCCAACCCGACGGACGGAATCCAAAAAAAAAAAAAAAAAAAAAAAAGAAAAGCAAAAAAACAAACCACAACAAGTGGCTGGCGGTAGAGAAGAGACTCTGGACACGCCGCGCCCTCTTCCAGCTAATGTACAAAACGCTGCGCGCGCTCATTTCTTATTATTCTTTATTCTTATATGCGATTCGAACATCAATTTCAGTTTTTGTGGTCGTCCATAAAAAACACATATCAGCGACGTCGACGACGACGCCGTGGACGACGAAGACAACGACACTGCGAGAGGAGAGAGAGAGAGCCCGGACTCGAACCTGTACTCAAACCTAAACCGAAACCCGACTGGCCAGGGCTTATTATCGGCACGCAAGTCAGTTTATTTTTAATGATTCTCACTCACCCACTCTGGGATGCACACTTGGATGTGGATATGGATGTGGATGTGGATGTGGATGTGGATATGGGGATTGTGGTGCAGCGGTGGCAGGAAGCGCAGCGGCGAGTTTATCGTGAACTGGACACAGACAGGATACGGGTACGATACGAATACGAGGTCCCAAAGGGGTTCTCGCATTGGCTTAAAGACAGTTTTGGCTTGGCTTTACTTTTTCCAAACAATGCGGAAATGTTGCAAGTGTTGCCAAGTGTTGGCAACTATTAAATATTGCTTTATAGTTCCCTGTTTTATGACTTGAATATTACGATAAACGCCGAACCGGTGAATGGTAAATGGTGTGAAAGTCTGTCCGTCTGTCTGTCTGTCTGCCTGTCTGCTCGTCTGACTGCTTTCAAGCTTAATTTTGATTGCCGTGTAGGCAAAAGGATATTGTTAGGGGCTATAAAAATAACTACATATGTATCTAGCTACGCTTACTATGTAAATTCTGATCAAAGCTAAATGCCAGCAGCATTTGGGAATCAACTAAAATATGTCTGATTATTAATACCAAATTTCTAGAGTATTCCTGCTTCTATTTAACCATTCCATTCATTTATATGATTCTCTACAATTAAATAGCTGATTTACTCATTACTACCATTCCATCAATATTATTTAACTAATAAATACTATGAAATTCTGTATATTTTGCTAAGCTTATACGCTTCTATTAATACTCTGTAATACGGCGTACATTAAGGTTGTTCAAGCATATGCAACTGGCAGAAAAAAGCATTTCTAAATATAAATGCAAAAAAATATATTATATACATTCTTGTTCAGCATTAACAGCTAAATTTAGATTAACCTTAACCGCATCTGTCTGTCCGTCTGTCCGTCTGTTAGTATGTATGAGGATGCAGAGGCTAAAGACATTAAAACATTCGAATTTTACTCAAATTTTCAAAAATATTTCTTTAATAATTAGTTTTTCTAATCACCTTCACGAAATGAAAATTTTCTGTCTGTCCATCTGGCTGTCCGTCAGTCTGTCTATCTGCTTATATGCGAACTTCAAATTAAAATTTTAGTTCCGATTACGCCTAATAACAGCAATCTGCTTGCCAAATTTGGTGTTTCCAGTTTCAGAGCCAAGCCAAAGCCTCTTCCAGAACCGATATACCCCTTCATTGGGCTTGAAAATAGAGGCAGCTAGCCAAGCAGCAGATGAATGAAATGCGCTCTATTAGTTGCATGCATCAAGTTCAAAGAATCGAATGCCACGTTTTCAGCCGTGGCAAAACCCAATGAAAACTTTGAAACTTTTAAATATGCAAAACGAGAACAAAGGAAAATAAACGAAAACTAAACTAAATATTCATCAAATGTTTAATGCACAAGTGAATACATATAAAAAATGCCTTTGAAGTGTTGACTACTTTACTCTACTTTACTTTTCTGTAGTGTAGTGTAGTGTAGTGTAGTGTAGTATAGTGTGGTGTGGTGCAGTGTGGTGAAGTGGGTTTACGGCCACCCGGGAAAAACTGCTCCCGTCACTTTATGGTTATTAATTTTATGATTTATGTTAAAGCTCACGAAACGCCTGCCCAAACGAACTGGACCCGGTTCGATACCTTGCCAATTGTAGTAGAGTGCGTATGGAAGAGTATAAAAGAGCAAAAACAAAGGAGGTTCGACTGTGAGAGAATCCTTGTTTTTCTTGTTGTTGTTTTAATCATTGTTTTTTGGTGCTTGTTGTGGGTTGTTGCTGCTGCTGCCGTTTCGCTCTTGTTGCTGCTGCTGGTGCTGCTGCTGCTGCTGCTGCTGCTGCAGATGCGTTTATGGATTTATGTTTTTGCACTGCAGAACAACAACTAAACAAAGAGTCTGCTGCAAAAAGTGATAGCAGCAGCACGGCAATACTCGTAGTAGTAGTAGTAGTAGTAGTAGAAGCAGTAGGTTGCTGCTGACGCCAGTCGACTTCAAATTGCAGCAGCAGCAGTGACAAACAATAAGCGAAAATCAAAAGGGGAGCAGAGGTAGTGGAGCTTCGGTTTTGGTTTGGTTTGGTTTGGTTTGGTTTTGCTGCAGACAGAGAAGACTCGAGGCGGCGGCAGTGCGTCGTGGCATTTGGCATATTCTCACATTCATCCGGAGTCCGCAGTCCTCAGTCCCCAGTCCTCAGTGCATAGCATCCCCATACCCTTTCCGTGTGCCTTTTTCCATAACAAAAAGCAATACCAATACTCGTACTCCATCCTTCTCTACTGGATGCGAGTGTGTTTTTGCTAATGCGAATAAGTTGCTGTGCTGGGGCGCTCCTTTTATTGAATTAACTTCAGTTTTCTGTTTTCAGTTTTCAGTAGTCGGTTCCAGAGCTCTCTTCATTCTTCTCTGGACCAAAACTCTTTGTCTTCGTTGCATTCGGCTTTCAATGTTTGCATTAAAAATTCATAAATCAATTATGGAATGCTGCACACACGGCAAAATATTAGTTTTTTTCTCGCAAAGCAACGCAGCGCAGGCCTACGAAAGGACTCCTCTTGTTGCCTGGGAATTTCAGTTATTTTAGCCATGAAATGCGTGAACTGAACTCAACTTCGTATGGGAAGTTGACAATAATTCTTTGTCCTCTGTCCTCTGTCCTCTGTCGCCTGTCCCTGTCTCCTGTCCCTCTCTCTGTCCCTGTCCCCCTACTCGTCCACAGCCGTTGATTAAATTCATACATATATTTATTCTCAGATTCTCGTATTTATTATATTATTGAATTCGTCAGCGATTTTTCTGTGTCATATTTGGGATGCCGATTTGGCGTTGAAATTAAAATTAAATTAATGAATACGACTTTTTACTATACATATATGACATTATATATATACATATAATAAATACAATTTTATTAAAACTTTCGGAACATATTAAAGAGAAGTCCATTTATGTACATAAACGAATTTATACATACGAACATATATGAGCCAGATAAGTAAAACTTTATTCGCTCCTTTAAATTCATTTGATATTCATTTTTGCAAAAATGTTCATTTGTTTTTTATAATTGAATAAAAATCACACATTTTCTATTCTAATTTAATTTATTTTCGTTGATTTCTTTCCCATCAGCCTTTATAATAATAACTATATTATAGTATATAATAATAACTTTATTATATTAAATAATAATAACTTTATTATATTTAAACCTCTTGCCTAATCAGACTTAAATTCGATTACCAATCAGATTTGAATTTACGCCCAATAACTTTTATGATTTTCTTGTTTAGTACAAAGCATTGAAGGAGGCAGCTCCTCCGGCATCAGGTCTACGCGTCTACTTGATATAACATAATCCGTCTGTCTAAAATTGGAAATTTGGTATGATATTTCCCTTCTGTTACACGTAGCACATACGTCAAAACCGGCCGTATCGGACCACTATAGCTTGCAGCTCCCAGGGAAAGGAACAGAAGGTATCCAAATTTTGTGTGGAAATCGTTTTTTGTTTCTTGACATATCCTAATAAAAATTGCTTATATAAGTGCTGGCTAAAATATCATTCGTTTAAACTTCTACATCATAAAAAAAAACCACAATTTTCAAATGGTTAAACCCAATTCCAGGGTATTTATATTCGGTGCGCCGAAAAAAGCCGAAACTAAGAGTTGTAACTGAGTCTAAAATATGTTACGCATTGATTAATATAAGATAAATGCATTATTTATTGGAGGAAGTTAATATATCTTCTTTTAATTAAGGCTGGTAATGTAATATTTCATACTCCGTTTCGAATTTGCAGAGGAGCGAGCTGTCGAAAGGGTATTGAAGATGCCTGCTCTTTAGCTGAATCGGTTTTCCCGTTTCCCATAAATATTCAAAATATTAATTTACTAGTTTTCCCCAAATTATTGTGTTATTTTGGAATAGAAAACCTAAAATGCGAACCATAAATGCAATTTGTGTGCTGAGGGAAATATGTGGAGCCACTGAGGAACTGAAGCATTGAAGCATTGAAGGATTGAAGCTACTACGTGCACTACGAGTACTTCGCTCTTCGACAGCCATAATAATTATTATAGTCGATAATCTGAGCGTTCATTATTTTAATTATTGCAATTTACCAAGTTTGCATATTATAATAAATGGAGTTCGCTTTGACATAAATTTATGTGGCCAGACGAAGGGGCAGAGGAGAGGGCTGCCACATGAATTAAGGCCACGATAATATATGTATCTATATATGAAGATGTATCTATATGAGTGTGTGTATATCTAGAGAATCTCAGGAAAAACACACACACAATTGGACAGTGCCTTGGAAGGCTGTCTCTGACTTCGACGCACAGACAAAACCTCAGCCAACTAATTTGAATTACTGAGCTGCACATTATGCCACTTTAGCAACGCTTTTGCCCCACCGTCCGCATCTGTTGCCACCGGGTAATTATGGTCAAAATTAAAACCCGTTGCAAACTCCGAGCCTGGTCAGTATATAGCGCTGGCAATGGAATCGGCAGCGGCAACGGCTGCACAATGTCCTAAATTGTGCAACATTTGCTTAGGGCGTTGTATATTACCGCTCCGGGAGCCAGGAAGCTGTCCACAGTCCTTTCGCTTCAGCTTTTACTTGAATATTCATGCCCCATTGCCAGTGCCTTTGCCTTTGCGCTTGCCATTGCCCAGCCTGGGCCTGGCCATGGCATAAAATTTAAATTTATGTTTATTTCAAATACTGCGCCGACGTCATAGCCAATTATATATACACACACACACACATGTATATATATATATATATATACATATATACACATATGCATATGTATACAGACACACTAAAATGATCAGAGATATAGTATCTTTTGGATAAATAAATCAAAACCTTTGGTAAATTGCTAATTTTGCATTATTACTATCATAAGTCGAGTCGCTAATTATTTATACAAATTTTTGCAAAATTACATTAATATTCACTGCAGTTTAATGAGAAATTACAATGTTCTTATGACTTTTACTATGAGCGGAATCTCGAAAATCTCTATGAATCAGATTTCAGCCGGAATCTAATTCTCTTTATCATAGACAGCTCGTTCGGTTGATTTCAAATCTCTAGTAGCTTATCAAGAGAATTTGGTTATTTTCTAACCAATTTGGAAGAGATTCCTAAGACACTCTGTTTTGTATTTAAATATTACATTTTATTAAGTTCTTTTGAAATTTATTAATCAAATTTTTTATTTATTTACTTATTAAATCTTATTATTTTCAGTCAAATTTTAAAGCTTATATTTTTTTTATCAAAACTAGTAATAAAAATTATCTTCAGCACGCCGAAGCTTTGTATAATCTTTTAAATTGCTCTCTATAAAGCTTTAGAAATCTTGTAATATCAATACATTTACATAATTATTGTTCCTAAATTAATATACCTGATTACTTCAACTCATTCCACATTGAATGACAAAATTATAATACCCTTTACAAGGGTATAATAATTGTGTTTTGTGTTGGATTTCGAGAGTAAAGTTAAAAAAGGAAAGAAGTTTTGTAACACCGACGGATTTTGTCAAGTCAAAATAAAATAATATATTTTTTTAATTTAATAACTCTTAATTTTCTAGAAAATTTTTTTAAAATGAGCTAAAAATCTGTCTCAAAGCGAATTCAATGACAAAAATGGAATAGAATCCATTTACAACAGGAACAAAACACATGATTCGAGCTTGAAAAAATGACTGTGTGTGCGTCGAGTAGAACAAAAAATCCTATTTAAATATAAATCTGATTATTGTACAAGCATTAAGCAGCTAACCTCACTTATGCATGTACGATGATCCTTTGAGGGGTCTTTGAATTGGCTTACCTGATTAGCCGACGGGTAACCATATCCAAACTGCGCATATGCAGCCATTGTCACGTTGTCGCGATTGTCTACTTCGCAGTGACGGGAACAGGGAATAGTAACGGGAACGAGAACGAGAACGTGAGCGGGAGCGTGAACGTGAACGGGAAAAGGTCACGAGTGTGAGAGCTCTGGGGCGCCCGCGCCCTGCAAGGATGTGCTGATGCCTGATGCTTTGCGGGATGCTAGTGAAACACTTGACAAGGGGTTGGGTGCGGTTCGGGTTTGGGTTTGCGTTTGGGTTAGAGTTTGGGTATTGGGTCAGGAGTGGGTGGAGCTGAAGGTGGATGCGGATGCGAATGTGGAGATGTTGATGGAGATGCTGCTAGGGGCGGGAGGCGGTGGGGAGTGGTGTGGTGTGCGTGCCTTGACGCGAGCGCGCGGCTAAGCACTTTGGGCGCCTTTTGTTGTTTGTTTGTTGTTGAGGTTTTTGTTGTTGTTGTCGTTTTTATTGTTGTTGTTGTTGTTGTGTTGTTGGCCTTGTTGAAAATTGATAAAACAAATTGTCGATGTCGAGCAGTTCTGTTAATGTCGCCGGAGCCGGAAAATGTTTTGTTTGTTTTGTGTGACTTTGCGATTTATTCTTTCTACCTTTTTCTGTTTGCTGTTTTTGGATTTTTGTTTTGATTTTTATATTTGCTTTTATTGACACCAAAAAAAAAAAAGCTTTAACACAATTGTTTCTGTCCTCAGCGATGCTGCACAGTGTTAACACTACAATGCATTTAATTTTTTATGAAGCGCAGGTCAGGGTTCCGGCCCTGATTTTACTAATATTTTTGTTTGCTTTAGTTTCTTATTTAGTTTTTAATATGCAAAAAAAATAATTTTTATTTTATTATATATTCTTCGACACCCGATCTCTTCGTCTTTCTTTTATTTTTTTTTTTTTCGAATTTTCGAACCGATCGCCGAACAAGTTCCACAACCTGTCAGCGGCCTTTTAACATCATCTCAACAGTGACTCAACAGCTGAGCTGAGAGCTGTGCGCCTTTGCCTTCTACTCGTATTCGCGTTTGAACACAAACTGGTCTGATGTCTGCCAGCGACACAGTCTAGCGGGGCACAAGGCCGACGCGTGAGCGAGAAAGACGATTTCGGCAGCTGAGCGTGTGCAAGCGAGCAAACACATTTCGCATTCGTTTCCAACCAGAGAGCGCGCAATGCGATCTGCCATTTCACTCGCACAGCCGGCTTGCCCCGCTAGGGCAAGCGAGATGCAAACACATTCTCGTTCGTTCGTTGCGCGCTCACGGGGCTGTTGGCTGTCGTCTACGCCCACCTCCGACTGGAAATCGAATAGCAGCTGCAACGATATTCCAGTCGTGTGATGCTTCCCCTTTGCCTACATTGGAAACATTTTTATGGCGGCCTACTGCGATCGAAAGGCTTCACCACATTCTTCTGCAGCAGCTCCTTGCAGATGTTTACACTACGAGAAGTTGATCAAAATAATATTGCATATTTTTTGTATTTTCCCAATTACAGCAATTCGGCCTATCAAAAATTATTTTTTATATATCAAATTGTAAGATTAATATCTCTGCTAGAGTGAAGATAAATTGACAAGAAAAATTAAAAGAAAGAAACTTCATTCAATTAGTTTATTATGAAATATTACAATATGAATCAAGAACTCTTAAGTAGAACACCATCACTTGCCTATAATACTTGTCTCCTTCTTTATTTATTTTCAGAGATATCTTGAAATCCAAACTACACAGAGAAAAAGTATCAACGTAATTAAGTTGATAAATTGATAAGCTGATAGCCTTGTTCATCTGTCCGTTTCTGCGCAAACTAATTCCCCAACAATTATCTTTGCAAGCAGTTGAATAGAACAATTTTAAATATGAATTTCTTGATGAGACTTACAAGATAGATTTTAGAGGGTGTTTTCTAAATGCTTACCAAAAGTTGTCAAGATCGGACTACTTTATCTGCTGAAGGACCAATCGGTCGAGATAAATACAGTCTCCAAGGATACGTAAAGTGAATGAAATTAAGTAAGTCAGTTTGAATTCAATAAGTTTTAAATATTTCATTCGAATGTTGATTAACTTTACAATGCGATTATACAATAAGAGTCAACTTCATGGATACTTAAATCCTTGCCCATTTTTTCATTTCACAGGAACTTAAAGAAAGTCTGATTGTACGAAGATCCAATATTTTTCTGATTTTTTTACTTATTGTAATATTTGAAATTATTCTATTGGTTATCTTGTACAATTTCTGATTAGAACATTCATTAAAAACACATTTTAATCATTAAGAAAAACAAAATCAACCGAATTTATATTATTCCCTTCACCCGATGCCAAAATATCTACGTTAATTGATCTTTTCTGATCGTTATCCGAAACCAAAATGTGTGCTTGAAGTGTTACAAAAAACAAACAATTAAATTTTTGAATGAAATCGAATACCCTAGAGCACTTGAAGAGTTCATTCTAATTTATGGAAGATCGCCGGGTCTCAGTCCCAGTTTTTAAAGGAATTCTTGTAAAATGAGAACTCTCTCTCTCTGTTTGGGGGTGTTAACGCGCCGTCATTTATAATTTTTGTACTTTGAAATTTGTACAGAGTATTCAAGTATTTATAAGTACGGACAGAAAAGTAAATACGAGTACATATGGGCGTAAAGCCGAAAACTCGAATA
The DNA here is from genome assembly GCA_018150835.1 of Drosophila repletoides. NCBI lineage: Eukaryota > Metazoa > Arthropoda > Insecta > Diptera > Drosophilidae > Drosophila > Drosophila repletoides. The sequence continues at coordinate 3,253,584 of JAECWQ010000231.1, forward strand.
CCCGAATTACCAAGAGAAACATATGTTGAGTCTGAGCACAGTAGATCATGATCCTAGATCGTAATACTGCACTTGATGGCGCCAACAAGTCCCACAGGGAAACTGTCTAAATCGCCATCCACTTGGTTTTATTTATTTAATTTAATATAATTTATTATTGGGCTATAAAACACCATAAAAAGAGGCGAAACTCACTCGTCCAACGTGATTCAATTGCTAAGTCCACTATTTCTATTGCTAAAAGTGATATTATACATTACGAGGATGTAGACTTTCAAAAAATCTTGGAAGAACTTAAGTGAGGGATTTCGACACGATTCGAGCTTTGTGCTCGGTCCGCAACCGGTTCAAGAAGTTCCTGAATTCAGGATTCGCTTCAAATTTAATGTTTAAGCGCAAACTGAAAAGATAATTATATTTGTTTGTTTCTAAGAAGTGCCTAATAGAGAGGAAAGCAACTGTGACTCCACAAACTATAAATAGAGATTAGTCGATATAGCCGTCTGTCCTTCTGTCCATCTGTCCGCCTGTTCATATGAAAACTGGGTGACTACCAGTTTTTGAGCCAGATGAAAGAAATGTGGGATATAGTCTCATCTCTGGTGCAAGCAACACTTAAGTCAGACCCGGGTGTATTAGACAACTATATCATATTGCTCCTATATGAACAATTGATTCAAATAATAGCTCTCCCAAAAGACCAAGATCGGTCTATTTACCATATAGTCGCTACAGGAGCAATCGGCCAAAATAGATAAATTTATACAACAATTTTCAAGAAGAATATTGTTGTACTTAAGATTAAGAGTTTCCTTAGATTTAAGACTTGACATCTATAGGGATTCTCCAGACATTTTATATGTGCATTTGTAGATATATTTTCTGGTTGTTTTTTTCTGGACATTCTTCAGTCCATGCCATGAATGTTGGACCAATTTAAAACATTGAATTACTCCGAGAACTCGTAATTTGTTAGCCTTCGCTTTATTTTCATTTTATAAGGACTTATATAATAGTTGAGAATAAATAAAAAACTAGTCAGATAAAAGATGAATTATTGCAAAAACAATGGATTTTAATTTTGCACAGAAGTTTTCCTGTGTTCACTTTGGATTGCTTACTCATGAGAATCTATGCAGATGTTACAATTCGTTCAAGAAGCACACTTGAGCATACCTGGGGCTAGTGCTGAAATTTCAGCCTGTGAATGAGCAGCAAAATAGCCAAAATACAAATATATGTAAATTTTTAGCAGCATATTTAAAGCTGCAATTTCTTCTAAATAGAAATAATTTAATATTTTGCAATTAAGTCAAAATATGTTAATTTTAAACCAATTAAACTAACTTGTAGAAAATGTATGAAATATATTAAATAAAGGAATGAAAATATTTTGTACTATTTTCTCAGCTTTTTGGTTCTATTTTCGAGCTTTGACGTCGATTGCAATTAGCCAATATACGTCACAAAAATAAATTATTTAAGTTTTCTCCTGTTTTCTGGCTTTTTTGTGTTGGGCAGCGCTGCTACAGAGAGATCTTCAGAGGCAGCTAGAGAATCACAGTGTGATTTCATTTTGTCAAGGCAATAACTCGGCCATTTTTCTGGCACTGGACAAAAACAACATGGAGATTATATTAAAAACAATTTAAATGTAGATTTTAGTGTAACAAAATAATACGAATATTCAAGCAGCCCCAACACATGTGAGTATTACGAGTATGTATGTAGATATAAATATATATATTCATATATATTTTAATATGTGTGTGGGTAGAGAACGCACAATAAAATCAGCAGCTGCACGAATGATGGGAGTTGCACGACATTGTCTCTCTGTCTCCGCATTTTTCCCTGCCTCTGCTTCTGCTTCTGCTCCTGCTCCAGTGACTGCTCCTGCTCCTCATTCTGCTCCTGTGACTGTTGTGTTGCTTCCTCTTACTTAAGTGTTGTTTCATGTCACCTGGAAAGCAATTGGACATGAAATTGTCGCTTTTCAGTATGTGCTACACACACACACACACACACACACTGTGTATGTGTGTATGCACATAGATACATTTGATGTGCTTCAAAAATCTTCTTAAATTGAAGTCTACACACATACATACACACATACATACGTACATACGTATGTATACAAAGTAATAAAATAAAATCGCAATCCTTTACCCAAAAAGTCACCGGAACACGCACAAAATGGAAACTATGCAAATTGCTTTCAATAAATTTGTTTTCCAGAGCAGACAAATTGCAGAAATCCTCATGTTTTTTGGGCCATTTTAATTGTTTGCTGTGCACCCAGGCAGACACCTTGGAGTCGAGTCGAGTCGCATGCAGTGGAGAGACCTGGAGCTGGACGTAGCTAGCCACCAATCCACTACTAGAGACTGGAGCTAATAGTAGCAGTGGTAGTAGTAGGTGTTATCAGGTAGATAGGAGTATCATATCAGCAGCTGGCATCTTATCGAAACCACTTGAAAATGGGATTGCTGCTCAAACAAAACGAAGCACATTTTCCAAACATTCATAAATGGAAACATATTTACTCACTTTTCAAAACAAATCAACAAATCGGTGCTCTTTGTGCTTCAAGTGCCGTCCCAAAGCCCGAAAACCCAGAGAATGGGAATGGCTCTGACACTGGTTCTAGCATTGGGTACTGGGTACTGGGTACTGGGTACTGGGTACTAGGTATAGCTATAGCCATAGGTGTAGGTATAGGTATAGGTATATGTCAGGGTCTAGGAATCGGAATTGTAGCCCTTTCCTCTGAAATTCTGTACCCGCGCGTGCGTTCCTCTTTTGTCGGCATTTCGACAACAACAGTCACGATTGATTCCCGCACCGATTGACGCTGATTTCTAATTTCCAATTGGTTTTTTTTTTTTGTTTTTTTTTCTGTTTTTCCTTTTCCGAAACAAACACACTCAATAGACAAACTCATATTATCGGTGCCAAGCCCGACGCGTGATATGTGGCCCACGCTTCGACCTGAAATAAGGCAATTATATCACTAAGTAGATGTACGAGTAGTCGGTACTCGTGAGTATTCGTGAGTGCTCGCACTTAATACCAAAAAGTTTAATACCCCTATTTCTCTATGGTCGGCTGTTCCCTGACATGGGCCACGATTTGTGGTATCAATTCAAAATTGCACGATTTATTCGAATTTAGCTGTGAATCGTAAAATATTTGGAATGTTAATCACGTAACGACCAAGGTTATCAAAAATTACAATTTCAATTTCTTTCCTCTAGAAATTGGATCTAAAATGAGTTTAGTTTTTTTTTTTTAATGAATATTCTATATTAATTTACATGTTTTGGTAACAATATAAATAAATAAAAAAAGGATAAGATATATAAAGAGTTTTTGATTTTATTAGTTAATCAGATTAAATCAAAATAAATCTCTATTTATAAACGTTTTTGGTCAATATATCTTTTAAGTCAATGAGTTAGGTAGTAGAGCTATAAATAGAGAATTTCCTCATAAAACAACGCTATTTTCATCTATTATTCCTATTATAGCTATGGGATAAGTAGATGAAGACGACATATCTGTAAAATAGAAAAGCTCTTTTAATCAAATCAAATTTATATTAACTTAATTTATTCTTAGAATATTTGTGAACTGATCAGATTTAATCAAAGAATATATGATATTAAATCCTTTTAATAACATTAAATTATTGAGTTTGGTGAATTTCTTAATCAAAAGCGTTAATTAATGATATACAAGTCTGATTCCGATTTTAATTGATAAATTGATAAATTTTAATTGATATATGGGCATGGCTACTTCGACCCGATGTAATGTTTTTTATATAGAAAATGCTATAATTCTTTGAGTTAAGTATTTACCCATTGAAATATGGAGAGACACCTAGAGAGACGGAGTGAGAGAGAGAGTGAGGCGTACTTAATATGCAGATGGCAAGGCAACATGCAAAGTTTTGTAGTCGAACAACAGAAAAGCTGAGGGTCTCCGGAGAATGGGCGGCTTTCTCCTTTATTGGGATTAATTGGGAATAAGTACGCTCACGACATAATATTTGCTCTGAATATTGTTGACTGTTGAGTTGCTTTGCTCTTTTGCCTTATTCACACACAAAATACAAAATACAAAATACAAAGTACAAAACAGAAACAGAAAACACAAAGCACAAAACACCTGACCATTTTCCTTATATAAATATGCAAAGTCAAATAAAGTTAAACGCGATTCCTGGGAGAATAAACTTAACATTTCGTATAAATTATATTTGTTCTAAGGCACATGTAAGCCAATCTAAAGCTGCACTGCTCAAAAATATCTTTACTGACTTTCAACATTCGTAAACTGAAATATTTCTGAAATAGGCAAACAGAGAATCAAAGCTGAAAGCTGGTCTCATTTTCGAGTTAGGCCCGAAAATCGTTCTGATTTGACTGATTATTCCTATGGGCGATATAGCGTTAAATATTCCGATCTGAATGAACTTTGCTTAGTATTTAAGATACTGTAATCTCACACTTTCAATTAATCTTGTAAGTTTCTATGAAATATCTTAAAAAATATAAAACTATCTGATATAGTTATAGTAAGTTATCTTTATCTTCCTAATACGATTTGTTCCGACTATTGTACTATTGCAGCCATACAATAAAGTTGTCGGATCAAACGAAAAGACGACTCCGTCTCCAAATTCATTCACCTAGGCTAAAATCAAAAATTATCAAATTAAATTTGTATATAATTAATTAATAATTTATTAGTTATAGAGAACCCAGATTGAGTTGGAAAAATCATACATCAATTTCAATATTTTCTGTTTAATATTTTTACCATTAATAATAATAATAATAATACTATATGGATGTACTCAGATATTTGATAGATATGTATATATAGTAATTAGGACTACAGCAAGAAGTATCTGAGCTGCATATATATTATATGTGTACATAGAAGACTAGAAGAATACGATATTAAAATGTCGCGATGGTATAATTATAGGTTCTACATAGTCCATTTTACCCCTCCAGAAATGGATTGAAAGAGATTTGTATACCCTGTCAGAGCGAGGGAGATGCGAGATGCAAGCTGCGAGCGGCGAGCGGCGAGCTGCGAGATTCATGTTTGCCACCCAGCATGTTTAGCGAGTTTGCGAATTTCAAAATTAAATTCCATGTCATACCGTGTAAATCATTTGCAAAATTAAGCGAAAACGCACAGCGGAGACTATGGTAATTTATCAAAAATAAATCATTTTAAAGAGTTCCCTGCGCTGTTGTTAGTTCGTTGCCAAATGCAAATGTGCAAGTGCAAGTGCGAATCTCACTCCAAATCTGAATCTGAATCCCAATCTGAATCCGAAACGCTGAATCTCTGAATCCAGCCCCCGACATGTCGACCGTCATTCAAGTACATACCTGTCGCCAGGGCCGTGATAAATGGGAGATTAGTTTGCGAATTTCAGAAGAGAATTCAGAAGAGCGGAGCAGTACGACATCGAAAGAGTCCATGTCAAGCAGCCCAGGCCAAGCATTATGCATATTTATTTATGCGTAACACAGTAATTAGTGATTAAGTTGATGTAGTGTACGACTACGACTACAAGTACCAGAAAAATAAACCAAAATAAATAAATAGAAATATATGTAAGTATACTGGTACTTGAGATCTCTTCTGACGCTATCTTTATTTAGCTTTATTTAGCCCTGGCTGGGGCTGGGAAGTGCCCGGATGTCTCACAGGTAATTAGTCTTTACTCTTCCACGAAGTTGTCCCAACTGTCCCTGGGGAAATGAATTAAGTTAATTTCCTCAAGTTTTGAGCAAATACTTTCATCTGAACGGGGTCTGACCTCATTTATACGCGATTTCTAGGGTAGTGAGTTATTCAAACAACTCGATAATACTCCTCTATGAATATTTATTTAATCATTTTAATTTGTTACGTGGTAGTTTAGGATGGTGAGCTTATTAGCAAATAATTGAAAAGTAATACAACTCTTTTAGTTTAGTTTGTACTAGATGGGTGATTTAAGCTTTATCAAAGGATAAGACTCGGAGATCCGGATTTGTATTAAATTATTTGCCTTAGACAACGAAACGAGGTGTATTTATAAGCTTGATTCTATCAAACCCTATTTATCTTTTCCAGAGAAAAAACCTTAATGATTAAAAATTTAGACGTAAGACTCATTAACGCACTGGTACGCAGCTATTCCAATTGAAAATAGCCCAATTCATTGAGACTGCTTAGTAATACCTAATAATATTAAGCATTAATTAGGTTAGCTTTTTAAATTTCTAATAGCAAAACTTAAGGCAATCAGTTAATTTTAATAAAATAAAGATTCTTTAAAAATAATTAAGACTGCCTCGAGCTAACACACTGTTCAATTATAATTGAACAAACACCTTCTTACCAGCTTTATAGCCTTGCAGAGGAGAAGGCAACTCCGGACACACAAAGACGAGGCGAGTTGATGAAGCCATGTCCGCTTGTTTGTCTGTCTATTCGCCTGGTTCTATGCCAATTAGTCTCTTAAATATTGAGCAAACATTTCCACTTGATATGTACATATGTAGCTGTAATGGAAAGGAACAATTCTTAAACTATTTTATTTATTAAAAGATCTTGAGCAAGCTTAAAGCTCACAAGTTAGAAGTCAGAGTAAATGCTGGCAACAGACGATTAAGATGATCGGACGACTATATCCAAAGGAACAATTCGTCAAATGAAATAAATAGAACAAGTCCCAAATGCGTCTACTAAGTCTGTAAGGGACTGTGCCGGAGATAACCTTTCCTCATTAGTCGTAGATACTAAAATAGTCTAAGTTGGAAGAATGGAAAACATCGATTCGGAAAGAACTGCAGAATCGAGTGTTTTGAATGTGAGAAAACACATACTAGTCATACTAGTGGTACGAGACTAAGCAGAACATGTTAAAATTAATTCAAATCGATTAACACAAATTGATACCACACTCAACAGGGTTGACAACGTAAACTAATTACGAGCAAGTGCAAATGTTTATATAGTAAAAAATGATTTTTCGTCGCTGACAACACTCTTTTGTCGGCGCAATTTAAAAGCAATCATTAATTATGTAGGGCTGCATTTTAGGCAATCGACCGACGACCGACGACCGACGACAGACGACAGACAGACCGACTCTCTGCACGACATTGACATAAGACCCCCGTGTCAGACGTTCATTATATGAATATACACATACACACACACACACATATATATATATATATATATCAATATGTATGTGTATCATACTATTATATATAAATGTGTGTGTACATAATTAATTATAAAGCACTCACAGTTTGCTCTCTATTCTCATTATATTTTATTAGAATGGTTTCACATCAACAATAAGAAGGAAAATCACCAAATATTAGTCCCAAGCTTCGATAATTTAAATAGTTTAACGTAATTATTAATAAATAACATTATTAGCATTGCTTTTATTAGTATTAATAAGAAATCACATTACAATTAAAAAGTAGTAAGGCATTTCTACTGTTGCCGCAACGAAGCTTTCCCTTGCAGACTGGAGTATGTGTTTGATTGCTCCTTTGGCAGCTTTATGCTATAGTCGTCTGATCTTCATCATTCAGAAAACCTACTCATTCATCTATGATATAATAATCTGATCTGGCAGACATATGAGCAGAATAAAAAGAAAGAGAATAAAGTGCACAGAAACAGACAGACAGAGACAGACGGAGTGACGGTCAAACGAACAAATGGATAACTCATCACATCGGTCCGATTAATATAATATACATATATTTATATATATTTTATAAAGTCGGAGATGCCTAATTCTTTACACACTTCGTGACATAGTTATAATATCCCCTGAAAGAGTATAAAAATACTTTCTTGCTTATTTCCAAGCTCGAAATAATTTAAGGTGGAGTGGATCAGCTTTTGCTTAATATTAATTTGATTATACTAGTTTTTCCTTATTCCTGTGCAGAATAAAACACAGAATAACTTCAGGATAAACTATGATCCTTTTTTTTTAATTTTTGCAGCAGTCATATGATATAAGGCTTAATGCGCTTACAAAAAAGCAAAGTTAAAATCGGAAATAAATTTCACATAAAGCAATTATTATTAACAAATGTACTAATACAACTAACTTGTATAAAAATAAACCCCTCGATTAAATAAATATCAGCTAATATTTATATTTTACAGTTTGTTTCCCAATATTCAGAAGTTCTTGACTTTATTATTATTTATTAATTTAGAGTCGACTAAGAGCAGTCGACACTAGCACAAAATATAAATTATAATTATTACAATACAAAATTAAAATAAATTAAATTATATTAAAATTAAATAGTTAAATATTGAATTTTAAATTTAAGATTTCAAATTTAGGCTTTCTGAGTGCGTGTAATAAAAGAAAAATTCAAAAATATAAGTTCCATGAAAAAAACACAGGAAAAGCAAAAATAAAATAAATATAAGGGAGAGGAAAAATGACGAAAGAAAAATAGATAAAGCAAGAAAGAATTTAAGATAAAATGTAAAGTAAGAAAGAAAAGTAAACCCGGAAAATGTCCAGCCCATTGCACAAGAATTGGTAGACACACAGTCACTACAACCATTAATGGTTGGGACTTTTCCGGAGAAAGCTTAAGAGAAACCGAAAGTGGGAGTAACAGAGTAATTTGCCAAAAAAAAAAAAAAAACTTATCATCAATCAGTACTGATTGGAAGTTTCCATTTTCTTATCCACAATTATTATTATAAAAAAAGTCTTCAAATTGGATTTAAGCCCAATCAGTTCGAGTCCGGATATCCGGTCAAACGAATACATTTGGTTCGGTTAACGAATCATATTAAAAGTTCCGAATTTTATTTTATAAACTTAAAAATTATTTAGAATTGGTTTGATCAAAAAAATAATATTTTGTTGCAGTCTATCCCAAGGTAGCCCATTTCTTGACTTCAATTTAATAAAAATATTATATAATAGTTAACAATTTGAATGAATCAATGCTTGGGAGCTTCAGCGCCATATTAATGAACCAAAACAAAAGTCAACGGTTTGGAAACTTGAACCAAAACTAGTGGTTTCACGGGGTTCATACCCCCGAACATCGGGGGAAGAACTGGATAAAGCGAGCGACTCCGTAAGGTAAGCAAAACGTCTGTGAAGCATAGAAGGCCATATCCTGGAGAATTATGTGGATATAACTGAATTTTTGTTGTTACATGCAGTATTTCTTATCTATATTATATAGCTGCTATAGGAATGAATAACTTTATAAGTTCACATATGTAAATCGCTTGACGAAACTAACTCATTTATTGGTAGTATGTTTTTTATGAGCTAACTTAATTAGAGTAAATTTGGACTGACAAAGCAGATATTCAATCTAGAGATTGAATCCAGATTTGTCGAAGCAAAAATGGCTTAAATTAAAGTAAAGCTCCCAATGAAAGAGCAAATTCAAATGGCCAGATAAATGGCAATTACAAGCAACATCATTCCACCTGAGCCCCATTAGTCACAGTTTGGGCCATCACGGAGCGAACACGGATCCATTACGGTATCTGGTGTTGGACAACGCTTAAGTCCGCGATATAAAATGAAGCGAACAACGATAAATTCAATAAATAATTATTGCAGCACCGGCCAGGAACCAGGAACCAGGAACTGAACCAACGAACCAGCGAGCCACCGAACTTCCCTGGCTCAGGGAATCAGGGAATGACAATGCATGGCGATGGTATCTGGTGTACTTTTTGTGGGTGCCTGCAGTTGCGGGGTGTTCGAGTTGGGTTATATACCCTTTTATGGTTGGGTCTGCAGTTAATGTTTCTCTACTATTTTCAGTAATGTGGCTGAAGCTGAGGCTGAGGCTGAAGCTGTCTGAACCAACCGAGACCACTAGGCGTATGCGCATTTATTAAATGAAAATCGCTGAATGCCTCCTTTCTTGGCCCGGCCGGGAGGACAGTTCCAATTTGCAGCAGAATGCAAATTGTATTGTAGTCGAGTTATTGTATAATTGGTGCAATGGCAGACCACCGACTGAACCCGAACCCCGAACCAGAACCAGAACAAGTGCAGTGTGTGTGTGTGTGTGTGTGTGTGTGAGCATGTGTGTGTTTGTGTCAATAAATTAAAATGAGAATTGATTCGCTTACGCCCGATTTAAGCAACAACAGTTCATTTTATGGGCAGAATATTCACACAGGACTCGCCATGTAAACAGTCCCAACCAGACACGATTCGATACGATACGGTTTTATATAGAGCAGGACTCCTCCAGTCGCGTGTGCTGCGCATTTCGAAACTATTAACAAACAAATTATATGTTGGACCCGCACTTTAAAATCCAATTTCAGCACGCATTACAAGAAAATTCCATTAAACAATTTCAATACTATACATATACATTTATATATATATATATATATATATATATACATATATGTATATACGGTATGTGCATGCGCCTTCCAACTCGATCTGTTTCTGATGCTGGTCCTGGTTCTCGTTCTGCCTAGACACAGTGTCTCCACATTAAGATAAGAGAAATCGTCTAACAAAACGCATAATCTAAAGCAGAATTAACACAAAACAAAAAGAAAAACAAACAGAAAAAAGGGAAGAAGAATCGGTAAAACAATTTAAATATATTTGAAACACAGTCTAAAACAAACGATGGGATACCCATAACGGACTCTGAACAAGATAAGCGACTTGAAGCGGGTCTGTCTGTCTGTCTCACTGCCCGTCTGTCTGTCCGTCCATACGACAAACCTGTAGATGGTAAATGTCAGCGGAATAATAAAATTAGTTGTTTTAACGACAATGAAATTGTCCTAGCGCTGTCTCTTGGGCATCTCTCTCTCTCTCTCTCTCTCTCTCCCTCTTTGGTTAGAAGGCGGCAAGAAAATCGATTGAAAGACCAATCAAACGGCATCGTAAATATTATCTTAGCCATCTGCAACTTTGCAGCCTTCTCAGCCACAGAACCACAGAACCAAAGCACCAAAGCACCAAACCGAAGTGCGTGCTGTCCCATAAATTTTCCAAAGTAACATTTCTTTGTCATGTTAATTAGACCGCCAATAATGGATAACGAAATTTGATAGGGCATCTAAAATACCTGCTCACAAGCATCTCAAGAATCACAGACAGACTTGCAGACGCAGCCTCAGACTCGCAGACTCAGAGCCAGAGTCAGAGTCAGATTCACGCTCATAAAATGCAGGCCACAAAAGGTCATTCCAATGAAAACTTCTTCTAAAACAGGGAAACTATCATTCTTTCCCAAGTCGAAATAACTATACCCTTAGACTGTGTGGCGACGACAACATGAGCATAGTTTTCTCATTCATTAATATTTATTAGCCCCAATGTTTATTTACATAACACAATGGATGAATCAAAAACATTTACATGCATTTTTCTCTCATTTTTTTTTTTTCTTTTTTTTTTAAAGAAAATCTATGCTGATTGAATAACGTTTTCGAACTTTTTAACGTAATAACTGAAACTTTGCGCTGTTAAAAATAAAAATTAAGATTTGGTTTTATTTTCACATATTTTAAAATTTCCCTGTCTGTGTAATTTAAACAATTTTTCTTCAACTACCGGAAGGCTTTGTATTATCCTTTGAAAGAGCGAGGGTATTTTTGATTGTTTCGATAGTATCAATATATCGAAATTTATGATATTTTCTCAATAAATAAAACATGGATGAAGTTTTAATAAAGGTTCGGCTTGGTTTTGATTAGTCTTACGGGTTGGTTCAAGTGGAACCTAAACCTTAAGTCAGGGTCGAAGTTTGGTGTCCACCAAAATAATTAAATTACTACGTCACGCCGAAAATATATAGTTGTCCGATCTTGATAATTTTTAGCCAAATCTAGAAAGCACTCTATATATTGAACAATAAAAAAGATTTCCATTTTAATACAGTAGCTCGATCTCAATGATAATAACTTCTTTCCGATCCGGCCAGTTGTATTGTGTATGGGTTACGTGCCATAAAAAACAGAGTTCAGATCAAGTTTTATTCATTGAGTTGAAAAATTGAGATGCAAGTTTGCATAAAAACAGACGGACAGCTAGACAGACAGCCTTCAAATCAACTTCTCTCCTTGCCCTGAGCAATAATATTTAATCTCTGTGGGTTAGCAGATGCCTCCTTTTATGCCTCACACATATCGTGACAAAGTTAAAATACTCTTTGCAAGAGTATAAAATAACTTATTTAGTTTTTGGATTTATTTAGTGCATTTTTAATCCACTAACTAACCAATGTATAGAGTATTATTAATTGGCTCGTGCAGCCAATTTTCAGTCAAATGAGTTTCACGTTCCAAACTTTTTTTTTAGCCAAACTGGGATCGGATTCGGACTTAGATTCAAGCCAGCCAGTACTTGAAATCAAATACTATTTATTTACTCAAATAGTTTTTAAGTTTAATTTCAGTTTTTAAATAGCAGAGAGTACATTAAATAGTGCATTTTTATAAAATATTTAATTAATTATATCATAATTCTTTGTCTTTATTGACCTTTTCCATTTTTAATACAGTAATGATTTTGGACTTTCAAGATTCTCACAAATTTCAGATTACTCAAGTTATAAAATTAGAACCGATAAAAAATATCGATAGTAATATCGAGCTTAGGACTGTGCTACTCTGTACCAATTAAGATCAGATACAAATTCTATATTATGCAACAGATGCATAGAAACATAGAGTGGAAACCGGTTTTAATTGAATCCAAATACTCGACTGTTTTACTAAGCTTAACCAAACCATGAATTTCACCCCGAAGCAATCGAATATTTCCCTTTTGGCTTCAAATTATCTTTAAAATATTTGGGAATAGTAGCGATCTTAAAATTAATATTAAATCAATGGACTTGGGCTCATGCTTGAACCGAAGCCAGAAGTGGGATTAGGATGGAAACCCCGAATCAGAGCTCAGCACTCATTTTGTCCTAATATCTATAAGTCTATAAGCATATTTCCCATCAGGATCCTATCCGATGTGAGCCTCTGTTTCTGAGAAACTTGGAGACGGAACGACATAAAATTAATCAAATTTGCAATTTGTATACTTTCTTTTTAATTACATGATATAGGAGTGTGTATGTATGTATGAACATATACATTTATCTACACATAAGTAGGTACTCTCACTATACTTTGGCAAAGCGATCGATGTGGATGACGATTCATGCAGTGTGGAATGCCATCACAACAAGGTTCCCATAAGGCAAACGTCGAACAAGCTCCATCCAAATTGTCTAGTCGCCTAATGGCTATAATTATTTTCACTCATCTTATCAACCTGACTTGTCTGAATTCACATTTGTTGTGTTGCTGTGTGTATTACGAGTATTTTTATTCGTATTCCTATTCGTATTCGTATTTGTATTCGTGTCGATGTCAAAAAGAGCAGCAGTCTGTTCCGCAAAGGTGGCCATCGGTCCCACATTTTGTAGGCGTTTGACATCGTTGTAAATGTATATTTTTAGTTCCCGCTTGGCGTTTAATTCCGTATTTCTTTAATTTTCTAAGGTAGACGATAGAGTACGGTGTTCGGTGCACGGTGAACGGTGAACGGTGAACGGTGGAACGGTGGAACGGTGCACGTGTGGTCATGATTTATGGATAACAATGTACGTCCATTAGAGAAGACTTTAAGCCGAGGCGTCCGACACTCCAAAAGCAAATACGGCCAAGAAGAAACAACATACCAGCCACAGCCAGCTTTAATTAATGGATTGCTTAATACTCGTCCACTGCAGGACAGAGACAGCTTCAAAGCACGCAAAGTTATGTACCTTTATAATTGGAATAATTCTCGCCATTTCTAATCTCCAAAATATTGAAAAATGTTCACCCCACTTTCGGTCATAACTCTGATTTTCTGGTGATTTCCGTTTGCTTCGGCTACTGATGCTGATTATTATTAAATATGCACAGAGAGAAAATGCCAGTTAAAAATGAGAGCAAAAAATGTGAAATATTTTGAGCCCGAATCGGCAGAATTAAGACCAATTCAGTCTTTCTCGCATTTACCTTGACATGCACTCAGAATAAGTATGCAATTCTTAATTAACTTGACTTAATTTTGGCTTGAATATGCCAGAACAAAATTGAGATGTTTCGCTCGTACTTTCTCAATCCTTTAGCTGCAGGCGACATTTAAAAGCAGCTGAACGAGACGTTCTGGGATCGAGTCATAGTCCGATCGGACAGGAAAAAATGCAATGTTTTTATTATTAATTATTTAATAAAACAAAACAAATAAACATTAAAACAACGTAATTAGTTTAATCCTACTACTAAGGCTGAAGTTCTAGTCTTACTGCAAGCTGAAAAGTGGGTTTGAACCAAGAATTTTTGGTCTCAATTATTCACTTACTCGTATTTTGTTTTATTTTTTACTTGATTCAATACTGGTTAGTTCAGATCAAGCTTCTTATGGCTTAAAAAAAAAAGTCAGTTAAAGCTTTTTTTAAAACGCTCGTTCTTAATATAGATTTTCAATGGGGGTTTTCGGTTTGATGCAAGCCAAATCAATATTGCCGTATTGTTTCGGATTAATTTAAAACTGGAATTATTAATTTTTTTTCCTCTGTGAATATATGTTTAATGGAGTCTTCTTATACTTTTACTTGATTTTGGAAAGGAAGCGAGGGAGATTATTTTAAAAAAAGCCAAGCTTACGACATCAAATTGATTCATGGAAAATTTTATATCTCTGAGATGGGTAAGTTTATAAAGATAATGGATTACAGGAAATTCTTTAAACTGCTGATGCTTAAGACAATTACATTAATATAATTGATGGAATTATATGTAGATGGTTTTCATCGATACAAAAAAAATGACAATTTCAAGCCACACATGTTGATAGAAAAATCTTCAATCGGCTGCTCTTATGAACAAGAATTAGTATCATTTGTCCGATTATCCAGGTGCTTCTCCACTTATATAAAGACACTTAAAGGCAACACTGAATTTTACCTGATTTCAGTTCAACATGCAACTTTTTACACCTGAATATGTAAACCTAGTATTGGAACTTAAAAAATTAAGTTTTATTTTGAAGATATCAAGTAATTTAATATTCGCACTTTAAAACCAATCCTAAAATAAAAAAAAAAGCTAATAAATGGAGGCAGATTTCATATCCTTTCAGAGTGGAGTAACCATTAAAAAATTGTGGTTAAATTCATTTATTTTGTTCCTGCTATTTGATATAGTAGTAGATTCAAATTTTTTTGGAGTATGTTTTTATTTATATAGTAAGTTTCTTTGAGACATCTTGAGAAACAAAAATATTTTTTATTCAACATTTCTTAGCCGTTTGTTCCTGTGGCAACTATACGTTGTTTGATTATAGTAATTTTTGGATACTATTTAAAAAATTCATTTCCACTTACATTTTACATTACATTGCATTTTTAACTTATTGGCCGATTGTTCCAATGACAGCTATGTGAAATAGTTGTTCGATCCGGCTTATAGAAAATAAAGCTGCATCCCAAATTTCATTCACCTAGCTCAAAAACTGAGCGACAAGTTTGCATATCAATAGACGGACAGATAGCCAGATAAAAAGACAGACAGATGGAAAGGGTGTATCAGATCCTCTCACTCTCTTGATCATTAATAAATTTTCAGTTTGTTTCTACATTCGAATATATTTAAAAATCGTAAAATCTTCAGGCTTTGGCATACTACTAACAGATATAGAACGACGCTCATGTGATCTATAAAGATGATACTGTAAACTTGCCTCACAGGATAATAAGAACAAAAGAATGTTTATCAAGTTAATTTATACACTCAAAGTATATAAATATATATATATATATATATATATATATATATATATATATATATATGTTTGGCAAGCGTTGTTTTAAAGTTGTATGAGCATAAGCAAGTAAGCTAATAACTCAAACTCAGTGGCTGCTATTCCAGATTTGGGAATGGAGTAAAATTAGCATACAGCATCAAGTATACGCCCCGAAGTGCGCAAAAGCTGGGAAGAAGGATGCACGCAGCATGTCCTTCGACTGCTTGCTGCACACTCAACTCAAACTCCAGCTAATTCCTTGAAGCTGTTTCAGGATATTAATTGTTATAGTTGCGAGATGTGTCTGCATGAATTGTTTCTGAGGCTTTGTGCGTTGCGTTGCAAGCAGCCGAAATTCTAATCTTGTTGAAAACGTATCCCCGTCAAAGGCAGAGCAGAGCCAGTCATTTTCGGTTACACTGACACAAGGATTTCCGTACATGACAAGCCCCAGCAGCAGCAATAATTTATAGAGGCTGCGCTGCGTAAGCAACTCGAAGCCAATGCAGCAGCCAGAACGACATGGGAGAGTCCACCACACCACACCACACCACATACAAACATACGAGTACTCGAAGACTCGAATAGTCGACTTGAATACTCGACTCGAAGACTTGAATACTTGTTCATTAGGTAGGGTTTGGGGTAGGTCCAGAACTGAGGCCTGACGGCTCCAAAAACCCAACCCAACCCAAGCCTTAACCTAAACCCAAACTCAAACCCAGTATTTGTTCTCGTCTTGTTTCACTTAAATGACACTTTGCATTTCTGTAGCATCTTGAAACTCTTAGGCCAGGCCAGCCAGGCCAGCCTGACAGCCTGCTACTACTGGAATATCTCGACCGCCCCTTTTTTCCTACTCCAACTCCTACGCCTTGCCTAGCCAGACGAAGACAGGACTTACGGCAAACGCATCTTCTGGAATTTGCCTTTAATTATTTTAGCAAATTTGTGTTCATTGGTATGTTATAATTGAGTGCGAATAGTCTCGATGAATATGAAAATTTGTGAAAATTTAATAAAACTTTTCTAGCATCTCTTTGCCATAACAGCCGAGTGACAAATTGTTTTAATAGGCACAAGTATTTAAGCAATTTACTAATAAAATATTATTCCCCACAGTAGGACATTCTTGAAGCACGCACACTCATAGCATTCTGTATTTAAATTCTAAAGCTTCATATTTGCATGAAAAAACACAAACATATTCAACGTATATGAAATAAATTTAGTTTTAGAATCTTACACACTTTTACTGAAGGTCCTTAAGCTTAAAGTAATTGATGAAAACTATTTATACTTTTTAGCTCGTCGAAGACTAGAATAAGAAGAGCTCAATTGTTCCTATGACAGCTATATGGAATATGGTAATCACTTAGAAAACACACAGCTCTTTCATTTAGCTTGTAAGTTTCATCAAGAAATCTAGAGCAATAAGAACCATTCTCTATACGACAAGTTTTGAAACGATTGTTCCTATAGCTGCTCTATGATATGGTGTCCGATTCAGCCTGTTCCGGCTCCCCTCACCAAACATTATTAAACTAGGTCGGATTCGGATACTATAATGAGTCGTCTCTTCGTCCTGATCAGAAATAAATATACTTTATGGAGTCGGAGATGCCTCCTTCAATACATCACAAATTTCATCTCTCAGGAAGCAATATTAAAAGAGAATGCAAAAAATATAAATATGGATTTTTTTTTTTTTGTAATATTAATTTAACCCAAAATCTTTATATATAAAAAATAAAATTTAATTTAATATATTGTTGGGAGTAATATTATTTATATTAAATATTTTTGCTTCATTGATTTGAATTTTTAAAAATGTTTTTGCAGTAAAAAATGTTGCAATAAAAGTCTTTTTCTGCTATAAAAATAAGTTTTTGTTTTTATTAAGAGTTCTGGATTTTAATGTTATTAGCTGAATTAAAATTTAAAGCTGCATTATTTTTGTTATCTTGAAACCCGAATTAGTTAAATAATTCTAATCGGTTTTCGCCAGTATAAAATCCACTGCGAGAAAATAAATAATTGACTCAACATTTCTAAATATTTTGAAGGCGTTAGAAAGTAAACGAAATGAATGCAATGATTGTTGGTTGTTGCTTAGATTATACACAAGTCGATAATAAAAATTCTGTTTTTTCCCCGAATATTATATTATAAAACATAATGCCTAATTCTTTCAATCATAAATTACCCGAGTTTTCACATGATGTTGAAGGATTGCCCACACACGATTGATCGCGAACTGGTTTCGTATACAGAAATCAGAAACGAGTTGCATGCAGCTGGGAAGTTAATGCGACAAGTTTCCAAATGGGTAACAATTTTCAAAGTGATTAATTTGCCTTCTGGCTGCCAACGAGATTTTCGACCATAGGATTGATTTATAGCCGCGAGACGTTAAGTGGATGCAAGATAAGTTAACTGTCGTATATCCTCGCCGCTGGTGACCGATCAGAACAATGCATACGAGAGTACCATTGCGACTCTCGACTCTCAACTTTCGACTCCCGACTCTCCAGTCTTGAGCCTCTTGGCTGCCGACTAACAGACAGTGCTGCGAGTTTAGCTGTTTTCACGCCAAATCTGGCTATTTATTCTTATGGAGAATTAATTATTTTATTAACGATTTATTTACAAAAGGCCTATAAATTGTAATTGACTTTATTATATACTTATTACATATTAAGTCTAATTTTTATTTTTAAGTCATTAGATTTATATATATATATACAAAATAAGAACCTTGATCAAAAAATAGAATTTGAAATGTATATAGATTTAGCAGGTGCTGAAATTAGTAGAAAAATCATTAGAAGTATGAGCAATAGAATTTATGTATATACTTATACTTTGTTCAATTCATTTTGTAAGTCTACCCTTAGCTATTTTTGAGAACGCATTGTTGGCATCACTGATAGAAGGGCAACATTCGCGCAGCGACAGAGTTGAAGAGCTGAAGAGCTGAGGAGCTGTATAGCTGGCTTCTATGGTTTATGGCCCATAAATGAGATCGCTACACAAACGCAGTGAAGGATCTTAAGTGGACCGTCACTTGGTCGTTGGCGATGGCGATGGCGATGGCGATGGAGATGGCATGTGATGCGATTAATTTAGCCGGCTTACTTATTGGCCGCATTTGTAATGGGAAATTTAATGCCCAGTGCAGGTCGTTTAGTATTGTAAAACATCTCGTAAAGCGAATAAGTCTGCATTATGGGAACTTCGGAAACTATGGGAACTTTAGGAATGGATCGACTAATACAACGGCTCGCCGTACCCCGCTGCTGGGGCCTCTCATTGAGGATTACAAAGAAAAAAGGAAAACAAACCGTTTAAGAAAATTTGTTACTAAATCTTTGACTGCATGTGGTTTTCTGCTTTGAGATACAAATAAACATCGTCTGAGTATGTAAAGTGTGTCAAACTAAAACCAAATTAATCACTTGCACTTACAAGCATCATCATAGTCATCTTCAGCCTCATCATCGTCGTCGTCGTCATCGTCGTCGTCGTCGTCGTCGTCGTCGTCGTCGTCGTCGTCGTCGTCGTCGTCGTCGTCGTCGTCGTCGTCGTCATCGTCATCGACTAATTCGACTACGAGTAGTCCAATTTATCGAAAGTTATTGCCTTCAGCGGCTGTCAATTTCAATTGAAATGACAATTTGTTGCATAATCGAGCAACTGCTAAATGTTAATTTATCAAACGCCGATAGTCGTTACAAATTGTTTCCCCTCGTGCCTGCCCTTCCCCTCCCCGTCCCATCTATCCATCCTGGAACACACATCCAGACACAGACACACTAGACATCTATAGATTGTGGTTCGTTTGCTGACTTTAAGTAGAAATGTTTTTCCGTCGCGAATTTGTCGTCGCTGTGAACAAAATCTGGTAACAAATCACTTGAAAAGTTCTCAATTTTTTTAGTAAATGATAGAGAAATGTTTGATTTAAACTCTTTATATTATAAAGACTATCAACAAATCTTTATTTTTCAGTGGCTTATGCTAAGTTCTTGTTAATATCGCATAAACTTTATAAGCTAAAGGCTAAAAAATGGATTTTTATTATAAAAAATCTTTATCTTCATCTCGTAAAAATTTCTTACTTTCTTATTTACACGGAGAGAATAACATTGGTCTTAAGGCGAGCTTTCTATGACTTAAATTAAGAGCAACAAAGTCTTGAATATTTTAAGCTTAAATCGGAATAATAGTTATAAATTGAGAATAATTCATTTTTGATCTCGGATTAAGCTGAAAACTGTCATGGAATAAGTACACTCATTTTAGGTCAAGACATTGAAATACAAAAGAGAGATCGAAATAGAGAGAATCCGCTCGTTTTCTCTCAAAAGCAACTAAACGAAAAACTCTGGGTAGGAATCGTAGTCTGGTCGGCCACGAAGAAAAGGCTGTTTTAATTTTAGAATTATTAATTAATTAGTCAAACATATTTCATTGTTTCACACATGCTAATTAGTTAACCCTACTACTAAGGTTGGAATATGTGAGGAAGAGTCCTTTTTCAAGCTGAATATGGGACAGAATCAAGAATTTTATTTCCACAATACTTTATACTTTTTCGTTTTCAAACCAAACTCATTTGGCCTTAAAAAACATATCGATAGCAGCTTAATTTAAGATTTTCGTTCATGAAATAACAACCTTCAAATTGATTTAGGCCTAATGCCGTACTTAGGACATTGTTTCAGATTATTTTCAGACTGAAAGTCTTGATTTTTTTTTTCCCCCTCTTTGCATTCGTCCCATTGAAAGGGATACTACAAAATTGTCTTCCACGTCTGGAATCGTATTTTGTATTTTATTTAGGGCTTGTAAACGCAGTCCAACTATAAAAGTAGTTTGCTCATATTGTCTTAGATTCAAATTGATTGAATACCAAAAATGCAGTCAACAATTTTAGTTGAAAACCAACTGAATTAGCTGGCGTTCTGCTACGAAAATATAATTTTTTAATCCATAATCCGCAATACATTCCTCAACTATATTTAAATATCGTTTAGAAATATTGTTCACTTTTTCTAGGTGCAATCAGCTTACCTCATTTGCATTAATTCGTTTTCAATAAATGCATAAATAAAATGACAATAAATAAAAGAACAAGTGCGGTTGCGATTGCGGCTGCTATGAATTATAATATGTAATTTATGTTAATTTCACAATGTAATCTGCAAAAAAAAGTGTAATGTTTGGACATGTAAAAAGCTGTGATTCCCATTCAAACTTTTGAATACTTAAACTATTATTGAAAACTATCGGAAAAAAAACGTTTGCCTAGATAGAAGGAAGCAGCCCATACCTATAAAAGGGCTTAAATCATGGAGTATATTCCCCTACCAAAATCATAAATCCCTAGAAGAGAGAGTGAATAATGTTATGGTATACTTACAGTTGCTCTAAAAATATATCCAAATAATATGCCCTTCAATAAAAAACAACCAACTTTTTTAGGATTACAAAGATTTTTTATTTATATTGAACGAAACTAAATTAGTTTAGATTATAGTGAATTCATAGAGACAAGGTGTTATTTATTTTATTTAAAGTCAAAAAAAAAAAAAAAAATTTATCACAGCTTATAATCTTAATTCTAATTAAATTTGCCTGCATATATATACTCGTTTATTATGTTATTTCAAAAGAAGCCGTCTTAATGATTACTTCGAATATAGTACAATTGGTTTATTAAATGATATTTATATGGTACAAGTGTACCAATATGGTATACGTTAATTATTATTAAATATTACACAATCCATTGCGATGTTGCACGAGCCCAGAAACTGATCATCTATGGGTGGAGTTTTTATATAAAAAGTATTCTTGTATTAACCAACAAAAAGCTTACCCTTTTATGTGTGAAGCGAACATGTGTATATTTAAGGTCTTGGTTCAACATTTCTTTTGTCTATACGGGCAGCACACTTTGAATTATATTAAAAAATTTACGAATGTATATTAATAATTGAGTTGATATTATTTAAAGTAAGTTTTACCTCTTGAAGAGTGGCTTGAAAATGTGCTCGTTGCGCATCAAATGAGGCGAAGAGGAGCTGCTGCTGCTGATGCTGCTATTGAACTCATCTCTATTGTTGCCATTCATATTCACTGGGTATTCATACTCTCGAGTGGAGTAGTTCATAGGGTAGTTACAGCCGGGATTGTAGCTGCTGATATTACTGCTGCGACAGGTAGCGGTCATAGGGATTTGAGAAGCGGTAGGCAGCAGACTCAAAGCCCCGCTCAAGACCTTCATATTCGGTGGAGTTTGGGGTGGAGTATCGGGTTGGGCTTCGGGAAACCCCATCGCCATCGCCCGCTGTTGACTCGCTGTTGATTGAGATGGCTGCTGTGACTGACGAATTATTGGGAATTGTTGCTGTTGCTGCTGCTGCTGCTGCTGCTGCACAACCGTCGGCTTTTGCTGTTGACCCTGACCCTGAACCAAACCCAAACCCAAACCCGGACTTGGGTTTACCGTAGTAGGGATGGTATTGTTGGGACTGCTGTAGCTGCCACTGTTCGGACTCGTAGTATGAAGCTGCTGTGTCGTAGCCCCTAGAAAACCCCCGTAGGCCGTGGTATGCGCTCGCACATAGGGTGCTCCGTTGAACAGTGGCTGCTGCTGCTCCTGCTGCTGTTGTTGCTGGGAGCTGATGCCTCCCATGATACCCATACCCATGGTCTCCTGCGGATGCGGCTGTGGCTGTGGCTGCGGCTGTAGATGACGTTGCATAGACTGTTGCTGCTGCAGTGGCATCAATTGCCCTTGACCCTGACCCTGAGGCTGAGCCTGAGCCTGGCCCATACATGTTGGTGGCGGCGTTTTGCAGGCAACTGTGTCGGCCAAGCTCCAGATTTTGGGCTTCGTAGCTGGAATCGGCACACCACAGTCCTGGCCTAGCTGGTTTTTTGGCTCACTATGTTCACTATGTTTGCCAGCACTATTATCCACGGCTCCGCTGGCATGAAAAGCAGCCGGCAGCACTGCCTGTTGCGGTTGATAATAAGCGGGATGTTGATGATGATGATGGTGATGATGATAGGGATGATACGCTGAGGGATGGCTGGAACTGCCAGTACTACCCCCGTGATAGCCACTGCCAGGATAACCAAAGCCAGCTCTCAGGATATTTGCTTGGCCTAGATTCTTCTGTTCGTCATCGATGAGCTCATCCTCATCCTTAGACACATCTAAATTAAGAAAAACTTATCTTTAAAAGCGACTTCTTAAACTACCTGCACAACTGATTGGACTACCTTTCGCTGAGTCCTTACTGGACTCCAGTTCATCCTTGTCCTTTTCATCATCCGACACTAGAGCATCGTCATCATCGTCTGTGCGATTCTTTGGTTCCCAGGTCATTTTATTCTCCTTCTTCAAGCGCCGTCGCGCATTGGCAAACCAAGTCGAGACCTGGGTCAATGTCATCTTTGTAATAATCGCCAGCATAATCTTCTCACCCTTGGTGGGATAAGGATTCTTCTTGTGCTCATTCAACCAGGCTTTCAGAGTTGCTGTCGACTCCCTCGTGGCATTCTTGCGGCGAGCGGCCAAGTCATAACTGGCTCCGTAGCTGCAATAAACCAATAAAAGGATGAGCAACTCTTCATATTCCAATCACTCGAATGGACGACTCAATTTTAAAGCATTCGTCTCCAATTGAGGAGTTATTCACCCTCATCGAATTTGTGCATCTTTACATCAAAAACTCGATATTCTTGTCAAGACTAAGCTAATTATTATTCACTGATGGAGAGGAATGTACATTTGCATCAAAAAATGCTGATGGAAAAATATTTTATAGTGGATGGACGCAATTGAGACTAAACTGCGCTACAACCTACATGAAAATTCATTAAAAATGCGAACAGTTTAAATTGATGCACACTCTTATATTGCCACCCACAGAGGCCACACCCCCAGACGCCTCCCATTGTAGTACAACGTCAAAATATTGTAAAACATAGTTGTGAAACAGCGCACAGAGCACAGTGTACATTGGACAACAAAAACAGCAACAGCAACAGCAACAGCAACAGAAAAAGCAACAAAAACTCAACAATAACCGAGCGTATGGTCAGTTCCTGGGTGTTGGTGTTGGAGTTTCAACTGGGGTATCCTGGCTTTATTGCGTTGCATTTTTATACAAAGTCTGTAGCCAAAAAAATAATAAAAAGAGTATAATAAGTTGCTGCTAAGTCCATACCCTGTAAACAGGCAAAGCTTTCGCATCTTCACGTTGAAATCAAGCATCCATTTAATATGCCCCAGAACCATCACAAGATACTTTTCCATCAAGATTTTGGCTTACCAAAATGTCAGTTTTTCTCAATCAAAAATTATATTCCTTGTTTCTTGTCAATTTATGGAAGCATCGATAGAAAGTCAAATATTTTAGGTAAATGTTTTCGGGACTATTAGTGAAAAGTTGGCTTAAACGGAATAATATTGGATGGACTATTGGAATGCTGTTAATCATGGTGAAAACGTATAGAGAATTGTATAATTTACATCGAAGTATTTTAAATAATCATTTTCGAACTGCTTCATGTGCCTTTCTGTATGCAACACTTTTTTGTACTGCCAATTTGACGATGTTGAACCAGAGTATAGAGTATTGGGTAGTCGAGCACGCTCGACTAGCGCATTCTTATTTGCTATCCCAGTTCCAAGCGTCAAAGACCCCTTCAAACCCGCTGCAGTAAAGTTCTACTAGCTGAATTAATCCCAACCCAAACCAAACCCTTGCACAAATATATTCAGCCCTGTTGCAACTCATCTGAGCGCCAGCTCTTCGCACATTTCACTTTCCTGTCCTGCTCCTATTCCCTTTTTGTACTCTCTCAAACATCCTTTTTTCATTTTCCTTTTTCTCCTTCTTTTTTTTAATTTTTCATGGGATTTTTATAGTGCCGCAGAATCAACAGTTTGTGCGGTGAATTTTACAACAAGATAAAGAAGGAAGCTGTACTCGGAGTTGGTCCGGACTTGTTGGTGTTGTTGTCCTGCCCTATTTTATTTATTTATTTATTTATTTTTTTTTTTGGTTCATACTTTTATACTTTGCTTTTCCTTCTAAAAAGCGAGCCTGATTTTTATGCAGCGTTGAAGTTGATGTTTGAGTTTTTGCTATTATTGTCTGACACAAGGACGTTGGCCAAATTTGTTCTCTATCCCCCTCTCCCCCCAGAACTTATGTAAAAGTATTATGTTAGGGTAGCTTCAGCTCGAGACTTAACCAACTGTATAACTATTGCGCTTAAAGCTATCGAGTTGTGGCAACTGAGTTAAGATTCTCGTACATTATTAAACTTTTTTTTGCAAATATTTTTCTCATTTTAAAGTTTCCAATTGAATTATAGACTATATAATATTGAGCCAATTAAATTTCAATTGGATTTCAACATTTTCTTTACAGAGAACTGAGAGAAAATAAACAACGTTTAAATATTGGAAAGAAATTTCACCAAAAAGCTTCAACTTAAAACAGTTTTATTAATTAAACTTAAGTAAAAAGAATACGCTGAACAAGGACGAAATTACCAACTAAGCAATTATTTTTAAAAACTATTCTGGACAATGTAGGAAATAGTTTAAGAAGTATCGTAAAATTTATCCGATGATTCACTTAAAGAAATCGTATCCAAGCTGTTGCCTGCGGGCAAAATAGGTCTTGAAACAAGAACATTCAATCACGGTAACATGTTATCGAGTTTTTTCTCCTCTAAGGCGTCACGCCTTTTTTCATATTACGCCAATGGTCCGACTGAATAATGAAAGGTATTTAGTATTCGGAATACTAAAGATACTATTTATGGCTTAAACATCTTACGAAGGTATTAACAAATGCTATGATGCCAGTAATTTTGTGCACGGAAGCCTGCACGAAAGAGTTTGCGATAAGACCCCGCCGTATTATTATCGCGTAGGCTGGTAAGCTGACCGGAACCACAGGCAATAATAATGCGGTGGATTCGGTTGCGGATTCGGATTCGGATTCGGATATGGACTAACGATATGTTAAGTGAGCTTTTGTTCTCTAATGTTTTACAATTTACCGAGGAATACGACGAACTGCGGAACCATTCATTTGACATGAGTACTACAAGTACTCGTATGTAATTGCCACGCATTCTATTTATACAATGGACTTGAGAGATAATCTCCGTTGCCTGTATGCTCATTAAACAAAAACAAATAAGTATACAAACAGGCACATATACATATATACAGTGGAACAAAAATAAAAGGAATATTCTCCATTCTTTTCAAAGTACGTATAAGCTGCTTGAACTATATATAATATATTATTTATATATTATATAAATAAAAACTTCCCATTGCAAAACTTCTTTTGCATTTAAATATTTGGGGTGAATCGAAAATAAAACTATTAAAGCAAAAAATATTAGTTATATGCCTCATTTTGTTGAATAGCATTTTATTGTTTGATTAATAGTAAACTAGCTGCATACCCTTCAATTATTTGGAATCTCATTGGAATCTACTGTTCTCAGTTAGCAAGCGTTCACTGTACATGTATATGTATATGTGGCACTTTATATAAACGCTTATAAGTGTGTGTGTTTTATATATATTCTTGTATATAAGCATGTGCTTTTAAGCTGGCTAAGAGAGCGCTGGGCAGCTACCGCTAACGTTGCCGCTGCCGTTGCCGTTGCCGTTGCCGTTGCCGATGCCGCTGCCGTTTGCCCATAATCTTGTTAACAAATCGAATTCTTGTTCACACAAAAACAATAACTGTTAAAGCTACCGCGACTGGAACGCAGACGCACGCGGAGACGGAGACGGAAACGGAAACGGAGACGTAGACGTAGACTGTCACGGCACGGCACGACACGAGAGAGACAGACCACATGTCCAAAAGCCACGTCAACCGTCAGTAAGGCCAACTGTTGTATACCCTGTACCCCTTGAAATTGGCCCAAGAAGAGTATATAAACTTGAGCAAGGAAGACCCAATAAAGCATAATCTTGATCAGCATCTCAACAGCCGCCTTTGTTAGGTACGTTCTAGTATTCAATAGAAGTATCGGCTTATATATTAAATTTTGTAGAGTATCCCTAATCAGTGTGTTTTCTATGTATGATGAAAATTGAAAAACTATTCTGAAAAGCCTAGCTAAAACTGTTGTATACTTTCCAGTTGACTTGCAACTTATTAGACATTATGAAAGCCTCAGCTCGAGTGAGCAGTAAACAGGGTATTCCACCGTCGAGCACTCTCCCCCTGTTCCACATTTAAGTACATAGCTGCACTTGTACATAGGTGCATTTTCACTCGGCTATGTTAACATGTGTATGAACGAGTATACACTTTAACATGGCTTATATGAATGAGCATGCAATTTAGTTTCAGTCTGAGCTGCAGTTTTGGCTTTGGTTTTAGTTTTAGTTTTAGTTTTAGCCAGCAATTATAATTACAGACTGCTGTTATTGCTGCTGTTGTTATTATTATTATCTGTGAGTAGCAATTTACAGCAATGAACACATTTTAAACAAATAATGCCAAGCACGCCAAATGACATTGGCTTCAACATGAACACACAGAACAGCGAACAGAGAACAGAGTTGACAGAATTCTGCAGTCTGTCTGCCTGTCTGTCTGACTGGCTGTCAGTCTGGCGGACTCCCCGTACTTTCAGTCTACCCGTCATTTCTACATGCTTATATATGTGTGTGTGTGTCTATACCCCTATACCATGTGACGTGGGTGGGGTGGGGTGGGGTGGTCTGGGTTGGTGTACAACCCAAACTGTGACAATGAACAAAACAAAGCGCAACCGTTCTTATTTTAAATGTCTCTCCTCTCGCTCAATATGGCGGCCAACATGGCGTTCATTTCCTCACACCTTCTTCTTCCTTCTTCAGCTCCAGTCTCAGTCCCATTTTCAGTCCCAGTCCCAGTCCCAGTCCCAGTCCCAGCGCCAGAGCCAGAGCCAGAGTCAGTCTCAGAGTCCCTCATCAAGCTCGATTTCATGGGCTTTCTGCACGCAAACTCAACCGACCCCTCATACCCTACACCCGAAGCCGCAGCCGTCGCGTCGGCAGTTGCAGTTGCAGTTGCAGTTGCAGTTGCATGTCCGATGGCTGTCCGTCCCTCCGTCAGTCCAACCGCTTTTCGTATCCGTGTCAATTCTCTTGCTGTTTGCGTTGCTTTTGCTGTTGCCGGTGCGTGCCAATGTCTGCGTGTGCATTATGTGTGTGTGTGTGTGCGTGTGTGTAAACTCAATAAATGTACACGTATGTGCACAACATATACACACACACACACATGTGTAATAACAACCCAGCGGCGAAAAGCTTCTATCGCCAGAATTGTTGCTGACTTTTGGAAAAGTTTTCATTGTCACCTGCTCTTTTACCTAGGCCACCACCCACTGCCTCTCACTGCTATTTCTACATTTCGCTTACAGATTTTTAATATTTTAACACGAACGGACATGAGCCGAATTGAAACTTTGTTTCAATTCTATCGCCACACTTTGTACAGAAGGCTGTAAGCTGATTTTAAAATTGTTTGGGTTTGGGTATTACTGTTCCTCTATATTGCTCAAGCACATATGTACATATATATGAATGTAGTTTTGAATAAGTTCAAGGTCGTCTGTCCAAGTGTCAACATAAATATTTTATATCCTTTGTCCATTAATAAATATAAAAATATGTTTAATACCTTTTCTACTTTACAGAAGCTTTAAATATGTTGCAATTTGGCCTTGAATCTGCGCTACATTTTTATTGAATATAAATAGTTTAGATTCAATTCAATTTTTATTATTAATATTGTTACATATTCCTAGCTCACAAATTGATGATTAAGCTTTGAGTCCTTAGCCAGACATTCAATAATATTTCAGTTAAGCTGAAGGCCGCTTGGCTAAGCGCCTACTAATGGGGCTTGTAGGGGCTTCCTGTGATCGTTACAAGGGAGCTTTCGCCGCTGGGTTATTGCCAGCACACACACATATGTATATTAATAAATGCCTACATACTTATATGTATATAAATAAGTGTGCATATATAAATCATGTATGCTTTTATATGCGTTTGAATAAAGCGCACCGTTGCGTGCAATTAACTGCGATTATTTTCGCCGCAATCATAAATAAATAATTTCGCGCGCTCTAGCAATTTTCACAATTCAAATTTTATTCTGGCCCTCTCTCTTTCTCCAGGCTCCGCCTGTCTCTTTCTCTGTCTGCGTCTGTCTGGGTCTGTCGTTGTCGCTGTCGCTGTCGCTGTCTCTGTCCTTGGAGAGGGCACAGGCGAAAGCAATTAAATTCAAATCAATTTTAAGTACTCGCAAATATTTAACAATTAATTAATGGGTGCGTAATTGAATTTGAGGGGGTTTCCCCGGCCATAAGCAGACACATATAAATATACATATTTAATTGAAAAAGAAAGAATCTCACCCATAAGCAGACATTGGATCATAGGAGTAATAGCCAGTTGTGGGCTGTAGTCCTGCTGAGGTCCAGGCACCCATTTCAGTGCCAGCGGCAGAGTCCTTTAAGCCGTATGCATTGCTCTGAAATTCACAGAAAACAAAATTAAAATGCAATCTTGATTTTTTGATTTGGTTATAAAACAAATCACAAATAAAATTCTGTTTTTAGACGGCCTTAAGCCCAACTCGCTAAATAAAAGCTGATTTTCCCACAGTATCCACAAAAGTTGACGATTTTGTTAACATGGAATTTATAATTTGGCAACATATTTCGCCATGAAACAAGCGTACGCTGACGTTGACCATATTTTATAGTCAGACAGAAATGATGTGTATCCAAAAACATAATTTAGACCAACAACTTTACGAATAAAAAACAGCAGAAAACAAAAAAAAACAGCAACAAACGGAAAAAAATCAGAAATAAAAAAATAAATAAGCAGGAGCGCCGATTATTGTCGTTATGGGTCGACACTCTTAATTTTAATATCGACCTTAGTTTATTTGTTTTTATATTTTGGGCTGTGATGCGATTTATGACCCCCCCCCACTCCCCACAGAAAACGACAGGCGGATTTATGAGCGGCAACTATTGGCCAGGCCAGATCGCTGAATCGGTGAATCGGAGGAGTCTGGGCGCGAGTCGGGGGAGTCTGGGGAAGTCTAGCGGCCAATCTGGTTGGCGGAGCGGACCAAGTGGAGTGGACGTTAGCTTTTGTGTGTGCTCTTGATTTATGAAATGGCATTAACATTTTTAATTGCTTAACATCATGTATGCCATTGTTTATTAATTTTTTAACTCGCCTTTGACTTCACCTTTACCGCCGCTTACGAGTGACAAATATATTTATCAAAATGCCATTTTGATCGAAATACTCGTATTCGTATTCGTATTCGTATTCGTATTCGTATTCGTATTCGAATTCGTATTCATATTCGTACTCGCACTCGCACTCGCACAAACGGGGAAAACAGGAAAACAGGTCGTCGTCGCATCGTCGTATCTTCAAAACTCTATCTACATGGTCTGCGCATTTCATATCAAATAAAAAGAAGGCCGACCTGAAAACATGAACTCTGATTTATGAGATTGTGCCAGGTGCACAGAGAATACATCAATTGAACGATTGACCGACTGAGCGACTGAGCGATTGAACGACTGAACGAAATGTGGGCGCATCTCTCAGTCTAGCTACTATCGGACTATCAGAGCTAGAACTCCGCAGAGTTTGGAGCAGTTTCAAACGCACCCACAGAAACGAAAGACCCGAAATTACGAAGCGACAAAATCTTATCGCTCTGAATGTGCGAACGATGATGATACGAGTATTTTTCTTAATTAAAAGCTACCTCGGATAACAGGGAAACAAAACGCGTGGCGTGGAGAGGCGAGGCGACGCGACGCGTCGCGATGCGACTTGGTCAGGTGTAGAGAAACATACTTCACGAGCGGAGAAGAGAGAAGAAAGGAACCAAAACATTTCACTTTGAATTTCCTGTTCTTGTAAATAACAATTAAACATGACACTTTGCTGGCTGCTGTCGTCATCGTCGTCTTCGTCTTTTTGTCTTTCCTTTTCTTTTTGTGTATTTTCCCCAATTTATGCTTCTCCTCCCATTCTACTACTACTTTATGGTTTGGTTAATTTTTTTAGTATGTCATAATTTTTGAACGAATCGTAGTCGCTTCATATTTATTTTCTACTTTAATGGAAAACTGCATTGAGTCGGCTTTCTTTTGCAGTTCAATGGAAAACTGCATTGAGTTGATTTCCTTCTACAGATCCTTCATAAGCCTAAGGAAATAGGTCACTGGACCACTTTATCCTCTTTGACTGCTTCTTAGGGCAATATTCTTGTAGAAACGCATTTATTCAGGGTTAAGCTAATCACAATAAATAAAATAGAATATTTTAAAACTTTGCAATGACTTTGGCTTTTATAAACCTCAAATGGTTTTATAATTTAAACTAATTAAAATTAAATTCCTCAAAATATAAATTTAAATAATGACAAGAAAAAAGGAATTCAATTCAGATCAGCTAAGTTATTTATATAAAAGGCAGTATAAATAGTAGTAGGAGAAAGACCAGAAACAGTAGCAAACAGGCAATAAGACGAGTATTATTTACAGACATAAACTAAGCGACTGGACTACTACTATTAATTGGAATCTTGTAGTTCATTTCGAAGGGTAAATATTTGGTTGATTATCTCCGCCGTCTCTTTCCGTCTTTCCTCCGCTCTCCACATCTCTGAGTATGAATATCTGCCAGGGCATTAGTGTATTAAGGGGGTGAAGGGTATGTCAGCTAGTATGTCATTTAAAACTGTGTGCATGTTGCCCGTGTACCTTTACATTTCTGTGGTCACTTAAAAGAATATAGCAAAAACACAACAAAACAACAAAGAGCAGAGATACGTCTGTGTATAAAAATACATTGTAAGAGTAAAGAGTAAGAGTAAGAGTAAGAGTAACAGTAAGAGTAAGAGTATGAGTGTGAGTAGATATAGGAATAAGATACACACATACACACACACACACACACATTGGCATAAGGTCGATTAGCCTACACATACTCGAAACAAATACGTAGCTTCGGCTTCATCTGGGAGTGTAATTGAGGCCATGGGGCAATATGTTTTGTTTCCAATGATTTTGCCATTCGTTGCGCAAAGTATCGAATATCACAATGGTAGTCAGGCAGCATGAGAAAGCGAATAAGGCCAACTGTTGTAGGGAAACGGACAGAGACAGAGCTACAGTCCCAAAGCCAAAGGCAGAGACAGAGCACCGACTAAATGAGGTTTGACTGAGCTTCAGTCAGCCATAATGATAATTCGATTTACTCGACTACATTGACAAGCCGTTGTCCACTTCTTGCATACCCTTTCAGCGTCTCGGTACACTCAGAGAAAAAGGTGCCTTCAAAATCAATGGTTTTTGCTAAAGCCCAAGGTTACTCCTAAGTCCTATTTTTTTTAGGGGTTTTTTCAGAAAAGCAAATTGACCACACTTTATGGTAAAATATTTCTTAATTTCTTAATATATATTTATTCAAACTGCTCTAAGGATGCAATAGATTTCCTAGAAATCAGAGGCGATTCTTATAATCAAATATTTTAGAAAACAAACCTTACTAAGCTCTGTATTTTTCAAAATTTATCAACTTCTTAAAGTTGCGACTTTAAATGGCAATTTTTAACTTTTTTCAATTATGGTATATATATTAGTTTTAGCTGCTGAAAATGGTTGAATTTTAAGGAATTTATTAGATTGTTATAAAATAATTAAGCTAAATATTTCTTCATTAAATAAATATATAAATGTATATATTTCAATGCCTAAAAATAGCTAAACTTGACAGGAAATTCGGAAGCTAACACACTGGCAACACAGAAACATTTCAGTTTGTCTTTTTACAAATTTTTCTCAATTCAGAAATTTCGCATTAAATTTCTTGGCTGATTTTGATTTGACAGTAATTTTGCAAGGAATTGACGACATTTTTCTGAGTGTACCGTTTCTGTTTTGCCTTTGTTGTTTACTGACTACACAATTAAAGTCATATGTTGGCAGATAATCCATTTAGCCGTCTTGGCTTTCACTCACCAGCGGTGAATAGAAGGCGGAGCTGTCTACGCCAATACTCTGGTATGGATTCTGATCCGTGGATGGATACGGGGAGCCATAGACTCCAACGCTGGCCGCCGGCAGACGAGAGTAGCTGGAGAGCGCCAGACGTGCCGAGTCATATTGACAGGAGCAGACAGTCTGTCCAGAGACTGGATCGGTCATAATAGGACGACCGTTTTCGCAGCAGGAGCTGCCCGTTGTAGGCGTCGTGCCAACGGCGCTGCTGTCCAGGGAGCCTCCAGGTATTGCCTCAGCAGAGCCCGACACAACGCCAGCTCCTCCAACTGACCCCGTCGCCGCGTTTGAATTCTGCGAAACCGCGTCGGGACTTAGCGCGCCTGTCGAGGCAGCTCCTCCCGCTGCCGCTACTGCCCCGCTGCCTGCTGCTGCTCCTACGCCTGCTCCAGCGCCGCCTGCACCTCCTCCTGCCTGCTGGCAGTCTCCACCACCCGCGGGGCTGAGTGCCGGCGCGTTTGTCATCACCAATGAAGATGCGTTAACATTCGTTGATACGTCCTCAGGTGACTGCGTCGCATTCGGTGGTAGAAGCTGCAAAAACAAAAATACCAAAACAAATACCACATATTAAAATACTACTTCATTTTCAACAGCAAGCAACGATTCGATTTTAATGTGAAGAATTAGTCGCCCTGCGTTTTCCTAAGTTCACTGATAAAAACCAATCAGCATATAAATATATTTACATATTTATATATATCAATATATGTTTAGATGTATGTATATAGCTGTATTCGAGCCACTGGCTTACATAATTAATGAACTAATGAATGTATGAATGTGCCTTATCAAAGAACCGATTTAAATTTCATTTAAAAATTTAATTCTGTCGTACATCGCGATAAGCTCGTAATACACACTCCAAATACTCTGAGCACTTCAAAGGAGATCTGAGACTCCGATAAGTTTTACAACTTACTTAGCCTATCGATATATCGCTTGTATTTCCGATTGCTACTCAAAGGCAGCACAAAGCTACTTGAATAAAAGTAATAATCATAAAAATTCTATAATGAAGGCATGATCTAATAGGCTTAAGTGAGGGAATCGTTGCATAGAATTTGATCTAAGGTTCGAGGAGGAAAACACCCACAAAATGTAGATTAAACTTTGGGAATTAAGGTTCATTTATACATTTTATACAAGGAAATAAATGTAAATTTACTTTTAATATATCAGTTTGATTCCAATTAATATAAATGCATAAAATTCTTAGAGAATTTTCTTTCTTTTATGCCAATAAATATAAATTAAACGTAGGATTTTCAATGTTATATCATATATTAACGTAATGTTTTCATTCAGAAAAAGATCTTTAAATCTGGAATAGGCATTTGAAAATTGTTGTAAAATCAAATTATATGATATAGAAGTCCGATCCTTAACATTTTTGGTATGAATTGACATCAAGCCAGTACTAGTAAGTTTCATCAATATATCAAAAAAAGCAAAAAGGATTCCATATAATAATATGGCACACTTATCCGACCCGACCGGGTCCTAACTGAAATAGAGAGGGTCGGAGGTGGTTATATTGCCCTCTGCAACGGTATAACAAAGTATTAAAGCATATTCGAGGCCATTTAGAAGAGCAGAAACTTAGGAGTGTTCTTAGAACTCTTTTTTTTTATGTATTTAACAAATTTGCAATTGGCGCTCTGTGAATCTGAACGATCAACAAAGTTCATAAATATTGATGTACGTGTAATGACCGTCGTGCAAACCGGGCAAACCCGCCTTTCAGACAGACAGGTAGATTACTGGTATTCCGCATGAGTAGTACGAGTAGTCGCAGGTTTAATTTGAAAAATCGACAGAAGGCAGAAGATATAAGACAAAAGACAAAAGAGAGGATAGAGGTGAGGGAGCTCAAAGAGTATTACAGGATGCCACGATAACATGTAAGCGAATATGGTGTTAACACACAATCAGCGCCTGGAGCGACGATGAAGAGTACGCGAGCTCGAGTACGAGTACGGCTATTGCGTACAGAAGCCGCTGAAGAAGGGGCTGGAATAATCCCGCACCGATTAATCTGTTGTCCGCCATATTTTTTGTACCCATTGACGAATTCCTGTAACGTCGGCTACATCAATTACCCAGCAAATCGATTTAAACTGCAGCCGGAGGAGGAGCGGGAGCAGGAGCAGGAGCAAATTTCAGTTGATGTTCTCCATCTTCTTGAAGGGTTTCGCCAATAGCATGCGCCAGTCGAGCCGGCAATTAATATGCAAAATGCGCCAAGCCCAACTCCAAGCTGAAGTCCAAGTAGAAGATGCCAGAAATCAATGAGGGTGTGGCAGGCAACGCTTTGAGGCAACGTCTACTTCAGCTTCAGCTTGAGCGTCAGCTTTAGCTTCTTCCCTGCCTGAAGAATGAAGAACATGCTATCGAATGCTTCTGAAAATTGCCGCGGGACAATCTGCGAAACGAGCTGAAACTGCTTTAATTTCAGTGTAGGCTGCGCAGTGTTCTCTTCTGTTCGCCTTCCTTTCGCGAAAATATCGATAAACCTATAATTAAGTTGAATACTTTTGCTGATGGACAACAGCCCAGCTACAAATTGATCGAATGCCGTCGACGAATATCGTCAGCCTGCCATCTCCGTCTCCGTCTCAGTCGCCGTCTCCGTCTCCGTCTGAAGCCGTTTGAAGACGTCTGAAGGCCCAGACTAGCCCAAAGGTCATATACGCAACGCCTCATGGAACATATTATTTCTTTGGTTACAGCTCCCGTTGAGTGTCCTGCCCTCAAGTCTGTGCGCTCTTTCAAAACTCATAATTATCTGGAATCATTAACATAATCTATCGATGATGCTGCACTTAAAATGTCTGTTTAATTTGTCCGAAAAATTAAAAAAAAAAGGGAAATAATAAATTCGAAAACCAAACCTTTCGTTTAAAATAAGAAACGGTCAAGTTTCTTTTTAAAACAATATGTTTAAAACTTAAATATATACAAGTTTCGAAAGTTTTGAGGTAAAAAAAAAACATAAAAATAATTAACATTAAAAACTTTTCGGTATTTCTTA
Source organism: Drosophila repletoides (assembly GCA_018150835.1). Classification (NCBI taxonomy): domain Eukaryota; kingdom Metazoa; phylum Arthropoda; class Insecta; order Diptera; family Drosophilidae; genus Drosophila; species Drosophila repletoides. The sequence continues at coordinate 3,289,664 of JAECWQ010000231.1, forward strand.
GTAGAGATTTAGAAAAAAGAGTATAAATATGTTAATAATACATAGTAAAATGTTCTAGGCATCGCTTTAAAGCGTTTTTGATGCCATTTTAAAAAGTAAAAAGCTAATAGGAAATATGTAATCCATGCAGGATTATTTTTAAACTGAATATAGCTTTTTACTCGAATCAAATCAGCAAGTTCCGAAAGTTCTAACTTGAAGTGCAAATCAGAAAATGATTGTAAAAATTAGTAAAAATTATTAATTAAAATTTGTTTGGGCTTATTTTGATGACTTTTTTGTAATTGAAAAATGTTTTAATAAAGCGAAATTATTATAAATTATTTTCATGATTCCACTAACAAACAATGACTCATGCTTTTTCGAGGCCATGAGGCGACGTCTTCTGTCTTCTGTTCTCTGTCGTCTGTCTTCTGTCTCGACTTTTATATCAAACGAGAACCATTTATCAAATTTCAACAAATGATTGATTCAATTTTTTGTCGCTTTTTTTAATTAGTAAAAAATAAATATAAGTATGTACGCATTTCTGATTGAACAAAAAAAATGTAGTAACAGAAAAAAAGATGAAGAAAAAAGAGTATAATTCGTATGTGTATACGTAAGAGGACCAGAAGAAACCATAAAGGACCTCAGTTAGCAGCCAATCCACTATGCATTCCCATGGAGCATCAGAGAAGAGAATATGAGAATTATGACAACTGATCTGATAGGCGACACCATATAGGGAGTTCTATGCGAATGGCATGGATTCCGCCGCTCCGTGAGCAAATGCATTATTCATGAACAGCTCTCTGCGTAGAAAGGAACCAGAAGCTGTAGCTATAGCTGTAGCTGTAGCTGTAGCTGTAGCTGTAGCTGTAGCTGTTGCTGTTGCTGTTGCTGTAGATGTAGCTGAAGGAAGCGCCATGTGAAACGGGCGCCCATTCTCCTGTACCAGGACAAGCAGCCAAAGACTGAGACTGCGACTGAGACTGCAACTGAGTCTGAGATCTCTGATAAGATCTCTTCGGCCTTGCTGGCCATGTGTGCACTACCAATTTCTTTGAATCGCAAAAAGCACAGAGAGCTCTCTGTGATCTAATCTCGACTTGCATCTGCGTCTGCTGCTGCTGCTGCGAGGCCTGCGCCAGTGCCTCCTCTCTTCCTCCTCAGATAACCAAGTTGATAGTGGAACTGCAAGCGCCACAGTAGCCACAATGGAATGGGAAGAGGGCACGGGTACGGGCAGGGGAACGGTCAGGGGAACGTGTACGGGTACGGGAATGGCTATGGGAATGCAGTCCAATGTAAAGTAGATCACATCGTAGCTACCTGGACGGGGTCTGCTTCGTCGGCTTGTCGCCGAGTTCTACATTTTTGCTCAGGCTTTAAGTCATGTGTCGGTCGATCTGTCGCTTGGACTGCTTCGAGTGCTTGGACCTCCAGTAGCCGCCACTGCTTCTCCACTATCGGTGTGGCAGCATCTTCTTCTGCACTGCTCTGCACTGCTCTGCTCTGCTGTGCCTGCAGCCACGTCCTCCTTTGCTCAATTTTCATTGAGTGGCCAGCTCACGTATTCGTGAGCGCATACAGTCGCCGGCGCAGTCGCAGTCGCAGTTCGCAATTCGCATTCCCAGTGCTTGCTCTGATCTGTCACTTTACGGTTATAAATTTTATGATTTACGATCCAAGCAATTGCAATTTTATTGATTTTTCAACAGTTTCACATGGTCACTTTGTGCGTGTTCTTCATTGATTGCCCCTCTCCTGTCAATATCCTCCAATTCTCACCACCTCGCCCCCGTCACCCGTCACCCGTCACCCGCTTATGATTTTTTCATTTTTTAACATTTCGGTGCTGTTTTCCATTGGTTGTACAGGACATTCACTGAATGAGCAGTGAAAAGTATGAATTTTTATGAGTTTTTAAATTTGGTGACTATTCCTACAAACATCAGTAGATTCTATATCTTTTCTTCTCTTTCTAATTGAAGTTCTCTGCGTAACTAACTAAATTTGAGATGAACATTTAAAATAGATTAATAATACATCATGATACAGTTCATCTCACTACAATAATAATAATACCCTTTCTGAAATAGTCCTCTATACTTTAAACTTGAGAACATTTATAAGTCTGCTATTTTTCTACACTATTCTGTTATATTCCTACGATCTTATATAGAGTATTTTCAGAAGTATTTATCAAAGAATTTTAGGTTAACTTACTCTATCTGAGAACAAACTATTTTTCGACAGCTATGCGATTTAAAAGTTAGCCAAGTTATCTAAATATTCTTTGTTAGTTAAATGAAAAGTAAGAGTCAAATTTGCATATGGTAATGAGAACACATAGACAGGGCTTTACTCTATGCAGTCATTCAGTGTTCGGTATAAATAATTGAGATAAAAGATAATTAGACATAATTATTTCAACTATTCACTTTCAAATGTTCTAATGAATATGTTGATTATTTTAATATATTGCTTGTTGTATTGACTGAGTGTTTAAGTAAAATTTTTGTTTGTTTTGTAAATGTTTATAAATTTTAATATATTAATTGGAAGGAAACTATACAGTTAAAGATTCTAGTTAAATATAGTTAAAGCATTTAATTTACTACAGTCCTTTAAAAGAAAAAAGTTGACATACGTATACCCTGCTCACGCATAGGGCATTTAAGATATTGTATGAGATTTGTACTCCGATAAAAAAAAACATGATAATTTTTAGGTTTTAGCCTTATTAATTAAGCAACATTGGATTCATTTATACAAAAAATATGATTTTACTTGAAATTTTAAAAAAATATAAAGCCATGAATTAAAGCAGATTTCTGTATTAGTTTTGTAACCAATTTTCTTTCTTATATACTATATAAAATATGATATATGCATTATATATATAGTCGTACCTGCGACGCCGACGGAAAACCGCCGTATCCAAATTGTGTATAGGCAGCCATTGCCAGGTTGCTCAGGCTTGCTACAGGTGTAAATTTTCAAAGCACCAAATTGTCTGTCAAATCAAATCCGATTGTCCTAAGTCGCACAGTGGGTCGAGACTGTAGGATATTCGCAAGAAATGTCACAGTTTTTACCGACGCGACACAACGCAAAGTAAACAATAAAAAAATTCTAATCACGAGCTAACGGGAACATCAACGTGAACGTGAACGTGAATGTGAATGTGAAGGAGCGAGCGACCGAGCGACAAACCAGAATCAACATTGGGATTATTGAGCTGAGCGTAGAGCAGCCGACTTACGACATAGACATAGACATAAACATAACCATAACAATTGCAACGCTTATCGTCACACAAACAAAAATATATTTAACGAAACACGGCGAAACACGGTGAACGAACTGAACGACGACAGTAGCGCGCGCGCTCCAGATGTGTTCACCTATGTACGTTCGAACACGAACTGGTTGCGGATGGGTTGACTCACAACCGGCACGAGTAACGCTCGTATTACGAATGCCTTAGCACACCGCACACAGAACAAAGCAGAGTACGCATACCGTTGCACCAACAAAGAGAAGGAGTGAGCGAGATGACACTACTCGCACTCACATTCTCGTGTGCTCTCCAACTAGACTTGAGACTTGTTTGGCACTGGAAATATTGAAGTTACGCCCTCTTCTATGCTTTGCTACTGTTGGTGGTGGTGGTGGTGTTGGTGATGGTGGTGTCATCATCGTTATTATCGTTCCAATGCTCTGATGTTGTTGCTGTGTTGTTGCTGTGCTGTTGCTGTTGCTGTTGCTGTTGCTGTTGCTGCTGCTGCTCGCTCTCTGTGCCGTCGTCTCTCCGCCTAAGCGTAAGGAGAAACAGACAGCAAACACATACGACACGTCTGGAAATACGAATGTACCAATCAGAATGCACCGTTCGATTCGTATGACGTAGCGCTCGACGCGCTCGCCATTCTCCGATTGACAGGTGCGACTATTATTATTACCAGTGTACAATAATACTACTATTTGAGCCAAACAAATGAAAGCAAAAACGAAATGGAAATACCGACCATTAATTACTTCTTATTTTCACACTTCCCCCCTTTCCGTCCTTCTCCATGTTGTACTGATTTTGGTGACGCCCATTTGTTTTGTTTGGCTAGTCGCATGTTTGTTTACTTTTCAACCAACTGACTTTATTCTTTTATTCAATGCAATGCGAACGATGATCGTGATAACGTCAACGAACCCAGCAACAACAACAACAACAGTCACAACATCAACAAAAACATTAGTTCGCCCTACTTTTTCAGTCAGATAAGTAGAGAAATGGGTAATATTTATATTTCAATTTTCCCATATAAATGTAAGTAAAAGTTATTGCTTTGCCCTTTTTGAATGCGTATTTCATATCATACACCAATAATTAATTATTTTTTGATCTATAACCGTCAAAAAAGACGCGGTCATTGTAGATTCTTCATATTCGGATTTACGCGTAAAACATGCAGTCTTTCTTGAATCAAATTAGCAGAGAAACAAACAGAACTCTTTTTTGTTTTCCCATAAAATCTGATGAGATCTGCATAAAAACCCTATAGATATTAGCAAAAATTACAGTCGTGGAAAAAATCTTAAAAAACGACAAAGATTATTGTTAATTTTTCAACAGGTTTATTGATGAAACCATCAAATCCATAATTGGATTCTTGATAACAGTACTTTATTAGGTTATACCTTTTTAACCTATTTCAACAATAGTTTTAACTGTGTGCACTAATTTATCAGTTGACGTCGTATTTGGGCTGGAAATAATAGAAACAAAACTATTTAACATGAATAATGGCTAAATTATCAATATATTAATTTTGAAACTAAAAACTATCAATTTGATTATACGACCAGGATATTTTTAACAATATGAAGCATCTATGGTCCCTGGAATCCACTGAATTAACTAAAATCAGGAAGAAATGTACACTGTACACTCCGCTTGAACTTTCTGCAACTACAATTTTTATATTCACTACATAAGGTCAATTTTGGAACCAGATTTTTTGCAAGATTTCATAAGTGATTTGGGGTCGTTATCCAAAATGAACTGCCTTGCTCGGAATATGAGCATTATGACAAAATATTTGGTTTATATTCAAAATATCGAAGATATAACTGTCTGAAGAATCGTAGACTGATCGTAGAAAGTTCTTTTCGGGATACCTAAAACTGGTTTTTCATTAGATCCATATCTATTTTACTTTGTGACTTCTGATTACAGGACTTTGCAGTTTACTTGGATTATTTGTCACTCTAAAGAGCAAACTCGGTTCTGCATATTTTGGTATATTTAAGTTTGCAACTTTCTTGGCCTATCGTATTGTAAGGCTAGTAACAGGTGCTTGTAAGTTATTTTAAAGTTCTTCTGACGAAAGAAATCAACGTTTTCCTGAATGAAATGCTCAACATGTTTTGGATGCTGCTCGCTTCTTGTTTTGTTTATTTTCTATATCTATATCACTGTTTTTCTACATTTTATAGGTTAATATTAATTTGTGGTTCCATTCCATTCCCATTCTGATGCCTCCCGGCGATGCCTCCTGCAATGCAGTACCCATTTCTTGACAAAGCTAAGCTAAAAATATAATTTGTCTAGTTGTCTTCATGTTTTTAAGAAATAAAACAAACAAAAGTGAATAAAAATATTTTATTTTTTTTATGACTTCCCTGTTGTCAGGCTTAGCGTCACATCCTGAATTTGATCTTCTTGTTAATCAACAGGAAATTAACAGAATTTATTCCATTTCTTTCTTTTTTATTTTTTTCTCAAAGGCTCAATGCACTAGCTGATCATATTTTAATAGATATTCTATTCAGAAAAATATAGAAACAGAAACTTAAATTAAGTTCGATTTTATTATTTTATCCGTGACAAAAAATTCTTTGTTTTTACGTAGAATCGAAAATTGTTTACTAAAGATTTTTGTTTATTTTAATACCAATACTGGCATAAAAATACGTTAAGTATTGATAACTTTTACTTTTATTGCTGTAAACGTTACTCACTTTTTTTGGAACTTTACTTTACTTTCTTCAAGTAAGACTTCAACCAAGATTAAATGGTCTTCAATTAGGAGAAGAATTTTCGGAAATGGAACGCAGTTCTTGAGAACGAATGCTTTTGATTTTGGTACTTTTAGAATGTTTAATTTTAGCTTAAATTAAGAAAGGGATAACCTTCTGGTGACTTCATTTTTCATTCATTGTATTATAGCAAAATATTCATTTTAGACCGAAAAAACGTACAATTTGTAAAACTCTAAAACCTTTAAGTGTGATTTGTGAGGCGGTTCAGGTGCAGGTTCAGATGGTTTTTTTTTTCTAACTAGTTGGGTTCAGGGCTCGGTTGAATTTAGAAAAATAGTCTGATATTCGTGCTTAAGCCGGTTCCGCTCATTTGATCTTATTTTCGAGATTATTTTATATAGAATTTAAAAATAATCAAGCACAAAATTTTATTTAAGTTTTAAATGTTGCAGAATGAAATTCTAATATTAATCTAATTTTTTTTGCTGAGTGGATAAAGTCAGGTACCCAGGTATTTGCCTACCTGAATATAAAGGAATTTTTTTTCAGGTCCTTTAGAAACTTTACATTCTAAATAGCATTTAAAGCTTTTAAAAATTTATAAAAAAAAAATTACTGCACTCAGAGGAACCTGCTCAGAAGCCCAGAAGAAGTACGAGTGTGTGGAATATTATTTTACGAGCGTATTTTTGTTTTTATAGCGCGACATCCAGGAAAGTAATACCCATTTCACACTTGACGAGCCGAGTAGAGTCGAGTCGAGTCCACTGTGCGCTGCGCTGCGCTGCACTGGAACCATAAGGTAAAGCTCAAATGTTTTGGCGACCATGTACCAAAAACTTGTTAGTGTATTTTTGTTTGGTTTTTTTTTTTTTGTTTACTTTTTATGATAATGTAATAAAAGCAAATTAACCTATAAAACCAAAAAGTGTGCCTGACATGATGGAATTGCGCCATAAGGTCTGGGCGTGTCCTTGCCAAGCGCTAAGGAAGATATATGAGTGAAGGCACCACCCAGAAGGACACACTCGTAGCCCTACACTCGGAGAAAAATATACACTAGAATGTCTAGCTAAAACGCCTTTACATTTAACTTATAAACTATTTTTATATTGAAATAAAAATAAAAGTTTTTGTAAATATGTACGATTTTTCATTAAAAATAAATAAATATTTCCTTATTTTCAAAAGCTGTTCTGTTGCTTTGAGAGTTTATAAATTAGGTTTTTATTAAAATATATTTAAAACTAAAAATAAAGTTTTAAAAAAGAAATACTAAATAAAAACTAGTAGCAGTTTCTCGGCGCACCGAAGATTATATACTCTTGCAGACTGGAATAGCCATGTGAATATTATTAAATATTTTATATATTAAATTCAATAATTTTGACTGATTGTTCCCGTGACAGCATAATATAATATAGTAGTCCGATCTTAATAGTTAGTATACCTTTAGAAAACACTCTTACAATAAACTAGGGAATTTCGATCGGATTCCGATTCCAGCTATTAGAAAACCTGACCCTGTATGTTTTATCAAGATATATTGAGAAAAAGCTTTGCATAACCTAACATTTAAGCCGATTGTTCCTATGGCAGCTATATGATATATATATATGTATTTCCGGTTGGTTGCGAAATGCGTGCAACAAAAAGAATATTCCATATTGAATTTCATTCAGCTAACTCAAAAACTGAGATACTAGCTTGCATATAAGCCTGGTTTGAGGCCGAATTACCTCGAAATAGCTCTGAACCGTTTTAAATATATACACTAATTTTTTTTCTGAGTGTAGAAGTGAAATAAGAGCGAGAAACATGTTGGCTTTAAGGCAGCAAATGACCAAAACAATTCGCAATGAATGAATTTAAAGAGGGATGCGAGGTAGAAAAACCGCGGCCACAAAACAGAACCCAACCAAAGTGTCCCTCTGAGTGTTAAGTACAATATTTGCTTTGCAGCGCGTTTTACGAGCTGCGCTGCTGCGTTGCGCTTTTTTTGCTATCGCAGAAGGAACAGGGGAGCAGAGGAATAGTGGAACAGAGGACAGAGGACAGAGGACTGAGGACTGAGAAACAGAGAAACAGGACAGGCGCTGAGAGTTAAATGCAATCAATCAATGGGTCAACATGACGGTAGATTCGAAACCGAGTCGTACAACGGACGAGTGCCAACCACATGGGGCGTTTCCATTTGCAGCCGCCACATTGACCACCCTCTGTGTGCATCCACTCATTCCCAGGCTACAACTAACAGTACACTGATAAAAAAAAAATGTATTCAAAATGATCATAGTGTACGAGTTTGAACACAGACTCAACTTTGGTTGCGGTTCGATCTGCACAGGGCGCAGGTTTGTCTGTCCATATCTCGCTGCTATCCAACTATTTAGAAAATTGTATTATATAAAATATCAAATATAATTTTATTTTAAATTAAACACATGTAAGTATGAACATAAGGAAGTCAAAAAGAATTTCATCGGATTCCGGACCCACATTTTCTGATGTGGACGAGAAGTTAAAACTAAAATCTATTGAATCATTTGAAATTAGTTAGAAATAGAAATTCGTTTTATATTAAAATGAAATACTTATTTATTCTTTTTGTTTTATCCGGCTCAAGGTCCACGGTGTTTTAGAAAAAACCAAAAATTTTATAATTTTTTAACTTTTCCGATATATTTAAAAGGTGTAAAAGATTTTAAAGGTCGCTAAAATATATATATTAATAAAATAATAATTAATAAATTAGCAAATACTTAATAGTATGTTCATTATTTTATTATTGAAAGTGGATTACACCCTAAGCTATTGTTATAAAATAATTAATATTATTTAATTACTCTTATTTCTTAACTTAAATTATGATTTCTTAATTATAAATATATCTAAATAGAAAATCGTTAAATAATCCAATGTGAATTCGTAGTTTTATATTAAAAAATTATTTATATTTTGAAGATATTAGTTCCATATATTTTTGTTTCTAATTTCTTTTCTGTCTAATTAATTTAATTTATTTTTTGAAGCAAATACCCTAAATTTTAGAAAATAAACCAATTGAATTTAAGATGAATTTTATTTCTAAGACTTCCTTTTAGTTTTCTAATTTTAAAACAATTATTTATATTTTTATATATTGGTTTCAGAATTATGTATATTTTTTTGATGAATTTAGATCATATAAATAATGTATGATTACGAGTACGGGAAACAAAAAAAGGAAAGGTTATAACCAATGTGCATGTAGTTTTTTAGCAGTGTACCAGAGTGGGAAAGGAAAAGCCAAGCTCCAGGAACAGCTTCTTGAGGAGCTATAGCACTACAAGTACTCCAGTATTTACTCCACTTGTGTACAAATCAGTTGCCGGCACTTAAATCTATTTTGACAATTGAGCTGTCTGATTGTCACGCTCTGACAGCGCTCACTTTTCGCGCCACTCTCTCGCGACTCCTCGATAGAAGCATAAATGTCATGCAGATGCAGCCCTCCCAGTCCGGCCAGCCCTTCCTTGCCCTGCTCTGCCCTGGCCAGCCCTTCCCAGCCCATCTCTGCTATGGTGTGCAACCCTGAATTGTGAATCCTGGCCTGCCTTTCTGCCTGCCTTCCTGCCTCCTGTCTCTATTATTTGGCTGGCATTGCCCGCACCCCGCTCAGCCATTAGCTGGTTTGAGGGACGCGCGTTTTATGCCGTTTTAATTGCAACATCTGTCACTGCGGTTTATGCATATATCAATTTCAAAATAGCCGGCAAATGGTTCGAAACCAAAACCGAAAACTGAAAACCGAAAACCCAAACGCAAGCCCGAACCCGAACCCGAATCCGAAATATCGTAGAGTCACCATGAAAAATGAATTATTTTTATTTTTATTATTCGCTTGCAAACTCAGGCGACAAAACTGTCACAACACTCGCTGCTGACGTCGATGAGGGCAGCGGCAGCAACAGAGGATATAAAATAAAAAAAAAAATAAAGGACGAGGCACGCACTCTACTCGTATGAGCTTTGTTTTTGGCATTGTTGCAGTTGTTGTTGTTGCTGTTGTTGCTGTTGTTGCTGCTGTTGCTGTTGTTGTCGTTGTCAGCGGGCTCCGACTTTAATGGATGTCAGAAAAGAGACAAAACATAAAAATTGTCAAATGGAAGAAGCATCGCGCACTGTTACATAATTGATTTCCATTATAAAACTTAAAATGTTTGTAAAACAATTCGCTGCTATCTCTCTATAAAAATTATATATTCCATTTTTAATGGTCGATTTGACTTTGCTGTTCTATTTTATCTGCATACAAAAATCAACAAAAATAAATTTGATTTATTCATTCGCTTTATAATACTATTTCTATGTACCTTCTACTATTTCTATCGGCAATAATTGTGAATAAATAATATTGAATAAATGCATTAGTTAAATAATTCTCCTCTATTGTATTCATGCTTCTTCTATGAGCAGTATCCAAAAGGATGAGTCTTGAATTTTACCAGTAAGGAGAACCTAAGGAGATACCGATTGTTGCTAGAGCAGCTATAACGATAAACTACTTCAATCTAGATCATTTAAAAAACACAATCATCAAGATAACTTGGGAAAGAAAAAGTCTTCTATAAAACAACGTTTGCTTGGTTTATAGATGAAGCTATACTAATTTCCAACCATTATTGAGAAAGAACATTCTTTTGTCTGGATTATAAGTTTCGAACCTGAGATATCTTGAACAATAAAAGAGATTTATATACCAATCTATAGTCATATATATGACATAGTAGTACCTGGCCTAACGCACTTTTTTATCTAACGAATAGTTCGATCAAAATATCACGATACACAAAAAAGCTCTCTTACAACAACTTAAGGTCCGTTTGTTTCAATAGCAGCTTTATGATATATTAGTCTGATTCCAGGAATTCTCAAATATCTTTAAGAATTCACAGTTTTTAATTAAACCTGAAGGTTTCATCAACAGCACAAGTATATATAACCGGCTGGACCAGACAACTATATTTATCATATATAGTTTTGTATGCAATATTGTAGGTGTATCTTGAGATATTATACTGAAATAGGCAAGTTAAATGTAAAAAGGGATGCTTTAAGTGCCCACAAAAAAGGTATATGGATTAAACTATATGACTGGCCAAATAGAAACAATTATTAAGCAAAATAAATTAATTTAACAACCATTTCCAAAGATAGCATTTTTCTACTATATAAAAAACTAGTAAGAAAAGTGTATCTTCGGCGCACCGAAGATTACATACCCTTGCAGAACCATATGATATGATAATCCGATCTTAACGATATTAGGTCTGCATTTAGAAATCACACTTTTCCATATAACTTGTAAATTTAGTCAAAATTCGTTGAAAAACGAAAAAGTTTCCATATAACAACTTTTGAACCTTATGTTCCTATGGAACCTATATGATATAGTTGCCTGCAGCAAAAAGAAGGCTCCATTCCAAATTCACAGACAGTCAGACGGTCAGACCGACAGACGGACATGGCTATATCAACTCTTCTCATCGTCCTGATCAATAATATATCTACTTTATGTGGTCGGAGAAGACTTCTTCAATGCATTACATATTTCGTGACAAAGTTATTATGCAAGACTAAAATGATAGTAAGTAAACAAAATGAGGCAACAGTGTGCATAAACTGTTCCCAAGCCTCTTAATCGCTTCTCACAAGAAACACCTAACTGAATCATAGCCAACATCTAAAACAACCTTCTAACTATATTTGTCTGCAAGATGACTGTAACTCCATGCATCTTTGGTGTCAGGCTAATAAGTTGCATTTAAATATTTATAAATTGTTTATGACTTTTAGTCGAATCACTCCACACTTAGTCACGTATAAGCTTGATAATGTACCCTTGCAACGTATAACGACTGTGGAAGACCTTGGTGTACTTTTTGATGCCAAACTTAGTTTCATTCTGCATATCTCCTCTATAACTAACAAAGCCAAGGGTGTTCTTGGATTCATTAAACATTGGTCCAAAGAGTTTAATGACGCCTTTGTTACCAAACTCCTTTATACTTCTCTAGTGCGCCCCATACTAGAATGTTCTTCATGTTTATGGAGTCCTCAATATGGAATCCATCAAGTTCGAATTGAAGCATTCGACATTCAGAAGCAATTCCTCGTCTTTCCCCTTCGTGGCTTAAACTGGGATCCCGATCGCCGTCTTCCACCGTCCTCTGATAGGCTTTTACTCATTGATCTCCCTTCATTAACTAACCGTAGAACTATCCTTGGTATTATTTTTCTTTCTTTTAATTTAATTAATTTTCTAAATTTTAATTTAATTTATATAATAATTATTTTTATCTTTTGTAATTCTTTATTCGACTGCAATTAGTCGATTTAATAATAAATAAATAATAAACCATCATAATTTTTACTGCATCCACTGCTAAATATCCTTTTTCACCAAAATGAATAATAAAATATTAACACCTCCGTTCAAGATTGATAGAGAAAAGTCGAATATGAAATTGTTTCCAATTAAAATGTAATTATTTTAATATACTCTTTTCATTTTTGTTGGTTAGCTTACCAGGCCTATTCCCTCAATTCCATAAAATCAAATTAGACTCTCGTTTTTCAAGCATTACAATATCAACTTTTTATTGTAGAACTTTCAAAGGAATCGCACAAGAAAAGCTTGTTAAAAGCAGCTAAAAATATTATCAATAATGGTTGGCTGTAGCAGAGATTGGGGCGATGATTTGCGAATCGAATACGCATGTGGAATCGCCTGACACACTAATTGGCAGCTCAGACCTGAACCAGGCAGAAACAGACCTGTCTCTCCTTAGAAATTCTCACAGTGGCTTTTCTCAATTGACAGTTAAATTTTAACACCAACCCAAAAAATACAGCGCTCAGCAGTTGCATGTGCAAACACATTAAATGTATTTATTTGCCTGTACGAATACGAGTACGAGTACTCGGGGATATACATATATATATATATATCTATATATAATTGGGAAATACTCTTAAGCGCTTAGCAAACAAATACCTTGAACCCAAAACAGGACGAGAGAGAGAAGCGAGTGGAAAAGGGAGAGAAGAGACAGAGAACAATACTCAGGCGAGGATTGCCAAATGAGTTTGTCAATCAAAATGCAAATGTCAGAGGAAAGTGACATAATCCCACTTGGGAGCTGGAGCTAAGCCGAGCGAAACGAGCCGAAATCCCGGTGCGAGTTAAAGCGTTTGACCGCAGCCGCTCCTGGCTCCTGGCATCTGAATGAATTCCCGTCTTCCTGGGTTTGGGCAAGACCCAAAATAGCAACGGAAATAGCAACATATGACGTGTGTGTGAGTCCCTGCTCAGGCGCCGGGAAAATTGAATTGAACTGTCCTGAGCTGAGCTGAACAGCGCTGAGTTGGGAGGGGTTGAATATAGCATAGTGCGGAGCGGGGGTGTTAAATTGCAATAATCGGCTCTCGACAACGTTTATGTTTTATGTGCTCATTTATAATGCGTCCTGCTCATTTGGTAATGGTTCGATAATGACGGCAGGAGTGCTTAAAAGGCTGCCCAAAGGAACAAGGACTCTAAGCCTGTGGAAAACCGGACATCTGTTTGCACTCCTTACATGTTCCAATTGACTTTCTGATCAGTTTAAGCCGTAATAAATCTCGAAACTCTTCTGGAAAATAAGCCCCAATGACAGCTCGAAGATCTTAGACTCACATGTAAGTTTAGGCGCCACTCGCCGGGGGTCAATAGGAAAAAGAGAAGAAAAAATTAAAAAAAAAACAAAAAAAAAAAAACATCCAAACAACAAGTCAGCCACGACTTCGATGTGACTGAAATAGATAGACTTACTTGTCTTGGAGTACTACTTGTAGACCATAGTAGACCCTCTACACACGCAGTCAGTGGCAGTCGCCAGTTAGAAAAGAAAAGAGGAGGAAGAGAAAAGAAAAAAAAGAGTCAGAAAAGTGAATAAGCCCATTCCCAATTGCCAATTATACTTCAGCAGCCCCACCATGACAAGACAAACGTTCCAGACTATCGAAGATCGGAACGGAACGGAACGGAGCTGTTGTCAGCAGCCGGCATAGACGCCAAACGACGAAAGACCAAGACAGAGCCTAAGAGCCTACACTGATAAAAAAATAACTATAGAAGACAACAATTTTAAGTAATATAATAATATTTTGTATCCAAGCAGTGCTTTATTAACTTTACTAATAACGTAGCTCTACTACAGAGAGAGTTTTAATAATTAGAAATACGTTCCAGACTAGATTAAAAAAGCCTATGTAAAGATATAACCTGAAAGAAAAATTAAGTATATGTATAGTCCATCTAAGCTAAATATAGAAGCATATTAAGTGAATAAGATTCAATTGGTTTATTAATTCGATTAATAAATAAAATGAGTTAAAAAAAAAAGAAAATAAATTTAGAAAATATTTGTTATAATACTAGTTTTTAATATATTCAGGCTTAAGTACAATGAATATATAATAAATTCATCTTAAAGCAGGATATCTTTTTTTTATCAGTGTATTCTACGGCCAGTGGGTGAAGGGGAGATCACAGTCACCGTCACCGTCACCGTCACCATCACAGGAGCTTCACGACGGATTCTCCATTGCTCGCCCTCGCCAGATGGATATTGGTATTGAGGCTGCAGGTCTCCAACGAGTTGTTTTCTGTGTTTCTTCGGCGCGACGTTCAAATTCTCTAGATGTCGTGGTATTATAAAATATATTTTATTTAATTTGTGGCGCTTATCAGGCGCCATTTCTGTGAACAATCGGTGACAATTGCTCAATCAAATTGCAAATGGATTGCATGTTTCGTGCTCGGCTTAAGGAATTTATGATGATATAATAGTTATATTTGCACTTATTAAAATTTAATGTAAGCTTTTTAAGTTACTTCACTATGAAGTAGTTTTTAATTAATAGAATGGAAATAACTTTGCTTAACATGTGCGAACCGGAGCGGAAATCGAACCTTTGCTTTCGCCAATCGGTTAGGATCAAGGCGACTAGCCAAAAAGTTTTATTGGAGCTTTGTTTGATTCTGTTTTATTAAAAATGTTGCTCAATAACCGGATTCAAATCGGTTTAAAATCAGTTTGCACGTTTATTGGGTTGAAAAAAGCATTTAAGATACTACGTTTTTTTTTCCATTTTTAAATATTATTTAAGACTGGCATTTTCCAACCTTAAACTATTATCTGATCTTACAGGCAAACAGGCATATATATATATATATAAAATAGATGTTCATTTCGATGCAAGAATTGGCTTAGAAATAGTTAAAACCGAACCAAAAGAACCAGACCATTGGCTCGAACTCTGAACCGAATGGTTGACAGATATTTTTATTTGGAGCCATGTTCTTAATACACATGTACACATTTTTAAAAGATATACAAATACAAAATTATACAGTTAGTAATTGCAAAATGTAAATGAAAATTTGTCTGCCGCCTGTGCCTGAACCTGAACCGGAGCCATAGTCGGAGTTGGCGTCGGAGTCGGAGTTGGAGTCGAAGTCAGAGCCGTTGGGTGGGCGACGTTGAGTCAGAGACAAGAACACAACTTGACATTTGAAACTTGAAATGTAAGTGAAAGATACAATCCCAATCTGTGTAGCCACATACGCTTGCTATACCCCATTGTCGTTCCCATCGTGGTCGGAACCAGAAACATTTTCCACAGACACTGTCAGCATCAGCAGGCAGGCAGGCAGGCATGCAACCAGGCAGCAGCTAAGCTCCGGATTGTAACTCCCTTGTCAGGCAGAAATCTACTCGAATATGTGCAGATGATAAATGACGGCCTTTCGACAATTTCCTTCCCAATTTCCCATTTGGCAATTTCAAAATGAAATTAACACTTTTTCCCATTCGAATATTCACATTACGACTCATAGATTTAATTTAGCATCCACAAAACAAACCTTTTGATTGCCTAATCTCATTTTCTGAATCTGTTGGTAAAAGACATTGATTGCGGTCAGAATGAAATTTAAACAATTTGTATATATTTCTTGAATTGAAGTATTTGAATCTGGCTAATACGAGCTATACTTTATCTGGGAACGTAAATACTCTTTTGTAGCTGGATGATATATTTGAGCATATCAAATCAAACTACATAAAACAACAAAATGATTGAAATTGGTGCGTACCATAATCCAATTTGTAACCTATTATTTCAATGCCAGCAATGATTTTATTCTCTGGATTTAGATATCTGGAAAAACAAAGAAATTATTCATTATTTGACTATATTTTCCAAAAAAATTATATATCTGGTCGATTTTAATCATACTCGGTTTTGGAACCAAACTTTCAACTGAACTTTGAACCACACTAGGTCTATAGAAAAAACTTGAAAGACTGGAATTCCTCCTAGATTTAACAGACCCATAACTTTCTCTAAAAAGGCGAAATTTTCCCTGATTTTCATATAGAATACTATTTCTGTCAAATTTAAATATTTATTTATTTTTAGCGATACAATTTTATGCTCTTATTCCCTTTCTAAGAGTTCAATTACTTTGTCACGAAATATGTTATGCATTGAAGGAGGCATCTCGGACCCCACGAAGCATATATAATATTGATCGGGGCGTTGAGACGGGTCCATCTGTCCGTCTATCTGCCATGTTTGCACCTAAATAAAAACATTGTCCTTGATGTATAAACGGATGTCCACCCGAAGTAAGTGCACCATTGGGAAAGCCGGTCGAGTGTGTGTATTTTGTTATTGTCTAAGGACCTAGTGTGCGGTCGCTTTTGAAATTTGTGAGAACATCAAGGCTTTAATTCTTAAATAGCTCCAGGATTTGTGAGTCTTTCGTGGTGCAGGTCTAAGCATCGCGCCATCACCTCAAGGAGAGGTTCTGAGAACGAATCGAGCTTGGCCTAGAAGGACAAATAAAAAGAGGCTAAATTTAGATATCATATTAGTGTACATTTGTGTATTTTACTAGACAATTAATATAAAAGCGTATTTAATTACTTTATAACAAATAAATAAAATAAAATATTTCATAATTAAATAATTTAGTGTAATCCTTGTAACTTTGTTTGAGAACAATTATATTATTTGTTGTATTGGATTTTTAAACATTAATAAAAAAATTTCTGTAGATCTAGGCTATCTTTTTAGATTTCTTACTAACTTCGTTTAAATAATAAGTGTTCTCGGATTTTAATGGGATTAATCAACTAAGTTCAAATGATCTTCAATTAAGGACAAATTAATCTGAATATTTGATGATTAAAAAAATTTCTGAAATTTTCCCAATTTCATTTTAATCAATTAGGGATGATGCAATTAGTATTAAATAACGTTTAAAAGCTTAACTAAAAACTAAAGCAAACCATATAATCGTCAACTAAATGCTAAGGTCAGACTTAATACAAACCGGCCAACCGATTATAGTTTTAGTATATAGACTAGTTCGTCGGTCCATATTTATAAGCAAATTAGTCTCTCAATCTTGGAAGAATATAATTTTATATGTAGCACATATGTCAGAACCCGTCGGATCGAACAGCTATATCATATAGCTGACTTAAAAAGGAACATCCAGCTTAAAAAATTTGTGTACATAAATCATTTTTGTTTTTCAAAGTATCTTAATAACAGTCTTAATCTGTATTTAATATTCGGAGCGGCCTTTTAACCATTTCTTATTAGTTTTTGTATTTATTTTTACTTTTATTTACTAACAATTGTAAAGAATATCTTAAACCTTGAAGACTAAAAAATAACATATAGAAAATTGATGTAAAATTATTTATTTAGACCAATAGTTTCTAAAGCAGCTTTCTGTAATAATAGAGTGTTATATAATATAGTATGTATTTAGAAAACAGACGCTTACATCTAACTAGTAGGTTTCATTAAGATATTTTCAGAAACAGCTATTTGTTATAGTAGTCCGATATTTGGTTCCCATTTAGAAAACGCAGTCTTACATCTAGTTTTCAAGGAAACCAAAGATTTCCCCACAATAACTTCCGTTCGTTCCTACAACTGTAGAAAACACACTCTAATACTATACGTTTCAAAGATATCGTGAGAAACAAGTTTCCATATAAAAACTTTCAAATCGATTATTCCCATGGCTGCTATGACATATGTGGTTGCCCAACAAATGTTATACAAAATTTCATTCATCTAGCTCAAAGTTCTCATTGAAAAAGACTGAAAAACAGACGGACTAAAAAATACAAAATAATTATTAAATAAATAAAAAATATATTTTCAAACTTTTTTTCTATGCGATTCTCCTGCGTTGTACTTAAGTGAGTTAGTTCTAAAATAAACAAAAAGAAGAATACATTTAAAATAATAATTGAACTATATAAATATTTTTCATGTTTTAATAAATTGCCCTTCAAATATAATTTTGAAATATTTTGTATAATTTATTCCTTAGTACAACAAATTGCAAATAGACAAATATGCAAAGCCAGTGTAAGGCAGGGAGAGCATATCAGTCAGCTTTTTTCCATGAATCACCAGGGCCGATACTCACTTTGGCCTGCGCTCATACCCGCTCGCATACTCACAACGAAGAGGCCACAGCTGACGTTCGTTAGTCTACAGCCCTGGCAACTTTGTGTTTGTTTAGTTTCGGTGCGTCTTATTGTGTTGTTATTAATTTGCTCTAAATCAGCTTTAAAAGTTTATTAAAATGAGTGCCGTGGACTCAACAAAGCAATTGTCGATTGCGGAAATTCGTAATTATATGCTGCAGAACGAGGGAAAGGTGACAAACCACGCGCTTGTTAAGCATTTTAAGAAATATCTAACACACACCCAAAGTGAGTCAGAGTGAGATATAAACACAAATGCATCTATGCATATATGTACATTTATATGTGTGCGTGTGTGTGCAGTGTTAGCTCATTTGTTGGAGCAAAAAACATGGAATTAATATAATAATATAAAAAAATTTATGTGAAAAATGTATATAAAAATAATGAACGTAAAAATTATGATCTTTTAAATGGCATATACATTTTTTTTCCTTATCATCTAGTTTTTATGTTAATGGAACAAACATTTTCTGCTTGCCTGAAATTAGCCGATACTGTATATTCTATCAATCTAAAGCTGTTAAGTTATCGATCGTTGTTATCGAAATGGCATCAATATCGAAATTAAACAACCATTACGACTGCAAACTGGCTTAAAAGCCGAACCATGATACACGACTCTTTTTAATTTGTACCGAAAAGGTTTTCAAGAATATCAAATCTGATCTAATATTTATTATAGTTGTACGTAGATGCCAAGTTATTATCTAGATAAGTAAAAAGATACACTTATATAATCTTAAAATAGCATAGCTTCAAGTTAATTTTTTTACTGAAGTTGTTATTCAAAAACTTGTACAATTCAATGTAAAAACAAATTTTATTGAAAAAGTCGGACTTGCCCGTTTTTGTCACGGAAGATAATCCTTGCTTAGTAGTTTCTTCCTACGAAAATCTATACAAATCAATAATCAATAAAAGATTCATAGTTAAATATTCATTAATATTTAAAATATAAAACCCAGTTTGTCGATTAATTATTTTATTTTATTTATTAATTATATCAAAGTTTATTTTTAGCTAGTTAAAAAAAGGGTAGTTCATAAGAAATAAATAAAGGAATTATAAATAATAAATAATAATATATAGCATATGCATATCTAGATATGTGTGAACCTTTTTAGCAAGAAAATTATTTCTTATTGAAGTACACCCCAAATTACTTAACTACCTGTTGAAGCCACAAAACGTAACAAATTTAAACTAAAGTGACTGAAATTATTTTTTGCAGATGAAGCTGAGGCACGAAAACGTTTTAAAACCTACGTGACGCTATTGTCAACGATTAAAAATGAAAATAATCAGAAGTATTTAATTCTGCGTAAAAAGTATATTAATGAATGTCCGTCGGAAGATGTTGTGGAACGTGCCGTTGAAGCCGCTGGCAATGCTTCGGTACCTTCTAGCCCTGGAGCGGGTTCGATTGTATCCATGACCGAAAGTCCCTTGAGACAGCCACCGCCATATAAAGCTCCGCCCGAGGTGCAGCGATCCCCAAATCCACCTCCACCTCCACCTCCAATGGCCACAGGCGTAATTGTACACAAGGAACAAGTGGAAAGCTATCGGGATTGCGTAAATGAATTCACAGCCGCAATGCAACGCATTGATCCGGCACGTTTGGAGTTGCAATCCGCAACAAAAGAAGATGTACCCAAGAAAAAAGAAACCCAGACCAAGAGCAAGACCAGTGCCAGTGCTAGTACCAGTGTATCCAAGTCTGCTTCTCGCTCCAATTCGGTGGATGAGAACAGTAACAAGGAGAATATACAGAGATTCTCGTTCTCATCGGGCGCATCAACGGATAGCTCTGCCGCAGACATGATCTCCGGCCCCGAGGCAGATGTAGCTGAAAATCCCATCAGCGTTAAAGAAGCTACGCGCAAATTTAACCGGATGGCTTCTGAAGAGGAAGCAAAAATACTATCACCACCAGCCAAGAAGAAACCAGAGAAGGTATGTTTGTGTTTTTTACCTACATGCTTATGCTTGCAGCTAAAACTGGTTTTCACTGACCCCCATGCGGGTGTGGGTGCGGTGGGGTGCTTATATTCGTATTGTCTTTGAGTATAGACAACTGTCTCGCATCGTTTGCTGCTTGCCCAGCAGATCCATGTAACCCTTCTCCAGATATTCCCCATTTCCTGTGGGAAGCGTTTAGTGGGATTCTGTCGGCAGAAGCATTTGTACATTCAAATAAAAACATGTCTCTTTTTTGCCTATTGACAATTGGTTTTTGTGCCTTGGTCTAAAGTCATAATTAAAAGCAAACAAGTCGGAATGTGCTCTAGCCAAAAGTGCTCGACTAATAGAATACTCTGTAACTACTTTGCAGATGTCTCTAATATTCCGATTGTTTGGAAATAAAAGCCACACTATAATTTAACATTACTAATATCTGTTAATCTAAGTTTTTTCTTAGCTGATTTTAAAAATATTTATTGTTTATAAGAAGTTGGGAATATACTCGTTTAAATAATTTGTAATGGATACCGAGTGTGAGTTGTATGCTTAAGAGTCGAACAAAAAACCAAGTAGAAATTGAGTTTCCCATTGCAATAGCTACAAATTAAAATACAGATTAGATCAGGGCTAGACTGTAACATTAATCTGATTTGCAAGCAATGTCATGATGAGGGTCTAGACACCAACATGAGCATAGCTCAAGTGGAACTGCTGGCCAACTGTTTCAACTGTCTGCCATGCCAAACATCAGAGTCTCCAAGTGTCTCCAAGTGCCACCAGCATATTAAAATGAAATAAATCTATTTGGCTTATTCGTGCACACTAAAATCGTATAATTTCCAAGATCTAATAGTCTGGTTAGTTGAACCATTGTCTTTACCGTCACTCGCTCATTTTGATAGCTGACACATTTACGTATATCTTTTTCAATTTGTTCTTTCTTTGGATTTTGCAACAACATCAACTCTATTTAAATGCCCTCAGTTGTTCAGCTGTCCGGTATTTTATGATTTCTCCCTGATCAGACGACACTGCAAGTATTTATTTATTTTTTTTATTTAAATACCATGTATAGAATATGCTTATTCTGAATCAATCGATATTGCCGATCTGTCAAATTAATCTATCAATTCTTGAGCCTTGTGACCAATATGAACAATTTCGTTGTTTGCTACAATATTGTGGAAATAATTCTATTTTATATAATTTGTAATATCTTGTAAGATCTTAACTTTGTAAGCTTAAATTTGTATCCCCTCACAGAGAGTATTATTAAGTTTGTCTCCAAATGTGTAATGTATATATGAATAATGTATATATATTATTGGTCAGGACAATGAGACTGTCCGTCTGTCTGTTGCTATGCAAAATAGTCTCTCAGTTTTTGAGCTAGGTGAATGAAACTAGATATAAAGCCGAATCGAATATATATATATATATATATATAGAGCTGTCTGTATATATTAGAGCTGTCATAGGACAAAACCTTCGCTCCAAAAATTGGTGTATAACAAACTTCTTAGCGTATAGGTTACGTGTAAAAATTCCTGGCCGAGAATTAGTAAAATCAGACAACTATATCGATCCACGGTCATATGGTGTATGAAATAATTCTTTGATTCTATGATATTTCAATAAAACTTACAGGTTAGACAAAGGAGTGTGTTTTTTTTATAGCTGGCTTAAAATTAATGGGGTCTGACTAATTTTTCACATAGCTTCCAAAGGAAATATATAAATATACAAATAAGATTTCTTTCTGATAATATGTTTATGAAAGTCACAAATTAGAGAGAGAGAGAGGGAGAGGTAGAGAGAGAACGAGAGAATTAAGCTTTAAACGCAGCCAGGAACATTCGGTCAAAAAATGAAAAACAACAATTTTTAAATGCGATTTTTACCCTAAAAGAGTATGTAATCTTCGGTGCAAAGAGGATAGTTTCTCCTCACTAGCTATATTTATACTCGGTTAATTGAAGCCTTCTTGATGGGCATTCTTCCCAATCGAATCTCCGCTACATTTTTTGAATCGTAGCAAAATGCTAGGAAGAAAAAGCTATTGAAATGAGATAAGTCGAAATCGAATATATTAAAAGATTTTGAAATTCTATTTTCATAAATATTTTCATATATTTTGTGCTAATTTTCTAATCACTTTGCAGAGAAACATGAACAATTATACTTCCTGTTGCTGTGTTCCTTCTGCATTAATATGTGGAAATATGTGTGTGCCTAAGAGTGCCTGTACGTATATAGAGAATGCATATATCCGACAATAAAAGGCGACAACATGTTGAAATTTGTCAAGCGTTACGAGAAAATCGTTTCGAGGCAAATGTTTCAAAGTAAACCGCTGGCAATTACTAGTGGGTTGAATAGTCAAACAACTGTCATCCACTCAGAGCTGTCAATCAAGCAATTCGGGTTTAGGCATAGGGTATAAATCATCCAAAGAATCTTGCCTACAAGAAGATGGTCTTATGTGTATACTCCTCATACTCGCTCGGAAGACGAAAGACGGAAGATGGACGACCGAAGACTAAAGACTGAAGACAAAAGACAGGCGCAGCAGTAGTTGTTCGTCAAACTGAAGTTGTCAACTGCACGTCAAGCGCTATAAAAACTCACTAAAACACTAGGAAAAATACTTAAGTGCCTATTTGTGCACTATATACAGACATCTTTGTATGTTCCTTGTATGTTTACATATACATCCACAGAACTCAGCCTATTCCAAGGGCGAAAAATCACGGAGTGCTTGTTGGATTTCTCACGTATTTCATGTTTCCGGATTAATGTCGCCCAATAACATGCATCAAATATTCGTTGTATGCTTCTAATTAGTCAGTGTTAGAGCAGAATAAGGTATTTCTCTTTTACGGAAAAGAAACCCTTGTATTTTTAGCACAGGTCGCTTCTGAACCGAACCGGTGCGATCCTGTTTAAATCGAACCGAACCGAAGATGCTAAAATATATTCGAGCCTGAACCTGAACTAAACTAATATTTTCTGTTCGGCTTAAAGACTTAAAGTTTGGATTTTTTAATACTTAAAATTTGATCATTTCTCAAAATTGTTTTTTCTATCCTTGGAGCCAGTTTAGTTGAATTAGAAGTATCCTATTTTTCATTTAACTGAAAAAAACTTCATGAAACAACTTTCGAGCCAAAACCACTCACTTTGGACTTTGAACCGAATATTCTTAAGCAAATCTTGAGGTAAAACTTAATTAGAGCCTGTGAAGCAAATAATTCTATATTTAGCTATGAATTTTAATTGTTATTAAACTAAGTAAAGTAAATTTTTGACAACTGTTTTCTTTTTTTCTGTGTATTAAGGAGGCTACTCGCACCGAAGATTGACAGAATTTATAAGCAGCTTTGGCGTTCTGCAAATCTTATTTACGAGTATCTTTAGCTATTTCATCATCAACATATCAATTTGTTTAGTGTTCAAAAATTATTAAACATATTTGAGAATAGAACAGGATCAATGTTCTGGCTGTCAGTCAGGCAGACAGACCGACAGACAGCTTGTAATATTGCTAATCATTGTCTAAGATGTAAACAAAAAAGAATGTTAACAAATCTGTTCGCTAACAAGATAAATCAACAATCAAAATTAAAAAAATGTCGACGGCGCCAACTGGCTTTACTTATCCCAGTAGAAAACGGTGTTTTTGACGGATTTGTTTAATCAAAAAATTATTAATCATCAAAAGGAAAGTGCCAAATCATTCCCGAAAGACTTTTGAAATGGGATCTTGGATCATCTTTCTATTGCACAATATTTTCCCCGTAATCCACGCTAGTTTGGTAGGGACTCTGTCGTTCATAAGTAAATCCATCATAATGGACCGTGAAATTTTGGCGCCGCAACTGTAATGAATGTAATCGCTTCGGGCTGCCCTGCCTGCTAGCTGATCAATTAAATTCGATTCGAGCGTTTTTAATTAGCTTGATGAGTTGGCACTTTCTTGAGTTTTTTCTTCAGTTTCTAGTTTAAAGTTAGCACCCACCGTACAGAATAACTGTTGATTAATTTGATATCCAAAGACAGCCTGGAATTTATGTAAAACATCTGCACTCAATTTTCTTTGTGTTAATATTCACTTAGAGGTAGGCTAAATTAAAAGAACCTAACTAAAATGTATATTCTTTCTAGAAGATATCTTGATCCAATTCTCCAGGCTACTCCTCCCCTTAGTCAGTCCAACACTGTTCAGTTTATCAGATCAACAACTTTTTTGTTTTTCACCAAATTAAATTTATATCTGCAAAACGCCAACGTTTCCAACGTTTTCTTTTCTTAGCCAAACTCTTTGCCTTAACCCAAATATGAAAAATATGCAGTCATTAAAATTCTATTTGGACTATTTAGAAATTTTTAAAAATGAATCAATAAACAGATATAAGAGTCAGCATCGATGATTTTGCATGTAATATGATCGAAAATCAATTAATATTATTATTAATCAAAAATTAATGAATGTACGAAATAACAGTCCGCCTAGATAAATTTGCCAACAGGTTTTCAACTTAATTGAAATTTACCAAATATTATTATGGAATTCTTATGACGAACAAAGTTCCGAACCAAACTTTTTTAGCTGATTTTAAGCCGTTAACCAAAAAGCAGGCCAATAACATGTAACCGGGTTTTGAGTCTAGCCAAAACTTTTAATTAATTTTTCAGTTCCTACTTTTCCTACTTTAAGAATAATCTCCTGCGAGTAATTCCAAATTGCTCAAAGTGTTGTTTGCTTTGGCTATCAGTATTTAGTCAGGATAAAATAAATAGAGAAATTTAAATATTAGTTTGTGAGTAGTGAGAGAACTTTGAGAAATTCGTATATTTTAAATATAAGTATAAATGTATATAGTTTTGCTTTGAAGAGGGGGAGGGAGGGACGAATGAATGAAGACCGACTGCACAGCATCAAACAAGCCACATATATTTTTATTAACCCAAAAGGTACTTTGGTGGCCAGAACCGTGTCCCAATATGCATATTAAACCAAACCCGAGAAGGGCAGCGTTCGTAGAGAAAGAACCCTTTGGATAAAAACAAGTTGGTGAAACATGTTAACATAGCCAATAAGCAGCAGTAGAAATTAGTTAGGCAAAAGCTACGAGTATTCCGAGTATTCGAATACGAGAGTATACGACGAGTATTCTCATCACGGCCAGGGTACCACAAAGGACCCAATTAAAAATGTAAGGAAACAAACCAAAAGTTGTTATTGCTGTTAAACAACAACGCAGTGTGTCCCGAAGCGGTTAAATTTACAACAGCAACATTGTCGACCCATCGACCGGATCGGTGCGAGGCGAGGCGATGCGATGCGGTGCGGACGAAGAGCGTCAACCGGTGCCGCCTCCAACCCGGCATTGGATACAGTGATCCAAACGGACAATAGAGTACGCCGTACGGCAATGGCAAACATGACCATTTTGTGGCTTCATCCGTAAGGTAAGTTTCGGGAGGCAAACGCAAACACAGAAAGGACACTGCAAAGCACAGGACATGGTTTGGTCTGGTCTGACCGGGACGGGACGGGCCGTGCAGTGCCGGACTGGGAGAGGACAACGGCTAGCAGTGTGATATAATATCTTGCATAAAGGGACACACAGGACATAAGAAAGCCAGCCAACAAACAAGCGATTGGGGAGAAATGAGCAAATAGACAAGGCCAACCAACGAACAGCAGTCATTTTTTTTTTTGTTCTTTTTTATTTTTGTATACCCTTGCAATGAGTACTATAATAAAATCATAAAGTTGGTTCTTATCTGCACTGAACAAGGTTTGTCCCAAGAAGATCGTATATGCTACCTAATATAGCCTTGTTCATGGGTTTCCAGTTAAGCTGACTGATTTCTTTAAAAACTTCACGATTTTAATGTTATCCTTTTTACATTCCGATCAAATAATAATATCTGAAGATGAGTAAAACATTAAATTCCTTTTTCAAAAGTAATTTTCAGTTAAAATTCTATGCTGTATTCCTCCTAGAACCGACAGAATCGGTTGAAGGAAAATTTCTTTGTTTTTTTTCAGGTTATTTCAGCTTCAAGTCTCAATCAGAATTTGAAGCTAGAGAGTTTTTAACCTAATGTTCTATATTCAGAGATTTTCAGGTTTCCTCCAGATGAAATTAATTACAAAGCGGAATGCGCAGCATTGCTGATAATTGGTAGACAACTGATTCATAGTGGAGTTGCCCCGAAAGTGTATTTAAGTTTTCGGTTCAATAAAGATGGCATTTCTTTCTTGTTTTTATTTGTTCTACTGCTTCTCCCCAACAAGGAGTTTGAAAGCCGTAAAAAGCAACATACCCATTGCAATGGCGATTTTGGGTGGAGACTTGGGCGGTTCGGTTCTTTTGTTTAGCATTGACATGGCCACTTTGCCCGGGGCCTTACTTTTCAATGTTTGTCCTGTTATGTTCTGCTCCTGTTTCAGTTCAGTTTCGCTCGGCTTGTCGGCTATTCGGTTCGGCTTATAAGGCATATGGATATTCGGCTATTCGACTATTCGGATATTCCGTATTCGGTATTCGGTGTTCGGCATTTGCAAATGGCGTCGTCGTTTACCTGTGAGCGGAGGTAAAAGAGAAGGGAAGAGAAAATAGCTACAAGCTACAAGGATTATTCCGGGTGCGTTCGAGCACGGCGAGTAATTGGAAAAACGTGAGCACTCCCAAAGTCAAGTGGCGTGTAAATACGAGTATACCCTTATACGAATTAATACATATACAAAGGAGTCGTCGGGTGGCGTTGCATCCTGCGGCTAAACGCTGTTCCCTTCGCCTTTTTCATATGTCCTCGCATTTATTAGTTATGTTACATTATATCTGGGATGGGGCTTACGGTTAAACAAATAATGCTGAATCTGACTCCGACTCCGATTCTGACTTTGACTCTTCTGCAGCTTGTTAGCAGCGCGAACATTACGCGAATGGATAATTAGTTGCCGAAAATGTTTTCCGCGCTCGTAAATATAAGGCACACATGTTGTTTGATGCTGTAGCTGCTTATTGTTGTTCTTTTTGAATACCCTGTAACCATTGAAAGCGCTTAAAAAGAGTATATTAACATTCAAAAAGGTGTAAATATAATTGGTCAAACATTGATCAAAAACATTAGTAAGAAAATACCATAACAATTTGAATTAATAATACTACGCTGTACGTATGGAAGTGTACTAAGCGATTGGAACCAATGCAACAAAAGAATCTTTGTTATCCTTTCTTAAGATCCTAATTTTCAGCAATTTTGAGATAGAGAGTATCACTTAGCTTAGCATTCCTTCGATTTGGTTTTTGTTGTTGTTCCTGGCACATGTGTGCCTGTACCCCTCGCTCATTAGAGTGCTCATTATCAGTAGAAATGCGTGCCCCATTCCCCGTTCCCAGTCGAAAAATGTGTAAATCACCGACAGAGAGTAAGATAGAGAGAGAGGGAAAGGGAGAGAGAGCGAGAGCGGGAGCAGTAGCGGGAAAAAAGGGAACAACTTTCACCCGTGTTTTCCTTTTCGAGCGTCGCAAAAGAAACCCCAAACACAAATCTGCCTAAAGCACGCGCCTAATAAATAAAAATTATTACCTTCATAATTATGGGAAAGAACATGGAACGTCGACGCCGACGTCGCATAATTATGCCATGCCAGCAGCTTTTACACCCCCAAACCTCTAAATAGAATAGAATCCGGCAAGATTGCAGCAGCACACATGAGAGCACATATGTGTACCATATCCATATATATATTCTAAGACGCGACTGTGTTGGCGTTAATGCTTTCAATGGGCTTTCTATGTTTTATTCCCGTTGTGTGTTCATCTTTTTTTTACCACTTTACAGTTCACACCGCCCACGCCTTTCGCTCGAGTAAATGAAGTGGCAGAAGCATGTATAATTAATTTATGCCTCGCTTTTTTATGTCTTTCAGCAATTAATTGAGGAAAAGGATTCGCAGGAGGTTACGCTTTCGCATCACAAGGCTAAGGAGTGGATTGTCTCTATGGCTAAGGCTAATTACCAGGAATTAGCTAAGCTTGCCAGCGATTATCCGGAGCTGGTTAAACTACAGGTTAGTCAGTGTTTATACATACATACATGCATACAAATATATGTATGTGTATGGGTATATATTTAATTTAAGAAACCACTGAGAGAATTAGCTCTAACAAATAAAGACAAGTACAAACTATTCATAAGCATTAATTACGACAAATTAAGCAGCAACGCGTTGTTTTTGCCATGTCGAACAAGTTTTAAAAATGCGAGAAAAATATAATGACAGCACTGGCTGCGCCGCAGAACGTGCTCAGTTCACTGTGACAATTAATTGTGAAATATGTTTTCAGAATTTTTAGCACTTGTACTGCATGTTGAGAAGTGGGCGTTATTAGTTTCCCAGTTTGCCTCTTTTCCTCTTTGCCTCTTTGCTTCTTTGCCCGTTTCCCAGTTCGCCCGTTCGCCCGTTCGCCAGTTCGTCAGGTCGCGCGTGGGCCTTAAAAACACGATCCAAACCGCCATTAGGCAAAGGCGGCGCTCTAAAATAGGCTTCTACTTCTACTAAGATAGTGTACACTGTAAAAAAAACAATAGTCTTATATATATATCTATATATTTCTGTCATGCCGTATCAATGTTCTTATATACTTTCGTATTTAAATCTATATAAAGTTGAGTTTTGTCAGAGACCGAAAGTTCTATTCGCCAATATCCAAAACTCAGCCCTGTGAAAGTTCAAATTTCACTATATTCTAAAATATATTACGAAAACAAAATTTCTTCTTGAATTTTTATAATTGAACTGATGCATTTCATGTAAATATTCCTGTAAAGCTAAGCCCTTTCCTGTAGTTGTTTTAGTTGTTTATTTTTTCGTGATTTCGATATTTTCGATGTCTTTCATAGCATAATCCATCGATAAAGTTCTATATATTTTATACCTTCACAAAAAGAT
Source organism: Drosophila repletoides (assembly GCA_018150835.1). Lineage (NCBI taxonomy): Eukaryota > Metazoa > Arthropoda > Insecta > Diptera > Drosophilidae > Drosophila > Drosophila repletoides. The sequence goes on from JAECWQ010000231.1 coordinate 3,319,238, forward strand.
ATTTGTTACCAGCTTTACTTGAAATTAGATTGGAAATTATATCCCAAACATTTCTGATTTATTTTCTGTATTTTCGGTTCTATACATTTGCCAAATATTTCTAATTTTTTTCTGTGTATTCGAGTCTATACAACCAAGTCGAATCTATACTAGCCAAGTATCCGATAGTTCCCTCAACGTGTCAGCATTATCATAAGCCAATGGCTAAGTACTTTCGATATTATATCTGCTGAAAGAGATATTTTTAACTGAAATTTGACAGAAATCTCTGAATTGTATTCTGTGTATTCGATTCAACTAAGCCAAGCTTGCGATAGTCTACTAAAAGTAGAAGATAGTTTATACCTATGAAAAGGGACAACTGGGACAAAGCCTTTTTGATTTCACAAGTAATTTGATTGGAAGTCTCAGCTGAGACACCTTCGATTTTTTTCTGTGTAGTGCACTGAATACTTGACCAAAAAGGATTCTACAAAATGAGCGCAGAACTGAACAGTGTAGAACAGAATAGAACAGAACAGAACAGAACGAGTACTCGTACTCGCACTCGCACTCGCATTCGTACTCGTACTAGCACTTGTACATGTAATTTCCATTTTGGACAGACAACTGAGAACAAGCAAGTTGGACAGAACATGTGTTTATATTTGTTTTCATCAAAATAATTTCGAGCAATGCTTTTTTACACCCACCAACAAGCAATTGTTGCCGGTAAAACAAGATAAAAACACATGTTTAACTAAGTTATATAATTGTAAATATTACTACTAGCTCCACTAGTCTACTCCCAACTAGCAGTCCCAAAGAATTTCGAATTATACCAGTGAGCTGTCGAAATAATTTTTTAATTTTGTTGAGGAATAGAATTGTTGTGACAGTCAAGAGGAATAGCTCTGCGGTAACTTATTGTGTTAGATAAATGTCATATTAAATGGTCATAAATTAGGTTACACACCAAAAATTATAAACAAGTTTTCTATGTTATTCTGTTCCTTTTTTTTTTTTAATATACGACACCACTCAAAACGTAGAATGAATCCAATTCGAAGGGCCGAGAGACATAGAAATATGCCTTCTCTACAATCTCGTGCGGGTGGGCGCCTGAAAAATTCTATAATTTCCTAAAAATTTTTGCTAAAAGAGGCTGTTTTTTCCGGTGGTGGAGAGGGGGTTCAGAGGGCTCTTGTCGCTGCGGTGTCTCTCAATTAGAGGAAATTTTTGGTTACACCATGCCCAGAGTATTTTTGTTGTCCCCAGTCGCATGTTCTGTATAATACCCTGCCCACTTTTTCAGGCCGACCGAACGAACGAAAGATGATTTATGCCCGCCGCAAGCAAACATGGGTCCAACTGCGCGTTGGAAGCGTGTGGTATATATGCGGTTTATACCGAGAGTACTCCTCGCACTCCGAGTACTCCGAGTATAAACGAGCATTATGCTTCAACTTATGCGAACTAATTGCCGTACAAATACAATGTTCCCGGAAATAATGCATTCCGCGCGTTATATGCAAATCTTGAATGCCATAAGTGCTATCAATTAATAAGCGACGAGCATCTCCCCGGCGTCAGCTTCATCCTCATCGTCATCTTCAGCCTTTTCCTCGCCCCTTTTGCCAAGAGGAACAAGTGCGAACGAATGGCAGGCAGCTCATTAGCGGCGCTTGCAATTCCTCGAATCACTGAAATCGCAACGAGACGGAAATAGCAATAAATCAGATCACAATTGTCACTTAACCTAATGTCTCAACTCTCATAATATAGCCTGAAAGCCTTGAAAGCGCCTTTGGCTCTTATACCCTGTACCCTGTAGGTCCACAGATCTGATATCAGATAAGTAAATCCGGGTACTCATAAAAGTTGCTACAACTCTTGTATAGAAATAATAATAATAGTCGGATTAAGTATATATACAGTATCCAGCAATCGACTTAATCTATCTCTTTATTAGGTTTAAAGCATAACAGAAATCTTAAAAATTTGGCTAGGTCTCCTTGCTCGGGCTTAAATCCTATATTAGGTTTACAAACAGAGGACAAAACAAATTAATATCACTATGATATTTTTGGGTCAATACCAAATTTTTGCATAATTTTTATTGTAATAAGAAGTCAATATATTATTTTTTTTAGATTAGTTCAAAAGTATCAAATGTGTAACGAAAAGCAGGTATTTCCGATCCCACAAAAAAAATATGATATGATCAGGACGATGAGACGAGTCGGAATAGCCATATCCGTCTGTCTATTTTTATGCAAACAAGTCTGTCAGTTTTTAAGCTCTTGATTTTTTGTTTCACAAGATATTTTACTAATACGTGGTTGTTAGATGAATGAATAAGAGTTTTCTAAATGCTACTCAAAAATTCCTAAGATTGGGCTCCTATATCACATAGCTGCCATAAATAATTTCTTCTTTTTCGTGATATTTTAATAAACATTATAAATTAGACGTAACACTTTATTTTCTTACTATACAATGGCTATAAGAAAAATCAGTTCAGGAGTTATGATATGGAAGACTTTTCTTGGTCCTCAAGATATCTTATTGAAACTGACAAGTTACCAGTTCTGTATGTAAACTATCAGATCAGAATACTATATCTTATAGCTGGCTATCCCATAACTGCCTTTTTCAGTCCGCAAGGTATATAACTATATATATATCCTATATAGTCTCAAGATATCCTGTCCTTATTATACAGTTTAATATTGAATTGCGAGAGAATTGTCTGATGAGATAAGATTATAATGTCGAAAAAAATCCCTTAAGGTGTTCTGGAATAGAAATTTATGGAGAGAGTTTTTACCCAATGTCAAATAGTTATGATAGTTGTTCACTCGTATGTCGCGTGCAGTTTGAAGTTGTTTGCATTCCAAGTTTAATTAAATTTCCAGCTTGGTACGTGGCGACAATCAGCAATCAACGGGCCTAGCAGCATTCACACTCATACTCACACTCACACTCGCACTTATACTCATACCCATACTCGTACTGAGTACTCATACAATCATGGCCATAACACTATGCAACGGACATTTGAATTCAGTTACACTCTTGACCTGGCAATAGAGTGTACCCGCTGAATCTGCATGTATGTACACAGAAAAAAATATTTGAGTATTTCCGTACCTGAAACCCTTGAAGTGTAAAATTCTTAAATTATTTGAAAATAATACTTACTGAGTTACTGCTTAAAATGAGGGAAATATTAAATCTGCATCAAGTCCAATTTTAGCTCGAAAGAATTAAAGCAAACAAGTTCAAATTAATTAATTTATATTTAGATACAATCGTAATAAAAATGTATTCTGCTAATTTTTAGATTTCTCCAACTTCTTTAAAGAATTAAAAATTTAGCTTTAGCTTAGCTTACTGATAGTACCAATATGATAATCCATTCAAATGTATTAGGTTAAGTAGAGTCTCAATTGTTTTAAAATAATGTTAAGTATTTGTGACTAGTCGAGAATTTTTATGAAGATTTGATGAATATATTCAAATTAAAATGAATAAGTAAGTTCGCATTTACTTTTTCTCTCTGTGTATGCAAAGCAAGAAAAACAATTGATGCAACGTCATCGTGGTTCTTATTCTCGTGCAGATGTGATGTATACACATATACGAAAGCAAACATACATACATAGGTTACATATGCATACATATATATTTATATATATAGTCAGGTAGGACAGGTATGGGATCGTTATACATGATGCTAGCCCCTGCTAAAAGTATGTGCAGTAGCGGCTTATAAAATGTAACAAGTTTTGTATTAATTAAAAACTTCAGTTTTTGTGTTTTTCCTTTACCAATTTATATTTTTCCTTTCTGTTATTTATTTTTCAATTCATTTATGTAAATACATACATGAAGACCTATGAAGGTGTGCACTGATAAAAATAAAGGCAGAAATTCATAAAATTTCAATTTCAATATTTTTGTGTTTAATATTTATATACTTAATTCCCAGTGTATAAATATAGATTATTTAAATATGGATCATATTAACTTTTTTATATTGGAATATTCCTATTAATATCCTTGTAGAGGACATTATAGCTTTGACTCAAAATGTGTAATGCATTGAAGGAAGCATCTCCGATCCCATAGGGTATACATATTCTATTATTTATCTGGACGATGAGACGAGTCGATATATCCAAACTAGTCTCTAAGTTAGGTGAATGAAACTTGAAATGTAGCCTTCCATTTGTTGCAAGCTGCAATTCTATCAGAGCCGGGCAGATCGGACTACTATATATATCTGCCAAAGGAACGATCGGTCCAAAAATTGTTGTATGCAAAGAGTCTTTGAAGCAAAGTACAATTTAGATGAATGATATGAAAAGCTATCAAGATCGGACTAGTAAATCATACAGCTGCTATTGGAACAATCGAACAATCAAATGATTAAGTAATCTTCTGCCCGAGGAAGATGCTTATGGCCTACTAGTTTTTTTTTTTTTTCAGTGTATGCATATTTGTACAAATGTATGTATGTATGTGTATACACTTACTAACGGTGATGCGCGGGTTTGGCCATTGTTTGCCGTTGGTTGAGCTCTCTAGCCAGATCCCGCTAAGGTGGGGCAATTGGAGTGGCCAGCGGCCGAGCATGCAACATTTTGCCATTTCAGCTGTTGTTGCTGCCGCTGTTGTTGTCGTTGTTGGTGTTGTGCGTCCCTTTCATTTGGGCAGGCTTGCATCCATCCATCAAGTTGTTTGACCTAGCCGGCAATTCGGTTTGACATGCGAATAAATTGAATTTTCCTTGTTTCGCATTTGTTTTGACATGTTTTTTGTTTTTGTTTTTGTTTTTTATTTCTGTATTTTTATGTTTCTTTATTTCTTTCTGATTTTGGCTGTTGTTCGAATTACTTATTCAAATTAAAAATATTTTTTCCTGCATACGGACAATGACTGGTCAAAATGTAGCCCTGGTGCGAGTGAGTACGTCTACGACTACGACTATGAGTACGAGTACGAGTACGAGTGTTTCTCCTTCACCTCTTTCTTCTGTACTCCTCTGTATACATATACATATGTACATACATGTGTAAGTGCTCATGCGGATGCATATGTATGTATATTATTCACCTATGCACAGATGTACATACATACACATATTTGAAAGAGTGTAGACGAATGTTTCGACATGCTGAAATGTGTATAAATACGAACATGATAGCAATGCTCGTGTTAATTATACAAATACATCAAAAAATACATATGTACATGCTTACATACATTTCTTAGACATTCAAGATCAATTTTTTATTTATTTCTTCTTTTTTTTTTTAATTTCAACTGTTTGTCCAAGAATCCAAAAAAGGTTGCGAAACAAAGCTGTGTTTCCCCGGTTTGAACCTAGTATCATAAGAAGCATTGGTTCAAATATAAATCAGTTCATCAAATTATTCATTTATTTCATTTATTTTTAATATATCTGGACAAATTCATATGCATACGTAGAATTAGGTAAGGGAAGGTAATCAAATATTAGTTTTTCAAATTTCTGTTCTAAGTATCTAAAACAAAATTATAATCTCAACATTTATTTTTGAGTTCAACCGGAAACATTGTTTCGATTCAGGATCAGCGTAAGTTTCGCTTAGATTTGGATAAATATTAGTATATTGTGGCTCTATTTACCGCTTTGCTTAGAATATACCACTAAATATTTATGAATCCTCATATATTATTATTATTATTATACCGAACATGTCCTTTTTCACAAATATGTTATCAAATAACGGAATTAAATTTCTTTCCTGCAAGTGAATTGGAAATTATTTTTGTATTCGATATTCGAAATACTAGTTTTATACCAGAAATCGAAATTATAGTTTTTTAGTAAACGGTATAAAATATCTTATAGCCGAACACTATAACAATACATGTTATTTCTTAATTTTCTTAATTCTGGTAATTCCGATATGAATAAATAAATTTTGGTTTAATTCTTTAAAAATTTAGAAAGAATATTTAAAGTGAATGAAAGTTAAGTTAATCAACTTAATGATGATGAAATTTTCCACTAAGAAATCGTTTCGGAAAATTCGGCCCGAAATAGGGGAAACTGGGTGAAAGCTGTTATATTAATCTTTTTTGTTTGTTTATCCGATCTCAGAGGTGTTTATAAATATTGATTAGACAGGAATACCACAATACGCTTTTAATATCGACTATCCTTGGGCTATTCCGGTTAAAACCGGCTTTACTATACGACTATATGTTCCGTTAGATCAGTTTCTAATGACAAATTGCATAGATCAAAGTAATATATTTTTATTTATTTATTTTTTGAATCGACTATTTGCAGCCGATACAAAAAATACAATAGTTAAAAATAATTTTCTATGCATTAAATTAAAAATATGAAATTAAATTAAATTAAATATTACATTTAAGCCTTCGAGGGACAATAAATAACAAACTACATTTTATGGTCCAACATTTGTTGCACAAGATTGAGAAAAACCCAGAAAATACCCAATTATACCAGAATACTTGCCATATTGCCTGAACAAATCTACGACCTCTTGGAAGCTTATTAATTACCTTTAAAAGAAAAGATTAATAAATTCGATGGAAAGTGTTCTGCATAGCATAGTTATGCGGCTATGAATCTCAAATATTATTTTTTATCTGATTCAAAGCTGTTAGTCGCCATTATAAAAGCGTATCAGATGATCTCTCTCAGTAATTTCAAATGCCGCTTTACCAGCCGTGGAAATTCCCTTAATGGCAATATTCTTGATTGCCAAGAAATCTAAAGCAGAAGAGGAGAGAGTGAAATTCTGAGTTGACCATGAACTCAACTTTCAACAGGTCGTCAAGAACGGCAATAAAACGTCTGACACCTTTCGGCCACTATAGCACTGGGTATTATACGAGTATTATAATAATAAAAACTCTAGCAAAGCCAAATGTCAGCGGCGTCACTGGTGGCGCCTTTAACCAAGTGTCTAGTGTCTAGTGATTCCTCTGCCCTGAAAAGTGAACAACATCAAAAACGGCTAGAACTTCTTTGAGCCTGTGCCATTAAAAGGAGGTGACAATTCAATCAACGCATCCGCCAGGGCAGACTGTGAACTGAAACTCTAAATCCTTTCCAGAAATCAAATTAAATGTGTTTACGACCTCAGTTTTGTCATCTTGCCGTCTGCTTGCCTTGCCTTGTCCCGGATCGCCTCGCGTCGCCTCGTTGGTGGCTTGATCCAATTTTATGCCGTGGCGTAGCTATTAAATTTAATTAGAGCTCTCTATGTCGTCGCTACCGTCTCATTGGCCGTCAGCGGCACATAAATGTCACCCAAATATTTTCTACTACATATTTATATACATATATATATATATATATATGGATATATACACATACACTTCTTCTGTCTTCAAATAGCGCCGACTGCTTCATACCCTCCTGTGTCTCATTGGAAGATGCCGTCGCACTTTCAAGTGCTGTTAAAAATATTGTCAGTTGACATGCGAAAGGATTTCCCTTCTGGGAATAGTACGGGTAGTTTTTACTATAAAACTTAAGTTTAATTACATTTTGCATAAATGTCTTTGTTTATTTAGCTTCTGCATCGTCATCTAGGTCATCAGCAGAGCTGCCACTTCAGCATTTTTCCGATAATTCTGGCTTCTTTTTTGTAACTGCCATCCTTGACCGGCAATCTATCGCTTTTACCTTTTATTAATTATCCTCTTTGGCTGTCAATTTACTATACGTAGAAAGTTCTGGCATTTCTTTCTCCTATGGATATGAGTATTCTCTGTTTGCTTTTATATTTTGCTTTGTTAGCCGTATTTATTGGGTCGATAGAGTCGTGGTAGCTTGTTGGCAACACTGTTTTTCAGCTCTTCATTCACGTTTATTGGTCCTGTAAATTAAACGGAAGATGAAAAATATCTTATTTATGATATTCCATGAATTTATTGAAATTTAAGCGAACTATATCCCTTAATAGCCGCTTGAATTTTTTGATTTATGTTTAAAACACTTCTTAAACTTATTATATAAACGAACTTTAGATAATTGTTATATTTCTATGAATCAAATATTATATAATAAGATCGAAATATCTTATTGAAATTTGAATGTATGTAGAATATACCCTGATATCTTTCTAATAGCGATCAATTTCATGTATTGCATTCTCGAAAGGTTACGAATTTTTTACTCGTTTAATGTCTTTTTTATTGGCCAAGAAAATTGTATTAAACTATCCACAGATACTTTTCATACACCAGGCCAGAACCAGAAATGAGTTAGGTCTATATATCCGTAGTAAGCAGGGGACTCGTAGCTTCTTTGCTGAACTTAACTAAGTGATTTGATTAATGGATTTCTATCACGATCGAGACCTTCGATACGTGGGATCTATACATGAGCTTCGATTGGGGGGCCACCTCGCAGGTCGAGTCGACTGGACTCGAGTGGAGTCGAGTTCTAGACGTTTTCTAGTCGTACGAGCAGTAGGAGAGTAACTACCCAACCATTTATTATGGCACCACCTTAAACGTTGTCGGCAGTAGCTGGATGGCTGGAGTAGCTGGAGTAGCTGGATAGCTCGAGTAGCTGGAGAAGTAGTCAGCATGCAATGCATTGATCAATATGAATTCAATTTCAAAGACGCCGGAGATGCGCCTCCTACAAGTTTTGCACAGTTTTTCAATTCACTTTTAATTATGAAAAATCGTTGCACTGACAGCAAACATGAATTAAGGCGAAAGTTATTAAATACGGGGCGTGGCCAACTGCCAGTTAAGGAAGTTCTGAAGGTTCTGAAATGTACTTAAACCTTTCGACTTCTCTGCTGATAATTGACAAAAATGTTTGTATTTGTTTTTTCCCTGGGTGGCGATGTTGGCGCCAACGTTTTGCACGTTCCAGTGAATGCTCCGGTCACTGGAACGTCCACATAATCACTCCAGAGCCATGGCAAGCCGAATGTCTTCACAATTATTGTCATTTAAAATTGCCTGCACATGCCAGCAAAGCAAAAAAAAAGGACAATTCTGCACAACTATCCAGGTTTTTGAATACCCTTTAAAAACAGCTTTACCATGGATACAGAAATAACGAAAAAAAATGTTGGCTGTTTAACTGCAGTTAGCCTCAATTAAGAAATTGTAGAGCAGAGCATTTTTTAATGCAAATATAAAGTCAACTATATTAACCATATAAAATAAATATAATATAAATGAATTCAGTAAAATGTATTGTTAATTTTCTAGTCGCCAAGCTGTTATAGCAATAAAACAGTCAGAAACAGAATGAATACGTCTGGAACTTGATTCCGTGACTTTAGTAAGGAATTTTCATTTCGTTGCCCACCAAAAAAAAAAAACGTGCAACAAGCACAACCAATCCCAATCCCAATCCCAAACCCAAACCCAATCCCACCTCCGCTCTGATCTGATCCGTTTCGTTTCGTTTCGTTTCGATTCGATTCGATTCACTTCGTTGTCTACAATCCGCCGCCTAAGTGTCAGCAAAAACGAAATTGAGCTTATCTGTGAATGCATCGGCGGGAGCTCTTCTCCCTTCGCTCCACTTCACTCCAGTCCACTCGCCACTCTTCGTTCTTCGCTCTTCCAAGGACCCAGTAAAGTCACCCTGGGTTCGAAAGCGACTCGATGCAATCGTGCAGTCGTCAAATTAGCGACGTTCGAAATACTTCCCAGATAACTACGAAAATCGTAAACAAAATAAAATGCTCAAGTGGCCGCCGCAGTCATTTCCTGCGCTTTGCTACCAACGAAACCCACCAAGAGATCTGTCAAATAATACAAAATAGACCGCCCGTGGAATACGCTATATACAAAGAGTATAATCACCTTCAAAAAGCCCCAAAACATCGGAGTTGTCAGCCTAAATCCCGCGCTAGTATCGATAGTATAAAATTGTTGAATGGCTTGACTACAAAATTGTTCAAATATCCCTTTTTCGAATATATCAACTGTTTTATTAATTTTTTAAATTATGGAATTTGTTTTCAACACTATTTATTCAAATATTGAAATGCTACGACTTGTTTTCAAATGTACTTGCATTCCATATATCAATAGGAATTGAGAATCATCAGTCTCTATACGAATATCAGGTTATGGTCTATGGATGTTTGGGTTTTTATTGAACCATTCAATATTTGTATTAGTATAACAAAACATGAAAATCAAAAAGACTTCCACATTAAATGAATCATTTTATGACCAATATAATATAATATAATATGACATATAGATTTTTTAGTTATACAATCTGCCATCACATAGCTGTCTATAGCAATAGGTTTATTTCTATATTTAATTAGTTGTAGGCTATTTCCCCAAAAACTGAAATTTAAGCTAAAGAATTGATCAGACTCGTATTAAGATTCGATATATCCACATATGGAGAAATCCTCGGTAATGCGAGTAAATATAATCCATCGATTTTGGAGAGTAGAGCCTATTTTATTCTAGGTCTTCTGGGCACTTCTATATTAATTAATTATGCAGTGAGTGGAAATTTTTTAGTGGAATTATTTACTAAAATTCTGCAAGTCTAATCCACCCGCTGTGAGCTCTGCCTGCAGGGTAGTATTTGAAGGAAATACTGACACGGCTTAGCCGACGCTTCACGACCAGCAGCTGCGGGCACAGCAGATTCGTAGCTGTATCTTCGTTCTGCGTGATTTATTCGCTACTCCAATTGAATTGTTTGGCCAAGGAGGATGCCTCTGTGGGCTCTGCTGCTGTTTCCATTCAGAGTTCTGGGATGGATGGGTTGCTTTCCCGACTTGAGTGACATTTCATGAGCCCGGGAATGATGTGCATTTGCAGACGCCGCCGCCAACTAAAAAAAAAAAAAAAAAAAAGAAAAGGAAAACAAACAATAAGAGTAACAAAAAAACAAAAACAATGACAATGGGCATCAGCGTCAAAGTCATTGATGATCATCTTACTGATGATCTGATGCCAATTCCCAAAACGACAAACTCAGGCGCCATGTTAACCACCAAGAAGTCATCGACTGGGACCACAATCACCATCACCATTGACGAACTGATAAACTGACGAAGATGGATTCATGATTGACTGCCTGACTGACGGGCTGACTGACTAACAGACGGGCTGACTGACTAACTGGCGGTGCCATTGTTAGTGGACAAAACTGATTACAATCGTTTGTGGAGACGTCGGAGACGGCGTTTGCATTTTATTGAACATGATACGATCCTTGCGATATCAAAAGGCGATTCCTTCTCGCATCGATCTGGAATTGATGGGGTTCCTGTCTCCATTGCTTTATTTGGACAAGCAACTTGTCACGTTTAATGGAATGCATTGTGATTGGATATATTGGATATGCAAGTGTCTTTAAGATTTCCACACATTGTCCTTCTTGATTCCTTGAAAAGAATCTGGACTTCCTAAATTGTCTTCTCAGTCAGATATTGTAGTTACTAATACTCCGCTTTTAGGACGCTCTAATTCAGATATAAATCAATTTGAATCCAGGTGAAATTAATTAGGTTTCATTCTTGAATTGAAAAGTAAGTTTGAAAACCTTCTAAGTGAATTAATTACAAATCATTTTAAAGTTGAAGAAAAGCAGAAGAGAAAGCCTATTTGTGCCTCTTTAAGGCACCCTCTGCAAGGGAATACAAATTGTCTTTTCATTGGATTGTAGCTTGGTATCAAAATATAATTCCATGCATATCTATATTATTAGATGATAATAATAATATTAATTTACTCGTTCTTTAAAATTTTTCATATCTTGAAGAGAATTATAAATCCTAAAAACTTTTATTGAATCGAAATATTTTGGTTAAAGGAATGCTTCGATTTCGGTTTGACTTCGAGAATTTTTATACCCTTGCAGAGGGTATTATAACTGTGTTTAAATATAAATTTTGTTTTGGGTTCAACTATTGTTTAGTGCGTAAAATCTATTGAAATTTTGAGTATAAGTCACAGATGAAAGAATACCTAGATACTTATATAAATATTATTATAGATGTCGAATGGCATGGAACGGTCTTCTACTGGGGGATTTGCAATTATATTAAAGCATTTATGTGAATTATAAAATACCTGTAATATCTGAATCCATAGGTTCCAGGTAGGCTTGCAAATAATGTGTTGACTTGGTTGGTGGTTTGTGTCTTTTTAGCAAAATGTGGAAAACAAATAAAGGCGTTCCTATGGGCGTTTAACAAATGTTGTACGAGTACGAAGAGACATAACAGGGAAGACAATTTGAAAAATCGATTAAATTCGAATAAATGTTGAAGTATAAGGGGTTAGGCAGATTTAAAAACTCATAACAACGTGGCAACACCTCCTTTTGTATATCTGTCCGAGTGCTGTCCACACAAAGGTGTGCAAAACCATGTGTGGGGTACCTCTACAGAGATACTGGAACCCAAATAAAAAACGCCTTTGCCCCTGGCAGTATTTGGTCAAAACTGAAATATTATTTATATTTGTTTTTGCACAATTTATGACCCAACAGAGGAAGAGAGAGAGATACGAGTATTCGAGTATTCGAGTATTGACAAATTTCCTCCGTGTTTGGTGCCCCTTTTAGTGCCTTCGGGCGCAGGACATCGTGTTCTCTTCTCAGTTCCGAGTTCAGTAGCTGGCGCTAGTACACAGAACGGTGGCAGTACCGACGACAGGAACATGCATTCGCCAAAAGCGAAAGCTAATCAATATACTCGTATTTCTTCAATTAATGCCAACGGCATTGAAACCCTCTTCATCTCCTTCTCCATCTCCATGTCTTACTCCTTCCTCTGCCTCTTAGGGTCGATGTATCGATATGGCGGTGTTGATTGCTTTTCACAAATAGCCACACAGATTTGTACATTTACATATGTACACTGAGAGAATAAGTACAAAACTTGATTTCATTTAAAACTCTTTCTATAATATAATCTAAGAACCCCTTAATGAAATTATTCTTGAGATAGGAACTTTTCAGGAATCCTTTGAGAAGTTAAAGTCTTACAGTAGATTTTATTACACTCAGCGAAACAAACATTGAATTTTGTAATTAAATCGAGTACAAACATTGTTAAAAACTTATTTAATTAAATACTCTTGAATCTCTGCACAGAACTCTCAATAAAAGAGCACTTAAAAGCTGAGATACTCCTAAGATAAAGTACATTTGGGCATTCGTTTAACAAGCAAAAGTCTTCAACTAAATGAGAAATTGTCTGGAATCACAGAAGATCACCACCTTCAACATAAATGGACTAGTGGAATAATACTCGTATCTAAGCGCTCAATTTAAATTATCAAAAATAATTATCTTAACCTTTTTAATTAATTATTACCTGATAAACGAGATATACGTTCGAACCATAGGCTCACAGCCCTACTTTATTGTCTGTCTGGCCAGGAAAAAAATAGCTTCACCATATATTTTATTTAAAATGACCGAAATATATTTAGTTTATAGAGGGAAAAATCGATAAAAAAGGATAAAAGTATATTGTTTGATTCGTCTTCAATTATCTTTAAAAATTTCAAATGTCATCAACAAGGCTTTAACGCTGGTTCTCAACTCTAAAACTTTAGCCAATATTAAATTCGACGAGAATTTGGAATTTAGAATTTATGCATAATTAATGAGGGAATCTAAACAGGTGCGTTGAGCGACAACCGTTTCTGTCAAACATGATGACAAAAGATTACATTTCGCAAGTTTCAGGCAGCTGCCTGCTGCCTGGTGGCTGCTGCCTGCTAGCTGCTGGCTGATGCCTGCTGGAAGGTTTGAGGAGGATGTTAGAGGCAGGCAGGCAACATGCTTAAAAATTAACATAAAACTTCTGATAATAGTTTTCCATACGATTTGTGTGATTGCCAGAAGAGACCCCAAGCAAGCAGGGCTTCATACGACGATGCGTCCCACGCAACTTGGTTTGCACGTTGCCTAAAACCCGTGGACTCTGCTGAAACAGCGACATCATAAATTACGAAAATAAACTTTGTGCCAAGGGACGAATCTTGTGCTGTACGAGTAGAGATCGGGGACAGGACTGAGACAGAAGACAGAGATGGAAATGATGATGGTGACCGAGCGGGAGGCAAGAGAAAGGGCAGGCAAATGCTACAAGTCGCGCCGACTAAAATGTTTGTAAGATCCGCGCACAGCATCACAGAACCAGGATTGGGTTTTGAGTTTGGGTTTGACTTTGGACTTGGACTTGCTTGGACTTGGACTTGGACTTGGTCCGGCGGTACATATTCAGCTTGAGTGCATTTGCTTGTCAATAAAAAGGTTCCGGTCAAAACAGCATAAAGCAAAAACACACACAAAAAATAAAAATTAAAAAGGCAAATCATCTTAAACTATGTGAAAGACCTTGTTGGACTGCACTCTTGTCCAAGAATTAAGCCACAGTGGACACTCAATAATTAGCTCAATATCGACATTTCCTTCGAGCCTATTCTAAAGATTTGAAATTATATATAAATTAAAGACAAACAATTATTAAGTAGATTCATTGGCTTACAAATATTTGAATTGAATACTTTCAGGAAAAAAATGGTATTAATTGTTTCTATTCATGATATTTGCGAGTTCAGTTGATATAGTCATCTCTGTCTGTCTGTTTTTATGCTTTTAGCTAAGTTCACAGACCTATCAAAATATCATATATTTAGCTGTCATATGTAGGTACAATCAAATCAAAAGTTCCTCTGTGAAAAACTTTATTTCTCAATGTCAGAATGTATTTTTTAAACGCACGCCAAAAAAGATCACGATCAAGACTATTGTATCATATTGCTGGTACATATGAAGAACCATTCAACAATCAATAAATTTAACAATTTTCAAATACTTATTTCTGCAAAGATGTGTGCTCTTCGGCGCACTGAATATTGTTTTTCCTATTTTATTTTTTCCTCTTTTTTTTACTATTTTATTATTTTAATGTTGCCTATAGGCACTCAACTCAAGAAAATAATTTAAATAAAATATTGAAAATAAAATAAAAATTTAATAGTGCAATTTCATTACAAAATGTTAATATCTGAAATTGCCATATTGTGGAAATGTTCTTTACTTTTAACTCAAAAATAGGAAAATTTGAAACATTCAAGAACAGGAGTACAATTTAGAAAATACTTCAATCAAAGTGAATTTCAGAATTTATTTTTTAATTGACAATAGGAAGAATTTATTGGTTTCAAAAGCCCATAATAGGGCTAAACTAATATTTCATGTTGTTTTATATTTTAGTTTTATTTGATTCATTTGATTAATTCGAATGCTTTTCCTGTGTGTATCTATTCAAACTAAATTTAAACAATAAGTTTTTGTAGGTTAAGAACTTTTGTTCAAATTCCCAAATATTGAGGGACCACTGTATGAACTATGATAAAAAAAGTAAACTTACGCTGCTTTGATACCTTTTGTCATTTGAAATCAGGTGTTAATTTATTTTGAAAAGATGAAAACGACACTTTCTTTCTGCAAATTACTTTGACTTGGGCTTATCGTGAATTTATTAATTAATTAGGAAAATTAACGAACGATTATCCAGGCGCGGACAGAGACTGTTAAACGCACGACTTAAAAACGAGCCACCTAAAAAAAGACAAAAAAAAGAGTAAGAATAACAAAATTCTGTTAGTCACGCATGCTAATCTTCGTGTTGTCGCAAAACTTGCAACCGTTGCAAACAGCAGCAGCACCAGCAACAACAACAACAAAAACGAGAAGGGCAACAACAACAACAACAACAACGAGGAGGAGAGCAACAACAACCGACGACAGTGTTCAACGGTGGTGGCCAAAAGACTTGGAAGTTTCTTGGGTCTTGGGTCTGTAGAGAGGAGTCTTTAGAGAGGAGCGAGATATCGATACGAAAAACTGCATTGTTGAAGCCCAAAACAAATGATTATTGTGAGGCCTATTTAAGGCTAATCGTGTTTCTCTGAGTTTCGTGATGTTGTGTAATAATCCTGCTCCTGCTCCTGCTCCTGCTCCTGCTGCTATACCTAGCTGGCTTGGCTCTAACCCTCTTAAATTTAGTTTATGCCTAATTTATGGTTTATGCCTAGTTTTTAGTATTTTTTTTTTTCTTTGTTGTTATTTTTGGGTCAATTAGATTAGATTTTGCGACCAAATTAAGTACACTATTAAACAAATGTGCGGGCTATTATCGGATAAGCTTCTGGATCATTTACTTAAACATGTCACTTCACATTAATCTGGAGTCGCCGAGACAACAGGTAGGCAGGCGATCCCCATTCAAAGAGGCCCACACACAGCGCTCTGTATACTGTATACGGTATACTGTAGACGGAAGACTGCAGATTGTAGACTGAAGACTGAAGACTGCTTGGACTGAGTAGTTGGCTACCACACAAAATCGAGATTATCATAAATAATATGGAGTAACAGTTCCACGCGTTGCGGCGGCCCTCTAGGATGACCATTTGTTGCACGTACGAGTACCAGGTTTTTTTCTGAGAAAGGATGAAGTCACACAGTTAACCATTGAGTGGCCAGTTCCAGTCCCATCTACAGCCACAGGCAGAGTCACAATCCCAGTCACAGTCACAGCTCCAGCTCCAGCATTATTATCTCTACTTAACTGAGCAGGGAAAGAGACCCCGAGTCAGTCTTAATGACGTCTAATTTGTCATCGTTGAGGAACTAATTTTTTAGCTTGCTGATATGGACCCAATAGACCGCTACCTGTCTTGAACACGACCATTATAAGATTTCTGCGTAAGTTACGAAACTTGCCACGATACGATGATATTATCATGGAAGATGGAGAGCTTCAGCTTGGGGACTTATGTGTATATGTGCATATATGCATATGGAATTTACATATAATTCTCGGAATAATATGTTTTTAATGTATTCGTTAAAGGGAAACCTTAAACTAAACTGGCGGCGATAAGATATAGCTGTCTTCGCTTATAAAATTCGCTGTAAAATTTAAATAACTTTGTTGCGAAAGGGTTTCTTTTTTTTTTTTTTTTGGTGTGATTTTACCTTAACAGAAACCCTATGTTTATTTAGCAGCCTGCTTATCACCTTAGATCTTCCAACGAAATAAAATGAACCAGTTTATTATGTGTAAACTACACCAAAAATAAAAGAATTAGGAAATAAAACGTCGTAATAGCTATATTTGAAATCTCAACAAGACTTTTAACTCATTTTTCCAACTTACTTAATTTATTATTATATATATATATATGTGTATATATATATATATATATATAATCCACTTCCACTGGATTCTGACCAAACCACTTTTGGTGCTTGAAATGTTTTTTACAATTAGGAAAATAACAAATTCTTAAATAAAAATATTGGATCATTTGAGGAAAGCTAAGGTGAAGTATTGACTACACTGTTAAAAAATAGGTGGTTAGTAAAAATACCTTCAATTCAAGGCTGTAAGCCAAGTAAATTATTATAAAGCTCCTATTTTCGGATTTAAATCCAATCTTAGCTTGGATTCGAGCTTCTAATCGATTGGTTTCCCTTCGAATCTTGCTTCATTAATATTTTTCCAATTCTTATTCACTTATAAACATATATTTTTGTTTAATGTGAGTTTTATTCGTAAGGAAACGCTATTTTCGGTGCGTTGAATATTACATATCCTTGCAGACTGGCAGAAATTGAATAAATAATTGAAAAAATAGGAGCAGCCATATGTTATAGTAGTCCGATCCTGTAAGTCCAATACAGATATCTTGAGGCTTGCATATAAACAGACACAGATACGGATATGGGTTCATCAACTCGTCTCATCGTCCTGATCAATAATATATATGGGAAAAAATCCAAGGAAAAAAATTTTAAATTAACGATTGAAGAAACAAATATTTATAAAGTATCTTAAATTTTAACGTATAATAATTATTTTTGAATCGAACCGAAAGTTCAGATTCGACTATATTTTCGGCCTATGGCTTTGTTTACAATTTTGGTCAATTTAAAAAAAAATACTTGGATTTGGAGATTCCCACTAAGTTAATTTAATCAAGTTCAATAAAAATGCAGTTTCAGCCGTTTTGGATGCTATATAAATTGTTTTTCTTCAACAAATTGAAATTTAATTGCTCTGTTAAAAAATGAGTGAATTAATTAATTAAATTAATTAATTAATAACACGAAATTTCGTCTCGAAATAATCAGCCTGAAGACGCCGAGCTTATAATTTGTATAAAATTTGGATTAGTTAAGAGTTGTTTTTATGATCTTTAGTCCGAAACGGACAAGGATTCTTCGGATTCGGTCAGCATATAAATAACCGGTTCGGTTCGAAGTGGCAACAGTGTAAGAAGAAAAGATTTTCTTAAAATCGATGTTGGATTGAATGGAGTCAAGTGATGGTACTGGACGGGACGGGGCGGGGCGAGGTGAGACGGTGCGGCATTGCGAGCGAGTAATATTAAAGTAACAAGACGCATGTCTTGGAACTTAACATATCCGGCGCCTAAAACCTACGAGTATCGTGGCCTCCCCCTCCCCCTCCTGGATGGAGGCTAGCGCCAATGGAGTTAAGAGTCCAGAAGAAGATGAAGATGAAGGCAGGAAGGCTGCATGCATGTCTGTTGGCCGTATTAATAATTTTTGCGTACATTTGTTGATTTAGGGTGCATTTAAAGCGTGAACGACTGCATTAATAATTTCTTTTGCAATTTTATTGTGCATAAATTTCATTAATTTATAATTTTGTTTGATTTTTACTGCGACTAACATCCAACCCGCTGCTTCTCGCTCCAAGGAGCATGTTGCGCCAATGTGTTGCTGCGCTTCGTTTGCTGGGGCATAAATTATTTTCCGTAGTTTTGGCAGGCGCCCGTTGACCGCGCGCTGCGTAGATTTTGCGATTGCGCACGAACTGAGGGCTTATCCACTCGTCCTCATCCTCATCCTCATCCTCATCCTCCTCCTGGAACAGAAGAACAAAAAAAAACGAATCTCTGACCGAGACAGCACAACAACAACAACGAGAAGAACAGCTCAACACTGCTGCCGCCTGTTGGCTGTTGCGCCGCCTCGAATGTGTTTTTGTTGCCTGTTGCATTTGCACGAGTAAAAATACACTAAGAGAAAAAACAGCACGAACAAATTTTAAAATTTTTTTCCTTTCGAATACAATATTTAAAAATTTAAATCAGGTATTTTTGGTCTGAAAATTATCATTTCCCGAAGGTAAATTTCAATATAGATGACTAAGTAAGTAAGTGAGTAACGAAGTATTTCCTAACTTAGATTAAAAAAAATATGTTATGTAAGTGTAAGGTTGAAAAACTTTAGATAAACCAAAGTTCGAAATGAAACCGATGGCTGCGAACTCGAACCCCATATTCCCCCAGCTGAGTTCGAACTCACGAGACGGAGTTGCACAATAATTTCTAGTGATTCATAAATATGAATATGAAACGAATTGAAGAATTGCGATTCTTTTTATTATCAGTGTATTCATATATAGGTATGAGTTTTTGTGGGTTTTGATGCTCTGGGTCCATGCTTCATTGAGAAACTTATGCGGTTGTCGTTGGTTGGATTGGATTGGGTTGGTTTGCTTTGCTTTTGGTATGGTTTGGTTTGGTTTGGTTTGGTTTGCTTGATGCTGGATGCTGGATGCTGGTTGTACTCGGTACTCGTAGTCGTAGCAGGAAAGGCAAAAGGAGAGAGACAGGTCCTGCAGCTGTGCCCGGCATGTCGCCTGCCAATGTCTTCAGTTTGTGGCCGCGCAGTTAATTATAAAAGCTTGGACATTTTCGCTTCGGTTTGTTTTCATTTCCAGATGCAGATTACATTATGATTTATGCAAAATAGTAAATACGTCTGATGCTAACATGCGCCAGTCGCCAGTTCCCAGTTCCAAGTTGCCAGTTGCCATTTGGGAATCCATGAAGACTGACTCTGTGTACTGGAATTCGTACTTACCGAGTGTTCCAAAAGCTTGGCTAACCTCCAGTTCAATTTAACTGATAGAAAACGCCTACAAGTTGCCAACAAGTGGTTGGAGCAGCAGCAACAACATCAGTACCAACAGCAGCAGGAGCAGCAGCACCCTACAGCGTTCAGTTATTTCTAAGACCCTAATTTCATTTATCGCCCCTTAAACTCAATCATAAACTGCTGGGACCTCTACGTCGCATTGCACGGTCCAGCAATAAATCAGCCCAGAGATACCTCGTAAAAGTGCTTAAATTAATCATAGCATATGCAGCTCGCTCGCAGGGTTTTTTCTCTTCTCTTTTTTTTTCTTTTTTTTTTGTATTTTACGATGCCCAATAACTGCGGGGTATCTCTATAGGCGCAACAGGTTGCCACCGTCGTGTTTTGTTCTCTAAGCGCCAGCCGCAAGAGCAACAAAAGCAATATATCAAATCGTAAATTTAACTCTCTTTCGCTCTGTGGATGTGTGTATGTGTGCGAGTGTCCGAGTGTGTGTGTGTGTTTATTATATTTGCAGGTATTTTGCATAACGACATGGAATTCTTTCTATGTACTCATAAAGTACTCATACCCGTACTCGTACTCGTACTCGTACTCGTAGTCATAGTCGTAGTCGTACTCGTTTGAGCATTATCGAATATATAATAATACTGCTGACAGGCACTGTGTGGCATGCGTGGCAATGGTCAGCTAAATTGCAAATGAAATTGCATCCTTTTATTACATGTTTCAGGGCAGAGCCGCAAATTAAATTCCATATGGAAAAGCAATCTTGAAGAAGCGAAGCACATGTATTTATTTTACACACAAATCAGCACTGATGATGCCCACCATTCTACAGTACGTGACAAAGTGTAGTGTACACTCCATAGAGATGTACGGTTCCTTTTTTTTTTACAGCTGCTGCCTTGACAAACTGTGATTGTTCGCAAAATGTGACAGCTTATAGTTTTAAATCTTGTTCTCTTTATTATGGAACCAATAATAAAGCATAAATATAATTCACTCTTCATATTAATATAAATAAATATATTTAATAAATTCATAGATATTCTCTTTTGGCAGTTTGTATTAGAGAGGGTTGAAAATAAACTAATTTACTGAAGAAAAATGTAGATATATAAAGCTGTAAGAAATACCATTTAAAACATATAGGTAATGGTCAGTAAAATAGTAAAATAGTAAAATATACATATATGATTATTTCTTACTTTCACTATCTTTCACACAATAGTGATTTTTGGTTTGAAATACTTGTGACAAGTCACGGGGTGCGCAAGCATCGCTCAGCTCTATTACACTGTGCAGCAGCAGAGCAGAAACGCAGAAAAGCGGAGTCAGTACAACATGTTTGACAGCAAGAACAGCCAGAACACTGTTGTGGTCAGAGAATTCTAGCAGCTGAGTGTTTGATAGAGTGAGTGAGAGTTCACTTACAATCGCTTTTAAATTAGTTTAGTGGCATTTAACTTAATCGCCTACAAGGGAGCTAAAATTGTCGGACGGACTCTTTTTTTTTTTTCCTTTACATATATGTGTATATATTTTAGTTTTATTTTTTACTCGAGCAGTCTCACTCTCAGCTCTCGTACTGCTTACTGCTCCAGTCAAAATTGGTCAGACGTGATTCGATTTTAAAGAAGCTGCAGTCAGACAGTTTCCCCGACAAGTGCTTTCCCTTAATAGGCTCTTCCTTACTTCAGAAATACGTATTCTTTTTCGTATTCATACGGAAAGCAAATTGAGTTGTGGATCAAAAGCCCAGCAAAAAAGGCAGCAGCGTCGACTGACTGAAGTTCCATCATTTAAAGGAGCCGTGCATCTGTTCAACAGTTACGAGTACAAGTACGAATAGGAATACGAATACGAGTACGAGTATGAGTACGAGTACGGGTATATTCATTGCATAAATCTTACTGCCGCCTTCGCCTGCGACTTCGACTTCTCAGCCTCTGATACTCGTAGTAATGCTTGTAATTAAATTGCGACACGGGCCAGCCACCGGCGGCTAATGGCGCCACAACATAGATCCCCAGGACAAACAACGAGAACCCCCCACATACATACAAACACAAATACGAGTATTCCCATACACTCGGAAAAAATAATGCGCAGTGTGCCTCTCTGCTCAATTCGAATACTAATAGTGTCGAAGGAAATAATTTTTGATCACTGATAAGCTACATAATTAAAATGCTAAATGTTTATTGCAATTTATAAATTTACAAATAGACATTCATTTGCTTATGTAAAATATATTTTATCGAAGAAATAAAAAAATGTATATTTATGTGAGACAAACGAAATTCTAGATTCGTTAATTACAATTTCCTTTCTTAAACGGCAAAATGGTTTTTGAGTTTTGATGCAATGAAGGCATCATCTCCTACTACCATCTCCATAAGAACTATCTATTATTAATCAGGATAATGTCTGTCCGTATAACTGTTTCTATGTGGACGGATTAGTCTCAGTGACTAAGCTTGGTGAATGAAATCCCTCATTTTAATTGTACGCAGCAAATATGTGGGAATCGCCCGGATCGGGCAACTATATCGTGTAGCTAGAATAATCGGAAAACTTTTTGTCAAAATATTTTGTTGAAATTTACATTTTGGATGTGAAAGTGTAATTTCTAAAGTCATACTAAAAATGCGTAATCGGTTTACCATAACTCCCCGACTTTTTTATTTATAAAAATTACAAGCTAGAAATAAGAGAAAGTCTTTTGATACCATCCCTCATATAATTACCATAGGAATGATCGAGCAATCAAAAGTTTATTCCACGCACACCAAAGATGGCCTTTCTTAAAGAGTTTATTTTTGAATTCCACTGTACTTCAATTAGGAATAAAGGAATAGTACTTTAGAATGTACGATTAAAACTATATTTAATCGCACTCTTCCTCACATTTAGAATGTCTCTTTATTTTGCCAAGTGTAAGAGCAAATTCGTAGCAAGAGAACCATATGCACTGGACAATTCATGACGGAGAGATGGGGACACGACCTGCGCCGCTGTCTCAAGCAACAGGGCACGTTTCTGAATGAAATTCCAGAGCGATCCCAGCGCTGCTGCCGCGGCTGCTTCTGCTGGTGGTGCTGGTGCCAGAGTAGAGCGCTTCTGTGTGTTCCCGTGTTGTCTGGGCAGCCATCAAATATCCAAGTCTGAAAAACGATGCTGGCAGAAGGGCGCCCGCAACTTGGGCGGCTGCAGGCTATAGGATACAGGCTGCAGGATGGGGATGGCTGCGGCGGCGACACGAACTGCGGAGCGTCCTCAGACGCCACCACAGCAGCAGAAGCAGCAGCCGCAGCAGCAGTTAATTAATTCTGCATGAAATTTAAGGTTTTTGTGACCAGCCGCCCAGCTAGTGCATATAAGGCAAGTCATTGTCATCGCTCTGCGGTTCTGCACGTATTACTTTCGACTTCCCGAATGTATCTGTATCTGTATCTGGCTTTCAATGAGAACTAATCAACTGGGTACAATCTACCAAGTGGAGTGAAGTGGAGTCGACTGGACCTCCATCCGCACCTCATCAGCCTCCCAAATCAAGTCATTAAGCTGAACGAGTGCCAAATGGAGCAAATACTCGTAACGCTGCAACTGCAACTAGGCCGAATGTGCGTCCTGGGAGTTCACAGATGCCAGGGCAAAAAAAAATCTCTCAATTAGTCAGACAATTAAATCAGCAATGGAATCGAATTGAATTCGATCTCATTCATTTATTTTATACGACAAACATTTTCCTTTTTTTCTTTTCTTGTGCCTTCGGTTGCATCACAATCAAACAAACAACAATGGCAAATACTTAATATACTCTCTTATCATTCACCTGCATATATAATCGATTCTATTATAAATGAGCTATATAATAGTAGAACATACTTCAATTTAGATCAAATTCAATAACTTGCAATCATTTTCTATAAGATTTTCTTGACCATTAGCCAGTTCTAAAACGTAAACCTCCCTCTATTTAAAGCTTATTTTTACCATTCAAGTAAATAATATTTAAATATTGATTTAATAATATATTAATGTTATTTTTTTCTTATTATTTCAGGATCCAGCGACGGTAAGTTGCTATTCTTTATCTTTATCTATTTCTATATTTTGATTATAATTTCCGTTGCATCTTTCTTTTACAAATATTTATTGAATGTTTTTAATGTAGAATGTACTTAATATATATATTTAATTTCGACTTTCAATGGTGATAATACCAGGCTACAAGCTACAAGAATGTTTATTCTAATCATCCTTGGGGAATCAAAAACTTTATAGATTTTAGCCAAATAAAATAAGTAGCTAATTCAGGTAAGGCCACAGATAGTTTGCTGTTTGCTTCATTTACCCATGGTATAAGTACAAAGTATCTATAGTAATAAGCAAGGTATTAAATGCACTTAATTTGTATGAAAAAAAGCATTAACGCGAGAATTTATATATACCTATATATATATTGTAATAAGCAGCATAGTTTTTGCAACAGGTCATATAAATGCATGAACTGTTAAATGTCGCCGAAGGCTTTAAAGGAAGCTACAACAAAAATAAAGAAAGGACGACAAAAACAATAATTTAAGTTAACAACTTAATAACAAAAGAAAAACACAGCACCTCTTGCGATCACCTGTTGCTGCTGACCTACGGACTGATAATCGTCAGCTCGAAGCACGACAGCAAAACAACCCTCAATCTAAAGTTGAAGTTGAAATTGAAGTTGAAGCTGAAGTTGAAGTTGAAGTGGGAACGTGGGATGCAAAAAAGTTGAAACGGTTAAGATTCCACCTGTCTGCAAGTTTATCGATTTCCCAATTGACAAATGAGTTACTGTGCCATTGCGAAACCAATTAAAAGATGGATCGAATAATGCAGAGCACTAGAAATTATGCAGATAGAATTTTTAATAAAAAAAATACGAATACTTATTGCCAATAAGTAAATAGTTATTGAAATTTAGACAGTGCCATAAATCAACACCACAATATTCTAACAATCGATAGTGTTTTCGGTATTTTCGATAGTTCCTAAATATGTTTAGAATGTGTTTTGAAAAGAATTCTACGATAGTATAACGATAGTTTCTTATGTATTTATAACTTCACCAGAAATATATAGGTATACAACATTTAGGTGTGAAGCTGATAGATCATAGAAAGAAGACTAGTATATTTTGTCACTCGTATCAATTTATAGTGCATATTTATTGCATATTTTCTAGGTTCCTTTCTATCGTAATTTCACAAATATATAAAACAAAAGTCTTAAAAATCTTGTGTCGATACTATCGATAGTTTCAGCGGCTGGTACACAGGACTATCAATTTAATAATCCCAATTCAGACAGTGTCAGCAAAAAGTATATTGTCAGCAAATTCGACATTTTGACTGAGAGCCTGTAGACTGAGTGCGACTAATTAGAGACACTCCCCATGAAGCCGAAGCACCGAAGCACCTGCCGACGAGACGCGAGGCGGCGACGCACTATGCCAACTCGGTAGTCGGGTAGTCGTATCATTAATAATTCAGAGCTGCAGAGCGGGTAGTACGGGGAATTACGGGTAGGGAGCTGTTAGCAGACTTATTCAGGCGAACGCATAATAACCACGATTAAAGCAAACAAGGCTCATTGTCGGTTAAATGACAAGTTTTGACAACTTGTGAAACGACAAGTGGTCACTGGGCTGCCCAACAACAACAACACAAACAACGACAACACCAGAAGCAACAACAACAACAGCAACACTTTTGCCTGCAGAAGACATGCGAGCACTTGAGCAGAAAAGGACAGAGGGGGGGCTATAGAGAGCCCAGCGACCCAGTTAAATTAATAATCCGCATAATTGGAGAACTTAACTCATGAGGGAAAAGGAATGAAAAAGTAAAAGAATGCTGAAGTTTGACCATGCACGACTTACAAACACTCTGTACCCAGATCTTCTGCTGCTTTTCTTGAATAATTTTAGTGTTTATTATCGAAAAGTTTTGAAATTTATAGCACTGATTAAAAACAGACTAAATAATCTGAGTGTCGAATTTCAAGGCATCAGATACTACTCAAAGTATGCGAGACAAATTCAAAATGTCACTTACGTTTAGCACACAAGCTTAGGATACTCTTTTTGGTCATCTTTGCACATTACAGGGTATACAAAAGAAAGACTGAGCATGGTGGCAACAGAATGAGCGTTATTTGCTTTGCGCTTAATATATCATTTAGATTGTTTGCCAAAGATAGCAACGCAGCGAGGACTTTTTCTGTCATTATTATTGTTTTTATATTATTTTATCGTAGAGGCGAGGCGAGGCTGATTATTTTTGTTTGCTTGTTTGGATTGTTAACGTAAATATCTATGGTATTACAGCTGGGGTGTGTACGGAAACCAAGTTAACATATTTAATAAGCTCAATAAAACCCAATGGAAATTAGCCACTGTCTGCGATTAGGTCAAGGCAAAGGAAATACCCCTAGTATAATTTCTAATCAATTGAGTTAATCTACCAGTTTAGATTTGGTCAGCCATAAAGAGAAAATAATCGTTTCTGTTTCACATTCGTGTTCTGCGCTTGTTTTTATTACTCTGGGAACTAGCGCACATTTTAGTAACAATAGTCCTCTGATATTTGATACTTTTTCCTACCTAATTGTTAAACAATTTACTAAGTCATTAGACCATAGGCTTTGTTTTCAAGCAACCCCCAAACTCCAAAGAAACAATATAGTGAAGGATCACATTTTTATCATATTTAGTACATCAAAATAAATACTCATATTTCAGTTTGGAATATAATCATTAATTCAAAACTCAGTCAATATGTGATTCTTTATTGTTCTTAAACATAAATTAAGTAATTTTAATTCATTGAAGTAGATATGATATAGCCATGTCCGCCAGTCTGTTTCTATGCAAAATAGTTTCAGTTTTTGAATTTGTCAAGAAGCTATATGGAAACATCTTTTGTTTCTCCATATATATATATGATAAAGGTCACACCTCTATGTTATATAGATCCCATAGGAAAAATCGGTCCAAAAGTTGTAAGGAAAACTTTTTGTTTTTAAGATATATTGGTAACAATTTACAAGTGCATATTGAAAATTATCAAAGAATAATAGCTTCTTTAGCAGCAATTTTCAAATGGTTTTAAAAGTAAATTGGCCAACTGTTTTTATACGCTATTATATTATTATGAAAACACGTAAAATTTATAACAATAATTCGATTTACATATTAAATATCAAATAATTTTAATGAATAAATATAAAGAGTACTGATCTTAAATTATTACTATATATTTATATTTTATTTTATATATATATCTGCATAAATAATACAAAAATTCAGACAAACCCTGAAGAAATCGGTTAAATAAAACTAATTAATTTGCATGCCTCTTTTATAGCTAAATTATTCTTAATTTTCTCTCTTTTCTCTTTTGCCTGTCCACCTCCACACTGGTCTGCTGTCACTGTCAACATGGACTTCTTATCAACAATTACAGGGTGTAAGTATTAAAAAGTAGTTTTAAAACGACGTTTTGGGCGAAAAACAAACACAATTAAATTCACATTAAATTCGAATTTTCCAAGTTGAACTCGTATTTAATGAATGATGTGGAAGCGAACCAGAGCATGAAATTGTTGACTGGACTCGCTTAGTCAGTCAGTCCTGAAGTTGTCGCAGTGATAAATGAATTCTACAAACAATTGACACTTAATAAAAGGTCTTTAAAGGTCACCAATTCATTCATTTTACGAGTAGTTTGACGATGATCAGCAGCTCAGATCTGCAGATTGCAGAACTGTAGAACCGTAGAACGGTAGAACTGCAGAGCTGTAAAACTGCTGAACTGAACTGCAGCCTTAATTACAACCAGCAAAATACTTGTTAAACATGACATTTTTCTTGTCCCGTCGATCGATCAAAACGACAGCTTCTGGATAGCAGCGAACCACTCAAAAACACTCCAAAAGTTTCCAACCAGCAGCAGGTCGGTCGGTCTTGGTCTGTTCGTCTGATCCTCTGTTCTCTTCTGTTGCGTGGCAATTCGTGTTCTTATCAACGTAATATCGAATTTCGATCAAAACGCCTTCGAGCGACTTCTCGCAGACGCTCAACTTTTTGGCGCAAAATTAATGTCAGGCACTGTTCTTGGTGCCCCATCCCTTAGCCCTTGCCCCAACCCACATTCCAGCTCGCATGACCCTCATTATCATAGTTGGCACCATTAGGGGAAGTTTATTTCTGCTGCTCAGTGTCCTACTATAAAACGGATATACATCTGCCATGATCGGACAGTGTAATTGCCGTTGAGGCTTGCCAATGTGTTATTAAATTGTTAAGCGCAAATGGCAGCTACATAAAAGCTATATTTAGCACTTAATAACAGCTAAAGCTTAACTAGTTAACAATCTTTTTGACTATTTTTTTTTTCGTGTGTTTGCTTTTCACCAGAATTCTCTTCTATGAAACTCCTTTACTAGTTATTATTATTTATTAATTTGTTGACTTTTATCTCCTATTTGCATATCCACTTTGGCATATCGGCTCAACGCGGATTACAGTATGTAAGTATTCCCAATTGATTCTCCACATAAATTATAATTGTTATAATAATTTTTATTACTTTTTTTTTATTATATTAATCAATCGATAGTTACGCGGCGTTGAGCGGCCAATGTCGGCTTTAAAAGCTTATTTCGATATATAGGATTATCAAACTCAGTTAAACATTTTTTTAATAAATCTTTAAAAAAACACTTTGGAAAATAATTATTCAAACTTCAGACTTTCGTCTATTTCCAGTCTGGGACAAAAATAACTTTTAATTTTTATTTACTGTAAAGAATGTGATCTTAACAGTTTTCTGAAATTTAAAAAAACAAAGCTGAAACCATTATAACAGCAAAATTTAAAATTTTTTCTTTTCTAAAATTTACAAACAATTTTAACAATTAATTTACGCTTTTATTTAACAAATTAAATTATATTCTCGATATACTTATGCATTCTGTTGGATATTTCATGATGATGGAAAAGTTGTTTCATTCATTTCGAATTTTTCCTGTTGCTTTTTACTCTATCCTTGGATAAGGTATACTAACTTTGTAACAAGAAGTGCAACGCATCTCCTCATCTGTTCTTCAGCTATTTTAGTCTTTCAGCTTTCGAGCTAGATGAATAATACCTGTCGGAAACGAACGGATCAGACAACAATATCATATAGCTGCCAAAGAAAGGAACACTCGACTAAAACCTTTTTTATTTCTCTAGATATCTTGATTAAACTTACAATTAATAATGTGAAAGCGTGTATTTTTTAAATCTAATTAAAACTCATTACTGTCTGATTACTATATCATATATATAGATATCATATATGAATATGGAACTTACACATCAGATGTAAGATTTTTTTTACCTAATATTATCAAAATCAGCCTACTATATCTTATAGCTGCCATAGAAATAATCGGTAAAAATAAACAAAACTATCAGCAATTTTGAAATGGCTATCCCAGCCTTCGAGGATATGAAATCCTTACAAGAATTAAAGATCAGAAAACAAAAAAAATATGAGAATATCATCTTTGCTCCTAGCAGAATCGAATTAATTCATTATAAACAATTTTTTTTTTTATTGTAAGATCCGTTTATTTCGGTAAACGATTCCATTCTTGGTACACTATTATACCCTGGTTTTAATGATCCTTACTAAGTATTATATATTCTGGAACAGTTTCAAGATTATCATCAGAAATCGAAAAGTTGTATCTTGCTTTTCAATCAATAGATTGCATTGTCCATGATCCAGATGCACTCATTCTACCGTATCGCATTTTTACCGTATCGGATTCCAGCTGTGACACCTCCAGCTTCAGGTTTCAGCTTCACTACTGCACTGCTCGAAACGAGTGACAAATATTTTGAGCATCCTTTTATGATCGTGAGGCAGTGTAAGGACGCAGAAGACTGTCTCACGACCTGAAGCTTAGTACTTGCTTCCATACTCCTGGAATTCCTTCACAATGCAGCATTTGCAGCAGCAGCTTGATTCCTTTCCAGCGATCGCCAACACCGTCTCGGAGATCTCCACTCCACGACGAGTTGGTGGAAGCCTGGCCTCAGTTGCGGTCTGGCTCTGGGCCTGGTCAAGAGAGCAAATCGCTCTGTTTGTTTGTGTGAATACAATACAATGCCACAGCTGAACGAGACGCAAGAATTTATGGCATTTCACTGTCAGAGACGCAGAATTCCTGTCCCTTGCCACCATTAATGGAATGGACAATAAATTTAAACGTGCAGACGGACAACATGCCTTATGTAAAGAAGCCGAGCCAAGCCAAGCGACATTCACGAAATGGCCAAAATCGCTTCTCTTACTTTGCGCGTGAGACGATTTGTAAATGCAGCTCCAGCTTCAGTTTAAGCTCTAGCTCCATCCCACAGAACAAAGCGATAATCATTTTCATCGTTTCACACCTCATCCTCATATTTATCAGCGACTTATTAATCAAAAGTATCAATTGTGAATTGTAGCTTCCTTCTTCTGAGGGATAACGGAAATAGATGACTCACAGATTTAAATTGAAGGAAACCTCCATCCATTTCTCTAACAATTACAGCAACAAACAATAAGGACCATTTAAAACATATTAAATTTAGGTATCGATTATATGATATAGTATCATGAGCTTGATCATTTTGGATGTGCGTTTAGAAACCACACTTTTCGACCTAATTTGTAAATTTAATCAAAATTCCTTACAACGACTTTTGAACCGATTGTTCCTATGGGAGGTGCATGATATGGTAGTCTGATATTTATGATTTTGGTTAAAAACATAAACATTTCTTATGGCAGCTATACGATATAGTTGCCCGACCTGGTCCCTGCTTTATATTCAGCTCATCGAATATTACATACTCTTGCAAACTGGATAAAATTATTGTTAAATTTATTTATTTAGACCTATTGTCCCACTGATAGCTACTATATGCAATAGTAGTCGGATTTTGAAAATAAAAAAACTTTTGGGACGATTGTTGCTTTTTATATTCCTAAATTCTACTTGCAACAAAATGAAGGATTCATGCCAAGTTCCATTACGAAAGACGCATATGGCTATATTAACTCGTGTCATTGTCCTGATCAATAATAAATGGGTAAAGTGGATAATACCTCTAGAATTTTGACCAATTATTCGATAGTCTGAAATCAAGAAACAGAGCTGTATTCGGCAATACTCAATCACAGATTTGAAATTTTTCAAATATCGAGCAAAATACTAAAACCAATATAAAAATATAAATAATGTCAAGCTAGAATTCCAACAGCTCAATACCTCATTGGATCAGAATTCAGAAAACTAAAGTTAAAATAGACAAAAGTCATTCCTTAGTCAACTATACTATTCCACAATGTCTGTAGAAACAACTTGGCTACTAAGTGTTTTCTAGTTAAAAATTATCAATTGTAGATCCTATACTTATTGAAAAAAAAAAATAGATAAGCAAATAAGTTTAATATGAAAATTTCAATTTAGTATAGCTTTCAAATATTCAGTTCATATTTTTTAATTTAAAAACAATAGTTGATGAACTTACTAAAAAGTGTATTATCAGTGACACTTTAGCTAAATAATGTCGTTCATTTTTTTGCACATTGTTGATAAGATACGAGTATCAAGAGCTGTTGTATGGAGCAGCTTCTGTTCGTGAACATTTCTCCACGAAATGCTAAGACAATGGATGAGATTAAATGCCAAAGAGTGCAGATTAAGATGCATCGATCGACAGAGCAATAGCTGTGTATGTCAGTACGAGGAGTATCCATACCCTTTCAGTATCCTTCTCCCTTTCAGACTGGGGGACTGGGAGACTGGGAGACTGGGAGACTTGGAGACTTGGAGACTGGGACACTGGGAGACACGAAACAAATTTCCCTTGAAAAGAATTACATACCGATCTGGCTGGCAAGAATTGGCTTTAACTCTATTTGTTGTGCCCCGATTTTGTTGATGCTTTTGCTGTTGTTGTTGTTGTTTCCCGCTGCACACAGCTTGTTTCTCTGGTTGGTTGTTCCTACTCCAAAATCCTGTGACCGTCTTCATTGTCAACACATGGTTTCGGTTGGTACGTAGCAATTCTCTGGCAAACAATTCTATAGAAAATCATCGTACATTCGCGGCGATCTTTCAGTTCAGCTACAGCTTCAGCTGGAGCTTCAGTTGAGCTTAGCTTATCTGAATCGGGGCCGAAATCGTTGCGCCTTACTAAATTATTATGTTAACATGAAAATAATTGAGGCAGAAGGCATTCAGCACTCGACAGTGGCTGGCCAATTTATTTATATCGTAAAATCTTGAACGCAGCCGGTTTGGCTTCGGTTTTTGGTTCTTTTCGGATCGTTTTCGGATCGTTTTTTAAAGCACAACGACAGCAATTGACGGTCGAACAAATAGTTCCAGAAGTGCAGCATATTGGGAACACCGACGCCCTGCTGATTGTGCGAGCAGTGTTGCCTCTTCGGTGATTTGTTACCAATTGATAATAATTATGAATATACCCTTTATATAGACTTCTTGCTGATTAAACTCATTGTTTCATTCCTCTTTTCAGACCGCTCTACACTGGGCTGCCAAACACGGTAATGAGGATGTGGTTAAGTTAATTGCCGGCACCTACAAAGCGGATGTGAATGCAAAGACGGTAAGCATTCAATTAATTCATAAATATTAGCCTTCAAGACCTGTCCAGAAAGAACCAATATGTATATTTTCGATATTTTAATGAGCTGAGCCAACCTCAAAACTTAAATTGAATTAGAAGAGCAGTTAAAAAGAAACAATTCCCTCATTAAGTCGGAAGAAATTCGGAATATTTGGCATTTAATAGTAATTGGAAGACTTTATATATGATAAAATCAAATATAATCATAATCAGTTGAATGAATAACACTTCTTCATATTAAATTTACTCCAAGCCCTTTAGAATCTTATTTATATTTCATTTTCTTGGATATTATAATTAAATAATTAATATATTTCATTTCAATATTGTTATTTTACCCAATTTGTTATAGCATTGATTTTTGTATAATTCATTTTTGTATACAATTTGCTCTGCTATTTTTGAAAGATCGATAAAATATCAAAAATACCGAATTTGGCTAAGCGAAAAAGAATTGCCTTAGTAGTATTCAATATTGAATGATATTTGTGGCGGATCTTGGCTAATAGACCGGTGTTAGATCGCAAATAAACACAAAAGTTATTCAGCAACCATTTTGGATTCAATAAAAGTAAAAGGCTGAATCAGACGCACATTAGAGCGCTAATATTAAAGAGTATTTTTAAGTCGTACACGCTCGATACTTTGCTCCATTGATACTTATGGGGTGTGAAAATATCGATTTGTACTCTTCTCTAATACCTACTATTTGCATATAGTGTATTTAGTTTATAGTATTTATGCTTGTTAATTTACAATAACATTTTAACTTAAACCTTTTCTTCATTCCATGGCGCACACAACTCTGCATCTGTCGACATGCTTAAATATCTTTTATAGAATGGGGTAAGTGTTTTTTGTGTGTCCTGCATGAATATATACTGAAATACTTTTAATAATATACGAATCGACTGATTGCCTTGTCACAATCACGCGAAAATCTGCGTCACATGTCACTTTGAAAGCGCTTCCTTAACCCTTCCCAGGAGGCAGAGGCTGGAGGCCGGAGGGAGAGGCAAGCTGTGACAAATGGTGACGAGCAAATCCAATTGTGCCACAGCAGACCCAACCTCAAATCCTTTCGGTTTATGCATGCGAGTTTATACAATTTTAAATTGAATCGTGCCTTGTTCCAAGCAAATTAAATTCTCTCAAATGTTTTCAAATGTCATTCTCCAAAACTGAGACAAAGTGAATTGTCAATCACGACGCGAGTGTGTTACATTCAATTTAATATTACATTCCGACTGATTGGCCACGCAATCCACTTCCGCTAAAAAGGGTCTAAGAAACATAACTCTGCGACATACTCCAAACTCGATTTGTTCATTTATTCATAAACATACACATTTTAATATAGAATTTCAATATGAGAACAAGTCGTAGTAAGGAATTCTTACCTTCTAAGGATTTCAAAATAGTTCTTTAACTTATTTATTTTATTCCAAAGTTCCTATTACGACCATATCATAAAAACAGATCTTCACAATTTGTTACATGCTAATTTGTAAGTTTCACTGAAACTCCTTGAAGATTACAGATTCCTACAACTTTTGATATAGTAGTTCGATCTTAATGACAGACTGTTTCTATTGGAACTATATGATGTTCATAGTTTGCATAGAAACAGATAGACGGACATTTCAGGACGATGAAGCCTGACCAATAATATGTGTGTATACTTTAATACATTACTCATTTTGTATAGACAATTAGATTGTTTGCTTATTAATTTTTTTTAATCTTCTTATCCTTTAATAATCTTCTTGCTATGATATCTTTATAGGGATATACACCGCTTCACTTGGCTACTCAATTTGGAAGAGATAATATATTCGAACTACTTTGGAACGTGTACAGTAAGTATTATTCGAAACCTAGTATTAAAAATTATATTTTGCCCGATTTTTTGATGCTCAGTTACAGTGAAGCTCAACTAAATTCAACATAGTTTTTATTCGAGTTGTTCAATCTTCTTCCAACTAGCAGCTGTTACTAAATAAACTTTATTTCTAATTTAAATTAAATCTATCACTGTAATTATATTACTACATAAGATAGAAAAACTTTATGCAATGGTCTCGCTATGAATTTGGCGAAATATTTCTATGATGTTTAAGATTCTTTTAATCAAAGAATTACTGGAAAAATAAACCAGGAATGGAAGAGAACATATTTTATGTTTCTCCCGTTTATGACTCCGCAAATATTCAATCAAAGAGATAGCTAACTAATAAACTGTAGATTAATATTTGATTTTCTCAATACTAATTGCCTTTTTTTTTGTATAGAGGCCAATCGGGATATTATGGATTGGAGTGGAAATAAACCCCTGGACTACAGTCGCCAGCGACCCAGTGTATCGGCGTCAACTTGTAGTAGTGAGTATCAAAAGTATTTCCTCAGCATGGAGCTAAACAACCACCTGGGATCTCAGTACTTTGAGAATGCATTCTCAAGTGGTTCTAATGACGGTACATTCGGCGGTACATTCGGCGGTACACTCGGCAGCGCACTGACACGTGGCAAAAAACGCTCTCAGCTCCGCTATGCCACCGTTAGCAGTGGCTCGCGAGGAGGGGGTACTGTGTCGAGGACTCAGTCTCTATTGATATCATCACCTTCGACTCGTCGCTATAAAAAACCAACAGTTCAGTCTCTATTATTTAAAGGACCAAATGAGGATATTGATGAAGACGATGCTGATGCTGAGCAGATAAGCAAAGTGAAAAGGGATTCCAAATTAGCTATTAGTGAGTCTGGAGAGGATGATAATCCCACCACTGATAACATTCGCAGTGCCCCCTCGACTCGTCGCAAAGAGAGCTTTCTGCGTAAAACCTTTCGGTCTGCTGCCGGTGCAAGCCGACCCTATAAAGAAAATGTTACTAACCAATCTACACTCTAATCCAAGCATGTGCCCTAAAACTAGTTTATGTATTTGATACCACGTAAGCCAAACACAAATTTTCCATAACAATAATCAGATGTATTGGGTCCAAGGGTAGAAACGTTAAAAATAATATGAAAGCTTTTCTTAAAACTATGCAACAAATTATGGGCTAGTTTCTTAAAATCAAACCAGAATGAAATGCTACCCATTTATGATACAGTAATTCTCTCATATCAAACGTTAAAAAAAAATATTACTACTTCACAATTAAAACAATTTATGGTCTTTGCTTGTTCAAATTTGTTTTAAGTATAAAATTCTAGTGAAAAAGTGCTCAAAGGTTGATTGATCATTATAAATATGTAATGATATAAGATTTCCAAAAAAGTAAAAAATTTAAACTTGTCTATCTACAATAGCAGCTATTACCACGCTTACTTTTTATAGAAGAAAAACAGAAACTTTTCAGTTTTTTATATTTGTTGCTGTGATTAATAACCAATTAACAGTTTTATATACTAGAATACAATTTTATATGCTTACAAAAATACAATAAATAAATAATAAAATACACATAAATGGATTTCCTAATAAAACAGCATGTAAACAGACATAGTTCTA
Organism: Drosophila repletoides; assembly: GCA_018150835.1. Lineage (NCBI taxonomy): Eukaryota > Metazoa > Arthropoda > Insecta > Diptera > Drosophilidae > Drosophila > Drosophila repletoides. The sequence goes on from JAECWQ010000231.1 coordinate 3,355,460, forward strand.
CAACAGATCATCAGATAATCGATATATTACACAAATAAAACACTAAAATAAATGGTTCATTCAAGTTAATCATTTCTGATTAAATTACAATTAAGACGGTGCATGAAATTTTACCCTAAAGTATCAAAGTTCTCAACTATCTAAAAAGGGAACCTCTATTTATTTTTACTACTACTGTAGAGATTCAAGCGATGCGGCATATCAGTGGACTCAACGGCACTTGGAGGCAGGTTGAAAATTCGAACGTGTTTGAAAGCTCTCAATCGATTATCGTTCAGTAAAAATAATTGTTTGCGTTTGCGGTTGCTTTGAATTTTATTTTAATTACATTTTTGTTATGCTATATATATGTATGATTAAGCTCTGTAAAAACTTATGAATTTCTTGTAATATTCCCAAAGTTCTTAGTAAAAGCATTTACTTTTGATGCCTGTTACTGTTACTGTTACTGTTACACTTAGCCAAATTTGTTGGTAAGTTTTGCTTTCCACTTGAGTTTTTATTTCGCCTTCTTTCATTCGTCCTTGTGAGAAAAGCAACTAAAAAGTGCAGGTTACATATTTATCCATTTTATTTTTAACCGCTTTTATGCATGTGCATGCTTATGTTTTTAATTATGAACCAGTACTAAAAGAAATAAAATTTTTTTACAATTTATTTGCAGAAATCAAAGCACGAAAAAAGAATACAAGTAAGTGAAGAACGTTTTGTAGTTCAGTGAGCCAGTGACTAAAATATTATTTTTGTTATATTTTACAGTCGAAAAAGATTTGGGATTCCTGCGGATTGGTTCACTGAATGTCCGAGTAAAGAAAACAACAGAAGCGTTCAGCAACTTCTTGGGAGTGGGCAATGGCAGTGGACTAGTCCCGATGGGATATGGACCTGGCGGGCCCATAGAAGTCAGTCGCCATCACCAGCGAACTCACCGTCACCCTCATCAGCGTCATCATCTTCATGTCAATGGTACGACACGGGATCGGCATCCGAATCAGAGAGCATCGGCGACAATACCATACGGGACGAGCAATGTTCTAGGCTCGAGAGCAAGTGTGCCGATTAATAGAAACATATACGATGCCATACACAAGTCCTGGGGCTCAGCAGATAATATTACACAACGTTCAGAGAATCTAATGCCACCTCCGAAATCGGTGGACTCTATGTCTAATAAACGTTATAGATCTTCCAATCGTTCATCATACGCCTCAAATGCTACTGATTCCCCGCGCGACTCAATCTGCTCATCTAATTCCAGTTCAAATCTTAATACCGGATACAGCAGCATGCCTACTACTCCAAATCAAATACGTGCTCCCATGGGAATTGGTTCAGCAATTACAGTTGATTCCGATTCTGATTCGGCTTGTGGTTTCGACTCAAACTGGTCTGTTAACGACCAAAATTCTCTTAGCAATAAGCTTAAATAATACTTTTTTTTACACCTTTTTTTTATATATAATTACATCCAACTGCATCTATGATTTATTGATAATATTGGCAATATTAAATACTCGAATAAAAATCCAAATTTTATAGAGAAAGAGGAACCAATTTTAAATTATAATCTATAAATTCACTAAAAACGGATTCAGAAATAAGGAGTAAATAAAGACTTGCACGCTGGAATAACTATTTAAAAATTTAAAAGTTGATGACCGATAGTTCCCCGGCAGCTACATTTAAGATATGGTAGTCCGATCTTGATAATTTTGAATATGCATTTAGAAGACAAACTCTTAAATCTAACTTTGAAGTTCAATTAAGATATTTTAAGATACAAAATTTTCCATAAGCCAACTTTAAAAACCGACTACTCCTTTCAATGGCATCTTTAATATATAGTTGATAGACCGGTCCGGTTCTGGTTATGCCGGCGTGAAAAAATCTGAAGAAAGTTTATGTATTTCACAGACTAGAGAAGTTCAGAGATACTTAAATTTGGGCATATTTACAAACCTAAAAATCCACCACTTATCTTGTTTATTTCGAATTGTTGTCCTTCAGTTTATTCTGATTTCTAAGCAGAAGCAGCAATTTGAAGGATCCCCCAGCCGTTTTGGAAAAAAATAAAAATAACGAGACCGATTTTGTTACCAAACTCCCTTCAGAGCAGATAAATCCTTACCTCAGTATTACTCGCCAATTTTTGGTAAAATACGTAGCTCACTTTGTCAACAAAACATGCAAATATAAAAAAATTCCATTCCAAATTCACGATTGCGTAAACTTTTGGGTATTTTAGTTAATTTAAATCTCGACAAATCCCTAACACAATTATAACTTGGATCAGACTTTAATTGACCATTTTAGACATTAAATTATTACAATGATTTAATACAAAATAAATATATACTTTTATAGTTTTTGAAACAAATGGAAATAAAAAGTATTGGCAAATATCAAAGCTTTAGAATGTCAGTAAGAATACGCCGGGTATCGTTAGGAGTATTAACCTTATGTCCCTTGACGCGTGGATCTGTATAGATTTCATAATCATTGCCGCCTGGTTCCGTTTTATCGCCGAAAAAGTGGATCTCCTTAAATTTATAATGGGCTTCAATATACCGGAGACAGAAGGTTTTATCCCAGCCATGTGGAAATACATCGAAGCTAATTTGTCCTCCAATACTGTAGGTAAGATCAATGTCTTTGAATTCCCCCTTCAGCTGAGCTATCATCTTAGCTCTAATCTGATGCTCATTATCAAAGGCAGCAAACATATTTCGCTCTTCCCGGGTGCATTGACGTCCAATCGGGCAGACGTTCATCATACCATTTCGAAATTCAATAAACGTTCCTCGTTTAATGGGTAATTCCAGTTCAGAAAGATAGCGTAGCACATAGTTAATGAACTTTTGTAGGGTATTTTCTCCCAAATGCTGTATAATATTCTGTTTGCCGACTTCTTGGCCAGCCTCGATTTGCACCAAACCATTCTCAGGGAATATAAAGTCGAATTCATTCAATATCTTTTTGCCATTCAGCTGCTCGAACATCTTTTCTAGATCGGAACCTCCGACAATTCCTATTGTCGCCCGAGGTTTAACCTGAGTGTAAAAGAAGTCCTCAAACTCGGCTTCTACCGTTGAGCGAGGGTATGTTAAGGTGCCATCAACATCGAAGAGCAGCAAAATATCCTCGCGCTTATGAGACATATTGTTTCTGCTTTCACAATGAAGGAAAAATACCACGTAAGTACAGGCAACCAATTGAACTGGAATCAGCTGTTTAGGGAACTGATAACAAATTAGTTGCTTACAGCGCTGTTAATATGCACCTATGTTAAAAACTGTCAAATGTTAAATGATATCCAAAAAATTAAATATCAAATATTCTTAAATATTAAAACTAACATATATCTTGAATATCTTGAATTAAAAACACGAAAAAAGTTGCCTTTTACGGTCAGCTGTTCACGTTTATTACATTAAATGTTTTTGTTAAGTTTAAACTAAAAAAAAAAACATATGAGGTTATCTAATTTACAACTCTTTAACGCTACTTTAACATAGTAAGCGCCACTTTAACATAATTATTTTAAAGGCTTGTGTTGTTCTTGTATCGACTTGTATTTTTGAGTATTTAGCATGGGGTCCACAATAACCGGATACAATGTTAATCCAACAGCTCCAATGATGCACGATACAAATCCAACGAATCTCCAGCCGCGTAAAACTGCCATTTTACTGCAGAACACAATTTATGTGCTTATTTGTTTGTTTTTTTTTTTTCAAGTTGTTATTATAAAACAAAAAACATCTGCTGTCAACTAAAATTGTCTAAAAAATCCCAAGTGCGTTGCAACACTGTCGTGCCTATCGATAACAACAAACAAGCAAGCATCATCGATTAATTACTTGCTGCGGGCGTGTCGCCGTTCTTTAATTCATTGCTTTTCTAACTTTAAAAAAATATAAAACAATTAAAAACAGATGTGTTTTGTTTTAAGTGCATTAAAATGTTTAAAGTTTTATTTTATTTAACTATTGTGAGCTCCTTTTGTTTAATTTTCAGTCACGGTAAGCTCTAATTAGAATTCACAGGTCGCTGACTAAACATTTGGGCGTTGTTTATGCTTTGCTCCTATGAATGTGTGTGTAAATAAACACACATGCAAGTGTTACTTTATTTCCAATTATTTGTACGATATTTTTCCAGTATTTTAATGCTGGGAATTTTTCTCTTTTTATATTATAAAAGAAGTGATATTTAATATGATACTTGCATATAGTCATGTATATTTGCAGTATCAAAATTTGATAGCTTCAATAGTATTTTTTTGTTTATTTTAGTTTAAAACATATGTGAGTCAGTTAAAAAAAATATTTAATAACAATTTACAATGATTGCACATGACTCAAAATCACGATACAATATGTGTCTAATCACAAATAAACACCAAGATCAGATCATAAATAGTATACAACAAGTAAATAGATCTCAGAATAACAAATTAAGCTAAAACATTATAGTTTTATTAAAACGATAAGTCCAATTCTTAATCAATAGTATCAATAAGCCATTCATACTGTCGATAGTACTAATAAGCCATCGATACTATTGATTGTTATGCACCATTAGTAAATATGTACATTTTATTCGTATATCAATTATAAATAACTATTGATTTCAGCACAACATCACTACGATGAGCACAAAACAAGCAATATTATCTGGTGCACAAAAAGTCTGGAGGAGCAGTACAAATGTCAAAACTTGACTGTAGCCATTGAGCGAGATCGTGCATTATTCGATGAGGCATTCTTGAATCTCACATGCCTTATGGCATATAGTGCAGATGAATGTATTCATCTTCTTGATCGGGAGAAGGCGCATATTACAACGCTGGATGCTGGAGATGTTTTTACTGCTGGCCGATATAACTCTTTAATACCAATAATGCAGGAGAAATTGGAGGGAGGATTTTCGGAATATTATTCTGTGGCAGTTATTAAGAAAAATTCACTGACCGACGTTACAGAGCTGCGACAATTGCGCAATAAAAGAGCCTGTTTCCCGTGGGTAGGCAGCTTGGCAGGCTGGATTGTACCAATTTATACGGTTAGAAATTGTCTTTATTCTTCTTCATTTAAATATCATATTAATTATATATATCTTTTTAGCTGCAACACAACGGAGGTATGGAAGTTGTGGATTGTAATAATCAGGTGAAAACCGCTGCCAATTACTTCAACCACTCCTGCGCCGTTTACTCATTGGTTGATAAATACAATCCAATTGGTGACAACTCCGACAAGTTAGTAGATTTTGTATCTGGAGCGAATTTAATATACCAATAAATTATATATGTCTCTACTTAAAGACTTTGTACCTTGTGTACGGGTAAAATACCCCTGCGCTGTTCGGCTTCTGATCCCTATTTTGGATACGATGGTGCTTTCCGGTGTCTGCTTGAAGCCGGAGAAGTCGCTTTTCTACGACATTCGACTGTGCCTGAAATGCTACAAACCATTGAATTTAGTATGTACTTTTCATAATTTTTCTGATAAATATTCGTAATTAATTCAATATTTTCGTTTAAAATAGAAAATCTGTCGCCCGATAGCTTTGAATTGCTTTGTCCTGATGCTCGCCGTGTGCCTATCGCTGATTATCGACAGTGCAGTTGGGGCCAGATTCCTTCGGATGCCATTGTTACTTCCTCAGCTCGTAGTTTCCGGGATAGAAAGCAGTATCAACAGTTTCTGAAACGTATTTCTGAGTTATATTCAGACGGTCTTCGTGAAGACTCAAGCCAACAACCGCAGATTGGCGGAGGATTCAGCACGTACGATCGCAATAACTATAATGAGCCCGGGCGTAACAATCCTTATGATAATTTCAATAATCCATACGATACCAACAACAATGCGTTCAGCAGAAATCAGAATCAAAATCCTTATGATCGTTTTGATAATAACAATTATCGCAATGAACAACTTGACAGCAGCTTTAGTACTGAACGGAATCCAATAGATGGCACTAACACATCAACACCCTATGAAAAATTTCGTATATTTGAATCGAGAAGATATGGGAAATCCAATTTGTTGTTCCAGGTATTTAACAATTGATTTTAATATTTAACGCAATATTAACATTATTCTTATAGGATGCATCCCGAACACTCATTTCTATACCAGAAGATGATCAGTCCTTTACTAAATATCTGCAAAACTCTATTACCTATATATATGGCATACGCGAGTGCCCAGTTCCTGCGATGACCATGTGTGTTACCTCAGAACCAGAGCTGGAAAAGTGCATCAAAATGCGGGTATATATAATTTTTGTTTCATCTTTCCCTAGTGATTTTACCTGTATTCATCTCTATCTCTCGTAGACCGCACTGAAAGCACAAATATTAAAACCCGAGCTAATATGCAAAAAGATGCACTCCCACATAAACTGTATGCAACTGATTCAATCTGGAAAGGCTGACGTAGCTGTATTCGATGCTGGCGATGTGTATACTGGTGGCTTAAATTATGACTTGATACCATTCATGTCTGAAGTATACAATTTGGGCGAACCAGAGTACTACGTCGTAGCTGTCGCTAAAGAGGAAGATCCTGATACGGAGCTAACTTATTTGAAGGGCAAGTATACTTGTCACACTGGTATTAATACTGCAGCGGGCTGGACATATCCAATGGCTTTCCTAATCTCCAACGGTTGGATACGTCCCTACGGATGTGATTCCATTCGCGCTGCTGCAGAGTATTTCACAAAATCTTGTGTGCCGGGAGCCATCAGCAGTGAATATAATACTGGTGTACCATATGATAGCATGTGTGATCTCTGTCATGGAACTAGCTATAGATACTGCCGCCGTGATGCGTCGGAGGACTACTATGGTCACACTGGAGCTTTCCGTTGCCTTGTTGAAGGTGGTGGACACGTGGCCTTCATGAAGCACACTACTGTAATGGAGAGCACCGGTGGCAAACGTAAGGAGTGGTGGGCAAGGAATGCCTTAAACGATGACTTTGAGTTGTTATGCACTGATGGAACCCGTGCCGAGCTGCAAGATTATAAACGCTGCAATTTGGGCAAAGTAAAAGCCAATGCCGTAGTTACCCGTGGAGGCGTTAACTACAATGAAACACAATTGATGGCGTATATTAATTTACTAACATATGCACAGCAGCTTTACGGACGTAAAGATGTGGATGCCTTTAGTTTTAGTATGTTTTCATCGCCCATCGGACACTACGATCTAATTTTCCAAGATGCCACACGACAATTATCAGTCATTCCACCAAAAGAACGGCAATACGATGTGTACTTGGGTGGTAACTATATGCGTGCTCGACGCATTACGGATTGTTATGCCAGTGCCACTCATATTACCTTTTCCATAGTCTTGCTAGCTGCAAGCTCATTTTCTCTAAGCATGTTACTCTGATAGCCAGAGTAATATTTTTCTCGAATCCATTCCAGCTAAAAAACCTTTATCGGATATTAATTCTCGAATCCATTCCAAAACAGATGCTTTTAGACTCGTAAAGTTTCGAATATCCTATACGAATCTCACACAAATTATATACATATCTTATTGTTAGGCTAACTGCAAACGACACAATTTTTAAGTAAAAACATTTTTTTTTTTTGTATCATTTTTGACTGTAGTGCCTTATTGTCTACGACGTTAAATTCTCGAAATATGCAGTTTCCAATTGAAATATACTGTACTTTACATGTAAAATAACTTGTAAGTCATAATTATTTAATTATTGAACAAATTGCTTATGTCAATTTATAATATAGAACATCCGTCGTATCGTACAACTTATATTCCGTCCAAGAAACTTTTGTAATACTGAACTTTACAAGCCATCCAAATAAATATATACATATATAGTATATTTATATTGTAATATTTTTATGAACTATCAAAATTATACACACCCATAGAAATATTTAATAAATATTTGTAACAAAAACTTGTCTGTTTCTATTTTGTCTAATTTCTGCGCGTGAATTTAGTACTTAAAATTCAACAACTAGCAGGACGTTTGCTTTCGCGGCAAATAGCGCGAAAACTGGAATACCGCGACACATCGATATTTTTCAACTCAAAAATCAACAACGTGCAATATCGATATATTTTGCTATTTTGGGGGAAAAAAAAGTAATTTTTTTAACTTTGAAAGGACGAAATCAAGGCTGTAAATCTCAACAAAATGCGAAAGGTTTTAAGTTCAAAGAAAAAGAAACCAACTAGGAACTCGCTCAATGTTTTGATTTAAGGCATAGTTTTAATTTGCAAAAAACTATTTGATACATTTTTATTAATTTTAATAAATATAAATTATATTTACAATTCCATACAATTTTCAATTGTATTTGAAAGTTCCGCTCTTATGAATTTAACAATCTGAAACGCTTTTTGGTCTTTTGTTTAATGACCGGTTTTATGAAAATAGTCAATGCTGACGTCATTTATGTAGCCGCTTCAATTGTAATGGCATTTCTTCTTCTTGAATTCAGCTGGCACTGGCACTGACTGACACGCGTTGCTTTTTGATGGTTTCGTATAGGCCAGTTTTAGTGCAATAATAACAACGATAAAACTGAAAGTAGTTTTGCAACTCCGCTAAGATTAAATAGAAACAATTTTGATTGAATTTCATAGAAATAATCAGTTGCAAAATGTCTATTAATTTGCGAACCGTTTATGCCTTTGCAAGGGAAATGTATCCGAAAGTTTCGAAGGAAAATATTCAGTATGGAACAGCTGGCTTTCGCGGCAAGTGAGTTTACAAGTCGTTCAACCTAATATTTTTTATAAGTGTATGTAACTAATGTTATATTCATATACAAATAATCATACACATATACATATGTGTGTATGTACGTGCGTCTTTTGGGTGTGGTGAATGGTGAAGATGAGTAAGGCGACTGCACTTTTTCGGCATTCCAATTTATTTTTAGAATATCTACGAATACTTTTTATCTTATCGACAGACACATGCAAACACACTTATGTACTTATTTATGTACATATCTATTGAAAGGGTACAAGCTTAAGTAATTTGGGGAAAAATACATAAAACTGCAACTTATAAGAAAGTCGATTATCACCTGCAAGTGCAATAATTTCGAAAGCAAGCGATATAGCGAAAAAAGTCATTCATAGTTTTAAACTTTGTGAGCTTTTCCTTTTATTCAAAAGTTATATGCACAAAATGTTAACCTCTACTATTTAATGTTGGATTACAACATTTCAAAATTTACTTCTAATATGGACCATCTCGGACAACGCCGGGTAATACCGGCTAGTATGTACGTATATGTATATAATTAATGAAAACAGAAGGTAGACAAAAAGAGAAGTATGAGCCATTTTGTGTCTTTTCGGTTTCTAACGTATCGTTTCCCGATTCAAAAGGTAATGAAATCAATAATTCGGAAGATTATATGAAAAAGAATCGATAAATGCAAAGTATTTGCATTTGATTCACCAAATGAAAACTCCTCAACATTCTTAATACAAAAATAAATCGTTTTCTTTTTGTATAGGGCCGAATTTTTGGACAGTGTCATGTTCCGAATGGGCGTTCTTGCAACACTACGCTCACGCTTCAGAGAAGGTTCTGTCATCGGTGTTATGATAACAGCCTCACATAATCCGGAGCCCGACAATGGTGTCAAACTGATTGATCCAAAAGGAGAAATGCTTGAATCTAGCTGGGAAAAAATAGCCACGGACTTGGTCAATGTTAGCGATCAGGAGTTGGAGCAGCATGTGGCAAAAATCATAAAGGATAATGAAATAGATGTTACCTCCAGCTCCCATGTATACGTTGGCATGGATAATCGCTATCACAGTCCTCGTCTATTGAAAGCCGTAGCTGATGGTGTTATAGCCCTAAAAGGAAATGTTAAAGAATTTGGAATAGTCACAACTCCAATGATGCATTATTTCGTGGTGGCAGCTAACACTAGAGAGGCCTACGGCAAGCCTACTGAAGAGAATTATTACGAAAAACTTATTTCGGCCTTTGAGAACCTACGCAATGGACGCCTAGAAAATGGCAATTATCGGAACAAACTTATTTTCGATGGTGCAAATGGCGTTGGTGCTAGAAAAATGCTGCAGTTCCTAAAACGCATGAAGAATACTTTAGATGTTACCGTTATTAACCAAGGCATAGGAAATGGCAAAATTAATCAGGATTGTGGAGCTGACCATGTGAAAGTACAGCAAAAAGCACCCGTATCGATGCCGGAAGGCGTAGAGCCGTATACACGTTGTGTTAGTGTCGATGGCGATGCCGATCGGGTTGTCTACTTCTTTACTGATGAAAAAGGACAGTTTAATCTTCTTGATGGGGATCGTATTGCAACGCTAGTAGCAGGTTATTTAATGGACTCCATCAAAAGTTGCAATTTAGATCTGAGAATAGGTCTTGTACAGACTGCCTATGCCAATGGGGCTTCGACCGATTACATTGTCAATGAATTAAAGGTGCCCGTTTCATGTGTTCCGACAGGTGTGAAGCATCTGCATCATAAAGCATTAGAATATGATATTGGTATTTATTTTGAGGCTAATGGCCATGGCACAATTGTCTTCAGTGATAATGCCAAAACCATTATCAGTGAAGCTGCGAAAAGCAATGAAAATGCCAAGACCCTACTGCTTGTAATAGATTTAATCAATGAAACTGTTGGGGATGCCATCTCTGATATGCTCTTAGTGGAAACTATTCTAAATCATAAAGGCTGGGATGTTAAAGACTGGATTTCTGCCTATAATGATCTGCCGAATCGACAGCTGAAAATAGAAGTTCAGGATAGAAATGTCATCAAAACAACAGACGCCGAGCGCATTTGTGTTCAGCCACAAGGGATACAGGAGGAAATAAATAAAGTCGTTTCAAATTATAAACGCGGGCGTTCCTTTGTGCGTCCTTCCGGCACGGAAGATGTTGTGCGCGTCTACGCAGAGGCTTCAACGAAAGATGTAAATAATTAATTTTATATTTAATAGCAATTAAAAGATTATTGATTTTCTCCTTTCATTTTCAGGACACGGATCATCTAGCATACGAAGTAGGACGATTAGTTCAGCGACTCGCAGGCGGAGTCGGAGCGGAATTAATACAACCAAACAATGCTCATTTGTAGTCGAAAACTTGATCTTAAAAATATATCTTTCAATTAAAGCTAACTCAGATTTGCATTTAACAGAAAACTATGAGAAAATATGACTAAGTTTAAGTTATACTGAGGCAATCTCACTTAAAATGCATTAATATTTAAATTAATTAGTCGTGAAAGTGATCAAAAATGGTGCCAGTTAACTTGATGTCCCAAAAATGTTCACAGCAAATATTGTTTTTTTTTTGTTAAATAAAAGTTGATGTTTTGAAAAAAGAGTTAATAAGCAATCCAGTTATCCCAGTCAGGTCAAAAATGTATTCACTCGTATTTTAAGAAACAAATGTGCAAGTATTTTGATATTTTGAGAATTTGATATTCTTGCCAGAATCAATATGACATAAAAATGTTTGAAGACTGCAACATCATTGAGATTTTAGTAAAATAATGTTATTTGCATTTAAATTGAATATTAATTAAATTATAATTAATTACAATAAAAAGAAATACTTTTAAACGGTCGAATACTAGGAATGTTTTTTGTATTCAAAATTCATCTATCCGAAAACTATCGAAACCACCTTTATATGTATGTATATTTTCATTGACTTAGGAAATAGGGTTTCATTACGAACCCAATTTCTATTTATTTTTTTTATCGGTGTAACTATATAAATTATCTTATTTTCTCTGAAATACTCTTTGTTATTGGTTGGGTAAACTTTTTTTTTTTTTTTTTTTAATATCACAGAAAAAATAAAAATCAATATTTGCGTTTTTAATTAAGTTGAAATATAATTCAAATATACATGTATAGCAATATCTAAAACTCTTTTCCTGAATGACAATAACATGAAATTTGGAAACATAATTGTATGACCATGAAAGTTTCTACTAATGTTACCCCAATAGTTTTCTCTGACTTCTCCTCCCTCCGTTGTTTGAAACTTTATTTTGCCTTAAATTAATTTTCCAACATCAACAAAATAAGGGAAACATATTAATTTACCGAAAAATTTACAACCGCCAATGTCGGGAATTGGGGATTAAGTGGTGTATTTGGAAAAGTCTAATTTACGATTCCCGGAACTCCCAAGTTAGTTTCAGAGCTATACATTAAATCAATTGAGAAATGGGGATCGAAGTTTTACGGAGAAAATTCTAATTAAAATTCATACATCTTAAATAAAAATAAATAAGAGGAAAGACGAGCCAGTAATTCAGATATTATTTAATACTATCCACAATAAATGATAAAAATATTATACCCCTTTTCTTATGTACTAAAACATAACTATATAAAGAAGAACTGTTTTTTTTTAGTATACTTATTTAATCATAATTTTTATTTTGTTTTTTTTTTTTTAAATCCAACGATTTATTTTAAGCAACATTTCTCGTTTGTTGATTACTGTTGTGCTCATATGGCTCTGTTGTATGGAATCAGATATCGGACTTAAGATTCAAGCATGTTTCGCCGATAACATACAATTTAGTTCCTGCTGTTATTAACGTACAGCAAAATTTATCGATTATTTTGCGGCTTAACATAAATTTTGTCATCTGCCCTGCTGTCACTTCATTCAATATTCAATATTTCTGATGAAATTTTAGCGACAAAAGATATTTAAGGCATAAATTTATATTAACACATTAGTTGACTAAAAAAATCCAAAATGGAAGGTGAAGACGTAAGTGCTATATAAATTTGTAAATGTTGCAGTTGTAGCTAACGTTTCTGGTTTCATACATATAGAAAATGCACTGTGTTCCAATTTTTGAGGTTATGTGTACATATGGGTGGTTTATTAACATACAAATACAAGTACTGTGTATATACGAACAGTACATATGTTTGTGTATATGCAAGCATGCATATCCATGCACATATATACGCTGATGGCTAACACTTCATTCACATTACAGGGCTTTGATCCAACTCTATTAAAGAAAAAGAAGAAGAAGAAGACTACTTTTGACTTGGATGCCGCATTGGGATTAGACGACGCTGGCAAGAAAGACGAGCTTGATGAGGGAACCTCTGATGCAATTCCAGCCGAAATGGAGGATAATCTTGACTTGGAGAGTTTTGGCAAAAAGAAGAAGAAAAAGAAGAAGCCTTTTAATTTGGATGAACTGGAGGGTGCCCTGCCCGAAGGCTCGGATGATGCCAGTGCTGCCCTAGCAGTTGAAGATCCCGAGGAGGAAGAGATCAATCTCGATATGGACTTCTCCATGGCCAAAAAGAAAAAGAAGAGCAAGAAGAAAGACCTGGATGAGCTATTCGCCGACAAAGTGGATGATGAAAGAAGCGAGGACAAAGAGAATGGTATGTTTATGGTAAAATAATAAACAAATTAAAATCGAAGCATTTCACCATTTCCTCGTGATTTTAGTAAGCGCCGGTTTAAACATTTATATATTTATTAGGTTCTGAATTTAATTTTACTTGAGCTTACTGTTTCCCTGTAGATAAATATTCTTCATCTCAATTTAAATATCTAACAGGATCTAGACGGAAAATCCAACTTCTCTAATCCCAATTAGTTTTCCTCATAAAATGGGCTTTCGTTTGCGTAGAACCGAGCCATTACCTCAACGAAGTTTGATTTGATAAAAGTATTTAACCCCTCAGTTAAAGTTAACAGCAAATAAATGACTTAAATTAATCAATGAATTGCATTATTTACATAAGTCAGTATAGATCAGTTTTTATAATCTGGCTATAACTATGATTCGAAGATCATTTAATTAGATTAAAAATAAAATCGCTCAACACGCTCATATTATTATTATTATTATTATTATATACAGTGGAAGATAACAGTTCTACCTGGGCTGGCTCTGATCGTGATTACACATATGACGAGTTGCTGAAGCGAGTTTTTGAAATAATTCTGGACAAGAATCCGGATATGGCAGCGGGACGCAAGCCCAAGTTTGTGATGCGTCCTCCTCAGGTGCTGCGCGTCGGCACCAAGAAAACATCTTTTGCCAATTTTATGGATATTGCGAAAACGTTGCATCGTCTACCCAAACATCTCTTGGACTTCTTGCTAGCTGAGTTGGGTACAAGCGGGTCGATGGACGGCAACCAACAGTTGATAATCAAGGGTCGCTTCCAGCCAAAGCAAATTGAGAATGTGCTGAGACGTTATATTAAGGAGTATGTCACCTGTCACACCTGCCGCTCTCCGGAGACAATCTTGCAAAAAGATACTCGTCTCTTCTTTCTTCAGTGCGAATCCTGCGGATCACGTTGCTCTGTGGCTAGCATTAAGTCTGGTTTCCAAGCTGTTACTGGCAAACGTGCGGCCATACGTGCAAAAACCACATAAACAACAAATATTGTATATTTCGAAGAGTCGGATTTTTTATTTTGATTAAATTTCATTATATACAAAACACAAAACTCGCAATTATTTACTCTTGAGATTCCGGTAATACTCTATTAGATTGTCGGCAAAGGCAAGCTCAAGCTTGCGTAATTTTTTGTTGTCTATGCCAAACGAAATTACATCTAAGCTTATTCGATTTCGAAAATAATTTGGACGTCCATATAACAGGACATTGTCTCCAAGTGATATTTTAGAACTGTCTATATATTCCATGGCATTTTCCAATAATCGTATCATGCCAGATGATAACTTCTCGAGGCGTTCAGTTCCGCAAATGCCCCTCACTGTTGTAGTTTCATTATGTAGCGACCGAATTACAACCGATTCTTTTGGTTTGGCATAAGTATTGAATTCTATTGACCCGGTTCCATCATCAATGACAAACTTATAATATGATTTGTTGTGAACACCGTGTGCAGCCACAAAGCCATAGAGCAAGCAAGTCCGAAAATTTATCGTTGCGGGTCTAAGGACCGTATATACTGTATTATCATCCTGGTCAGGGCGAGCTTGTAATAAATCGCTTACTAGTAAGGGTATATGATCACATATCTTTTGACCATTTGTTAATTCTTTTCGTGGAGCCGCATATGCTCTTAGGGAGTCTTTGCTTTTTCGTATTATGAAATTATCAAGTTGATCCTCCAAGTCTTCTATATTTAAGCTTGTCATATCACTTTGCTTCAAGTTAGATTTTAGCATTTATATATTATCACCTCTAGTTTATGTTATGCTTATCGATATGAATATGTCGGATACAAAATGTCGAAGTAATATTAAATCATTAATAGAATAATGAGAGAGAAATATTGTGAATATTCATTTGTGCAAACTAATCACTTTTAGTTGCATATCTCTTATTTATTAATTCAAAAGATTTCATGTAGTCAGAGAAGACTGCAACTTGGAAGTATAAAACATTCCAAATGTTATCGATAAATTGTGAAATAATAAATTATTAGAATATCCCTACCATTTTCGTGATGCGTTTTCGCCAACCCTTCACACAATGGTTTCATATGATCGTCAGCCCTCGTCATTTTCGCATATTGTGAAATTAAAGTAAATAATTAAAATTTCAATTAAACAAAAAAACAAAAAAGAATTTCAAAAGGCATGTCAGGCGGTCCGGCAATAACACTGAAGAGCCAACCAATAGAAGGGAGCAATAGTGGAAATGCCACGGGCCAGCAGCAACAATCTGGGAATGGCACAGCGGCTGCAGCGTCCTCTTCCCAAGCTGGTGGAACTGGTGCCGGAGCTGGACCTGGATCAGGTGCAGGGGGAGCTGTGCCGGCAGCACAGGAAGGTACTCGGCAAAATAGCTTGCAGCGTATTCAACAGCGTAAGCAGAAGGTATTTAATTTGCCCGAGGCCCAGAAGCTAGCCAAGCTATCAATGTACTCTGCGTGCCAAGCGGAAGGCTGTCGCTGCACCGGTTGGAAGACACCCCAGGAGAACAGGCATCGCGATGTGGAATCTTCTTACTGTCCGGAGTTTACTGAGGAGTGCCGCAATGTTAGCTGTCGCCATCCATTGAGGAGTCACATAGCACATCTGACGGAAATTTCCAAAGCGAGCATGGATGATCTGCTGGGTGCAATTATCGATATGGAAAACCTCTTTATGTCAATGCAGCGTGTCGAGGATGAGGACACTAAGAAAGTTTATTTATATCTCTTCCGACTGTTGCGACAATGCGTGTTAACGCGTCAGCAGGCCGTGATACGTGGTCCTCTGGGTGATCCTCCATTCGAAACGCCCTGCATCACAAAAGCCGTACTATCCTTGGTCTTTTATAAGTATAACCATTTAAGTCCCACGGAACTGCAAACTATGACGGAGGTGGCCAAAACGTTTCTCAATTTTTTGAATCATTATAATTTCGAATCACCATCGGCGCGACGCAATGATTTAACTCTGACTAACGAGGATGCATCCAACTATAAGATCAACTATACCCGCTGGTTGGTCTTCTGCCATGTGCCCGCCTTCTGCAACTCCTTGCGTCAGTTCGAAACATCCTTAGTCTTTGGCAGAACTCTGCTGCGTACTGTATTTCAATACATGTCACAGCAACTGAAGAAGAAGTGCATCTCCGAACGTGATCGCTTTCCGGAGGATAAGCGTTCGATTATTACCCAAATGCCCAAATTTTTAGAGGCCTTGCGAGGCGAGTTGCTAAAAGATGATTCGCCCATTTGGGATACCAACTATAGGCCACCAAATTCATTTGTCACTCAACAAAGGAAGCGTCACCAGGAGGTTGGACCACCACCACCACTGTCCATTGTACCCACAACTAGCACTACTCCTACTCCTACTCTTGCTTCTATTTCGCTTCCACCAGGTATTAGTGGTATCAAACGCTCCAGCGTTGGCGAACCATTGCAAAAGAGGGCCAAAAAGGACATTCCGGAACGTAGCATCAGGTGAGTTGCGAGGAAAAAAAATCCATAAACCTAATTTTAAAAGGATTTACGAAACTGAATGAAATGTTTTTGGGCTCATTTCAATTTATAAATAGAGCGCTTTACCCGGGATTGTCCTGCTGCATTTTTCATATTCAACAACTATAGAGATGAAGACCAATAGGTTGAAATTAGAATTAAATTAAATAAAATTAGAATTTGCAATTTTTGAAGCAAATGTATGAAAAAATTCTATATTCGAATCATATATCGAATTGTTCTTTTAACTCTATCGGATGAATAAGTGAATGAAGAAAAAAAAGCATGAGTGATGAATTAGATTAGTAGATTTCGCGCTCTTAGTCATTCCCTGGAGAAATAATATATTGCACCACAAGTCATTCAGTCCGGAAAAATGATTATATATATATTTTATTATACAAGTACCTTAATATTTATTACATTTTACTTTACTTTAGTGAGAATTTAGATGATCTTCCAGCCGAAGTAGTTATACGTGCCATGAAATCGGTATCCGAGTCAAAAACAACAAATAAAGATGAAATCCTATTTCCGGTCAATGTTTCTCGTGATGAAAATGTAAAGGCCGAAGAGCAGAAGCGTGCTATAGAGTTCCACGTGGTGGGAAATTCATTAACAAAGCCTGTAGACAAGCAAACAATTCTTTGGCTATTAGGCTTACAGCTAGTATTTGCCCATCAGCTGCCGGAGATGCCGCGCGAATACATAAGTCAACTGGTGTTTGATACCAAACATAAAACATTGGCGCTTATCAAGGAGAATCAGCCCATTGGAGGCATATGCTTTCGGCCATTTCTATCGCAAGGATTCACTGAAATCGTATTCTGTGCCGTGACAATGGCTGAGCAAGTAAAGGGCTACGGAACTCATCTGATGAATCACTTAAAGGATTACAGCATACAGCGTGGCATTAAGCACCTGCTTACATTTGCCGATTGCGATGCCATAGGGTATTTCAAGAAACAGGGATTTTCAAAGGATATAAAACTGGCAAGACCCGTTTATGCTGGCTATATCAAGGAGTATGATAGCGCCACTTTAATGCACTGTGAGCTTCATCCAAGTATTGTTAATACTCAATTTATTGCAGGTCAGTGAGAGTATACAATATTCAACAGATTTACAAAACTCACACACTGTATTGTGTTTTCCTATATTTTAGTTATTCGGAAACAAAGTGAAATCCTTAAAGAGCTCATAGCACAGCGGCATAATGAAGTCCAAAAAGTAAGAACAGGTTTAACTTGCTTCAAAGAAGGATTGCCATCCATACCGGTGGAGTCTATACCCGGCCTAAGAGAAATTGGTTGGAAGCCGCAAATGCGTCCAGTTCGTGCATCTCGCCCCTTGGAGGAGTCTTCAGATCCAGAAAAACTGGCAGCGTCATTCTCTTCCGTATTGCAATCTGTGCGTCAACACAACACCGCTTGGCCCTTTTTACGACCGGTCACTGCAGCAGAAGTTCCCGACTATTACGATCATATTAAATATCCCATGGACTTGAAAACCATGGGAGAACGCTTGAAGAAAGGTTATTATCAGACCCGTCGTTTGTTTATGGCCGATATGGCGCGTATATTCACAAATTGTCGATTCTATAATTCTCCTGAAACTGAATACTATCGTTGTGCCAACTCTCTGGAGCGTTATTTTCAAACGAAAATGCGTGAACTAGGATTATGGGACAAATGATGTGTCAAAGTTTCTCATATATTATCTGAACTGATCATTTAATCATATAAATAAAAGGATTATTTAGATATAGCGACATAAAAGACATACAACTGATAAAATATGCACAGTATCATTTGTGATATTTTACTTTATGCACAAAGTTATCTAATCCTGTATCTTTATTTATTGTAGAATAATTCATTTTAATATTCCATCTTGTATGAAAATAAAAAAATATTGATTAATAAATTCTGTACTGATTGGTATCATTTTGGATGGGTTGATGTAAAGCTTATTATATGTATTGGGAGAAGTGCTAGCTTTAGTCATGCAACATTCTTTCGTGATAAAAGTATCTAGTGGTCTTTAGCTAAATCTTCAGCAACTCTCCTCGCTATGCCTTTAAAAACGTGATTACTTAGGTTATAGGTTACAGACGTATCTTTGCCTCATGCGAAAGAGGAACCAAATTATGATATACGAATTTCAGAAGATTTCTGGCCACTTGCGTCATAATCTACATAGTCTACAGTGAAAGTATAATGGTTATACTAAGGGTTGTTCGTAATTCACGAACGAAATATGCATAAACATTTCCTTGCAAAGAATATTATAGCTTTATCATGAACGGGTTGAAAATCCATTGAAAGCCCGTGTTCGACCGCACAAAGTATATATAATATTGATCAGGAAGAGACGCAAGTTAATATCGCCCTGTACGTCTGTGTCTCTCCGTCTGTTTCTTTGCAAACTAATCTCATTTTTTGAGATATGTAAAAGAAACTTACCATGCACCCATCTTTTTGTTAAGTAGCACATATGTAGAAACCGGCCGGATCGGACAATATCATAAATCTGTCACAGAAAAGAATAATCGGTTGTTTTCGTAGAGACCTTTTTTTGTTAAATGTTAAACACTTTAATAATTAAAGATCGGACTAGTATATCATATTGAACAACTGTCAAAATCAAAAAATTGAATAACAATTTTCAATTACTTATTTCAGTCGGCGCGACAAAGAATGCCTTTCCTAGGCTCAAGTTCTAAACAACCTATCAATACTTTCAGTTGACGTGTTGAATAAACAAATCTTTGACAGAAAATTGTTGTTTTATGAAACAAAAACCTTTGAATCAATTGCTCTCTACTTGATACCAGCTAGACTATACAATCAGTTCCGACAATTGTATTGCTTTCAGGGCAAAAATAAGTGTCCATTTCAAATTGTATACACCTAACTTAAACAATGGATACCGCTGTTGCAGGCTTTTTCCAGTCAAGAACAAGTGAGTATTCCAATGCGCCGAATTATGATCGCTTTGTAAGTATTATTCCAGAGTTCTCAATATTAATCTGTATAAACATGATATCAGTTGAATTGGAAAATATGACATGCTTTTGCTTTTACTTATTATAGCGAGATAAACATATATTTGTTACAATTTCATACATTATTTGTGCTCAACATGGAATTAAATTCTTGATCTCCGCAAATCTAAAACCAATAGTGCTCTGTAAGGGTCGTGAAAGTATATATACGTAAGTTATTTTGATCTGCATTTAATATGAATTATATGGCTTAAGTATATGAAACATTTACAACAAAGGGGAAAAAAAAAAACATTTTTGATGAACATTCCGTAATTGTTTAAAATTCAAACTAATCAATTACAAATTCAGAGTAAAATGTTACCATTAAAATAAGTTTTAAACATAAGTTCATTAATCGGAAATATCCACAATTTATGTATATTTAGCAAATGTTGTGCACGCCAGGAAACTCCAAACAAAGTCTCGTTTTATTTTATTATTTTTAATTATAGAAGGACTTAGCAAAATATACAATTAGTGTGGACATATCAACCTATGCATGCATGTAGTATGTAGTATATTATATGTAAGTAGCGAAATTAAAAATATATTTTAGCTCCCACACATGAAACGCATACTATGTATATACTAAGTATTAGACAGTTTGGCTATAGACACTGAAATTTATCGGGAATTTAACTAATCCTTTAAAGACACGTTATAATTGTTGCTTTTTTTTTATAAACATAATTTTGGGTAGATTTATTTGTTGACCCACACTACTGCTGATAGGTTGCTTTGATACGATTAATTTTTACAAATTTTTTTTTTGGATTCAATATACGTATGTTTGTATTTATGTGGTAATTATGTACGTGTGTGTACGCGTTGCTGCTAATTTTAATATACGCATGTTTTTCCATTTTCTCCATCATTAAAATGTTCTTAAAAAAGTTAAATGCTAGTAACGCTTTGAATTAATTTATTTATGTCGTTTGCCCACATCAAGTACATACATTTATAGTTGTAGGCTTCTCTTTTTAAAATATAAACATGTGAATTGCGTTTTATTTTTTAATGTTTGTTTTTTTTTTTTTTTTTTTGGGGGGGGGAATTCCATGGATTTTTAATGTTTGTTTTTTTTTTCCTTCAATTTCATTATTTGCGACTCCTAGAGTTGTTTTCTTTTAATCTTTTCATAGACTTATGATTAATATTTTCTTCACATTTATTACTAAATATATGTAGAGGTGTGTATGTTCTTTCTCTCTCATTATCAAGTGCTGCCTCGCTAGTTACATATTTGCATGCCATTTACAAAAAACATCTTATTTCTTATCTAATGGCTGCATTACGTTCATCGACACATCGGTTTATCGATACTATGAAAAGCAAAGCAACACGGTGGGCGGGCAGAGTGCACGCAGGACGTCAATGAGCGTTACAACACTAAGTAAAATTTTACAAATTATTTTGTTTTCTTTGCCGTTAGTTCCATTACTCGATTTTCTTGATGATAAAAGCCTTTCCTTCTCCATTTCCTTTTTGTTTTCTTCCTTGTTTTTGTTTTGTTGTCGGTCGATCGATCGGTCGCTTGATTAGTTTGCTTTTGGGTTAACTATGCAAATGAGTAGGACTGCTTTTTGTATTTTGTAAAGTTGGGCTGGGCAAGGGAACTTCAGTTGTGCGACATTATTGAGCTGCAATAATTTAAGAGTATTTAGAAAAAATAATGCAATTTATTAATTAATTATATTTTAATATACGTACAAACTGCTGCCACACGTTGAGTCTGCTCTGTAAGCGTCGAAGTAACCGTCTTCGTTGTTGCGGTATTGGCAGCTGTGGTGTCCGTATTATTGCCCGCAGCAGCTCCTGCTGCTGCATTATTGGCTGCCTTTAGAGCTGCGGCTGCATTACCATTTCCGTTGGTGATATTATTTTGAGTGCGAGTGCCGCCACCGATGCCGCCATTATTGTTGCGATTGTTGCTGCGGTTGCGATAGTTGCCGCCGCCTCCCATGCGATAGTTGTTGCGATTATAACCGGATCCTCCGCCGTAGCCAGTATTCATGTTTCCATTGCCGCCACCGCCGCCCATCGAGTTGCCATTGTTATAATAATGGTTACGCCCTCGGTAGCTGTGAGTATGTGAAATAAAATATACATATATAAGTCAGTTTAACTTTTTAACAATTCAAACAGCTCACCTGCCACGTCGAGTGGAAGATACTCCAAACGTTTCAGTATTTAATTTTCGCTCTTGACGCCAGTCATTCTTCTTGTTCTTACTGCGATCCTGTGCAGCCTCGCATGAGATATTGTCAAAGAATGACTTTGTCTTATCATAGCCCACATGTACATCCTCATCTTCAGGCTCATGCTCACCGGCTCCAGTCTCGTTCCCAGAATCGTCTTTCTTATCGGTCTCCCCATTCAACTGAAAAGTTTGGGTATAAGTAACGCAGTCTATTCTCAGTTTCCCTTAAATACTTTATACGTTCTACTTCAAATTTGTATATTGTGACATGTGTTGTGCGGTAATTTTCTTCTTTTATAATATAAGCATTTTGTTGAAAATCAACTTAAATACAATACAATCATCACTAGGATGATCTCTCAATAGAAGTCACCAAACAAAAAAAAATATACCTGATCAGTAGTGGTAGCAGTTGTTGTTGTTGCTGTGGTTGATGTTGTTGTAGCTGTGGTTTTATTGTTGGGTTCATCGCCCACCTTGAGTTTTGCCAGTTGTGAACGCAGTTCCTCGAATCTATTGTTAGCCTGCTCGAAATCAAAGTCTCCTTCAAATTTGATTTTGTTGCGTGGCTTATTCTGATTAGCCGATTGTGGACGATAGCCCTGCTGAAGATACACATGGATACATTATTATATTATTTACATATATATTGAAAATTGAATTTTGATATGAATATACATGAATTAAGGATAATTTACCTGATTGGGTCGCATTGGCCCGCGTGCTCCCATGCCACGATTACCGCGCATCATCATATTGTTGGAATTCTGTGGACCGCCGCGATGCATATTCCATGCGGGATTTCCTCCGCCGCCACGCTGTTGCATGGCACCACCTCCGCCTCCTCCACCAATTGGACCACGATTACGTTGGTTGTTATTATTATAATTATTATAATTATTATCCAATTGGCGGCCAGAATCACGGCGATCTCGCTGCTGCTGCTGCTGGCCTTGATTGTAGAAGTCATTATTGTTATGGTTGTTCCTCTGCTGTTGTGGCATATTGGGTCCAGATCTCTGTTGCTGCTGCTGCTGGTGGTTTTGGCGCTTATGTCCGGCATCGCGCGCATTGCCACCGCCAAGAGCTTGTACAGCATTTTGTTGTTGATGTAGCTGCTGCTGATTCATGTCTGCCGTCGGACTAATAATCAGGCTGATAGGCGTTGTCGAACGCGAGGCGCTCGCTAGCATATCTAAAACGGAAACTATCCATATAGACAGGCAAAGTGCATGTATGCATATGTTTGTATTATTGGTATAGATGTTTATGATTGTGTAAATTTCATAAATAATTCCCAAAAATGTCGAGAAAATTGTGTTGATTTCAATTGCTCTTTATTTTACTTATATCCTCTTTTTAGAGCCTGCGCTTAAGCTAGCTGCAATTACATTTACTTATTGAATTATCTATTCGCCTCTCATAAATACCTAATTGGACTAGTCTTACCATGAAAATTAAATCATTTTTACTTAATAATCACATTTAAACAAATAATTCTATGCGATGAGTTCTCGAATTCAAACTTATATTTGCATCTCATAGGCGAACCTTAAGGCATGAAAACGAGTCAAATTCTAAGTATTATTCATATGCTACCTTTTTTCCTTTCTTTTCTGAGGGAATTATAAGATATGGTAGCCTGTCCGATTTGTATTTTTTGGTAGAAACATAGAAAATATTGTAAAACTTTTAACTCAAAAGTCATCACACAATTCTTTTAAAAAATACTTATATGTTCTTCCACGATGCATATTTTGAACTATCTTAAAAGTTTTTTAAGGAATTATTTAATGTGTACCATTTAGGGAGGCTGTGTGCTTATCGAAAGAAACTCACTTGGTTGTTTTGGCTGCTGCTGAGGCTTCTGTTGTTGTTGCTGATTACCACCGATGTTCATGAAGGGACCACCGCTGCCTGCTGCTCCGGAACCTGGAGCCAAGGAACCCGGGCCTAGATTGGGAGCACCCAAAGCACCAAATGGATTTCCATTGCCATATCCACCACCTGGTGCACCTGTGCCGCCTCCACTGCCACCAGTCATTGACGGAGCATTATGTTGCGGCTGTTGTTGCTGCTGTTGTTGTTGCTGTGGTGCATTCATTGGAAAGTGTTGTGGCATCACCTGCGGTCCATTCTGCAGCTGAGCCTGCATTATGGCTGGATCATTGTGGTGGGGAAGCGTATGATTATTCACCACGCGAATGTCTTTGATGTCCGAGCCCCGAAATAGAATATAATCGTAGATCTGCGACTGTGGCGCTATTTGAAACTGAGTATCGCGGTCTTCCGTACCAAAGGAGCGTACTATTTGACAAATACAATTAAATATTTATTTAGATTTCGATATCTAATATAATGCATATTCGTAAGCTTAGTAAGAGTGTTGTGCATTTACCCATTTTCAGGTCAAAATATAGCTAGCTTTTAAAATCAGCAATCAAAAGGAAAACTAGCTGTTTATTTTTAGGTATATCGGCAACAAATTTTATTTATTCATTCAAAATTTTTGTGTACGTAAGTTTTCTTCAAAACGTTTTTGAAAATAAACATTAAAATTGTAACATTACAAATATATATATAATTATAGTTTTTAGCCACTGAAAATAGGCATAATGGAAATTTTTTAAAAACTCTTATTATAAGGCTTAAATATAATGAAAATGGGTAACTGTTTGCCCGACTGGAACAGAGAATGGATCTCAGAAAGAAAAACTAAGGACAATACATTTATTTTCAATTTTGGTCATCTCTTTATTCATACTGCATTATAGGGTAAAGCATAGTCAGCCGTTACTGTTTTTGGACAAAGGAATGGATGGCAACACTGCAACGGCTTCGCTCATGATTTATTTCAAATAGTATTGCTTAAGCATTGTATTTAATTTTTTGTTCGTCTAATTTAATATTTTAATACAAATGTGTGATCGTGCCTTAATGGTCACGTGCACATATCTAATTGTAAATTATTTCTCATTTCTGATTTCTTAATATCCTCTTTTGCCGCTCTTTTTATTGCTAACTGTTGTTTACTGCACAACAAACCGTTAATTGGCCCTGGCGCCAAAAATTTGTATGTGTTGCCAACTAAACTGAGCACATCTAGGCACTCACACATGCATATTAATATGTATGTGTGCGTACGTATTTATTTTGACATGCCTGTATGTATGGAGACATACATATATATGTACACACATTGCACGGGATGCATGAGCAACACTGTACAACCCGAACGAAGCTTCTGTCGCTGCCGACAGCATCTGAGCTTCGACAACATGACAAACAAAAAACATAAGAGAGAGAGACAGCGAGAGAGCGATTGTGAGAGAGAGAGTGACGAGTGGTCTCTGCCCGCGCTCTTTGCGCAAAATTACTGTAAAAACTAACTGAAAAAAACGTGAACAAAAAAAAAAAAGAAACCAAAGAAGCAACCATTTTCTTTTGCAATTTACCGTTTCAGTTTTATAGCATAGATTACACATTTGATTTTATAATGCAGCATGTATGTTGGTGTCATACACATATACATATATGTATATATGGCATGTAATTTATATGGCACATAAGAATGTACATATGTACATATGTATATATATATATATACTTTTTTTTTTACTTACCACTCGATAGTGCTATGGTACACTCCTGTGGGTCCACCGTATACAAGCGCCCTTCATATCGTATATCAGCTTTGGAAATCAGGCTGATCTTAGAGCCCAATTCCGGCAATCCCCCACTCATTTTTGATTTATTAACTTTATCGCGTTTGAATTAAAATGAATATAATCAAAGTTCTTACAGAAAGAAATAAAAATATATATTTTTGTTTCTTTTTTGTCGACAATTGTCGAACGAATAGCAGCAGAATATAATCAAGTAAAGCGCAAACAATTATAACGAGCACGACGTTGCTGCCTTTCCGAGCGAGTGCTGTTGACTGCGCTGCCTGCTTGCGCTGCGCTGCGCTGCTTGCAGTGTTTCAACCTTTCGACGTTGACAAGCACGCAATAAACTTTCCAGTTCCAGCGCAAATGTTTTTACTTTTTTTAGTTTTATATAAGGCAGTTAGTATTCGGAGCACAAATTTAAAAATAATTTTATTAAATTGTAGGAAATTTTGATGGAAATTGTACAATTTTTGCAACTCGTAATGTGGAAAAATTTTTTCACCTTCCGTCTGCAAAAACCTACCCGTCGAAAGTGGAAGAATACTTGAACGAGCAGCGGAACTCGTTCGAAAGACAGCAACGAACAGTGCTGTAAAACAGCGAGAAAGCATAGGGCTGCAAAAAATAAAAATGGTGACAACAAATAATGTAATTTAATTAAAATGAACTATTACATATTTTGAAATTATGGAATGCCAGTCTAGCTTTGAACTGCATTAGATTAAAGTCAAAATATATTAAAATTTGATTTTATAACCACGATAATATTTAAGTTTTTTGCTGCTGCGACAACTCTGGTACATTCGCATGCAGCCCTGGTATTTGTCACCGCGTTCAACATTCAAAACGTTCAATTCTCAACTTAGCGTCGCTTGTGTTTTTTGTTTTTTTTTTGATGGCATCATCAGTGTTTTGCTTAAATATAAGTGTTTAAAGTAATAAAAATTATTTATTCAAAGTATCAAAAGCACAGGCTATTAACATGCCACCGCAACGAGATCCTATCAGTGTTCGCACATCGCGCCTTAATAATTTAATTCTGGGCAGAGCTGTTGGCGTCGTTCAAAAGCCCGCCTCATGCGGCTCCAGACCCAGGCGCAGCGTCATTCCTGTTAGCACCACAAGTGCAGCTGTTGCAGACGCAATATGTCGGGAGGGATTACTGGATGCGTTCTGCCTGCTTTACACTGAATGCGACAAGGACACGCTAAAGAAGCGGGATCGCAACATTGCAGAGTTTGTCACCAAATGTAAGTATTCTTTGGCAGTGTATCCATAGCTAAGCCTTTTGCCAGTATTGAAAAACTCCACATAAAATGATCGAACAAGCCGACTAGTTGATACTTTGCCCAGGCAAACGTATTTATTTGTATGTATATCATTTACTTTTTAAAACTACATATATATATATATATACATATATAAATCTCTGTATACTGACTGACTAATTAATCATCGCATACATGTTTCCTTTTTTTGCGATTGGGCCCATAATCTTTGTGAAAACAATTCTCTAAAAATTAAAATTATAATAAAAATAAAATCCACGGTTTGCAAAATTTATTGAACCTAAGAAAATGCTCTTCTAATATCGACTGTCCTCGGGTAATATAATTCATATAATTTGCTTAAATCATATATATACATAATTAAAGCGCTTCTTGAAACTGGGGAAAATAACTTGATTCTGAGTGAATTCTTCATAATATGTATTAAAATATGATAATAATAGAAACTTTTATATATTTAAATATAAATTTGAATACGCAAACGGTTTAGAGAGAGATAGAAGATCAATACTAATTGCATGCTTTCTGACGAATGATGAATAGAAGTAAACTAAGCTGTTTTTACTGGAAAATATTATTGATAGTTAAATTAACTATTATTATATTCAAATTTGTATGATACACTATGATTTTATTTTGAAGATTCTATTTTTAATCATTTATAATCTCTAATGGCTTAGTTCGTCCCATTGTCGAGGAGACTCGCCAGTTGCGCGTGAATGCCGATGATTTTGTCATTAAGGCTCTCATCGGCAAAGGTTATTTTGGAAATGTTCATCTAGTAATCGAACGCCAGACATCGGATGTCTATGCCATGAAGAAGATCAAGAAATCGGTGGTAACAACCTCGCAAGTAGAGCGAGATATAATGTCCCGTCGCAACTCTGAGTGGCTCACCAATTTACAGTACGCTTTTCAGGTTAGTTGTAAAATTATTCTATTATTTTATTTCTGTTTAGCGTTAATTGTATTTTATACGCAGGACAATGATAACTTATATTTGATAATGGAATATCTACCGGGAGGCGACCTTCTTAGTTTAATGTCACGCCACGGGCCTTTCGATGAAGATCTGGCGCGTTTCTACTTAGCTGAGTTAACATTGGCGCTTCACACACTTCACCTTATGGGTTATGTACATCGGGACATCAAGCCGGAGAACATTCTAATAGATCGCTTTGGTCACATCAAGTTAGCTGATTTTGGTAATGCTGCTGCCTTGGATCGTGATGGTCATGTTTTGAGCCTTTCGCCAGTGGGAACACCGGATTACATAGCTCCGGAGTTGCTGCAAACCATATCAACGTATAAACTTTCGAAGTCCTTGCATGATGTGAGTCTAACTGTATGATTCAAATATTACAACTAATTTTCCAAGAAAAATATAGCTATTTCCGCGTGGATCTGTCTATGAGATGTCCACCTGTTCGTCAGCCTGTTTCAATATTAACTAGAAACAACCACTTATCTTATGGCTGCTATAGAAAAAAACAGTCAGCAAATGTTTAGTATTAGTTGTTTCTCAAAGGGTTTATACAAGTTGGATGCATAAGTATGTTTTTTAAGTGCAGATTATTATTGGGCTACTATATCAAACAGCTGCCATATGAATGGTTAGTCCAGTCTTTAAGTGTATATAATCTTCTTTTTTAATCTTAATTTATCTACAGAACCCAACAAATTTATTATTGTAGTCAATTTGAACCATTTTTAATAGCATTGCAGATAATAGGGCTTCAGTTTATGTCTTAGTTTTTATTCAAAAACATCTTCATCTCCTATGCTTATTCCCACTAAAGCAAGAGTTCTTAAACTTTTGCGTTCTTGGTTCGTTTATTACTTTTATGCGTGCTCCTAGTAATCTTCAAATATTAATTTCAATTAATATCTTTTTAACAGGTCAGCTGTGATTACTGGTCCATGGGCATCATTGGCTATGAGCTAATTTGCGAAATTACACCGTTCCATGAAGAAAATGTGCATGAGACGTATTCCAAGATACTCTCCCACTGCGAGGAGAGTTCTATGAAGGAGATAATAAACTTTCCCAGGGACTTAAAAATCTCAACAAAATTTAAGAATTTAATTGGATCGTTGGTCACGAATCCAACCAATCGTCTTTCTTATGACAAAATTATAAAACATCCCTTTTTTGAAACCATCCAGTGGGGCTCAGTTCGTTCACAGGTCCCTCCCATTATACCATCAATCAAATCGGATGACGATATCTCAAATTTCGAAGATGGCATAAGACACAAAGCGCGTAGAGAACAGCAAACCAAAAAATCGCTGACATCGAATATGAAATCGAACGATTTCAGTGGCAAGGATTTGCCTTTCATTGGCTATAGTTTTGTGCATATGGAAAATGAATGCATTTCAGGAGATGATTCGGATTTGGCACTCACAGCCAAACTGCAGGAGAAGTTAAAGAATCTGCAGCATAAGTTGAAATCCCGTGAAAATGAGATTTCAATGCTGAAACAAGATTTGCTCCGGGCACAGCAAACACTTAAGCAGACTGACGGCAAATCTCAAGTAATGCTTGAAGCCAAGGTTGAAATTAAAAAATTGCAGCAAATTATTAAGGAAAAAACCATGGAATTAACCACTTGTAAAACTCAAATAAAAACGCTGCAGAGCTCGGCAAAGATAGACGAAGAAATGTGGTCCAAGAAAGAGGCTACTATCACTGATTTGTTGCGTCTAAATCGCCAAAAATACGAGGAGGCAAAGATTGCCTCAGAACAACGTTACGAGAAACAGCTAGCTGAGAAGAAACAAGAGCTGGCCTGCACAAGGCAAAAATTAGAAGCTCGTGAACTGGAGTTTCTGGCAAAGACCGGCGAATGCAAGCACCTAGCGGAAAAACTGGACAATTATAAGGACATGTTGAAGCAATTAAAGGAGCAAAGTATAATAGCGGAATCTAACCATGAGAAACAAAGGAAACAGTTAACAGAAACGTATGAGGAAAAACTTCTAGAACTGCGACGGAAATTACGCGAATCGCAGGACACTCATCGTCGTGTGACCTTAGAGCTGCAGGATATTCGCACAGAGCTAGATGAGTCAATCAGTTCGCGAAAGTCCACACAGGAGGCTAAGCATGCTACAGAGCGTAGCATTGAGGATATTTTACAGCGGCTGAACTGTGAAATTACAGCAAACAACGAGTTGCGTGCAACTAAATCTTCTCTAGAGTCGCAGCTGAATCTGATCAAAAAGGAAAAACAGGAAGCACAAACAGAGTGCCAACGCTTAGAACGAGAACTACAGGTAATTTAATGTTATTTTGTAAGTAAATAAAAGTAGTTGAGTAGGCTTTTAATTGGAATAAATATATAGGAAAAGTAATTAAACTGTCGTTGTGAGCTGCATCTTGTCCACGGGTTTAAAACTGTTTCAAAATTTTTCGGGTTTGCAGCTTTGATTTTAAAAACAAACATTCGATACTGCCTTCACATATGATTTTCAAACATTGCCGTAAATATATATAAAAATAGTTAAACAGTTTTATAAGATTATTTTTGATTTTTAAACAGCTTGCGGAGTGTCGCTGCAATATAGCAGAATCATCACTGGCCTCTCACGCTTCACCGTATGAAACAGCAGCGGGTTCGCTGACAGAACTGAGTGGAACTGAGGAACAATTACGTGCCGACTTGGAAGCCGCTAAGGAAGCCGAATGCGTGCAAAAAACTCGCGCGGATCAACTACAGGAGCTTGTTTTAAAACTGGAAAAAATGCTGGAACGCTTTAACGAGCAAAGTGTTTCCCCAACGAAGTCTGTTCCGTCGCAACGTGGTAACAACGCTGTAGGGGACATGCTCGAGCGTCAGAATGAGAAACTAGAGGATAAGTTGGCCGCTGTGCGAGAGCAAATGATTGTGGAGCGACAGGCAGCACGCACGGCCAATTTGTCACTATGGAAGGTGGAGAAGCAGCTGGAGGAGACGCTCTCTGAAAAGAAAGTGCTCTCCCGGCGCATGGAATTAACCGAAGAGCGTGCTAAGAAAGCTTTGAATGATCGTGAAGAAGCACAACGAGCAATGAAATCGGCACAGGATGAGTATCGTCTACGTGATGCACGCATTGAAGAACTAAAACAGGAGTTGGCTGCCAGCAAGAGGGATGTATTAAAAGAGCATCGGATGTGGGAGAAGGCCGAGCAAGAGCGCATGAAGTGCAAGTCGGAAGTAATTGAGCACTTGGCTAATGTTCACAGGCTGGAGCAGCAAGCTACAGAGATACGCCAAAAACTACATCAAACGCAGTTGCGTTGCGATGGACTGGGACTCGAACAGAAACGGCTGCAACGGGAACTTCAAGAGGAGCGCGAATGCAATGCTGCAGTTGGTGAAGGAAACTTGGCACTGCAAGCAGAGCTTAAGCAGCTTAATGAAAATTTCCAGCGTCTAAAATATGCTTGTAGCATAACCGACAACCAATTAACCGAAGTGGAAACGATGCTAGAGAAAGAGCAGCAGCGTAATAAGACACAGCAATCTCAGCTAGACGCCTGTCACGCTAAACTACGGGAGAGAAACGAACAGCTTACAGAAGTACGTAAAGAATTGACTGTTCAAGAATCTGGCAAACGTCAGTCCGATCAACGTGCTCAAATTCTCAACGTGGAGCTGGACGAATTGAAGCAAACCCTGAAGCAGATGCAGCTGAAATTGATATCGCAGCAGGGACAACTGGTTGAACAGACAAACGCGCTTTTCGGCGCCCAGGAGCGTGTGGACCAGTTGGAGGAGCATAGCGGCAATTATCAAGCACAGAATTCAGACTATGAACGTGAGCTGCTGAATCTGAAAGAGGAGAACGCTAGAATACTAAGTGACCTCTTCCATAGCAAGGATGAAGTGTGCCATTTGCGTGCGGAGATTACGAATCTCGAAGCTGTACAAACGGGTCTACAAACCGAAATCGATGAACTGCAGAATACTCTCACGGAGAAGGAACAATTCTATGTTCAGCGGGATATCAAGGCAATGGCTACTCTGGCACAGCATAAGAAACTCATCGACTATTTGCAGGTAAAATATTTTCAATAAATAAAAGATAAACAAAAATTATATTCATGTTATTTTAGCTTAAAGTGGAGGATTTGACGGCCAAAAAGAAGAAAACACTTGCTGATAAAATCTTCGGATCCAGCAGCAATGCTAAGGAAAACATTATACCCAACGATGTTGAGTCTTCTATACTGTACCGAGCTCTAAAAGAGGAATTGCGTCGAGAACAAAAACTCTCAAAAATGTTACAGGAACAGTTGGATCAATTAAATGGTAGGTTGCACCTGAATGGATGAAGGTTTGAAACTTTTTTGTTACACTATTTATCTTTATGTTGTATAATCAGGTACAGCAGCTCTGCGTTCGCCACGAAAGCCTAGTGCCTTAAATGGCGATGAGGAGAAAAAGCTACGACCCGCTAGCATCGCTACCGTGGTGCGTTCACCACCAAAAGAGAAGATGACTACAGTAAAACGTTCTACAAGCGAAGTGGACACTAAAACCAAAGTAAAATCTCCCCAGAAACAGAGTGGGGTATCAGAATCTCATCATCGCTTTGAATTGGCGCTGCAGGAATCAAAACTGGACGTATCCAGCTGTCTGGCATGTGAGCAGCTTATTTTGGTTGGGTCGCCTTACTGGCGCTGCAAGGAGTGCAAAGAGGTGGCACACAGGAAATGCCGAGCCAATGTGACTAATCAATGTGGAAGTAAGAAAGGAGTAAGAATAAACGAAGAACAAGGCAAAAGCCAAACACAAACCGTCTCAAGCTGCAATAGCCTCGAGACGCTGGAGAGCGAAGTTAACTCTACAGGCGAATACATAGGCACTATGGCATTCACAGGCAGTGCACAGGAGGAACCCATCGAAATCAATTGCGCCTTTGAGATAGTCGAGCAGAAAATACTACTCTTTGGCTGCAACAGTGGATTGTTTGCTTACAATGTTTATACACAGCGATTACTGCATATTTCCGGTATCGAATCTGTTAGCTATATATCCATATCTACACGCCTGGCTAAGGCCATTATGGTGGGCGCAGATGGGGAGAAACTCTACCAGTGCGATTACCGGCAGCTGGAGACGCGTTGCCAGGGCTCAATCTCATGCCAAAAGCCTGTCTTGGAGACTTCTGTAATTGAGCTACCGTTTGCCAATCGGACTGTTAGCGAGAAATGGAAACTTGTGCAGATATCAAATGAATCTGAGAATGCACTTGATTCTGTGGCCATTGCGGCCACATCCACTCGTATCGTTATACTAAAATACGATCTCAAATTACACAAGTTTAAGCCCGTACGCGCGCTGGATACTGCCACGCCTGTAACATCAATATTCTATACACGCCACTCGGCCATTGTCAGCTCGGATAAGTTCTATGAAATTGATTTGGATAACTATGCGGCTGAGGAGTTTGTAGATCAGGCGGATAAATCGCTACAGCATACAGCCAACTGTCAGCCGTTTGTTGCAGTTCGTATTTCCCACCAGGAGATTCTGCTGTGTTTTGCTGAATGTGGCGTCTTTGTCGATGAATTTGGCTGCCGTTCACGTGCCTACGATTTGAATTGGGTCTATTCGCCAACTGGTTTCATATATCGTGAACCATTCCTTTATGTTTCGCACTATCAGTACGTTCAGATTATGCGACTGCACCGCTCCTACAGCAGGCAGCTGGCTAGCGGCATTTCAAGCAGCGAAAGCAGCGAAGCTCCGGAAACGCTACGCCTTTATTTGCCCCATTATATGCCTACATTGCTCAGTCCCAGCGGCACCACGAACGCTTATACCTTGTCCATAGATCAGAAATCGGGCATTCAGCAGATTTATCACTTGGATGCCTTGCAAGCATTCAAGCATAAGCTCAACGTATCTATGGAGACAATTTCCTCGGTGGCCACCTCCGTAACGCTTGGTTCGACAATGACAACGGATAGTGTTTAAAAGTTTATTCATAAGTCCAAAACAACATACATGTAATTGAAGTATTTTTATTATTTTTTTGGGTTTTTAACATAAATAAATATATTATTGCATACTTACATACTTATGTATGTATGTAAAAAATTAACCAAGTCTAAACATCTTGTTTCTCAACATTGGGCGCTAAAAGACTACATTGTACGTGCTAAATGAAAACATGAGAAATTATGAGCGCCAAATTGAATTAAGATTAATCTATTTATTTTTTCTTAGAAGCTTAAACATAGTTCGGGTTTAAAGAATTAAAAATCTGAATGTTACTGATCCAAAATCGCAAGTCACTTAACTTATTTTCATTGGTAATAGAAAAACTGATGGTCGCTCAGAACATGATTGACGTTTTTTCTATTATTGCGTTGTAAATCAATACAAATATTGCAGAGATCCAGTATGTCGAGGTTTTTTGAAATGTTCTAAAAGATAAAAAGGTGAACAAATAAATATATAAATTACTAGGCAGTGTTACACGGCGTTGTCCCAGGAAAGGTCGTTAGGGCAATTCGGGAAAATTATACAATACAAATTTTCACTTATTTCCCGCCTTTAACTAAAATATTTTTTAAGAAGAAAGTTTAGTTTTACCCAAGTTAAGGCTAAGCTCCCAACCAATTTTCGATTTAAAAAATCTGATATTTTCCTTTTCCAATGTATATATTTAACATATCAATGTAGAGCTATAAAACTGAATATATGATAGGGTAAAATCTTGAATTTTCCCATATAACGCCATTTCTGCCCTTTGGGGGAACATATGCCAGCATCCGTTTACTTAAATTTCTTATAAAAACTATTTTTGTACATACAAAAAATACAAAAATTTTAAAAAACGGTTGCCCGTTGAAAATATTGAAAACAGTTTTTATTTATTTCAATATTTAATTTAATTCAACTGCTGCAGGAGCAAAAGCTCGAGTGAGCCACCCTGTAAGGTATAACAGCTTTGTGTACAGCAGCATCTAACAAACGATTGTCGAGCTTGAGCTTTTTTTAACCAGCGTTGTGCAGTAAGAGTCGATGGAGCGCAGGGTGCGGGTGTCATTGCCAGCAGCTCTAGACTATACATACAAACAAACAATCAATTACACATAGTTTCATATATACTCGTGCATACATAGATGTATTGTTATTGCGGTAATTGATGTCAATTTATACTTCTGCCGGCTGAGCGCATGAAACCTAACGATGTTTAGATCAGAACGAAATAAAAGAGGGTATCGCTCGGTTGCTGTTGATACTACTACGAGTACGAATCGGAGAGTTTTGTCCGGTAAAATGTCTCTTTGCCGGGCCTGCTTGGTGCTGCTTAATACGGAAGATCCTTCATATGATTTATGCCAGGAAAATGACTTGGCGGATAAGTTCTTCGGCTGCCTGGGAGCTGGAGAGGACCAACGATTTCGTAAGGCGTCCCTGGTAGAGGAGAAAAGTCCTCAAATTGTGTTAAAGAGTATCTGCGAGTGTTGCTATCAATTGGTACAGAAGTTCTACGATTTTCAACGCATGTGCGAGGAGTCCTTCAGGAACTTTGAGAAACTTATTTTAGAAGTCAATCCAAACGTAACCCTGCTACAAACTCCCATACAAGATGATAAACAAGTGCAGCCCAAGGAACTATTAATTCCCGAATCTATTGAGGAAATTGTGAGTGTTTGCTCAAAGACTTCATAAATAGATACGGTTTTTACCTTTTATTATTTATTTGTGTTTGTAACTTTCGGCATAATCTAATCAAAAATGGGTTTTGATTAGCATTACGAACGTATATAACAGTAAATATATATAAGAATATATACATATATTGGATACGGAAGACAAAACATACAAATATATATATATACATACATTTGTACATATGTATGTATGATATTACTATCGTGCGAATGTGACATCAAACACTTTAATAGTTCACACGCTTGCCCATATATATAAATTTATTGCTTGAATATTTGTTTTATGTACAAATATTTCGATATTCTTATACATAAGTTCATACATATAACCATATACACATGTATGTATGTATTCCACTATAGATATTTGTGCATATACCTACAAACATAAACAAGACGTTGCGTGGAGTCCACATTGTGGACAATATTTTGCCCTTTGGCGAGCTTTCAAAGCTTTGCTAGCGCTCTTTTCAAAAGGATTGATAACTTAAATTAGGGAGAGTTAATCTTACCAATAGATCTTTTAAACCAGTTATCAGATAGAGATGTGAACTTATTTAAGTAAAGAATCTAATAATTGGGATAAACTAATAGAAGTTTACTTATGATGATGGACGTCTTTTTCCTCAAAAAATGTAACAGCTAGGACACAAAATTTGGTATATGGGCTCACATCAAAAATGCAAGATTCCATTTAATGTAAGCTATCAATGAATCAATTTCAAACCAAATCACAGTCGTTTTATTACAAGTAATTATTTTTCCAAATGATGCTTGCTTTTCAGTAATTTGATCAAACAAAATAAAAAATTAATATTAATTAAAAAAAAAAACACTTATTTCAAAGAAAAACTATTATTGAACTACTATGTCGGAACCGGCAGGAGAAGACAACTATATCACATTGGAACAATCGGTGCACAAGTTGTTATATTAAAAATATTTTATTTTTGATCTGATTAGGCCATCTCCAATTTAATTATATTAAGATTTGCATTATTCTTTTGATCGATCCGACTCTAAATTAAATAAATAAAAGAACGCTACTTAACTTTACAATTCTTTTCCTCAACTCTCTTTGACAACTACAGGAAGAGGTCTACATAATCGAAGATGAACATGCCAAACAAACCCTTGGAAAGGAAAAGATAGCCGTTTCTGCCGCACAAAGATCCATCTCAAAGCGTCCTCGAGGATTACGATATAAAATAGATTGCCCCATTTGCAGTCGCGGCTTCTATAAAATGTCTCTCTTCGAGGCACATATGCAGAAACATCGCGGAGAACAGCCCTACAAATGCACAGTGGGCAAATGCAATAAGATCTACTCTCGTGCTGATTTGCTGTCCACCCACCTACGGGAGGCGCATCAAAACAAAGGAGTAACTTATCAGTGTGAAGAGCCAAATTGCAACAAAGTTTACACTGCACTCCGCAGCCTCAATTATCACATAAAGCGGCAGCACACAAAAGAGGTCGAGGACTCCAAGAAGCCAAGACACATGTGTGAAAAGTGTGGAAAATCGTATGGACGGAAGGCCCATCTCACACGACATCTATGGGTACACAAAAGCCAAGCCGAACGCAAATTTGCGTGCAGCTATTGCATGCAGCGCTTTTATACCAATCAAAATCTGAACGATCATATTCGTAGACGTCATTGTAAAAAACATATATTGCGTTGCAAGCGATGCGGCCGTAATTTTCGATCACGCTCTGTCTTAACGGACCACATGAAAAAGCACGTAAAATCACGCAAAATATCGGAGTGCAGTCGTCCTATGTAGTCTAAGGAAATGTACATACTTTGATCTATGGAAAGAATTGATCAATCATTCGTATTTATTTTAATTTTATATATATATGTATATGTGAATTTAATAACTCGTTCAAGCTAACGCAACTTGTTACAATTTTAAAAAGTACAATCCATTGAAATGCTAAAATTTAGTTTTAGTTTATATTTACGTAGTCGAAAGGCTGCCGCATTAAGATTAAATACATATATATATAGGTAGTGAGTGGGGGGATCTGGATGTGGATCTGGTAGGTTACTATAAAATTAGCTAACATTGATTTAAATCAGTACAAAATTCATGGCATCAGCCCGCTTAAATACGTATTTCAAAAATCATCATTTATATTATAAATAAAACAATTAACTAAAATTGATTGCTTAAGCTTAAAGAAACAGACGATTTTTTTGTTTTGTTTGGAAATTACATATACATATACTCGTACCATTACAATATTTTTCGTTTTTTTTTTTAATATATATATATAATTAATTTGTTTGGAAATAATTAAAAATCGAATAATGCTCTATCAATGACAATTGGAAAAATTGCATAAAACTAATATAGGGGGTATATTGAGGGGTATGATGAGTGGTGAGTTGGTGTGTAGGTGATTTCGCTTGCACCATACATACAAATACAAATGTAATGTAATGTAAATAAATACGCCGCAATATGAGCATAGAATTAGGATAAACGGTCGCCGCCAGTTTTGGTCTTTAGATGTTTTTGTTTTTATTGATTTAGGTGTCCTTGTGCTTCTCATAGAATGCATCTAGGTATTTTTTGTACTCCTTTTGATCATTCCACATCATTGCGGCCTGCGCATTAAGTGGACTTTCGTTGTTCGGCTCCCCGAGCAGCGACTGTATGGACAATAATATGGTACGCACATCATACAGCGCCGACCATTTATCTTTGAGTATATCTAGACAGATTGCACCCTGCAGATCAACGTTGGGATGAAAGCATGGAGTCAGGAATTTAACCACAGGCGCGGCATACGGGTACGAATTAGGAAAGTCCATCGACAAACGATATGTCTGGCTCGAGTACACAGTGTTTATTGGGCCCGCTATGGTGCCTACCCATTTGAAGATGTTTTCACCATCTGGAAAAGCTGAGATTCCCTTCTCGTTTGCCATCATTAGATTCATGAGTTCCTTGTGCAGTCTGTTTGGAAATATTGAATTTTAGCAAATCATCTTTGATATAAATAAAGGCATGGATAAGTAATGTATATAGGCATATATATATTTACATATACATTGTGTTCAGTGAGCGTCAGTTAATTTAATACTGTCAAAACAAACTTTCTAACACCCAAAAAAAGCCTAACAAATATTTATATATTCATTTATGTAAATAAGGACTTAACACTCGTTCCTACTGTAGTAAGGTATTTCGGGTATTCAGAGTCCAATAACAATTACTATAATATTTTTGATTTATTTTTCATTCAGTATTCTTACTATTCACTGCAATCTTAACTTTTTTTTATACCCTTGCAAACGGTATTATAACTTTGTCCTGAAATTTTGAACGCATCTTGAACTCCTTGAACTATATATATTATAGATCAGGGCTATGAGACGAGTGGGTGTAGCTCTGCCCGATGGAATATTTCTATTCAAACCAATCTTTCAGTTTTTGAGATAGGTGAACGTAATCTTCTTTATTTGACTAGCAGCAGTCGGGAGATCGAACATCTTTATCATATAGTTGCCATAGGATTGGTCCAAAAGTTGTTGTACGGACAAGTTATGCTTTCTCTGCGTATAGGTACGGGTAATATGTAAGAGTATAATTTCTAAAACAATACCCAAAAAATCAGCATCATAGCTGAATGGGATATATTTCTGCCTCTCATTGTATGTTTATGAATTACAAATTGAATGCAATCATATGTTTTCTGGATGCATACCAAAAATCATTAGGATCGGAGAAGCGATCGAACAATCTAATGTAATCTTCGACGCGCCAAAGATAGCGTTTACTAATTTTTCAATTTTGTTATTTGTTTGCTACCGCGAGTTTCAAAGCATCTTAAAGATAATCTAAGTCCATTTATTTTGTATTTGAAAAAAGCCGCAAATATTGGTTCGGTCAACGTTCAGATTCAGCATTAGTTTTGACATCCAGTTCGGCTCTTGGTTGCGGTGCGCTTCAAAAGAGGTTGACAGCATTGGGCCGGATTTATCGCTTGGCTCAGAAGTCGAAGGAGATTTCAAAATTATTCGTTTGTGTTGTATCAGATAGATGAAAAATGAGATAAGACTGCGTTCTTTAAAATGGCGTTTACATTATTCCAATATATACCTTGGCTCTAATATAGTTCAAGTTAAAGTAAAACGTTGTCGAGTGCATAAAATATGCTGACGCTCACTGTACAGCTGCACCGTATATGTAGGCACACGTACATACAGTATGTGTTAAAATTTGGCGCCTTACCTTTTGCTCACAGCATGATTGTCTTTGACAGGCAGCGAGTCATCGTTGTGTTTGCTACTGCCACCAGCACCACTCTGTTCAGGGCTGATGTTTTGTGCCATTGCGTTGCACTCTGGGAATTTAGTTAGTTGTGGAGAATATACTAAATGTTTCACTAAATGTTTATACACTGCAATATGAATTTTGTTCCTGCGCGTCTGTTGCTTTTTGAGAATCTTTTTTTTCACTAAAACAAAATGGATGGAGACAACAACAGAGTTGATTTGAGCGTGCGCAGGGTTGTATTTTGAATGACAGCTGAAAAATAACTAGTCGCTTGCTCAATTAACGAGTAACGATTGAAAATCATCGAAAATTATTAAATACATCTTGTTATTATATTTATAGCTAACGAAATAATTTTAAAGCAATATCCAAGAACATGTATAATTTTTTGCAATTTACACCCTTTTTTTACATACGTGCAAACATATCTATACACATCTCGATATTTTATAATAATAAGCCCATCTCTAATAAAGAAAAAAATAGCTTTGTGTAGCTTGTCCAAACATTCCTTTATAATAATAGAGCATGGAGGAATTTTCCGTTTTATTAATTTAAATATGATTTAGAATTAAGCGCAAGGTAAATTCATTTTAATATTATCCCCTTTTTTATGTTAAAAAATTTTTACTTTGATGTAAAATATAAATATAAAATATAATTGTTTTCGTATTAGCACAAAAAAAAAAAGAACAACTTGAATATTCTTTAAGAGTGCCAATTAAATATATGTATTTATTTATTAGACTATAATTTTATAAAAAGATCTAATCTTAAACCTAAATATACGAACAGACTGTAAAGGATAGTCCCATACTTTCATGTTTAGTCGAGGGAACTAAATTTACGAAAAAAAAGAACATTTTTATATATAATTTTATTTTTTTTAATTTCAGTAAAGGCCAAAATACTTTTTTCGTATTGGAAATGCGAATTACTAAAGCAACTCCATAGTGATTTGAAACGATTTCAAATGGAGGAAGGTAGTCTGATTTATGGTCTGGAGCTACAAGCTCGTGCTCTAACACCCCAATATGGGGAAAGCAATGAAATATGCTTCTTTATAGCTACCAATTCCTTAAAGCCAACAAATCAGCTGCATCTGCTACAATATGACGAGGAGCAGGGTACAATAAAGTCAAAGGTTGGCTAGCAGGTTATTATACTGTGTGCTAGAGGGATATTTAATCTACATCTCTATTTGGTCTAGATATTTGAGCATTCACTGGGTGAAGTCTGGAAACTGAACAGTTGTCCGCACAATGCGCGTTTGCTAGCATCCGTTTATAATATTCAAAGAGGAGCTCAGGTGCTTTCTCAGGCAGCACTATTAACTCTTCCTACGAAAGAAGACTTGACCATTTCCACCACGGAACAAATGAAAAGTGAATATATACCGTGGTCGCATGTTGAGATATTGGATACGACCAATTTGGGTGAACGCGTCAAAACTATCGAATTTCATCCCAGCCAGCAACAGACGTTAGGCTGTGTTGTTGGTAGTAAACTGGCTATAATGCAGCGCGCTGAAGCCTCAACTCGTGTGGTGGCCGAAGCCAGCAGCTCCTCTAGCGGCACAAAGACCTTAACACCCTTTACAAGTGGAAAATGGTCGCATCATCACCAGGGAAATCAATTTTTGGTACTACAGGATACTAGTGTTAGGGCTTATGATATACGGGATAGCCAGCACTGCGCTTGGAGCATAGAGGATGCTCATGGGCAGCTGGTACGCGATGTGGACTGTAATCCAAATAAACAGTGCCATGTGGCGACTGGTGGGGATGATGGTTGTCTTAAAATCTGGGATTGTCGGATGGTCAAGTCACCGGTCTTTGAACGTAGCGATCACTCCCACTGGGTATGGTCTGTGCGATTTAATGCATTCCATGATCAATTAGTCCTGTCCAGCTCAAGTGATTGTAAAGTCTTGCTGACTTGTGCTGGCTCTGTTAGCTCCGAGACTCACCAACAGACCAATGAAATTAGCGAGGGCGTGCACCCGCCTCAGGAAAGGCATAAGGTGTTGTCCGATGGCTTGTTGTTAACCTTCGAACAGCATGAAGACTCTGTATACTGTGCGGAATGGAGCAATGTAGATCCCTGGGTTTTTGCGTCTTTAAGCTATGACGGACGTGTAATAATCTCAAAGGTGCCCAAACAGTACAAGTACCAAATTATATTTTAATCGACGAGAATACATAAATAATTACATACATATATAATCCATAATTCTATTAATTAATAATTATTAAATATTAATATAAATATACACATATATTTTTGTTATACTAAATAAAATCACTTGCTAACCAGTATCCTCTGAAGTACAGTCAGAGGAGTCATTGGGATTCGCAGTCTCAACAGAGCAAACACGCTTAATGAGCTCATTCTCTATATCAACTGTTCCGTTTTCGATAGCCTCCTGCATTTGTACATATTCTATGGTGGCTGCACTTTTCTTCGGCACCGCTTCGCTACTCGTGCTAGGCTTTATCTTAACCGATTCAACCGTTTGCTGCGATGGCTTTGTCATCTCTGATTCATCTTCGGCCTCTTCAGCCAAACTACTTCGTTGTGGCTGTACCTCAGCATATATAGCGGGATATTGCTGCTGCAGTTTTTGCTTAATTATGCGCACCTTGCGGAATATATAATCCAGATCCTTTTTCATTTCGCTGAGTAGTTTTACATGTCGTTTGAAGTCTTCGGTTGCACTTTTTAAACGGCTCTGCGACAAAGCATTACAGTTGAGCAACATCTCATTAGTCTTCTCAAAACGTTGCAGCCTGAAAGAAGAAATTAATTTGTAAAATTAAAAAAAAAGCATAATAAGGCTAGAGCGCTTTGAACCCGAATATCCGATTATGAAGAGTTTTTCAAGTTGAGTTTGCGCAATATATCTTACTATATATGCAAATATAGAAAAGTAATTATGTATATATGTCTACTTCTACCTTCGTTAGAAGTTAACAAACGGAAACGACTTACATTTGTTTTTGTGCGCGTATCATAAGTTCAACGTCACCCTGATTCACCATGCCAGCCAGACCTTGAATGAATGCTTCTGCCGCTGTATAGTTATTAAATCCATATCCATTGAAGGATTCCACATCTGGTGTTGTATCAACGTTATCCTCCATCGTATCCGTATTTTATATTGAAAGGAAAAAAAAATTTGCAACATTTTCCAAATTATCGATATATTAAACGATACATCATGACTATCGTATTCCGATAAATTACAATGGTATGCCGGTAAACATTTGGGGGTGTGGATAGTATTATGAGGGTGAGAGAAATACCGTATTCTTTTACAGATCTGGATAGTAATAATTAATAAATAGAAGAAAAAATATTCTACAGCAAACTATAATTTATTTTCGATGATATTTATGTACTTCCAAACTATCGTTTCAATTGTTAAATACCAAATCAGCATTGTTTTTTTGAAAGATATCATCTCTAGTATAATAGAGATAGTAAAACAGCTGTACCGAGAACGGAGAACATATAGAAGCTTCTCGTCTCATTATTTCCTCATTTACTAAAACTCGGTTACTTAACATATTGTATTATATATTAATATATATTTTAAATCCATAAAAAATGAACGTCGCACCAACTATTAGGTTAAACAATGGCTACGAAATGCCTGTATTGGGCTTGGGTACATATAATGTGAGTTTTTCTTGAAATTTTTACGGATATACATGTATGTATGTATGTATGTACATATATATGATCAT
Source organism: Drosophila repletoides (assembly GCA_018150835.1). Classification (NCBI taxonomy): domain Eukaryota; kingdom Metazoa; phylum Arthropoda; class Insecta; order Diptera; family Drosophilidae; genus Drosophila; species Drosophila repletoides. Next base: position 3,399,347 of record JAECWQ010000231.1, read on the forward strand.
GATCGGCGAATAAGAATTTTCCGAGACTTATTGCTTATTTACTGATTGGTTCTCCTGAGGCAATCTGTAGATTCTTTCTTTTCTCCTTAATAACACAAGTAATTTATTTGTAATTTCCCTGGGACTGCCGACCTGTTGCTTGTTTATCTTATCATTGACAACGGAAAATTTTATGAACAGTCTTCTCCCTTTTGACCTTGAGCCTGAAAAACACAAGTTACAGAATAAATAATTAGCCGATTTGTTTACACTTATTCATTCAGCACGCTGGAGATTTGAATACTTCTGTAGATAAATAAATACAGTATACAAAAAAATAATAAGAATAGCAATAAGATTTTGATCGTTTTTAGCCAGCATTAAGGAAACATATGAAAACTTAATTCTCAGAAAAATATTGATGTACAAAAAAGTTGGATGTATTTATGACTGATCGTATATACATATATGAACTGCTTGCAGCACAAACTTCCTCGCTCAAAGACTGGGAGTCCTTTTTGCATAGAAACATATGAAACAGTACATATACTTTATGGGGTTGGAGATGCCAGGTTTAAAGAATTTTACATTTTGTAATAAAATTCACATAGGTATAGCCAGATAACGCTAATAATAAATTGATGAAAGCATAGCATTAATTATATTAGATAAAATTACAGATGGAGGAATAAAAATTTGTATATTGATTTCTGAAAACTTTATTCACCCAAGATCGCAACAGTAGACAAAAGTTTTTCAAGACACTTCTCTTATTATATAAGAAAGGCAAAATAAATATAGCACTCTTATTTAATTTCCAGTCGACAAGCAACGAAGGCGAATTAGCCGTGAAGCATGCAATCGATATTGGTTACCGCCACATCGATACCGCCTATTTCTATCAAAATGAGGCTGAGGTAGGCAAGGCTATACGCGAGAAGATCGCAGAGGGCGTGGTTAAGCGCGAAGATATCTTTTTGGTTACAAAAGTAAGTTGAACATTGTTAATCTAATATATATGCGATCATAAAAGAAAAATTAAAATTTTATTCTTTAGCTATGGAATATATATCATGATCCTGAGCGCGTGGAGGCTGCTTGCCGTAAGCAGCTTAACAATTTCGGTCTGGATTATATAGATTTATATTTGATGCACATGCCGGTGGGCTACAAATACGTCGATGAACAGACGCTGTTGCCCAGGGATGAGAAGGGAACACTTCAGCTGAGTGATGTGGACTACTTGGATACATACAGGGCAATGGAGCAGCTGGTCCGACTCGGCTTAGTGCGCAGCCTTGGTGTATCCAATTTCAACAGTGAACAGTTGGCTCGTATACTCAATAATTGTGAGATTAAGCCGGTCACCAATCAGGTGGAGTGCTCGCCAGCTCTTAACCAGATAAAACTAGCTGCTTTCTGCAGGGAAAACGCTATTACATTGACCGCATATACCCCACTGGGTAAACCAAAACCATCTGAATTGAAGCCGGATTTTCTATACTCACCTAAAATAAAAGCTTTGGCAGCAAAGTACAACAAGACGACAGCCCAAGTTGCTTTGCGCTATCTAGTAAGTTTCGGAATTTGTAATATCTAAAGCAAAGAATTTATTATTTTAAATCTTTTCTATAGGTTCAGCTAGGTGTTTTGCCCATTCCAAAGTCATCAAATCCTGGACGCATTACCGAAAACTTTTCCATATTCGATTTTGAGCTGACCCCAGAAGAACAAGCCCTGTTTGAAGAGTTTAATACTGGCGAGCGCATGGTGCCTCTAAATTTAATCAAGGCTCAAAATCACAAATATTTTCCATTTGCCATTGAGTTTTGAGGCATCTGTCAAAAACCTCTGTTATACTCGTATTAAATTGATTATATACAATATTGGAAATTAACTACTACATTCCAGTTATGAAAATATCTTGGTTTTACTCTTGTTTTACTGAAAACTTTAGGAAAGCATTGAAATTCATCATATACTCCTGAATTCTGAATGTAGTAAACAGTTTTTGAAGTTTTCTATTAGCAAAAGTTCGTTTATTTTAATTTTAATTCTACATTTTCGTGATGATACCGGCACGTTGTTTAACTACCTGTGACGATGATGACGAGGACAATTCGCAGGTCGCCCTAATACTGGGTGATAAGCCCGTTTGCGGTGCTAAGGCCCTTTTGATGGCACCTAAAATCAAGCTAAGCAGCGGCTACGAAATGCCAGTAATTGGACTGGGCACTTATAGCGTGAGTTGGAAGATTGGAAGCTTCTTGCATAGCGATATTTGCATATATTTTTCATATCTTATTGTTATAGATGCGCGGTTACCAATGCTTGTCAGCTATACACTGCGCTGTGGAAACAGGATTTAGGCACTTCGATACAGCGTATTATTATGAAAATGAAAAGGAGATCGGCGAGGCACTTCGTACTCAAATTCAAATGGGTAATGTCTCCAGGGAAAATATATTCTTAACTACCAAGGTAATTTAATTAATTACTTCCTCCCCCGATCATTTATTATTCATCTTTTTGTTCTTAGCTTTGGAATACCCACCATGATCCCCGTGACGTTCGTCGCATTTGCGAGAAACAGCTTGAGGCCCTCGGCTTCGATTATATAGACCTGTATCTGATGCATTTTCCAGTGGCTTTTAAGCATATGTGCGATGAGATACTTGTTCCCATTGTAGATGATAAGATTCAAACCTCGTAAGTTTTTCGAACGGCGTTAGTTTTAAAAGAGCGTTTAGTATTTTGAATTTTATTTGCAGCGATATCGATTACATTGATACTTGGCACGCTATGGAAGAGCTTGTCCGGCTGGGCATGGTACGCAGCATTGGTGTCTCCAACTTTAATATGGAACAAGTGCAGCGCATCATACAGTGCAGCTCTTCAAAGCCGGTCGTTAACCAGGTGGAAGTCTGGCCAGGTTTTATGCAAAAAGATCTCGTCGACTATTGCCGCTATAATGGCATCGTTGTCACTGCCTATGCGCCTCTGGGTCAACCGAATCGTGAAGAGCATTCACCCATTTATTACTTTTCAGAAGGCATGAAGCGCCTGGTGAAAAGATACAAACGCACTGCATCACAAATAGTGCTACGTTACTTGGTAAGTCATCTCCAGAATGCGGAGAAAGCACCGGTTAAAATACATACTACTATTCTTCCTAATAGATTGACTATGGAGTTATTCCCATACCAAAATCTGCTAATCCCTTGCACATTAAGGAGAATTTGAATATATTTGATTTTCAACTAAACGAAGCTGATACCCGAGCCTTGAAAGGCATTAAGCCCAAGGAACGTCTTGTGAAATATGAATCAACTAAGGACCATCCATTTTATCCTTTCGAGCGAGAAGAGGAACAGGAGGAGGAGGAGTCACCTCGCGTGTCACGCCGTTCTACTAGAAAAACCGTAGCTGCGCCAGCAGAAGATGAGGCTGAAGGCGGCGATGAGGCTGCTTAATCAATGGAATCAAAAGGAAAGGGTATATAAATCTCTTGTAAACACATATTATCGTCGTACAAAATTGTTGTGCATAAAATTAAAAAGTTTATAAATTTTTTGTGGAAGCGATTAGTCGCGCCAAGAACTGAAATGATGCGTGAAATAATTATTGTTTGTGGGCAATGACATAAATGGACTGATTTAAGCCATAATTTGGAGATAAATCGCTGCATTAAAATTTAATTAGTCATTTAAATTACATTTACAATAATATAGAACCATTTTTTTTTTTTTCAAATTTAGCTACGAAAAAGCAATTAAAAATACCTTTGAAAGATTAGCATAAGTCTGGCATTATTAAAACACATTTTATTTTATATCAAATAAAAGACTGTCGGACAGTGGTCAACGCAGCTCTTAATAGACACGAGTATGAATATATATATATATATATATATATATATATATATACTTTACTGTCAAGTTAAAGGTTGTAAGAAGGGTTAATGGACGTAGCCTTTGAAATGTTCTATCATAATATTTTACATTAGACATTCTACTGAAATTAAGTTTAAATTCAGTACCCATGAACTGTACTCCTAAGATATCAGTATATAAAAGTAACAGTTAAAAATGCTATGGACTAGAGAAGAGAGTCCAGGAAGTCACTGTTAAATCTTGAATCATGTTGAAGGTTCCTTAGTATTTTAGGACTTTAAAAAGTCCTGATTGCTTGAGTTAATGCTTGTTATAAGTTGTAAGTCATTATACATGAAAGCTCATATAAAGATCGGGATTGGACTGGTTAATTAGTTAAATATTTATGGGAATCGATATAGAGTTACAACAGTAGCCAAATTTAGTTGAATATAAGAGAATACAGGGAAGAAAATGAACTAATAGAAAAATACTTCAAACGTTACTTCTCTTACACAACAGTATGCAAAATAGATTAGCTTTAGTATTTAAATACAATGTAAAAGTCAGGTTCAATGGGCCCAAAAAATAGATATATTAAATATTAAATATATTACTGAAAATGCTCGTTGTCTCTCTACTGTTCTGTATAGTTAGTCTGAAATTTATCTGATTTATTACGTCAGTGCTAGTTAAAAGCCAGATATAGAGGAGAGTAATTTAGGGCCAAATTGTTATTTGGCCTTTGCTATGTGATCTATTTTTATATAGTATATATTATAAATGCATATGTACATGTTTATAGAACTTTAAATACGCCTTATCATACGTCAGAGTTATGAGGCCTTAGACCAGGAATAGAAACAGGAAAGCTATTTTTAATTGCAGAGCAGAGAGCTCAGAGACCACTGTGCACGAAAGAAACTCTTAACTCAACAACAGCTACTCAACAGTTTCAGCCACTCCACTCAAAGGTAAAATGAGTGAAAACGCTGAAATGTGAGCGAGGCTTAAATAAGTTTTCAGTTACCGAAAATAGACAGTTTCGCTCAAAGCGTCACCACGTTCACAACGTCGCAACGTCGGCTGTGCAGCTGTAGACAGACATTTAAAACAGAAACAGAAACAACAACAGAAACACAGGCAACAAGAAATAGCCAAATTTAAAACTTGGCCTATTGCAACGCAGCGCGTCGTCGTATAAGTAAATCATATTTATATAAGTTTTGCCAGTTGTGAAATTGATCGCGCGCCAGTTAAGTGTGGTGTCTGTGCCGAAAAGCCAAGAAACGCAACGATCCTATACGCATATTAAAAAGTGAGTTAATTCAATTGGAACTTGGCTTGGATCCAACTAACTAGTCAATGCCAAGTATAAGCAATTACTTAATTACGTAATGGGGAAAGGATATACTCGAACACACTCGTAAATCCGAATACACCTACACAATAAAAATGCTTAATCTTCCCGAAGCCGAAGAAAAACTTTCGCTTTCACCGAAGTACGCTACGCATGCGACTTCGGTTAATGCATTTGCACTCACATGAGCTTTTTTTATTTTAGTCTCTCAATTATCTAGGGTATTAACTCCATAATAGAGGCTCACATTGTAATACCCTATAGCAGAAGTAGACCCTTGGCTTGATTTCTCTATTTCCCTATTTCCGTAGAAGGCCTTTTTGTAAGGCTTAAACAGATTGCATAAGATTAATTGAACATGAATACAGTTCTGTAACTAAATCTATATATGCATATTTGGCAATAGTTATAGTTATGCGCTTGCTCAATCCAAATTAAAATAACGCACTGGTAGGCAAAGGCAATCGTCTTAGCCGTTCAGTACGGTCAGTTTTGAATGTTAAGCTAAAATAAAATGAGGCCCGTTCTGCAAGGTCTCGTCCACCGAAGTTGGTCAGCACCATAAAGTAAAGTAAATTAAAAACGCTGTTACACCGACAAAAATCAATATTTAATTATCAATATTTACTTGTCTATTAAGCGTCAATAAAACTCATTAATATTTTTTATTATTAGTCTGTTGGGTTTTTTCCTGAGTTTTCCGCAATCTTTCACTAGATATTTTGATGGAAACAACAAGTTAAATTTAAATGTAATATTTCTACATTTATTAATAAGTATATAATATATGTATCTGTCATAGGCAGATATCTTGTTGGGTATGCTGTCTTTTTGCTTGCCAAAAATGATTAATATCGGACTATATACACATATATGTAGCCATATAATGATTAGTCAAAATAAATCAATTTAACAATTTTCAAATGCAAGGGCACTCATTCAATGTTTGCCGCGCCGAAGATAGCCTTGCCTTACCAGTTTTTCAATGTTTTTTAAAAAGTTTTTTGTTTAAAACATCATTTTAACATATTTAAAACAAAATTTACTAATTTTTGAAAATGAAAGGATTTTTGTTTGTTTTTTTTTTGTTTTTGGAAAACTTTCCAATTCTGGGGCAGGTAAGAAACAATCAACAGAAACCTAAAACCTCTCTAGATTCTGAAATGCTAACGGATTTCTCGAGAGATTTTTAAGCCCAAGGCAGGAAAAAACATTTACCGATTTCCGTGATTCCTCAAATTGTGGGCATTAGATAATAATATGTTTTTCTCTGTGTATTCGGCATTAAATGTGAAGCACACAGTACAATATGTAAATTGCTTGATGTATGTATGTATGTACATACATTATATAGTGTATATGAAGTTGTTCATTAATATTCGTGGCAAGCCAATTTTAGCAACTGCATTAACGGTCAGTATTGAACGTATATTGCGACCTCGTGCGAACACCGTTTGAATGAACCTTATAATAATGAAGTAGATATTCGAATATTTGTATATTCGTACATTAATCAATTCCAATTCCTAAGCAATAAATGTTTGAGTGGATAATTGCTCAGCGATCTTGACCAATGAGAACCACAAATTGAAAGACGTGAAGTGATTTTTTAATTATACTACGATCCGTCTAATGTTTATCTTTTTTTTTTTTGTGTATTTTTTTCTGTGTTTTCTATTCATTAAGAGTTGCATTTAAACGCTGATAGATCACGTGGATGAGTATGTATATATGTATGTATGATGTATGTATTTATGGATATACTATATATGTAAGTGCCTGAATACGAATGCACAAACTAAGTATCTACATATACTTGGAATTATATTGATATTCATGCCAGAGAGGGATTCAGACAAACATATAGTAGTATTAAGTGAGATCGTAGGCAAACCATAACAGATCTGGAAAGAGTGTGAGGCAAAAGCAAATAATAGAAATTACATGAATTTCCGTAAAGTAAGCTGCTCTACAGAGCCCTGTCGTAAAACTCAACAAATCGAACCAAAACAAACATAATACACTATTTTTGAGCGAATGATAATATGGGGGGCTGGCTCAGGAGGAACGAAAACTCTTTCAAAGTTTAAAAAAGTGTAAACCTGTTTTTGAGTGGTTTCTTTCGCTCGCCTCTGTCTCGGTTCCACCCCGCTCTACTCTATTCTCCTTTTCGTTTCGTTTCGTTTCTTTTCTTTTTATTTAAGTGTACTTCGTTTTGTCATTTTTTATGCTATGATGTAACAACTTGGCTAATTGGCAGAGCGGATGCAGAAAGAGAGAAGAAAAGAAAATACAAATTGCACGTTCCAGCCGCGGCTTTTGAAGCTCTCTCCTTTTACCTCCTGTTCAAGACGCTATATAAATATATGTATATGTATATATATATTTATATATACTTACATATATGACCCAAAAACGCAATCTTCATACATATGTATATGTATGTGTGTATGTATATGTGTATGTACGTATGCACATGTGTAATCCGGGCATAGTCAAAGCAGGGCACATTACGAATTTCATTTTTATATAGCGGCTGCCCCGTACATTGAAATCTGTGTGAAGGCCATGAAAGTGAAAAAAAAACCTGATTTCGCGTCCAATGGACAGTTGGCGGCCGTATTTATGGGCATGGTCATAATGTGGTATGGTCATAAACAGTTTGTTGACCAAACTTGGCTTGGATTTCTTTGCGCTGTGAATGCCGAATGCGTATTAACGTATGATACGCCATGTACTCGTACATCCATTGAGAAAATCTATGTATTAAATACAGACACAAATACACCGCAAGAAACAGTGATATAATAAAGGTGTCATATTGCAAATGCTAAATTTGAGTATTAAACCTATTTTTTTATATGAAAATTCCCTTAAAGAAATTCATATTTACAAATATCGCATACTCGTAATATGAATAATATAAGCATAAGACAATGGCAATGATCTTGTAATAGATTCATTTCGATTTCCATTAAAAACTACTAAGGGAAGGAAATGCAGACTGGAAATTCCATTTGAAAATTGTTGGAAAATTTGATAGCTGCCTGATGTAGTAAAAGGAAACACGCTCTCTTACATCTATGAGATAATGCGATATTAATGCGATATTTTGGGATCGAAAAAGTAAGGCCGATTGTTCCTTTCAATGGCAGCTACCATATGATGAAATTGTCCAATTAGGCCGGTTTCAATATACATCTGTATGTATTTAAGTGCTGCATGCAACAAAAAGTAGGCCTCAAAAACTGCGAGATGGTCATTGCTATGTCGACTCGTCTCATCGTTAGCGCATAAAAACTGATACGTTAAAAGTGATATTAAAATATTTTGAAATGTAATATATGCATTTTAAACATTTAAAAACTATTTCATAACAAAATATCAAAACTTTATATTGTTTTATGAAGAACGTATTGTTTTTTCTTAAATGTCTTTTTTTCTGTGTAAATTTAATTAATTATAATAAACAAAACTGGCTGCAAGCAATTTGCATCTTTGCTTTGGGTGCAGTGGAATACCAGTAGATGAGTGAGTGTTATGTTCGGTTCGGTTCGGTTTATCTTTCTACTGACCTTCGTTTGAGTTAAATGGACTTTCAAAGTGTAGAAATTTATATGAACCATCCGATCATATGATGTGTTCAAGCCCAAGTCTGTCTTCATATGCAAAACGGACTAGCCCTTGAATTTGGGTCATGGTCAATAGACCGAACCGGTAAGAGTGGACTTGACTGGACTTGACTCAACTCGAGAGACGGGAAGCGTAAACATAGAGCTGTTGCCACAGCTTAACACTTAACAACACTTTTGCTTAGCTCTATTTTAAATTGGCTGCCAATTTCGAAAACACCTAAAATGATCATCATCGATCGAGTAGTTTGAGTGTAATATTTAATATTCATTACCTAATAATTGTTTTGCAACCCACACAAGAAGCACTTCCATAAACACCGACTCAAAGCGGGCTTTATTGAATGCCAATGACCTATGCCCCCACATGCTGCTCCCTCTCTAGACAACAAACTGACTGTCTTGATGGGTGTATGTACACGTACACAGAGAGAAATGTTCAAATATGTTAAAGATAATACACGAAATTCAATTTAATCTTGGGAGTCATTTGAGATTATAATGGGAAAACTTTAGAAAACAATTTTTGATATACAATGCAATTAATACTCGCAGATAATCCTTTTGCATCCACTAGCAAACAGCTTTTGACATAAAAAGGGCTTTAGAAAAATAAATTCTATTCAATTAAAATGAATTTAATTGAAATATTGATCAGAAAAACTTGATTATTTTATTAAGTTTGTACCACGCTTCAAAACTGATAGAGAGAAGTTGACCCTGTTTTAATGTAAAATAAAATAATGATTTTGTGGTGGATCTATGTGGTTCTAATTATATATTTGAAAATTCTTTAGTTCAGGTCGTTTGGCTTGACTTTTTTCTCTCTGTGGTTATACATATCTATGCCAATAAGCCCGTACATACATACATATATGTATGTAAATGTAGGCTAGTAAAGAGTAAGCAGCTAGAGTTCGATGAATTTTAACGTTTTCAGCCGCAGGCGTCATCGGTCAGCTCTTTACCAAGGCCAACAACACAATTAGTGGTATCTGCGTAGTGTAGAGTACAGTAGTATTATCCATACTCGTATGGACATACCGGTACGTAATAATCAGTAATTTTACGCGTAGAGAATTTATTTTTTCTTGATCAATTTAAAACTTGATTATTTTATCTGATTTTAATATAGTGGCTGTTATTAACACTCGTTTGCCCACAATTTGAGTTTGAAGTGCGACCAAGAGAGCAAGAATATGCATTTATTTCTTTAGTTAATTGCTTAAATATTTTTATGTTAATTAAAAAATATGTGCAGCATAAATTCAGTTAAAACAATTCCACTAAGAATTTAAGTAAAATAACTAGACACACAATTAAAAAGGACTGAATAATTTTAATCGAATAAAGGTACAAAGCATGGCAAAGAATGAATGAAAAATATATTAGTTTTCCTTTAAGATAGGTTCGTTTTAACAGGACCCTTGGATGGTAGATTAGGTTAAACTTGGCTAAGATAATTTTCATGTAATAAAAAAATATAGTGTAAAATGGGTAAATATATACATATGTATGTATGTATATATTAGAATTTAAATCAAAAAAGCTTGTTCAGATTTCAGTATATATAGAGTATAGATATAAATATATTATTTGTGAGCTAGGCGTATTTTTTATTAGTATTTGATGGATTTGCAGAGAGTTGCAGAGAATATACATATTGCTGCTTCAATATATATGTATATATTTAGTATATTGTTGTACAGGGTATTTTTTTGTCAATCATACCTGATTAGAGCATTTGAAACTTGTTTTGACAAATGACTAGAGGTCCCGTCAACAAGTTAATTTTCAACTTGAACGTGCAATTAAGCGTTTGCTCGTTTACCTTAAATAATTAAATTCTAAATTAAATTAAATTAAATTAATTTTCTTATGTTTTTAGTGCTGGAAACAGAGGTGCTGCAACAACCCAAACTTGACGGGCCAGCGTCAACTGCAAAGGACTATGATTATCCTTACGTATGCAGCTTAAGCAGTGATATGAAGCTGGTGGCCAAGGAGGAGCTGCACGAGGATGAAAATATACGGAGACAGGCGCTGTCACAATTTCGTGAATGGATTTCGAAGCATCCACATATCAAGAAGTGCCGTACAGATGCTGTTTTCTTGCTGCGCTTTCTGCGCACAAAGAAATTCTCTGTGCCATCGGCATGTGAGATGCTCGAGCGTTACTTGACCATCAGGCAATTATTTCCACAATGGTTCCAACAATTGGACATCAATGATCCGGCAATTAATGAGATATTTGAGGCAGGATATCTGGTACCGTTGCCTCAGCGCGATTCTAGCGGGCGTCAGGTAATCTTTTCGGTGGCCGCCAAATTTGATCCCTATAAATTCACCTCTGTGCAAATGGCTAGAGTGCACAGCCTGATCTGTGAGGCGTTGCTGGACGAAGAGGATTCCCAGGTGGCAGGATATGTCTATGTAAACGATGAGAGCGGCATGAATATGGGCTTTGTCAGTCTTTGGTCCTTGACTGATCTCCGCAGCATTGTGAAATGCATTCAGAACTCAACGCCGATGCGTCACAAACAAACCCATTTCGTTAATATACCCCATTATGCTAACCGCATCATAGAGCTGGGTGTTTCGATGCTGAGCGAGAAGCTCAAGAAGCGTATTATTGTGAGTAGCCCATCTCCCGTAAACCTTCTTTCTATTCAATAATATTAATATTTGAAATTTTATCAACTCAGGTGCACAAAAATGTGGAAGCGCTTAAATCGAAGATTGATCCCGCCATTTTGCCCAAGGAGTACGGCGGTACTATGCCCATTGCCGATATGATTCGGGAGTTCAAAATAAAACTGCTGCAACGCCGTGCAGCTATATTGGCTCTGGACGATATGCAGATTGAGATAACCAAGGAGGCGGCCAATTTCGCAGGCAATGATATCGGGGATATCGATGCCGGAGTTGTGGGTAGCTTTAGAAAGCTTGAAGTAGATTAGTCAGTCTACAATTTGCTTTAGGTTAAGCTAGGCTATACGTACATATGTATGTATGTACACATATATTCGAATATCAGAATACCATTGAAACAAATGACAAAATTATTGTGTCTGGAAAATCATAAACTTTAAATTATAAAATAAAATTATACACCACCCCGAGCATATGCACAGGCACAGGCACCGGCACAGGCACAGGCACAGGTACAGGTACCACAAAACTGAAGTAACAGTTCAATTCTAGAGTTATTCCATCCATGCATACCATGTACTACGTATGTATAGATGTTATTATTTAAAAATATATATTTTTTTTGCTGCTTAAAAATTATTCGACGAGTATGTTTTCTATTCTTTATTATTTATTTTCAAATTCCAGCCGTTGCTTACAGAGGAGGTATGTATTTACTTATGGATTTAAAGTACTCTGGAAATATTAGAATCGCCCTGCCTTGCACAAAGTAATTTTCTACTCGACATATTTGGGTTGCCCGGCCCAGTTTTATGTATGTATGTACATAAATATATACCCTGTATCTATTGAAAAGTGGAGTATATTCTGTTTGTTTAAGTGTTATAGCTAGAAGAAAGCATATCCGCACACGTAAAACATATACACTTATTCTATGTTGTGTCTTAAATGTTTAGATTTGATATTCGAGAACACTCGACTAACTTTTGACCTATTTAGATTTAGTTCAGCGAAAAATTTGTAATTTTCATCCCATTCACGTAGTCGTAGTGAGTTAACCGAGAAAGGTATTCTCTTTTTTAATTGCCGTTATTTGCAACTGCTTAAGTGTATTAAGACAATAAGAAATAATTGTCAATGGTTGAAAGGGTCGACTAGAAACTACCCTGTTGATTATAAGTGAATATTGAGTTTGTAATTATTCTTTTTGACCACCTTTTGCAGAGCAGATAGCATTTTTCATTTTAGTTATATAACAAATCAAGAAAAAAAATTTTCTTTTTAACTGAACAATGTCTTTTAAAGTCAAATTTCTACGAGAATTTCGTGTCAGTCAAGGATACGAAACCCTATGTTATGTTGTGACTTCAGACGTCTGAGATTTGGTATAGTGGTCAGACTATCAGATGTGTCGCTTTCATTTCTGTCTCGTAAGGTATTTAATAGTCGCATATTCTTTATCGTTATGATCGTTGTTCTTCCCGCAATTGTTGTTGTTGTTGTTGTTGCAACGCGATAACGGTGACACAGGCACACACAGAGACACCGATAGAGACAGAGACGACAACCACGTTGAGAGAATCTTACTGCATTTCTGAGCACGAAAACGACGACAATCAAAGCTCGAAGTACGAAAAAGTAAGTTCATACGAGTCGAGTATTCATATGTATGTAAGAGTATGAGCTTGTGTATGTAGTACTTCTTTTGTGTGTATTGTGAGAATGTGTGTCGGGGGGAATTATGATTGTACGCTTTATTATTATGGCCGCAAACGAAATAATTTCCAAGTTTACATTTCAGTTGAGCGTTGAATCAGCTGGAGAACGCGAGCGTCGAGTGTTGATCGTGGCGCAGTTTCATCTCGAGTTGTTAATTGTTGCTAAATGTTTCGCTTTGTGGTCCGAGCCAAAGCATGTCGACATCAGCTGCGCGTTGAGCAATTACAGAACTAGAATTAGATACAAATAAATAATATAAACTGAGATATCTTCCCGGGAACCGGCTTTTCTTTGAACTGCAGCTCTATGGTAAGGGTATTCAGCTTACATTGATAAAGCGGAAACAAAGGTAGCCACGTGCCGTATACGCAATATGGTGTTAGTCATCATATAAAGTAAAGGGTATTTTTTGTGAGGTCAAACACTTTGGAATTTAGCAGTGTGAACAGCAAATTGCCAGACAGATTCTAATGATAATAATAAAAATATATATGTATAAGCTCCATATGTGTCATATTAATTAGTATATAGATTAAATTCAAGTGTGCAGCAAATTCTTCACTGTGCACTAACAAGCCGCAAGCGGTTGCCCTCAGTCAACTCAAAGAGCAATCGAGAGCGTTCACACTAATATGTCAAGCTGCGAGCAATTGGAGAGCAGTAAAAGAAAAGCTTTCGACGAACAGCTGTTTGAGAGCGAGCTTTTGATCTCTCATTTTTTCTCTTTTGGAGCTTGTGATAAGTTAAAAGCGCATTGGAGTAATAGGCAGTGAGAGACAGTGAGAGAGAGGTAGACAGAGAGATACAACTAATTGGGAGTGGGAGGCGGTTGTAGTTGCTTTTTATCAATATGAAGTGCGAGTCGTATAGATAAGAATTCTGAACTCATTTTTTAAACAAAATTAACACCTTTTTCTTTTACCCAACAGCGCCGCAAGGTGCACAGTAAAGTTTCGCCCTCAACTCAATCAAGATGAACAAACTACGCTCGTTTTTACCCGGACAACAATCCAAAGAGTCTTCCCGCCATTCCGTAACGCTTGAGCCGGAAATTGGTTTCCAGATCACAATCGAGCCACATGATCGGGGCCAGAATGATCAGAGTGATCAAAGTTTTAGGGCTGCCGGCAACGGTTCGACTGCAATGCCTGAATTAAATGTGCATCTCATAGCAGCGCGGCATTTACCCTCTTTATTCGGCTTCAAAGTTGTGCAAGGCTATCTAATTAAGGTAATTTATAGTTAGCTACAATAATATGAATAATCAATTAAAAATATAAAAATTAATCATAATTTTCACCAATAGGTTAAACTGTTTCCGGGTACTAAGCGCTTGGACAGCAGCATTCAGACCAACACTTGGCCCAAGTTTAATGAAAATTTTAAGTTTCCTTTGGTACCAGATATTAAGCAAGTATTATTTAATTTATGTATTTATATATTTATGTTTATAAATGATATCTCCGACACCACAAAGTGAATATATATATACTTTTAATCTGAATGAAGTGACGCGCTGATATGGCTTAGTCTGTCTGTCCGTCTATTCGCCTGTCTGTCTGTCCGTCTGTCCATCTATCCATCAGGCCATTTGTCTGTTTCTATGAAAAGTAGTCTCTCAGTTTTTGAACTAGGTTAATAAAATTTGGTATGGAACACATGTGCCGTAACCGGCCGAATTAGACAATAATGTTATATTGCTGCCGTATAAAGAAATAATCAGCTCACGAAGGGTTGTAAGGAAAAAGAATTTTTATAAAATATCAATTAGATTTAAGAATATGTTTTATAATGTACGCCGAAAATATCAGGATCGGACTTCTATATCTTATAGATGGCATATGAATACAACACTTTCCAGCTGCTTATTTCAGTCTGCAAGGGTATTTAATCGTCGACGCAACGAAAATACCCGTGCCGAACTAGTTGCCAATTTAATTCATTAATATTTATTTCTTAAAGACCATCTTTGAAACATGGCTCTGCTTTTTCAACGCGACGCCAGGCACACAGTCAAATATCTGCTGATTTTTCCGCTCCCGATGAACTTTTTGCCGGCCAATTTGTGGTCTTTACCGTGTATGCTTTACTAGAGTTACCTGCCGCAGTAAGTTTCACTTAGTTGTTTGTATGTATGTGCATTATGGTCACCCTTTTAGAGCTTCAATCGATTCAACAAGACGTATCGCTCCCTAAAAGATAAGAGTTCTAATTTTGTGCAACGCCTCGTTGAAAACTCCTCAAGTTCGACTAATGAAAACCAGACTGAAAATGGAAGTGCCACTAAGTTAAAGAGTAAGAAATCGTCAGAGAATCCCCGTGATGCCATGCCACCATTAACCATAAGTGAATCCCGCAGAAATATAGGCAAGTTTTTCGCAGTTTTTACATTTAGGATTTTCTTATATTTCTTCTCATTTATACTTCTTCAGGCTCAGTCACCTGCTATCTGGAACCAAAGCTTTTCCGGCGCAACTCTCGGACTGGATCTTACGCGACTGAGGAACTATGGCTGCCTATTAAAGATATAACGACAACGGTGCTGAAAAGTACTCCCAGTAACAACAATAACCATGTAAGCTATCTAAACAGGCAATGCTTTTAGACCGAAATCAAGAAAGAGACAATGAGACGAGTACACTGAGGAAAAAGACGCCGAAATCGTTATGATCTTGTACTTAGTAAATGGTTTTTATTTTTTATATTTGAATAATATTTTTCTTTTGAGTTGATAATCATTAATATATCATTTAGTTTTTTGACCTTTATCCAGAATCAATATCATACTTTTGTATACAATTTTTTCAGTGTAGAATTAAATTTAATGAACAATGACTTAACTTAATTCCATAACCCGGGTGTTAACAAGTTTAAATGCAAGTTTATGACTCAAAATGAAATTAATTTGGACTAGTGAAAGTACGTTGAAAATTAAATTGCGACAAGACATGAGACCTTAGACAAGAAAAACAAAAATAAACGCCCCACAAAAAGTGAAAAAATAAAGACGAAACATGAGAGTGACCTTTACACAGAGAAAAAATAACAGTGTTATAAGTCATCTATTTCATATTTTTTGTGATATTTTCTAGGGAATCAACTCGCATGATTTAATTAATGTTCTATTTATTTTTTTTTGTTGTGTTATTTACATTTTAAGCTCACAAACTCACCCAAAGGCGTTGTTGAGTTGGCGCTTGAAGTTCGCGATCTCAGTGAGGCAGAGAGTGAATCCCAGTTGGAGACACAACCAGATCAGAAGGATATTATGAAGGAAACAACAGCTGGAAATGGAGGAAAGAACTGGCAACGCATGACTGCAGAGGTCAAGCGTAAAATGGGAATTAGTAATATAACCAATACTCCGGGTGGAACTCTCATGCTGCGGGTTACTACGTCACGCATGCGCTGCTCCAATAAGGTTAAGGATGAGCTGGAGGCTACGGCTAGCGCGGGAGTATATGTTAAGACTACTGTCTTTGAGCATGGCATCTATGTGGATGCCTGGAAGTCCCCCTTATTCTATCCCTCACTCTCGACCAAATGGGATGGAGCTGGTGGCGATGAGGCTACCATTTGTGTACCTCTGCGCACACTGGATCAGCTGGAGAATATGGTAGTTAGAGTTACGCTCGCGACTAAAGTAAAAATGGGCAAGAAACTTGTCCTAGGCACTGTCATAATTGGTGCCGGAAATAATGCGTCTGAGACGGGCATGGCGCAATTGCGGCATCTACAGAATTCGCCAATAAATGAGCGTGTGGCTACCTGGCACTGCTATCAGTAGGGTATTATTTAGTTCGGCAAGTCTTTAGATATTTTTTTGTATACCAATGTTCAAGCCAAAATTATAGTTCCATTTATTTTGTATTATTAAAGATGTGTATTTTAATGCTCAGCTTTTTCGCTTTTTTTTATTGCTATTTGGATTCTCCGTTATTTCTTGACCAGGCGCAAAGATATTTCACGCTTAGGGATTTTTACACATTTTCCCCTCGAAATCCCACACATGCGGCCCACTGTGCGTGAGCGCTAAATGTGTAGCTGTGTGTGGAAAATAGTCGCTACCAGACGATGTGTTTTTGTTGTTTTTGTTTCTGTTTTAATTTTTTGTTTCTTCTTTTGGTTCAGTTTGAAGCGCTCGGCGTTGGCGTTCAGTTCTCGAAAAGCCAGAGACGCGATCGGTTGTGTCGTCGGCTACTGAACTGAAGCTGTGCGTTTTAATCGTTCCTTCATATAAATAAAAAAGAGTTTCCGTTTTTCCAATGTAAAAATACAAATTTTAAAAAAGTAACGCGAAAATAAAAGAAAATTTAAAGTGACGTGAAAATTTTGAAAGTTTTTTTTTTGGGTGTGTGTTTTTTTTTTTTTTTCGAAAATTACCAAAGCTGAAGTGCTTGTAGCACTGTGTAACACCCTGTATCAGTTAGCCAGTTAGCCAGGTAAACGGTAGCCTCTAATTGAAAGGTGCCTTCGATTGATTAACATGCAAATAATAACAATAAATATAAAAATAAAAATAGCAATCAAATAAAAAGCATTAACCATATTCGTGAACCCCAAACCGTTCAATTGAAAAGCGATAAAAACGCAACAAAACAATTGTATCAATGCGGCCTCAAATAGATGTCGTCATTCCGTTTCATTGAGTCGCCGCATCTTTGTACGTATGTACATATGTATGTATATGTATGTATGTACATTAATATGCATTCAATTCTTACATACATACATACATACCCCATGAGCATTCCCAACTGCAGCTGCAGAATATTACGCCAATTATGAATATGCGTACAACAAGCATTTCATTCATAAAGGAAACAAATTAAATGTTTAAGCATACATACATATATACATACATACATACATACATACATACTTACATACATACATATATGAAGTATGCATAAATACACAGAGCCAAAAATGTGATATATTAAAACACATTTAATATATTTAATAATTTGCACAAAAAGGTTTACAATGAATACATTTTGTATCTGCTCTTAACATATTCATATTCTCGGAACACTAAATTATGCCAATCTCTATATGGGTCAATAGACAAGTGCAAATATTGATAAATAAATAACAATTATCACAATAATAATAATAATTACTATCAAAATTATTATTAATTGCCAAGCACTTATCTCATATTAATATTGTTTGATTGTTGAATATATTTAATACACAAGTAAACATTTATATGTTCATCAAAACTAGATAGTAGGTAAAAATTTATCTATTTTTTTAAATATTTATTAATTGATAATAAATATTAATTATGTATTTTTTATTTTATTTTTAAAAAGAAAAATCTACATCATCGATTAATAAGCCCAATTTATTTGTTCGGTGTATTTATATACATCATATGTACATACATAAATACATAGATACATATGTATATGAAATGCATTAAATGCAATACATGTGTTGAAAATGTGCTCTCTTTGGGGGTTGGGCCTCTGGGGCTTGGGGGTGGCTGCTGTGGAATCGATGCTTCTTTTGCGATTGCATCGCCGACAGAAGCGCGTGTGCGGCAGGCGAATCATGATTTATGGCCAACAACATCCGCTAATATAAATATTTCCATCCATCTACCCATCCATCCATCTATCTATCTATCTATCTATCTATTTATCTGTGTGTGAGTGAGTGAATAAATTAATCGCTAAACGTCAAATGAACTTAAATGCCTAACATAGCATTACAACAGAAATCGAATCCGGAATTGTTTTCTTTTTGTATATTTTATATTGTAGTTTTTAAAGAACGACTAATAAATAAAATGAAAACCACACGAATCTGTGGATCCCACGACGACAACTTTTTGCCATCTGCTTGACCAAAGTACAGTGGATACTCGATAATTGGGCAGCAAAATTTCAGAAATTATATAAATGATCTCATTGATTAACTACAGCTGTGTACAATTAATACAATTTTGCGAGATCCGAAAACAATAATATTTAATCAAAAATAGGTAAATAGGCACATTCCGTTTCTTTTTATCGAGTATATGTATGTAACTGCGAATAGAAAGACAAGACTGCTGCCCACGAACACAGCCCCAGCCGCTGCCCACTCGAGACATTAACATTAACATTAACAAAAACAAAAACAAACCAGTAGCGCCGATTCAGTGTTTCGGTTTTTTCGTAAACGTCATTAAAATTGCATTTCGGTATATTCGTTTATAAAAAAAAGCCCAAAGGCATGCCTCGCTGCCCCCGTTCGCTGCTTCTGTTGGCTGCTGCGCCAGACTTTGCGGCTAGCGTCAGGTGGTACCGCCAATCTGATGACTAGTCAACGTTTAACTAACTAGCTTTATTTTTATTTTTTGGTTAGGTAAACGCGTAAATTTTCATTCATAAAATAGTAGTTTGGTCAAGCATACTCGCCTGACTCATACCCTATAATCAGTTTAACGTACACAGAAAGAAATGTCTAGCTAAATTTAAGTTCAACAATTCTGGATTCTAGATTAAGACGTACTTGGTACACTTCTCAACTTGTGGTATTAAATCAAGTGTGAACAGGATCGAACAAGTGAATAAATTGGTACTAGATTCAAGAGAGAAACAGGAAGAATTCCGAGACTGATATGAGCGGGCTTGAATCAGGACTTTCGAACTGGATTTTCGGCAATCCGAGATGAGGAATTATTGAAGTATGGAATTTTTAATTTTATCCTGATTTGATTTAATGTGCAGAAGTCCTTTTTTGAATTTTAGGAAAAGCAATTTTGGAGATTCAAAATATATTAAATTTAATAATTAATTTAATAAAACAAATTTTATTCACATATATTTTACATTATATTTAAAAATTAATTTTTTTTTCCAAGTTTTATGCTTAAAATCATATATAAATTTTTTGAGATTTCTAACACGCCTTTCTTTGCTTTTGGTGATATGCAAAAATGTCGATATATCGCTACACGAAAGATCGATAATACCGATACTGACATCGATATTTGTAGCTGTATGTGGAGTATCTGGTATTTTTATAAACAACAAGTGGCTTATTTTGATTAATTGAGTGATCTGTCCTAATTTGACAGTATTTAGCAAATGTTTATCAAGTTCAGTACGTAAAATTTAATCGCACTTAGTCTCGGTGGGGTATTTACAGGGCAGAGGGTAGGGGGGCTGCATGCCTGTCAGTCGTGAAGTGACGAACAGTTTGTTTACACGAGGCAGCGCATCCGCGTCTACGGCTGCGTCGGCAGCGCTGCTCTGCTCTGCTTTGCGTGCTTCTGTAGGTGATTTGCGGCTGCGTTGCGTTCTAAATTAAGAAGCGTCGCTATATATATACATATATATACATACATACATTCACACATGCATATATACAGATATATGAACATATATAACTTATACATACATACGTATGTCGTCAGGTGTTTAAGAATAGTTTCTAGTGGTTTGTTTTCTGATAATGTTAAATATTCCGCATACAATCATCCAGAGTGGCATTTACTCAGCCTTAAATTATTAAGTTGAATGTATGAGATTGCCCCGTGCTACTAAAAGATACGTAGAGCTACGTGCATAGTCATGCTAAGACCGCCCCACGGAGAATAATTCTGAAATGAGGCACCTACTCACTTGCGCCGAGTATTTTTATTCCCTTGTATAGGGTACTATAACTCTGTCTCGAAATGTGTAATGCCTTGAAGTTATCATCTCCGACCACATAGTATGATATTGATCAGGAAGATTCTATAAAGCCGTGTCCGTCCGTCTGCCTTTCTGTTTGTTTCAAGGCAAATTAGTCACTCAGCTTTTCAGGTCAATGAAACTTCGCATGCACATTTCTTCTTCTTGCAGTAGAACATAAATCGGAAACAGAAAAATCGAACAAATATAAAAATATAGCTTCCATAGAAAGGAACAATCGGCTCGAAACTATTATATGAAAAACTTTTTGGTTTGGTATGATATCTTGATGAAACTTTAAAATTAGGGTTTCTAAATGCACACAAAAATGAAGATCGGACTACTATATCATATATACCATAGGAACACTCGATCTGAAAGTTTTAGTAGTGTAAGCCTCTTTTGTTTGTCAAAATATCTGGAGAAACCTTTCTAGTCAGCTGGGAGACTGTCAAAATTATATATGGCCGCTATAGGAACAATCGGTCAAAATGAATAAATTAATCCGAAATTATCAAATTGTTACTCCAGTTTGGAAGGATATGTAATCTTCGGCGCCCCGAATATAATGATTGTTTACTAGTTTCTTGTGATACTATAATTGTGCAAACTTGAGTATTTCGGAAACAAGTAAACAATTAGCAAATACCTTTATCAAAAAGGAAACCATACGTATGTAAATATTTTGAATTTTCTTTAGAATAAAGCATGAAGAAGTTGAAAACTATTCATAAAATTCATAGATAACGCTGAAGAGCAGTTAACGATAAGATTCATTAAGAGAATTGACAATGCCAACACGTAGAAGGCTAATATGTACCTTTTAGATAAAATTTCAATCAAAATGCTATAAGTATAGCTATTACATAGAATATAAATTATGATGTATTTGTATGTATCTTGGACATCAACTCATTAAATAAATTTTATTTATACAAAACATTTTGTTTGTTCGAACAAATTATTTATGACAATCTTTATTATTTACCACGTTGCAGCTTTGCCGCGAAATGTGTATTGCTTTGATTAGAACGATAAGACGCGTAGATTAAGCCATGTCCGTCTGTCTGTCCATCTGCCTATTCGTCTGTCTGTCCGTCTGCCTGCTTCTGTGCAATCTAGTCTCTCAGTTTTTGAGGTAACTGGATGAAATTTGGTCAGGGCCCTTCTTTTTGGTGGATGCAGCACTTATGTCGGGACCAGCCATAAGGGTACAATCGTCTTACATTTCTTTCTTAATGTACCTTAATTAAAAATTATTAAGATCGGACTTCTATATCATATAGCTTCCATTGGAAC
Organism: Drosophila repletoides; assembly: GCA_018150835.1. NCBI lineage: Eukaryota > Metazoa > Arthropoda > Insecta > Diptera > Drosophilidae > Drosophila > Drosophila repletoides. The sequence continues at coordinate 3,421,530 of JAECWQ010000231.1, forward strand.
AATCGGTCCAAAAGATGTCGCATTCAAAACTTTTTTGTTTCTCAAGATATCTTTAAGAAAATTAAAGTTAGAGGTAGGAATATGATTAGAGTAAGATTGGACAACTATATATTCTTATAGCTGCATTAGGATCCGTCGAAGAATCAAATACTTACTCCACTCTGAATCTTGTATTAATCGTAATAAATTAATAATTGCTGTTTATTTGTAAGCGGACTTTAAAACACTTAAAACAGTTTTGCCAACATAGAATAGAAATTCCTTTCAAAATGGCAGTTTAGTCTTTAGGGAAACGAGTCTTTAGCTCAAAATTTATTTCGATATTGATGAAATTCAAATATAATTTTTGTCTCTTACAAAATGCTGGCCATTCAATCGGACCTTTCATTGATGGAATGGTCATTGTTCGAAAAGTACGGCTCGTTCTTCTGTGAAATGGAAATAATAGAAGCCAGGATGGGAAACCAGGAACTGAAAAAAGCCAGTTCCCAAAGGGCCTACCCAACCGTGACCCAACCATATTTGTACAAGAGTACACTTAAAAAAATAAAAAAAAAACAAAAAGTTTACAGATTTTGATCATTCATTGATGAAGGTTATGAAAAAACGCTTGTTCATAGACCCAAAACGTTCGGCTTGGTGTAGGTATTTACATAGGTTCCCATCTGAATAATCATTATTTATTCATAAAGAACAGAATTTAAGAAGATTTTCTTTTTGCTCAGTGTGGAAGCGAATGTATACTCGTATGGTGTACGTATTCGAATGCATGTGCATACATAATTGAGTATCTGGCTATCTGAATTTGGTCAAAATTCAGCATTGACGTAAGATCGATTGTATGTACGATACTTGCTTGAATATATATATATATATATATATATATATATATATATATATATATACATTGTTTTTGGCATTTACTGAGTGCTTCTGTTGCCACTTTAAATTCCGTTGAAGTTGATTTCAATGGCGAACTTTGTGCTTAGATTCGAACCGAACCGGATCATAAGTCAGAGTGAGTCGAGGGTCGACGGGAGACGTTCGTCAAAGGCAGCAGCGCAGCCCCACAGATTGAATTTTAAAAATAATTTATCTTTATGTTTTTAATTTTTGTTTTTCTGTTTGTAATTACAAGTAGTACACGAGCATGTAGCCAATTAATTTCACTTTTCATTTTTCATTTGTACTTTATTTTTGTTGTTTCTGTTGCTTTTGTTGTTTGGTGCGTTCGCCCACGCTTTTGATCGCATGGTCCTAAGGTCTCTTACAAGTTCAAATATTTGCTTTGTAGTTGCCAAATGCGTCAGCCTAAAAGATACGAGTTCACTTACATATGTACAAGCGAGTATATTTAAATTTAAAATCGGAATCGGAATCGGAATTGTTTAATTGTGCGCTGAGTAAAGATCATGTTCGTAGTGATTGTACTTTTTGGCTGTACTTTGACGCAAATGAGCCGATTAGTTGGGGTAAATTAAACAAGTTAATTATGTCTAAAAGCATTGGCAATTTTTTCTTTTTTTACATTTCATTTCATTTGGTTATTTGAATATGACTCTGGCTGTGTCAGATCTACACAAAATATACAAATATATACAAATCTACAAGTATATATTTGAAATTTACGGCTACTATAAAACTGACAGCTCTTCAAATACGCTTATACCCGTTAATATACAAATGTGTACCATAAATCGGACAATTGCTATGAATGTGCTGTCAATTAACTGATAGTTATGAGATTTTAATAATACCGTAATAATATACTACTTTTTTATATACATTTATTTTGCAGAGATTTTCAATTAAAAAGGAAAGTCGGAAGGGATAAAGAGCATTCATATTATATTCATACTTCAGAAATAGGAGAATGCGTTTTACTCTCAACTTTTTTGAATGGTTGGCAGTCTTACAGCTGCTGGCTCACAGTCAGGTAAGTTCAATAAATAACCACCCGAAAGAATATATGTATGTACATATAGTATATAGATATGTAGATATGTAAGCCAATGGCAATCCCACTTGACACACAAATGTGATGTCAATCGAAAACAATTCCCAATTCCCTCGACAATTTGTTGATTAGCAACTGTGAATAATTTACAAATTTGTTTAAGTAGTACACCAATTATCTGGGCCCAAATTAAGTGCGGCCTATTCCATAGTCGACGTACGAGTATATGTCATAAGTTTTTTTCGATTTGTATTTGTAGATACGACCCCGCAATGAAACGGTATCAATGCCCTTGTTTCCGCATGAATGAGTATTACAGTTAGCCGTAGCTGGATTCTCATTCCCAAAATTGGCAAGGTTAGACAACTCTGCCGTGACCCAGTAGTATCGCTAGAATTTAGAATACAATGGAGCCCGTTCATTGTTATATTAAATAATTATTTATATATATCTTTGTATGAGTGTACAAACAAACATTAATGCGCCACACATCATTTCGATTTAAATATCAAAGATCTATTGGGTTCCTCTATATAAACCTAGGCTAAATTCAGCACTAAAGTCTGTTTAATTTAATATGGCATATTGTCATATTATGATTCTCAATTAAATTTATTTTAAATTTGACAATTTAATTACAATAAATAGAAAAGTTGATTCAAAAGATGTCACAACAAAAAAAAAAAAAAGAAGAAAGCTAAAGTTCTTTAGAAAAAGAGCAATTTGGTTGTTGGTTTATTAAATTACAAATTACAAATATATATTCATTGATCCACTGCAGCATATTTTTCAATATTATTCCATCTATCCGAGTGAACAAGCTTTCTCTCAATTGATTCTACCTCTCTCTATCAATCTCGAACGGAGGTATACAGTTTTCGGTTAGGTAAAATACTCGATATTTTAGGCTTTAAAAAATTTCCATGTGAAATGTTCACATTTTTACAGGCTAGAGAAAACGAATCTAATTTTCATTCAGTAGTCAGTTGTATTAGATTCAGGCCATAAGTCAGCAGATCACTTTTTTTTTGCTGAGAAGATTGTTTACTTAATAACTCTTCCTGACAAAGCCTGAAACTGTCGAGTAACTGTCACATTTGTTAAATATGAAATATTAAATTTAACTTTTTCCAATGAAAGCAGGTCCTCTGTGAGTAGAAATACCAAGTGGAATAATATGAGTATTATTATAAAGAAATTTTTTGATGACCGCTATGAATCGAGTGCAAATATTTGCAAGTAAATTTTATTGCTGAGCTACTAGTTTTTATGGGGTTCCATTATAGAAGAAACAGCCGTCGTCTGAACGCTGTCGAAACATATATTCGATAAGAGCGACACAGGAAGAAGGGATACGGCACTGGCACAGTTGATGCTGGCACTGCCGACGTGTCGGGAAAGCAAATTTATGTTATTTTTAGCTGTGAGGCAGCGCCTCGTCTTCGAGCTGGAAGCATAACTGCTCCGAGCCAGACGAGAGCAATGACACCTCAAATAAATGCAGTCACATCTTCACATCCCCTGCACTACATTTGGCGCTGCAACGACCTGATTTATCCCTAGCGATAAGTTTATTTCTAATGCATTGTTTGACGTAGATTGAATTATGATGCGATCTTTGAAAAGGGAATAATATTTTGATATTTCTTTTTTATTTTTTATATACATATGCTCATATATACATACTTACTCTTATATTTCGTATATTACAGAGTGGATTTGTACAGGAGGCAAAGCGACGTATTCGCGCTGAGTTTCCTGCTGCTGCTCTGCGGCATCCAAGCTATTACGGTGGTTCACATTGGCACAACGGGCAGAGAGTTCACCGGCTTCACATGCCCCACAGCCATCAGCGGTGGAGCGGAAGGAGGCGTTCAATTAACCATCATGGTCCTTTCAGCCGTTGGACGCAGTGGACGTCCTGTGATGAGGAATGTATAAGGCGTCGAGAACGCTTTTGCAGAGCTAAGCGAAAATGCGGGCACACTAAGCACATGGAGCAGCAAAAGTGTTCTCGGTATGTGTAAAAACTATAAATAATTAATTTAATTATTTTTTTACCATAAACAAAATTTCTATTGAAGTTAATGAACATATTTAATACAGCCTGTTAGCAACTATTTTTAATCCAATCTTTAACCAAAAAAAATTTAATTACCTATTCACAAATTATTATGTTCAAAACTGTTAAATATTTAAAAGGAAGTGTATAGTTTATAGAAGGATAAATTAACACTATACACTGGCCGACTGGACTTACCATACGAAAATTGCTGTTAAATTTAACTATTTTGACGGATTGTCCTTATAGCAGCTATACGATATAGTAGATCGATCTTTAGAATTTTTGCTGCCCTTTTAAAGAACACAATTTTGCATTTTATTTGTAAAAATCATCATGATACCATGGGACACAAAAACTCTTTAGATCGATCGTTAGCTATATAATTGTCCGATCCGGCCGGTTCCGACGTATGTACTCCCACATTCCAAATTTTTACTCAAAAACTGATACGACTAGTTTACATAGAAATAAAGACCGAATATGACTTGATCATATTCATTTCCTGATCAATAAAATATATACTTTGAGGGCTTGGCTGTGCCTTTCGTGACAAAGTTTTAATAGACCTACCAATTAATCATTAGGAATAATAATCCTTATTTCGTTTAGCTATTAATGAAGATTATCTGCGTAAGATTCGTGCGCTATAACATATAGAAGTTAGGTAATTGTTGTATAGAAGTTGAAACGTTTACCAAAACTTCCATTTGTACTTATGTTTCACTAATATATATTGATAAACAAAATAACAAAATTGTTTTTCTTTGACAACAACAAATCTCAATTTGTAAGTTACCTCGAAGGAGTTATTCGCATTAAAGTTTTAGGGATAGATCACATCCTATACACGTATGATATAGATATCCGTAGAATGGAATAGCCTTTGGGGTGGCTCCTTCAATATGTTACACATTTCGCGACAAAATTATAATACTCTCGGCAAGGGTACACAGAACAACAAATAGTTAAGTAAATCATTGATTATTTCTACTTTTGTTTTGCAGTTGTCATCCCATGGTGAAGTGGCATGAACCAATGGAAAAGCATCATTTCCACGGAGCACAAGAAAGTCAGACTAATCATGCGAATACGCCTGCAATTATAATAAATGCCGCTGCAGCCGCATCCAGCGGCTCAGCTGTTCAGGCGCATAGAACTAAATCGTATCCGTATCCGGAAATAAGCTCTGGCGAGATATTGCATAGGAGGCCTCAAGCCCTGCCACCTATTGAATCTATTACAGAAGATGAAGAGGAGGAAGATGACTCGTCCTATCATAGCGATCAAGGTGACTTTTTTGTCCTAAAACGCCACAGATATAAGCAAAGACCAAGGCACAGCACGAGACAAAGCTCAACAGAGAGCTTTACAGTAAGCTCCAGGGAAAGATCAAGGTACAGCTCTAGGGAGAGCATGAAAGAGGGCTCGAGAGAGAGATCAAGGCAAAGACCATGGCAAAGACCAAGCCAGAGCTCAAGGGACAGTCTTAACTCATGGGAGAGTTCAAGGGATAGGAGAAAGCATAGAAACAAGCAAAAACCCAAACGAGACTATATCGACGACGATTTCGAAGACTACGTGGAAAGAAAGTCATATTATCCTGAACAGCGCAATCTGGGCAGCGGATTGGATGGTGACGTTTTTCAGCACGAGGATTTTGATTTCGAACAGGATAATCAATACGGCGACTCGGAAGAGTATTCCGACTATCGCAACAGCAGCTGGATGCAGCCCACAAAGGAGCGAAATACGCCAGACGGGCTGCTACAACGACATCGTCGCATCTACTCCAAGTGGAGCCGTTGGACCAAATGCTCACCGAAATGCACCACTCGTCGCTATAAGTGGGTTGTTTTTTTCTATTGCGTTGTTAATTGAGTTGCCCTAACCACAAACCTTTCCCACTCCACAGAAAGTGCCGAATCAGTGAGCAATGTGGACGCGAAGTTCTGCGTGAGATCGCCTACTGTTACACTGAGGGCAGCTTTTGTCAGCAGTGGCTAGAGACGCAAGTCCAGAAGACACCAGCTTATGATTCAAGACTTGGCTCCGGTGCCGGTCCAGCTACAGCCATGCGGCGTATGCATACTGATCCGGGTGCTGGAACGCTGAGTAAAAACGATGTCAATGTTATTATGAGCGGTAAGGGTTATCGTGGTCCAGAATATTCCCCGCTTAAGCTACAGTGTGGCCTGGTCCGTTCGGAACACCGCAGTTTGTATAACATGTTAAAAATCATTGGCGGAAAAGCAGCTCGCAAAGGTGAGTGGCCCTGGCAGGTGGCTATTTTCAATCGCTTCAAGGAGGCATTTTGCGGTGGCACCTTAATTGCCCCACACTGGGTCCTAACAGCAGCCCACTGTGTTCGAAAGGTCCTGTACGTCCGCTTGGGGGAACACAATCTGGACTATGAGGATGGAACCGAGGTACAACTACGTGTCCTCAAGAGCTACAAGCATCCGAACTTTGATAAACGCACCGTGGACAGTGATGTGGCTCTTCTAAGGTAACTAGTAGTCGATCTCTTACGTTAGCATGATAAATATATTCTTGTAAAGGGTATTCTAATTCGGTCATTAGTTAAACTGTGTCATTTATTAAAGCATGTTTTTCCGGCCATATAAACTATATGTATTATAAAATAAGATGATTTATCAATCTTAGCATGAATCCTCCGGAAAAGGAGTAATCGATTCATCAATCAGAAATCATTCTTACATACCGCCGATTATATACCCTACGTTTACAAAACTTGTAAACTAATTCGTGAGATATTTTAAATAAATACTAGGATATAATAAAGTTTTCTATATAATCCGAATGCTCCTTTCTAGCTATAATACCATCTACAAGGGGAGGTTTAAGGATACAATTCTCAATTGTCAACTTTATCACATATCGTATATGTATATAGCTACCCATAAAAATCAACTGTCGGAAATTATTTTATTAAGTTCGAGCTATCTTGCCATTGGATCAATCTTTTCTCATTAAATTCAGTATTAAATCAGACCGCTAAACCTCAAAGGTTTTTTATGCAACTTATTTAAACGGCACGAGGAAGACAGCTTTACTCTTTTCCTTTCTTATTTTAATGTGTCCTCTGATCTTCTTAAGGCTTCCAAAGTCGGTAAATGCAACCAACTGGATTGGCTATTCCTGCCTGCCGCGACCCTACCAACCGTTACCCAAGAATATTGACTGCACGGTTATTGGCTGGGGAAAGAGGCGAAACCGGGACGTGGTGGGAACAAGCGTATTACACCAAGCTGACGTGCCTATTATACCCATGGAAAACTGTCGCAGTGTCTACCACGACTACACCATTACGAAGGTGCAGCAGTTTAAGCAGGCGTTTAAATTATAACATTGAATAATGCATTTGCCATCTTTAGAATATGTTCTGTGCTGGACATCGTCGAGGACGCATCGATACCTGTGCCGGGGACTCAGGAGGTCCACTACTTTGTCGGGATACGACTAAAGCTAATCATCCATGGACTATTTTCGGGATAACTTCGTTTGGAGATGGCTGTGCCAAGCGAAATAAATTTGGCATCTATGCAAAGGTCCCGAACTACGTAGATTGGGTTTGGTCTGTCATCAACTGCAACGGAAACTGCAAGTTGCACTAGAAGGTTAGAACGGCACGTGTTCCTATTTGGAGCACCGATAATCCCATGATTTATTACAGCGTAATAAACGACGTCGCCCATTACTTTGAGTACTTTGGAGCAAAAGCGAATATGAGAGTATGAAATTAATCATAGTTTAGTTTAGTTTTAAATTCGTTATGTTGAAGAGGCTGTGAGATACTTATATAGTTTTAATCGCTTGGAACACTGAGTTTTGGGCAAATTATCTTGTAAATACAACACAAACTACTTACACAATACATATACATATACACACACATATACATATGTATTTATACTTAGTATGCATACTATTTATTTATTTCCGGCCGGATTGTTTCGAGCACATAACCAGCTCCAGATGTACGAGATGTTCTACATCTTAAAACAAGCTCGAAATAAAATACCTATTTTTGGGTGTAAATTGTCGCTAATTTTATCATTTGTGTACAATATTAAGATGTTAAATAAAAGATTAGTTTTTCTCCAACATTTGCGGGGCTGTAATCTGGTTTATTAATAAGAGTCATAATCAAATTGGAATCGTTAACCAAAAGGAACCGATTATAACAGAACCAAATTGCATCTATAATACTACTATGCTCATCAAAATCATTTACTTGTAATATACAGGAACATAGTACCGAAATAAGTTACTTAAAACTGAAACGGAATCGAAATATGCCTTCCTGCTCGTGAGTATAAACAATATAATTATCTATTCAGCTTTAATTAGTTTAAGGGAGAGTAGATGTAAAAGATACTAAATTTTAATTGTCTATAAAAACCTTAATCAAATGGTTGTTTCAATAATAATTTTAGCTAAATTTTAAAACAATTGTCAAAAATTTACCTTGTGCTTACACAGCTTCCAAATATATTTATTTATGGAATAATGAGTCAGTTCCAGGTGAGTATAAACCCAACTAGGAGCAATTTTCGAATAAAAAAATCAAATATTTTCAATATTTTTGGTAGTTTATTACATAAGTATTAAATGCTGCCCGTTGAGGCTTTCATAATACAACTATTTAACGGGTCGTTTTTACATTTCTCCTTTCTTCTACTACACGTAAGAGTACACACCTTTTTTTCTGTATATAATATGTAATAAAAAAAACCATCACATGATTTAGTTGCATACGAGATGAGTATGCATACATACAAGTAATGTCCCATATGGGGCTGCACATAATGTAAAAGTCGAATAACTAAGCAGCATGTGGAGCTCTTTACTATCCAGTCACCACATAATGCAATGCCACTGAGGCGAGCAGCACTAGGAGAGCTACAGCAATTCCAACCATATAAAGACTGCGAGAGAGCTCCCGCTTTGGCATCGAGCTGGTCATGCTTCGACTGTCGTCCACTTGGTCTGTTTCTGGCTGTATGTTGGGAAAGTTGCCGTCGTCCGGCAAGCCTTCGGCATCTAAGAATATAGCCTCGGAATCGAGCTCCACGTCGAGTACTTGCTTGGCTTGCGCTACGGCCACGGTGGGAGCTTCTCCGCGAAACAAATATTCTGAGAATTGAACAGTTGAACTGCCGCTACCATGTCCTGGTATGCTAAAAAACACGCGTCTTGGAGGCTCGCTTATGTAGACAGCTTCGTTGGAAACATGGGGATCGGTCAGGCCATCACAGTACACTTGTATACGCGTTATCAACGACCGGAGCACATCGTCGCGCAAGAAACGCTTTACATCTGCAATAGTATTCCGAGAATTGCAGTAAATTCGTGAAAAAATCATGCCGCTCATGCGTAAAGTGCCATTAAACTCGTGTACTTTGATATCGTTTTGGCTATTTAGCTGACATTTAACGGGCATCACAATAGTCGCACGTATCACGCCGCCATTGATGCCTGCATCAGACGACAGCATATGTAATCCCGCTGCTGGCACGCTTGAAGAGGAGCTGGCTGTGGATGTAGAGCTACTGCTAGTTGATGATGTCTTCAGCTTATCATCCTTTAGTTTTTTTTTCTTTATATACGCCTGCAAATCAATCGTATCCTCGACATTTTCGTTCTGCAGAAACACCTCGCTTGCAATGAGGAATTTACGGATTGTGATTATAATATTCTGGAACTGTTCTTCAATATTAATACGTCTGGCGGGATCAATAATGGGTATAACGTCATCTAGATCGTAATTGCATTCCAGCTGTATCCAGTCGAAGGGTTTCTCTACAAAGCGATATTCCAGTGTGGAGAAAGTGCCACCGCTGTTCGTATAAATAAAAAAAATACGTTTTAGTTTTCAGCAATTATGCAGTAAATTCAGCAAATTCTACAAAACAAAAAAATGAACAAAAAACAAACACATACAAGTATATATATAGAGATATATATGTATATATAGATAGATAAATCGAAAAACGTAAAATGCAATCCATAAACAAAAACTGAATTTAATGTCGAAACTACGAAAATATTCGCAAAACATTCAAAAGGTTTAAGTACTTAATTTTCAACATGTTATTTACCATATGATGCATTTTATGTTTGCCGTAAAATACGTTTTTTTGCAATGTCTATTTTTAAGAATGTAGTCAACAAGATTATTGATAAAAGAAAGGATACATAAGTGAACAGTGAACAGTTTCATTGGAACCCCAACAAGTACTACGCAAGTACCGAACGATTTAATTATATAATATTAAATATTATTTCTAAAATTTATTAACTTACTTCCCATACGTATAATTTTTGCACAGTAATTTTTTGTCAGCCAACGTGTAGGCCAAAAACACAAAGTCCTTCTGGACAATATCTGTGGTATAGACTCCAAACGAGCTGTTGCTCTTCAATAGTAAACTATAGTAAATAATAAAAAGTAAACATTGAAAAGAGTTGAGAATTGAGATGTTCATTAATTAATTATAGTACGAGTATAATTCAATTGTGATGCTATTGCAATTTTGATAGCCTTATGCTAGGACATAAAATCAAATCATGTTTCCATACCGGTTCAATTAACTATTCTTTTCTTCACTTTGTGGTATTACTTTCTGTACTAATGCAAATAATGTAACGAAGCTCTACCGGTTCCACTTCCGTTTCCGATTTATAAATAATATATGTCTAATCAGCTCGATCGGATATATCATATAGTTGCCAGAGGAACAATCTAGTTTGCAAGTATATAAAATCGCCGAAGATAGATTTTCCCTACTAGTTACTCTTTTTGGAGTATTACGTTCTGCACAAATATGTTTTCAAGAACACCGGTTCTTTAAAAACGTAAAAAAATTGTACGGTTTCCGTGATTCTGGTTCCGTTTCCGGTTTGATTTCCACCTTAAAGGGACTCCATACTTACTCGTAGACATCGGAGAAGAGTTTTTTGGCGTTCTTAAGTTCTTCGCTCTGCTCGTTGGCAACGTCAGGACGCACGGAGGAAATAAAAATACCTAAACAATACATAAATAAATATTAAATGACTAGCCAAATAATTCGGCGAATTTCCCTTACCTATGACGTCAAAGGAGCCGGGACACATTTTGCTGGCGCTTAACCATTGTGAAGCCAAGGCCTGGGAATTGATATCCCTTATCGTTAATCGTACATCAGTTAAGTCTTCCAAATCGGCATCCTCTTCGTTGTTTCGGGCCAGATGAACCACAATGCTCTTGGTTAGATCAGCTTGCTGCAAGTGAACGAAGTGGTGGGCAACGCGTTGCAAGTGCAGTGGCAAGGGAAGGGAGGTTTTCAGTCAACAGAATCCAAACCTAACTACGTGGCGGCGATATTCCGCACAGTGATACGAATTGTACTTACATGCCCAACGATTATGCCGTACGAGAAACTGTGCTCTTGGGCGCACTTTTCCAGATAGACTTCATCGGATTTGCTTAAGAGCACTGTGCGCATTATTTATTTTTAATTTGTTGAACAATACAAATATTCGTATGCAGCAATTGTAGCTGCTGCCTGTGATGTTGACTGTGTGTATATATATCGATATTTATGTTATCTGTATTTGTTACTCTGGCGCGATAGTTTTGAAAGCGATACTTTGTAGTATCGATATGTTTTTGCATTTTCGATAGATCGATAGGATTTCAGTTAGCAAATGAAGAGGAAAAGCAATTTGCCGCCACGCTTAAATATTAAGTTTGAAATTCAAATTATAAACAAACTTTATTTTTGTTTGGAATTTATTAGTTAAGGTCTAGGTGCAAATATTTCTTTTAAGAGCAAATCGATCCAGTTCAAAATCGGTATTCAGCGTTTGCATATATACTTTAGAGCTCTAATTAATTATTTTGGAATTTCTGTTTTATTTACTTTTTCCTTTAATATTATTTAATTATATAATATTTAATAATTTTAACGAATCTCGCAACTTATAAATTATTATTATGCACTAGCAAAGTGTATTATAACTTTTTCAAGAAATGTGTAATGCATCAATGGACTTATCTCCAACTCCATTAAGTATATATATTATTGATCAGAACGAAGATACGACTTGATATAGTCATCTGTTCTTCGGTCTGTTTATATGCAAACTAGTCTCTTAGTGTTTGAATTTGATGCAATTTGGTATGAAGCCTTTTTTGTTGCAGGCAGCACATATTGCGGAACCGGCCGTTCGAACTTCACCGGTGGCATATATCTTCAATAAGAACAATCGGTTTAAAAGACGCTGTATGGAAAGCTTTTTGATTCTTAAAGAATCGTAATGAGTTTTGCAAATTAGATGAAAAGATAACATATCTAAATATACACCAAAAAGATCAGACTACTAAATCATATAGCTCCATATATGTGTATATATCATAGGAACAATCGCTTCAAAAATCGTTGTATATTAAATTTTTTTTGTTTCTCAAGTATCATCATGAAATTTACAACTTAGATGAAAGTGTATGTCTCTAAGCACACACTTCAAATCATCAAGAGCGTCTACTACATCATATAGCTCTCATAAGAATGATTGAATTTGCAAGTGTATATAGTCTTTGGCGCCCCGAAGATAGCATTTTCTTACTAGTTTTATATTTATAGAGGGAGTTGGTGCTTAATAGCTTTACCGCATTATAAAAACATAAAGAAATTGAGATACCCTTTCTTACAATCATAGCACGTTAAATGAATTAATTGTGGGAATCTAAAATAACTATTTTATTACCAAGGCTTGTTGTACAGTTTGGTTGCTATTTTTTTGCTTTTGTTTCTCATTATATCTTGATAAAATTTGTAGCTTAAATGAAATCGGTAAAATAAATAAATAAAAGTAATTTTTAAATGCTTTTAGTAAGGGTATGTAATCTTCGGCCCGCCGAAGATTCCCTTCCTTACTATACATAATTACAAAATCCAAAAAATGCCTCAACTAAAGACGTTAGAAAAGCAGGAATCCATATGGATTCATCTATACCCATATGTGGTTAAAACTTAAAAAACAGTGACTTAGCACAAGAATCTAAATCTCAAAAACTTAACATATAGAGCTGAGATACCCTTACTTACAACATAAGGGAAAATTACATAGTGAAATTAAAACTGCTTAATACTTAAAAATACTTTAGAATGTGCCTTTTTTATGTTTTTTTGTGTATGGTATTTGCTACAGGAAGCACTCATTTGGAACCACACTTCTTTAGTACCTGGAGCTTCGATGAAACTTCAGTTCATATGCAAACGAATTACTGCTTCTCGTTGAGGCGAATTCCCGAAAAGATCTGTAAGAGAGAGGTCTTAGCATCAGACCTCGTAGGAGATGATTTCTTGGGGAGATGATGTCGGCGTTGCTGTTTCAGCAAAGCAACTTAAAGGTATGCTGCCACCTCATAGGCCGACAAGTGTGCATTTTCCTGTAGGAACTCTGCCATTTGTTGTCAAATACCGATAGCGTGTTATCACAGTCGGCTAGAGGGTGAATTTCGTCAGCACATTCCGTCCTTAGGTCAGGAGGCATCTCTTTCCCAGATGCCTGACGGTATGTCGCACAGTATCCACTGTGAACCTGCAAGTATTTGCTGGAACTCCCCCGTTTGATCTGGCTGCCTTGCGGACGGAAATCAAATTCATACTGAAGTACCCAATGCAAAAGGTAGGGCACACTGAGCCCTTTAATTTCGTTACAACAGGCTGAGAAGTTCCAAGCTTACTCATTGAGGTAGGCTTCCTTGTGGGAGTATCGTGGTGGCTGTGGTTATGTGTAATCAGAGTTGTGATCCAGAAATTAGCAGATATTTTAGGTAGATCCACCTTCTCAGCAAGGGGAAATAAAAGTCCTGACAGCATTTATTCGATGTGGTTTCCACGAGAAAATAGCTTCTGCTCTTTTGTTTTAGCGGCGTTAGTTGGCGGTCAATCCAGATTGATCTCTAACGAAATCACTGTAGCACCTTTACCGATCGGTCCGCCCTGGAGGATTCAAGCGTAATGACTTTTTATTCTTCTCAATTTTATACCGTACAAAAGTTTATTATAACTTTGTCACGAAATTAATATTTTATATCAATTAAATTTCAAGTGTTTCAAACGGCTATTCCAGTTTTCAAGTGGATTACAGCGCACCGAAGATTACGTTTCCTTAAATTAAAGTCCTTAGAAGTAGGTAAAAATAAAGTAAATAAGTTCTAAAAAAAAATGTTGAAACAATTCAACCATATCCCATTCTTATTAATACTATTGAACCCTTTGAAGAGATCCACCATATCTTATTCTTAATATACATATCTGGCAGAGGGTATTATAATTTAGTCAATAAATGTGTAATGCATGACCTTATATACCTATATAGTATATACCATTGATCAGGACATTGAGACGGGTCGAAATAACTATGATCAAATCTTTCTGATCGTGAATAAGACTTGGTAACACGCTTTTTTATACATAGCATATCTATGGGGACGGACCAAATCAGATAAGTCAAGTATATAGGTCATAGCATAGTTGGTCCAAAATTGTAGCATTAAAACTTTTCTGTTTCTAGTTATATCGTAATGAAACTAATTAGTCAGATATAAAAGTGCTTTCTCTTAATGCTAGTCAATAATAATAAAATCAATCCACTCGGTCAAAAATAAATTGATTGTATGAATGAATTACCCTTGCAGAGGCTATTATAACTTTGTCACGAATTGTGTTAAGCATTGAGGAGGCCTATTAGGCACCCTGTTAAATATATATGTTATTAGTCAGGCCTATGGCCTATGCCTGTCTGTCCGCCTAGTTTCTCCGCTGTTGAGCTACGTCAAAGAAATTTGTTAGCCTTTTTTTTGTTGTATACAGTTCGTATGACAGACCCGGCAGAATCAGGCAACTATATCTAATACTTGAAATAGAAGAGAACAACAGGTTGAAAATTGTTGCTTGGAACACTTTTTCTTTCAAGGTATTTTGATTAAATGTACAAGAAGTTTTTCTATCCGAATCTTATAAGCCATTGAGATCAGTCTACTATATCTCAAAGCTCTATTTGGGACTATTGATGTACAGTCTGACTTCTAAACGTAAGCTAAAAAAATAAATAAATTTAAAAACGATTTTCAATTTCCAGTGTGCCAGGGTATGTAATCTTCGGTGCACTGAAATAACCCATCCTCACTATTTTGCTTTAAAGATAAGTTTCATATGAGTTTCAGATATAATGTTTATTTCTTAAGGTTTTAACAATTTTATCGAAAGGTTATGAAATCTCTAAATATTTTTAACATTGCTTAATAGTTTTTCAATTAATAGAAGCTCCGAAATATCAACATATGTAGTAACCTATTCCTGCTGAAAAATAGCTGGGCAGAAATACTTTTGTTGTTTATTCCTTGTCAATCATACAATCTTCCGAAATTATAAAAATATTAAATTAAACCGAGCTCAAACATTCAATAAATAATTTGAATGCTAATGTATTTTAATGCGATACAAAGCGTATTGATATAATGCACATCTGGTCCCCTCCGATATCAATTATTAAATACCCGTAAGGAAAGAAAAGCACATTGAACGATGAATACCCATCAAGTTTGAAGCGCTTAAATTGAGTCAGCAACCTTATTACTCAAACTCCGTAATGATTTCTTGATCGAGTATCGAATACCACGACTGAGAGTACCAGCCTCAGAGTATATATGATATTAATATCTGTATGTGCCATATGTATGTACCACCCAAATGGTCAAGTGTTTTGTGTGGATTATAGCGTACGGACGCGATCGGTAATCGAATTAGGTAAACAAACACTCAATAAAGCGAGTGTTCGTTGTGCATATGCATATTTGTATATATAGAGATATATATCTACAATCGGCCGAGTCAGCAAAGGGAAAGACGTCTGCGGGATTGCGATTGCGTCGTGATGACAGGCTAAAACTAAATGAAATTTTCGTTTAGGTGGTCGCTTGCGGCTGCAAAGCGAACCATCTGCTTGTGTGAATGCTTGATTGTTGAAGTGCCACTTGATGGCGCGAGGGCGCACGCTACTCTCTTCAGACCCGCTCCGACCTGAGCCCCGACTCCATGCCTAACTTCCAGCTCCCAGCTCCCAGCTCCATTCCATTCCCGACACCGCAATTCACGTCTTATTTACATAGTAAATTATTCCTGTTCGATTGTTTGCGTTTGCTCTGGATCTCTGGCATGAAAGCACTTAAGCGTCATCGTCAGCTTTCATTGTCGTCGTCAGTTCATTCATGATTTACCTTTCACAATTTGATTTATGTATGAAATACACCACGAGAAAATCGAATCATCCAAATCGGATCAGTTTGAGTTTTCTATATCATCCAAGTCAAGTAAATCAACTAAGATATTTTAAGAATGAAGGAACTAAAATTCATTTTTTTCTAGATGTTTAAAGAAGATGTATTGAAAAAAACATCTTCTTCGGTTTGTATAATCCTTGTACCTTTTTCTCAAGTTATTTGCAATCTGCTTTATTTTCAGTTCTCTAACAGTTCAGTTCTATAACAAAATAATATATTAAGACTGTCAGACAAAAATGTTTTAAATTCACTCATGGTCAGTTCAGACCGTTTGTTTTTCTCAGTGTATGTATGACATTCGGTTTGGTCAGTTACTGCACAGTTACTATAAAAATATATCAAATATCTGTGATCCGTTAGTAAGATATCTTGTTATCTATTTCGAGCATTTTTGTTGTAACCGAGCTAGCCACGATATTTCCTGCCACCTCTTTCCTGTGCAGATTTATGTTCTATTAATCCAGGAACCGGGTAATTGCTTCTTACTCTTATTCAGTATTCTGTATTCGAAGATTGCCGGCAGCATCGATAGATGCAATTTGGCTTCTGTATACCCAGCACTGTTGCCGCTTTACTCCCATCTCGGAGGCATTCTGTGTGGTTCGCAAATCACGCAATGTGTAGCTTAGTTGCAGTTTTGATTCAGCTTGGAGTCGCTTTGCCCAAGCAGCGCATCAATCATTCATCACGCACACAGAAACCAGCATATAAAAACGAGTAGGATTCCAATGGAGATAAGTGATCAGCTGGCAGATACTCTGTAAAGAGTAGTAAAGAATTCTTGGCTGCGGAGTGGGCACTCTAGGACTGGATATCTTATTCATGCTTAAGACACCTAAATCAGATTTATTCCATCCCGTCGTGCTCGCCGTTTTAACCTAAAAAGTAGCATTGAAAAACAGCAGAAATATTTATAAGGATCGAAAATATATATTAATATGTTAAACTTGCACCTGACTTGTTTGAATCTTAAAATTAGTTTTAAGTTTTGGGCAAATACTCACGCATATAAAATTTATGCAAATTGAGATATTTTGGGAAAGAAACAATAGACCTCCAATGAGACCTCCTTGACATAGTAGTCTAATCTTTTAAATGTGCCATATAAAAATACACTCATACTTCTATTATGTCTTATCAAGCTATCTTAAGAACAAATAAAGTTTTCTATACAACAACTGCTTAAGGTGAATATATTCCCTCATATGACAGCTATAAGATATATTGGTCCGATCCAGTTAGTTCCGACATATGTGCTGCATGCAACAAAAAGAAGGCTTCATACCAAATTTCATTCACTCAGATCAAAAATTGATAGACTAGTTTGCTTAGAAAAAGACAGGCGGGCGGGAGAGATCATTGCTCTGATAATAATAATTATAATAATATATTAATTATAATTTATGCACATTGTAGTATTAATTAATTTTTTAAATATATCAATAATTAATTTCGCAATTGTTTTTACAACTTCAGCTCAAGAATATGAACATATATGTTATGTACATATATATACATATGTATGCTGGGTAGGTTTGTAGAGAGTATTTCTCCTGCTTGTTACATACGCTAGTATAAAACTAATATACTCTTTTGACACATTTACAATTGTTACAGGGAATAAAGATGTGGTCCCGAACCTGATGCATATAAATACATATGTAAATGCATATCTGTATGTAAATAAAGAAAGGTAAATAATACTTGATGCTATTAACAAATGAGGCGTAAGACGTGTAACATTGAATACTAACTGTAAATTAATGAGACTATATTCAGAAGTTTCTAAATTGCATTCAAAAACAAATATGGAGATATAGCAAACATTTCAATCATATTTATATTAAATTTGGAGCTAAAATAATGTAATTAAAAATAATTTAGATTAAAATGTGAGAAGTAATTCGCAGACATATAAAATACAATATAAGACCAGTAATATAGTAATTCGATTATACAATCTGTTGAATTCATTTAGAACAACATCGTGTCAGCTTATTCCTATGGTATGAATTTAAAAAACACATTAATAGATCTAGTTTGTATTTTGTATAACTTTTGGACTGATTGTTTTCTTCTAAGGCAGCCTTATGATATGTGTAAATAGTTTTAGAATACTTTATGGTGTTTTTTTTTAATGAAATGGGAATTTCTTATTAAAAAATCTAAAGTTTGTTTCTTCTTTCAATAATAAATAAAAAGTATTTCATTTTGAAGTGCTAAAGTTGCGTTTGTAAATAGCCATAAATAATAAAAATGTGTGAGCTTTTGGGAACTATGCTTATAGCCTTGGCATGTCTGTATATGTAGAGTGTATATATATGTAAATACATACATACTTATATACTTATACTTAGCAGAACACATTTGTTTTTATTAGAAGTTGAGCTCAATTAAGGTTGGATATTTGCTCGAGACCTTTTACATTTTAAGTGTTGTTGTACTCCTCATGAGCATAAGCAGAATCCTGTCATAAATAAATTTCACTTCCCCTTCCACAAATACATTTACATATACTCGTGCACATTCACATACATTTCACATCTTCCTCTTCTTGTTCTTCCTCTCTTTCCTTGGGCTGGTTGTTTATACGCTTAGACGCAGGCATGAGCGCGTTGGCCACTGCCTACTTAGCGCGCTCGTTTCTCGTATCGGTCAGTCGGCTGTCGTTTATCAGTGTGTGTAGGGGAGAGAGGGAGAGAACGAGTAAGATTGCGAGTACGAGTGGGAGACGATGTTTAACGAATGCCCATATAGCCATCTCGCTCGTATGCATATAGCTCGAGCGAAAACGGACGCCATTATGAAAGTGCGCCGAAGTTGAAAAACCGGTTGGTGCGCCGCATCTCACTCAATATGTCGAGTGAAAACGGCAAATTGAGTGGAAATATGCCATAAGCCAGATCTCTGCTTCAGGTGAAATTCAAGCCACTTGCGTCTGCCACTCAGTGTGCTGAGAGCGGCTTTCACGTGAACAACGTTAAAACGGAAGAAAATACAAACTAAAGTTTTTTTTTTTTAACGGAAATTTTTTGTTGGTTGTGCAATGTGTGTGCGGGTGCAGTGAGCAGCGCGTTATGAATTTAATTGGTCGCATTTTTATAATCATAATAAATACTTGTCGTGACTGGTAATAGTGACTGATAATTGTGACTGCGACTTTGTGACTGCAAGTGCGACTGTGACTGAGACTGCTGTGAACCTGCTTAAAAGCTAACCGATTCGATTCGCTAAGTTCAGCCATGTTGATAGAGCCGAGCTTGAACCGTGACTTTGGCTCGCTAACTGCTGCAGGTTCTGGCATCGCGACCGCACACTGGAAAATGGAGCCACATCCCCAAAGAATTCCTTCGCTGGCACCGCATGCCTCTAATGGTAAGATTTCTCCAGTTTCCATCCGCTTATCTCTGTATGTACTTAATTAGACGCCATAGTGACATAGCTTGGAAATTCCAAATAATATGCAGATTTATGAGTGGAAATAAATTTCATATCTTATATAGTCTCCGTAGGAGCAGAGAGCATGTGCACAAAAAAAACATATTATTTTCAAATCAGTCTCTTTTGAAATTTGTATTATTTTGTTAGTAGTAAAACTTACCGACGGCAACTTTAATTGAATTTTAATCTAAATATTTGAATAATTTAATCGAAAAAGTGACTCAAAATTGATGTAACAGTTATCATTAATTTACAAAGATCTCCAAAATTTTTACACTTGTCAAAATATTTTTAGTTTGGTGCAAATCGAATGTGAAATGTTAACTTTTGCTTTTTTTGCCGGCAGAATAAATAAAAGAATTCGTTAGTATCCCAAAGAACTTACAATATTTTCTTTAAAATATAGTTTACTTAATTTTTTTTCTTTATAGCTATTTAATGGTCTCAAATATAATACATTCTGATTTAATCACTTGATAGTTCTCGTCTTGGAATCATAGAAATGCTCGATTATATAAATGTTAAGCTTAGTTTTTAAACTTTTTTGATTATTTTTCTCTGTGCTTAAGCCAAACTTATTTGTGGGCCTTGTTGTAGAGTATCTTAAACTTAAACTTAAAATTGAGTAGGTCCGATTCGGGGGTTCGAACGCAGTTAGGATTATCCAAATTTTTCTAATGTTTTCCAAAAATGGGCTACCTTCCGATAATCGCATATATTCTAAATCTACGGTGAGGGGAATAATAAATAATTGTCGAAACGGTTCGGCTTAAAACCGGTTTGCAGGCTTGATTTGAACAGTTCCCTTAAATTAAATACCAAGAAATGTGCGATTCACGATATTAATTCATATAACTCCTATGGAAATACACGAAAATTGTTAACCTCTGCGTAACACAATTGTTGTGACGTGCCCATTTATAAAAAAATATTTATTTTGTCAAGCGAGCGATATGAGTATTTAACGTTAATTAACAATTGGGGGAAATACCAATTGAATGGATATATATACCCCGTATATAGATACATACTTGTACACAGAAAACAAAATGGTAGGCTAAAATTAAGTTTCACAATTCTTAATTCCAGTTTAAGTCGTACTTACGCATTACTTTTTCATTTCAAAAGAAGTAAGAGTTAAATAAGTGAAGCACTACTTATTTATACTATATACTAGATTCAAATACAAACCGGCTTACTATGTCCCATTAAGTCTAGTTGGGATTAAATTAAGAACGAGAATTCTTATTTAAAACTCATTTGAGGTGTTGGGATTATGGGATTAAAGAAGAAGCGAATCAGGGTTAAGTTTGGGTTGAAACAGGATGAAAGCAAGAACTTTGAGATTGGTTTTAGGAAATCCGTTATCCCACCGGTGTGGTGGGGAACCATTCAAGTACGGAACTCTTGATTTTATCCCGTTGTGTTTTTCTATGTATTTACCACACTTAAATAAACAATGCGATAAACCGCAAATACAGCCAAACTACGCGTTCAGAGGTTCTGGCCGACACAACTGTTTAAATAATTTAATATACTTTTGAAGCCGCTAAATTGTGTACTAATCGACTTTCAAATCTCAAATGTGAAATCTGCTCGGCAGAGTTGGTATTAGTTTTTGAACGCGAACGGGTGTTTATTTTTATTTATTGTTTATTTAGATAAAAGCTCGATTAAACTCGATTGAGAATCGCCATTGCTGCTGCACAGCGAGAAAAGATTGATATATACTAGGCGTCTATCTAAAATTTATTTTAAAAGGACACAGAGTGGTTTACCTTTGACAGATAAGCATGGAAAAATAATATACTGCTCTTTTGTTTCTTAATTAAAAATTAATATTAACTAACAGATACTCAACTAATGAACTGGAAATATTAGGTTTTTAGATCTATCTAGATATAATCAGTGAATAAAATATGCTAAATATGCTAAATTTAGAACATTTCTTAAATTATACTTAAGATATATCAAAGTCAAATTGATTATTCTTGATATTCAGAATTCTACATTTCTGAAAACCTGCGGAGGTTATAACTTAAATGGGAACTGAATTTAACAAAAAAAAAAAACCGTAAAATTTTAGAAAATGATTCGAAAAGCAAAGTGGCCATATTATTTTTTTTAGTGAACTGCTGCTACTTTAACAGTCGATAGTTTTTCAATCAGTCAGTCAGTCAGTTGGTCGGTCGGTCGATCAGTCGATTGGTTGTTCGGCTTTAGTTCAGTTTAGTCAACGTCAACACAATTAGCCGTTAATTTATCATAATTAGCCATTGTGACTGAGGCTGACAGCAACAACCAAAACAACAACCAGAACAACAACAACAGCTGCAACAGCAAGAATAAGAAGAAGAAGAAGATGAAGAAGCTAAAGTAGAAGTAGAAAATACGAATGGAATAATGATAACAATGGCCAATTATCATTCAATTCGTTAATTTCAATTGCAGTGGCGGCAGCTTCTCCATCGCCAGCAGCGACAACAACGGCTCCAACAACTGTGCAAATACCACCAGGTTTTGCCGCTGCCTCTGGAAATGGTGGGCCAACAGCGGCAACGGCAGCAGCGGCCGCAGCAGCAGCAGCGGCGGCAACTGGCAGCACACTCGGCGCTTTGATGTCGCAGCACCGCCTTCTCGAGTTCTCCCGCTTTGGCGGCCTGCGTGGCTATGATATCGCCCAGCATATGCTGACACAGCAGGGAGCAGTATCCAAGCTATTAGGTGAGTACACAAAATAAATTGAATACGTCGGTATCCATCTCAAAATGTTCCATTTCAATTTATTCACCTGGGTTAAGTAGTAGTAGTTCGAAAAGTTGCAGACCATCAGTCATTCCTACATTGAACGATTTCGAAGTGACTTTCTAAAATTAACAATAGTTTCAAGGAATCGAAATATTTCCCGAATAAAAATATTTCCACCAATTCTGACCTCTATGTGTGCATAGCAATTTTATTATTTATTATATTGTAAATTTTTAGTATATTGCTTACTTTTCTTTTGGCACAAAGAAAGGCTAATAAGGCATAGCTGTCTTCCTAGAAATTGCGTTTGTCCTTGTAGAGTATTCTTTGGGCAGATAATTTATATATCATATAAAGGCGTCCTATTTCGACTTCCATAATATCCGGAAGACGTTTAATTTTCAATTTTATCCTATAGTGACAGCTATAAAATATAGTAGTCTGATCTTAAAGTTATTGATACAACAACTTTTAGACAGATGCTTCCAATTGCAGATATATGATATAGTTATGCCTGCAGCAGAAAGAAGGATGCATGTTAAATTTCTAATCACACTTGAAGTATAAATATAATACCTCTCTCAGAATTCTTGAATCAATACATTCTCCTATAGAAGCAGACAAAATGCTTAAATTAAGGCTAAAATTCTAAATTTCAGGTGATCTTAGATCTCTTATAGACATTATCACATCTTGAAATAGCCAAATTTAGTCACAACTAATTTTTAGAATTTTATTCCAAAGATGGCCTCTTTACCTGAATTTTGAAATAGGTCTTTTCTTTATTAATATTTAAGCCAATTCTCAGACTTGAGTTCGGCATGCCGAAGATTTTATATCCTGGCAGACTGGAATACAAATCCCATAATTAATTTTGACCCTTATATGAAAGTCGTGAGAAAGAGTAGTCGAATCTTAACAATATTTAAGATCTAGATATCTCGTAAAACAAGAAGTTTTCCATTCCACCACTTTAAAACAGATTATTCCGTTCTATGGCAGCTTTGTGATATAATTGTTCGATTCGTTTGGTTCTGTCATGTGCCTAGAATAAATGTCATTCACCTGAAATATTGCTATTCATGTTAAAGATGTCAAGACGGACGGACTCACAGACGGGCATGCAATATCAGATATCGACTATCAAGTCGGCGCGTCGTTCTGACCAATAATAAATGTATATATATATATATAATTAATGGATCGGAGGTGGCGCCTTTAATGAATTACACAATTCGTGTCGAAGCTATAATACCCCCTTCAAAACTCTAAATGGATTTCAAGAAGAGAATATTTGTATTGTTTCCTATGTATTTGGCACATTATCAAACACTTTGTTGTCGATTTGTTGGCCAATTTAAAAGATAAACACAATTATACATAATATTATTATCGCTAACCGACGCGACGCTTCAGAGTCCAGGTACTACTAAAAACGCCTGTTTTTTTCCCTTCCCTTATACCTACTTTTGCTGCTGTTGGTTCTCCTTCTTTCCTGCCTTGGATACCCCTTTCGAGGCCCTTGCAAATATGCGTAATTTGGGCACTTAAAATTGCATAAACGCCTCGAAACACTGCTGGGGCATTGGTGGTGCCGGCTCATTAATCAAAAGTTGCCCTAATCGGTTGGGTTCGCAAAGGAGTTGGGCTCGAAAGCGGGAACGTTAACGGGAACGGGTTCGGGTGCGTGTTGCTCGCTGCCTGCTGTGGTTCCTGGTTCCTGGCTGATGTTTGTGGGGGTTTGATGTCGATGCTTGATAAAGCTATTAAATGAGCCAGCGATAAGGCACAAAGAGAGGAGACTAGTGACTAACTACCGAAAACGAAAGAGAAAACTCAAATTGTGGGACGATCGACTTAAAGGATCATAAGTCATTATTATTCGTATTATTATTATTATTATTATTATTTTTGTCTTGCTTCCGCTATTGTATTTGTAGGCTCCTTGCGACCACCTGGTCTAATTGGTGGCTCCAAGCCAAAAGTGGCTACACCAACAGTCGTATCCAAAATTGAGCAGTATAAGCGAGAGAATCCAACGATCTTCGCCTGGGAGATACGCGAGCGTTTAATCTCAGAAGGTAAGTAATTGCAGTTGCAAATCAACCGAGCTGAAGGATAACCTCATTGATCATTGATCAGCTGCAGCGGCGGCAGCAGCAGCGGCGGCTTTTGAGTGGAATCTCCACTTCATCTGCTAATTCAACCCAAACCCCTTCTCGCCCTGCAGGTGTTTGTACGAATGCCACAGCGCCTTCGGTGAGCAGTATAAATCGCATCCTGCGAAACCGCGCTGCGGAGCGTGTAGCCAGCGAATTTGCTCGTACCGCAGCCTATGGCTTGTATCCTCCACACCCGCATCCTTATGGCAGCTTTACCTGGCATCCTGGCAATTTGCCAGGTAATTCGCCAGTGCCTCCGCCGCCTGCCGCGCTTTGGCCTGTGGCTGCTCCCACGCTGGCCAATTTGCCGCCAAGCACTGGCAGCTCTACACCTGGCAGCCTGAGCCTTAGCTCGGCAAATCTATTGGGCAGCGGAGCTGGTGGTGTTTCCATGAATCGTGCTATTTCACCAGGCTCGGGAAGCCATGAAACTTTGGAGTCAGCAGATGAAAATCGTCAAATTGATTCCGATTATTTGGATGACGACGATGAGCCCAAGTTTCGGCGTAATCGCACCACCTTTAGCCCTGAGCAGCTGGAGGAGCTGGAAAAGGAGTTCGACAAAAGCCACTATCCCTGTGTGAGCACACGTGAGCGTCTATCTAGCCGCACCAGTCTCAGCGAGGCGCGCGTACAGGTAAGTGAGATGCCGCCTGATGAAGAGAAGAAGAGAGTTCTTAAAGCTCTCTTTGGCTTCGTTTCTTTCGCTTTCTATAGGTTTGGTTCTCGAATCGTCGTGCCAAGTGGCGACGTCATCAGCGCATGAATCTGCTCAAGCGGCAGCGTTCCAGTCCTGCGACGTCTATGCACACACAGCAGCCGCAGCAGGCTAACGATGGCCCTGCCAACAGCTCTCCTACGCCCAGCACACATAGCAATACTTCTGCGCCGACTACGCCACATGGACACCAATCCGTTCTACTTGGAGACTCGCCGCTGGCAACGGCGGCCCAATCTCCGCCTTCCGTTATGCTGCATACGCTGCACTCTCTTCCGCCGGCTCCACCGGGACATCATCATCATCATCCGGCAGCTTTACAGCTCTTCAGTCACTACCAGCAACAACAGCAGCAGCAGCAGCAACAACAACAGCATTCCCCTACTTCTGGTGGCATGTGTGGCAGCCCAACTTCCAGTCTGTCTATGGGCGGCGAACGCAGCGCCTTTCGTAGCCTGGTAGGCTCACCCTCTGCCGCAGCTTTTGCACTGGGCTTGGCCCGGCAATATGCTGTGGCGGCATCCCTAACAGTGGCAGAGGAGCAGCGCTCGCGTCTCCACTATGCTGGCGAATGTGTGACGGCAGCGGGCTCCACTGTCACTGTGGACAACTCGTCGTCGGATTCGGATGAAGAGATTAATGTACATGACGATTCTGATGCTGAAATTGAGTCACCAGTGGCAAAGGTAAGCCGACTGTCATCCTCCGATGCACCTACAACGGTGCAGCTTTTAAAGCATGACCACTAGACCCCTTGGAGGAGAAGCTACCTTTTTTTTTTTCTAATTAAAAACCTCTCTGAGTTGTATATGCGCGCGTTTCTGATTGACAGTCGGAGCGACAGTCGACAGTCGGAACTGTGCTGCCCCTGAAAGGGGGAGTGGTTAGGAAACTTGAGACGACACGACAAAACAAATCGAAAAACCAAAGTTAAAATGCTGCTCACCCACATGGCCGAGTCTTGGCTTGGCTCGGCTGAGCTCGCCTGGGCTTGGCTTGGCTTGGCGTGGCTTGGCTTGGCTTGGCTTCCAGCTGTATTAAGTTGTGCAAAGCTGCAACTATAATTACAATTACAATTACAATTACAATTACAATTACAATTGCAATTGCAGCAGCAGCAGCAGCAACAATAATAAAAACAAATAAAATTAAACTGAAACTGTAACTAATACTTAACTGGTGCATGCCTGCCCCACTTTGTTCACATTTCTATTATTATTATTATTATTACTCGTATTATTATAACAAAAACAAAAAAAGGTATACAACAATTTTTATATATATATATATATTTTTTTTTTTTATTTATTCATTGAGTTGCCGTAAGTTGCCGACTTACCTCATCACCATTTAAGGCTATAGCATATGCAATATTTATCTGTAACTTTAGCCCTAGCCTAGGCTTAAGCTTAGCCATGTATGCTCATTAAGTGTAAACTATACAAACTATTAAAACTATATACACACACAGATACACACATACATGCATACATATATAAATAAATGTGTATATACATATTTATTTAGCGGTAAAAGTTACATTGTCTTACATAGCTAGTAGCAGTAGTAGTAGTAGTAGCTATCATATTAAATTATATTGTCTCGTATTTGGTTGCGTTCCGAACTGATATTGATACCCTTTGATTTGATAAAGGAAAGTCGTCATACCTATGTCTGTATGTGCGTTAGCTCAAAGTAACTAAATATATTTACTGTAGTCTCTGCTCTGTCTCTGGAGACCCAATAATAAAACTGTTCAAATATATTAAATTATCTTGTTTTATTTGGTTAAAAATTGGGGAAGACGGGGCACAACTCTATTATAATAGTCCCATTGAGTACAATTTATTGAGCCTAGCAGCAAAGCCAGAGAATCTTTGGATAAAATAGAACAATAAAAACACTGCGGAAAGAAATATTAAATTGTCTTTTTTTATTTGGAAAGTTAATTTTAAAAGTGAGCTAAATCGCAATTTATTTAGCGGTTTTCAACTATTTTCATCCCTTTTATGTTGTTAGCGAGAAAAAGAGGAATACTACACTTTTTCCGCATTAGTTTTCCCAATAGCCTAAAAGTAATAATCGAATTACATATTTTCACGTCCATTTTCGAAACTTTAAGGCAGTTGTACTAAAAAATATGCAACTCGCTTCTAATTTATAGCATTGAAACTGAGTTTAAAGTCAATCGAATTCATTACTCGACTGCTTATTTTCTGACCTGGCCAGAGAGTTTTCCAAAATATGCGAGTTAGAACTCGTTCTCTGTTCTGACTTTGGCGGCCAATATTCCAAAATAAATGTGAAACACATAGATCTATTTAAGATTTTTATTTGGAGCACAGAAACTTGGTGTGGGAAGGAAACAATAAATTTCAACTCTATCGATAAGATACAAAAATTTTCATTGAAAGGATTTTTTCCTTTTCAATTTTCAAAATCAAATCAGAAAATCGGAAAGGTTAAAAAATTGAGATTAGCAAATTTTATGAAATTTTGTCAACATTTTTTGATTAAGTATTGGAAGAGCTTTGCTGAAGGAGCCGACGGGAAGCAGAGGACTCTGAACCCTACTTTTGGTTTAATTTGTTGAAAACTACCGGAAATTTTTAATTAAATAATTTTCTTTAAGCTATAAATAAAACTAACATTTGTGATTAGAACTAGTTATCATAGGCGTCATTCAAAATGTTGGACGAACTCAAAAACCGAAGCGAACCGGTTCTGCGCGGATCGGTACAGACTGCTTTGCCTCTGCCTGATCGTACAAATATTTGTATGTACCTTGCCTACATAGAGAAAATAATAATTGAATCGAAACGAATTTTTAAAAAGCAATTAATAATAATATTTACTCCATTTATATTTACTTAAAATAAATAAAGACGACCGATAACAGACTTAGCGACAAAATTAGAATACTCTTTGCAAGGGTAGAAATACTCATGCGGCTTAGAAGAACATTTGACACTCCATTCAAATTTTTTTTTTCTTGAGTGTTTAATTCAGATGCTGATTCATTTTCTCCAATCAAAGAGCAGATTTGAAACTATCGGCAATGTGATTAGACTTAGGACAAGGAACCTCTGAATTTCTGTATGAATGTGTATTGCTGTATTAGTGTATTACTTATTCCAAATGGAGTCCCAAATAATCATCGACACTCACAGACAATGGCCATAAATAAACATTTAACACTCAAAAGCTTCTTAAAACATTATTAAATACTAATTTAATCAATATTCATTGTATCGAATGAGGGAGATAGAAGCCTAAACAGACAAACAAAACAAGAGAAAGAGGAGTAGAAACAGAAACAGTGCAGAGAAGTAAGAGGATAGGGGAAAGGGGGGCAAACGAAATCGAAATCAAAATCAAAATACGCGCATAGAAATCGCTTAAATTTCGAGTGTAATGGCCAATATGTCCAAATCTGGCTGATAACATCGACATTTTAATTATAACCAAATGAAGCCGCGCGCACACACAAAAGAGACGGAGACATAGACATCGGCTCAAAAGTGGAGCGAAGGGGAAAGGTCGGTTTTGGTCGGTTTTCGGCTTGAGCTTGGGTTTGGGTATTGGATTGGGTTGGAGACGTTGGTGACGATGGTCTGGGTAACCGATTAAAAATGCAGAGTCAACTAAGCACATAAATCAATGTAAATTATGGTGTTAACAAAAGGCAAACTCGGCGCGTTCGGATCACAAGCATTCAGAGTGGATCGTTCACTTTTTAGGCCGGCAGCGGCAGCGGCAGCGGCAGCGGCAGCGGCACCGGGACTTGGACTGAGACTGGGACTGAGACTGGGACTGGAAGTGGAACTGAGATCGGGCTCTTGCCAAGATTTAAATAAGTCGCGCTCGTCGTATTTTTTTGTGCACTCGAATCCCAATTCGGATCTGATAAGAGCTCTTTGCGACGTTCGCTGTCGATACTGATGCTCTGATCGGATGATGGCATTGGTTCCATTCTGATTCAGATTTGGATTCGGATTCGGATGCCATTTCTGATTCTGATTCTGATCCGTGCAAGCGTGCGCTCAGTCACACACAAATTCAATTTGCTTGAGTTTTTATGAGCTATACCCAAGTTTCACAGCCACTGACTTATTCTAATTTAGTGCTGAGCATTCCTTTAATAAATTTAAATCACCTTCTATTGAAAATATTTTCACCTCTCGCTCCATAAATTATGCCTACCTTATACAAGCCTATATACCTATATAAATA
This sequence comes from Drosophila repletoides, assembly GCA_018150835.1. Lineage (NCBI taxonomy): Eukaryota > Metazoa > Arthropoda > Insecta > Diptera > Drosophilidae > Drosophila > Drosophila repletoides. Next base: position 3,451,209 of record JAECWQ010000231.1, read on the forward strand.
CATATATACGTAAATATATTCGGTTGACTGTTTTAATGAGCATGTGTACACACAGAGAGAAAAAACTTGAGTATTCCTTAACTTGACTACAAATTTCTGTTTATCATATTTTTTTTTAATATTTCGAGATTTCATTTCAATGATTTCCCAGACGAGGTAAGAATTTAACAAAAGTATATCATCGTGATATTAATTTTAATATATAATTAATCAAAATAGATTTTAAAAATAAAAAATATATTAAAATATAATAAAAAACAGTAAAAAAATCATACCTCTCTTTTTCCGTTCTTTTTAAAGCCTTAAGCTAAATTCCAAAGATTTTCAGCTCCGTTTTTTATACGTAAAGAATAATTCAAGAATATTATAATTTATTTATGAAATCTTTGGACTGTATTTAATTTATGAATTTGTAATTCGAATTTAATATTTACAGAACAATTTCGACAAAAATTGAATATTTTTTTCTGAGTGTAGCCGAGCACAGCCACTGTGAGGCCTTTCAGTTAACCAACTTGCTTGTGTTGGCTTGTTGTTGTTAGCCGTTTGCTGGCGAAGCAACGCTTTAAGATTCGCTGTTCGAGTATAATAATATACTCGTAGTTCTGCTCCATGATTCCACAATTTACTATATGTACGTCAACCCCCTTTGGGAAACACGAGTCCTAGCACGCCGCTGGACTAACGAACCTGAGCCCAGTATCCATCAGCATCGGCAATAGCAGGGGGATTGGTTTTTAGACCCTGACAAAGTGGCGCTCTCCTGAACGCCATATAATCGCAGTCAAACATTTTTACGATCGTCGTCCGAGTCAGAAGGCAAGAAGGCAGCTGGACTGAAGAGTTGGACAACATTTGGCCAGTTTGCGGATTGGTTTTTGTTGTGTTTTACAGTAAAATTGCTCAGTGTTTGCAACAATGTTGCCAGAAATCTTTTGCAATTCCTCTGTTTCTGCTGATCACTGCGCACAGTTTTATCGCTGGTTGGGTTGGTTTGGTTCAAATCGATGAACTTTACTCAGGCGCTCAGTTGTCAGCTCTGAGTTCTGAGTTCTGAGTTCTCGGAGTTCTCAGGAGACGAGAACCTTCTTCTTTTCGCTGGCTGGCGCTACGTCTACGTCACCACCCGCCAGGGGCCGGTAATAAATCTGTTGGCAACGCCGACACAACATTTCCATCTCATAGTCTTAAATGAACCATAAAAGTGCAAAATCGCAACACGCGCAATAACTAAACTTAGTTACTTTAACTAAAAATACAACAATGTTGCCGGACACTCGCATCGCAGTCCGTCCATTCCTTATCCTTTGGTGTCTCTTCTGTCAGACAGACATCCTTCTGATAATTGCAGCATCATAGGATGATTACTAAAATCGAATGGTTATAAATCCTGTAGGAGAAACAATATAGAAAAATTAAAAAAAATTACACACTCTAAATAAATAAATATAAAAGTTTTTATCTGTCTCTTTGTTTAATGCGGCTTAGAAGGGTCAACAGAAGATAAAAAATCAAAATTAAGTATAAAAAATTATACACACGTATTTAGTAAATTTATTGAACTCAAATAAAAAGATTTAAAGTCAATTTATATATATAAACTATTTTTCTTTAGTGTTTTTATACCCTTTCAGAGGAATGAATGTGGCTAAATCGACCCCATAAATACTTTAATTATGCAGGACGAAGAGTCGAGTTGTTAGAGCCATATCCGTCTGTCTATCTGTGTTTTTCTATGCAAACTAGTCCCTTAGTTTTTGAATACTGCCTTCTTTTGCAGGCACCAGATACATCGGAATCGGCTGGCTCGGATTACTATATCATATGGGAAACTTTTTTCTTTCTCAAGATACCTTAGTGACAATTACAAGTTAGTGTTAAAGTAAGTAACAATCGGTCGAAATAAATAACTTAACTAACATTTTCAATCATTAAAATAATTTTAACATTTCAACATTTCAATATTTTCAATTTAAAGTAAACAGGCTAAGCAAAATACTAAAATATTTATGGATATCTCTCGTCTTATATATGTATCGTTTTTGTTTGCCTAGATCTATTTGGTGCCAGACTTCACCTTTATAAAACAGTTTCCTGCGTAATTAAGCATAAATTTTAATATAAATTTCGTTCAATAGACGTAATAAATGAATGATTCGATTTGATTTTAAATGATTTTTAAGAAAATTTTACTGCTGAGCGATACAAATGCTGCTGTGGCTCCCGCTCTCCGCCCACTGTTGCTGTTGCTGCTGCTGCTGCTGCTGCTGCTGCTGCTGCTGCTGCTGCTGCTGCTGCTGCTGCTGTTGCTGCTGCTGTTAATGAGCAAAGTGATTAAAATGTGTGCATTTGTATTTGTCTGCTCCTTAAATGAGCTCGCGCTTTCAACGCGTTGCGACCGGGTGATTTTGTCTCGTTGTCATCTCATTAGGAATCGGGCGATAAGACAAATTTGTTTTCTTTGTTTATAACTCTATATACAGATACAGGTTTTCAGCTGTCATACGCTACAGAGCGGGCATATTAGCACTCACAAGGGAGCTGCGCACATAGACTAGCTAGTTTCTGGACCAGGCAGGGTATCATTTGGGTCAGCATTGCGGCGCATGTTAAAGCAAGAAAGCAGTAAGAAAAAGTTCAAGCGGTCCACCGAAAAGAGTTATATTTAATCTTTGTCGCTTTGGAACTACAAGCAGCCACAACAAAAACACAACAGACAACAAAAACGGAATGCTAAGCAATGATTTTGAATTTTAAAATGATTTTATTTGGTTGTTGTGTGCCGCTGACATCTTCATTAACGAGGAGTGTGATCAAAAGAGTAATGAGGTGTTGATAGTGCCCAGAGCCAAAGCCAAAGCCAAAGCCAAAGCCAATGCCAAAACCAGAGCCAGAGCCAGATCCACAGCCAGACACATTTTATATGCATTCCCCTCTAGCTTAATTAAGAATACTCGTAGGCAACAGCACTTTGAATCGAAGATTTTAAATCGATCTGGTACAGTAAAGCCCCCAAACGATAATTGTGTGTACTCGAACATATACTTGCCAATTCAATATTTCGATAAAATATTTCCCATTTATATTATTATTCTTGCACGCAGCACATGCATGTATCAGAACCGGTCAGATCGGGCAACTATATCATACAGGTGCCATAGAGAGGAACAATTGGTCTAAAAGTTGTTTTATGTGAACCGTTTTTGCCTGTCAAGATATAGTGAAAGGTGTGCAAGTTTTAATTTCACATCGAAATTTGTGGGATCGGCTTACTATATCATATTGCAGCTATAGGAAATATCGGTTCAAGCAGTTGAATAGAAACTTTTTGATTCATCAACTACCAGTCAAATAGCCCAATTCAAAAATCATTTTAATGATTATTATTGGATTACTCTGAAAATGTTTATACTCGCGAGGACTTATTAGAATTAGGAGTAGAGAGTATCTCCCAGTCGAACACTCTTGCTACTAGTGACAAAAATGAAAGGTTAAAGTTGATCATAGCGCAGAGTCTTTTATTGTATCTTTTGTGAGTAAATACTGGTATTGTATTGAATTCTGTTTCGTAGAATTTCTCTTTGGCTCGATCTTCTTATTGATTTGCATTTGATAAATTTGCGTTCATATTTTGTTTAATCGGTTTTCGTTTCGGCTGCTCAAAAAGTATGCGTTGAATGCTGTTGTATTGTAAGGCTTCCAATTAGTGGACAGCTACCGAATTATGATCAATTATTGATTTCAGAATTAGTTTCGGGAATTAGACTTTTCGAATTGATTTTGCAGGCATTGTGTTGGGCAGGTTAACTGGAGAATAAATAGCTGAGGGCTACTCGGAATCTATCTTTTGGAAGGAAAGAAACAAAGAAGACGACATTTGAGTTATTATGTCTCGGTCAGACAATATCCAATCAAAGTGCAAAGGCGGCAGGGTTCGCTCCATTTCAGACCACTTAGCTCGCGCATAAACTGAGATATTCTCATAGAAGCTCTACCATAGAATGGAAAAGGGTTTTCGTCACACTGTGCTGCAATTAACCTGCGTAATTAAAATGCATTTCCCGATTCCTAAAATAAACGCCAGAATATATAGTCTTTAAACTACACCTATTGTTCGACGTTTGGTGACAACTCAAAGCCCGACTAGCACTAGCAACCCAACCCAGGCAAGATGTTAAATGGCGGTTTTGGGTTACTTTGACATAAGATTTATTGCTTGTCCTAAAATCACAGAAGACCGTTGTAGATACTGTTGCTGCTGGCTGTGATAATATTGCTGCTGATGCTGCCTATGCTGCTGCTGTTGCTGCGGTTAAATCAAACCAAACAAAAGGCTGTCCAGCAAATCACGCATAAATGAAGTCGCCATACGCATTAACGCCACAAACAACAATATCAACTTTAACGTTAACATTAACATTAACATTAACGTTAACGTTAACATCAAGGTATTCATGCGCCTACTTCGCCCACTAATTGACCCAGCGACACCGACATCGACACCGTCTCCGACACGGAAACCAAAGCCAAAGCCAAACCATTTCACTGATAAGCGGCTCCACTCTCGGAGTTGGAGTCAAAGCCTGGGTTCAGTCTACAGTCTCCAGTCTTCAGTCCCCATCCCCAGTCTCCAGTGTCGCATCTGAGAACTTTGTTCATAGGGCTGCCGTTGGCTAAAGCCTCCATTTAAATGTGAACAGGGAAAGGGTACTGTGATGATGCCTCATAATGCATACAATATGTCTCTATAGGATTTCAGTGGCTTCATTGATTCTTATCACCCTATAAAATACATTTCGTTTGATTATTTGTATTTCTCTCGCTTTTTATAAGCCTTCTTCGTTGTTGTCATGTCGCTCTCGTTGTTGTCGCCATTGTGGCTCGGCGTTGTGCGCCAACGTTCTACAATACCCTAACAGAGGGTATTATAATTTTGTCATCGATTTGTGACGTATATACTCGCATATTATCAACCTCTCAGTTCTCGAAACATGGCATGGAATCTTCTCTTTTAAACTCCTGTATCGTGTAACCTATGAAAAGACAGTGAAGTTACGAGCTTAAATATAAAAAAAAAAAAAAATATTACTGATTTCCGGAATTCATTGTATTGCTGAATAAATCAACAAGTCGAAAAACCTGCGGTGCGCAAGGATTCAATGATCTGCGGTCAATGAGTGTGGCTCATATTTTATACGAATTTCATCATATTTTTATATAATATTTGCATTTATTTTTACTTAATTTAACAAATTTAAGATGGAAAAATACTGAACCATTTCTAAGTATCGAAAAGAAAGTTTGAGTTCCTATTAAATTAAAATTTAATTTTAAATATTTGCTTAGTTTCTGGACACTTAGTTAGTTTCGACACCTGGTTCGGTTCATGGTTTGGTTAGCGAGGTTGGAAAGTTATTTATATATTCTGTATAGTCACTCCTATTATTAAAGAGAATTAATATATTGGAAATTGTATTTTAGTACACACTTTAAATATTTTTAATCCCTATCGATTTAGTTTATAGGCAATCTAAAAGTGTATTTAAATCTTCGGCTTGGTATAAAGCATGTTTAGTTTTTGTTTTTATTTTTATTTCTCATTCAACTCGCATAGTTGGTTACTTTTTATTTGAAGTAGACGTCGAGCTCGAGCTCGAGCTCGAACTCGAAGTCGAACTCGAACTCGAACTCGGTCTTCGTATCCATAGTGCGATTCTGAGCGTAATTTATGTCTTTATTTAGTAAAGATTTCGTTTCCTAATTTATTGTGATATCTTTTTGGGCAAACGGGCATCAGCTCTCCTCTCTCTGACTTGAATCACTTGAATTGGAGTCGGGGTTTGCCTTTCTCGACACCTCGAATCGTTCTCTACCCTTTCCCCTCTTCTACTCTTTTTTAGATTCCGCTGCTCTGCTGATTGTGACCATGCGATGTCGTTTGTGCTCACCTTTTTGACCACTCATTCGTTGCCTCTCAGGAACTTGGAAACTGAGAAATCAGAATCAGAGACGGAGACGGAGTCCGAGACGAAGACAGCTTCACCTGTACCAGTGTCAATGTTTGGCTACTTCTGCTTCTGATTTTGATTCTGGTTCTGTTTCCTTTTTGGGTTCAGGTTCAGTTTTCCCATTAAGAGCGTGAAGTGATCCCAATTTATCTGCCTATCGCCCGATAATGCTCATCGAACAAAGTGAATTAAATTGAATTTGAATTGGAGTTTGAAACTGAGTATGAACTTAATTCTTCCCTATTCTTCCGTTTCACTTCGAGAATTAATCCATTGCTATTTTGAGTGTAAGTGTAGCTCTTATTTATGCCAGGCCGTTACTTATATAATTTTTACTGAGTGACGTCAATATTGGAACGCCCCGGGGCCAAAAACCAACTGGAAACATCTTCATTAGGAGGCGAAATTGAGCCTGTGAATGCAGTTGGAGCTGGAGCTGGAACTGGAGCTGAAGCTGGAGCTGGAGTTGGGAATTGGCAAGCGACAAGTGCTTTTTCTTGTACGAAACGTTGGCTGAGCTAATTGGATTACTGGATCTGGGGCTGTAGAGAGACGGGCAGACGGGAAGACGGGAAGACGCGGAGAGACAGCAACTTGGGGTTTTTAGCCAGGCACCGTGTCAATTAAATCTGCGAACGAAATGCTTACATAAATTCAAAAATTGCTTACGGTGGGCATCGATTTAAATGGACCGATCCGAGTCTGCAGCGCAGTTGCTGCGCAGCCGCTGCAATTTATATGCAAATTTATATACGATGTATGTATGAATGCCGCTTGCCCACGGTTCTCTGGTTCTTTGGCTCTGCGGTTCTGTGGTCTTTGGTCTTTGGTTCAGTTGAAGTTGGCTCTAGCCAGGTGATAACGATGCAGCCGTAACGATATTATGACGTCGATTATGATTGCGCCTTTACCGATTGCGTGGCAGCGACGTTGACGTCAATGTCGACGTCGACGTCGGCAGAGACAAAGTAATTTGCATACAAATGGTAAATGCTCGTGCTCAGCGTCGGTTGCGCTTCGTGATTCCGTTCAGATTTCGCATCGGCATCAGCAGCGGCATCGGCAGCTTCAGCGTCGTTGGTAATTAGATTGTTAATTTATGCGTTCAGCTTGGAAGTGTGCCCTGTGGGCAGGGAGAGAGCAAGCGGGAGAGAAAGATTCAGTTTTTGGTTACCAAATTGGACAGTAAGCGACGCGACGTCATTCCAGCCATTCCATAAAACGAGTACCATGGAGCAATACCAAACGCCAGTTGTGCCCAACCCCAACAGAAACACCAACAGAAACACCAACACAAACACCAAAGCAACACCAAACCGAATCCTGAATCCTCATGATTTATCGCTGTGACGGCCCGTTTTATGTTTTATTTGCGCTGTGTCAGTCGCCGATCGCCGATCGCGTATTTAGTGACATTTGCATGGATCCTTCGGCTTACAATCGAATGAATAGTCCCCACTCGGGCACTCGCGACATTAAAGGGCATTCTGCTGTCAGATCCGCTGCACACTCGCAGCTGTCTCCAGCTTGACACCTGTGAGATTCTCTCTGATCTGGCAGTTATTTCTTTATTTTGTTTCACTTTTCGCTTATATTTGAACTTGTACTTGTACTTCAACTTGTAGCTATTCTGATCCAGCGACAGTGACTTTATTAGTACCATACCAATAAACTGAGAATAAAAGTTCTGACTAGCTGACTAGCTCACACCCTGCATAAAAGTCTGAACTGTCCTAGCAATCAACCCAAAGAAATCTAATCTAATCTAAGAAATCTAATAAATTAATTTAAATTTAATATGAAAAACATAAAATAAAGCAAGTAAATATTGCGGTAAGTGCAAAAATATTGGACTAAATTTGTGCAAGTCGAAAAGCAAAAAATTTAAATTCTTTCCCATTTTTTTATCTGTGTAACTAAGCTGTCTAGCTCTTAATGTTAATTTAAAGAGTTTACTTATTAATTTATAGTTACTATCATTGAATAATAATAATGAATAGATTCCTAGTTCAATATGTAAATATTGCAAATTCGAACTCCTCTCAATTTTGATCAATGTAACTAAACTGATAGCGCTCTCTGGCTCTAGGTGTGCCTTTTAAGGGTATACTAATTGTTGGTTATTAATTTATATTAAAGCCAATATTTTAAGCTGCATGCTCAAGCTTGAAATATTAATCAGTGTAACTAGACTGATTGCACTAGCCTGCAGCAGTGGCTGTTCCCTTTTCGTATGGCGGCTATACTAATTGCTGGCAATTAATTTACACGCGTGTATTTTACACATTTGGGCTATGTGCTAATTTCTACACAATGTGCATGACGGATGGCGATAAAGAGGCGCTGATGATGCAATGACATAATAAAGACAACAACGATGACAACAATATACTGCAGCAGGCAGCAGGTAGAAGACAACGAGAGCCTCCCCTTTACAGCCTGTCCGCTGCTCAACAGGCGGCACTGTGGCACAGTGGAATATGCAAATAGAATGCGCCGATAAAGATCACGCCGAACAAACAATAAACAGAAAAAGTGGCAACGATCGCTGTTAACTGTTGTTGTTTGTCCGTCTGTCTGTATGTCTGTTGGCTGTTGGCTGTTGGCTGTTGCTGTCATGTTGACAATTGGTTGTTGGCTTTGTTTTAGGCCCTGTTGCAACAATTAACATACAAAAGGGTTGCCATTGCCGTTGCGGTTGGTATTGGTACCACTGTGCGCAGGTGGTCCTTCCTTAAATTCGTCCTGGCACTTATGCAAAACGAATTCAATTAACACCTCAGCATAAAACATAAAACTGAATGCTGTGCGCGGCAGCACGCAGCTCTTCCTGCTTTCGTCACCCTTGTCTTAAAACACAGCGGGAACTCACAGTATATTTTTATTTTATTCTTTTGGGGTAATCGGCACGCTACCGCCAACGCTATGGTCTACAGTTTGCTCTGTTCAGTGGTAGAAGGGCCCACCAGGAAGAATAGTTGGCTAACAGGCTGGCGACAGGTGAAACATGAAAGGAAACGCAACTACTGCACACTGTCCTCTTGTACGCCTTTCCTCAGTGTATCCAACTCTAGGGGCGCCTTCGGTGACTTCGCCTAGTTATTTATGTGACAAAATTTTGCAAATAATTGGATTGACTGATCAAAGCGATAGGATGAACGGACGGACGGTCGGACGGATGGACGGACGGACGCCGTTTCTTTTGCTACAGCGTCACAACAGGAGGAATTGGAATTTAATTCAATTAAATGCGTACTGCGCTGCAATTCCTCAAATGGACTGACTGGCTGACTGCCACTTGTTATTGTTAAACATTTAAACACAGCTGACCCAGCTGACCCCAGTTCTCAGTTCTCAGTTCTCAGTTCGCAGTCTCGCAGCTCCCTCAGTTCTCTCGGTTTTCTGTGCTCAGTTCCCTTTCCCAATTGATGTCTTCATGAAATACTCTGTGATGAATGAGCAACTCGCAACTGAATGATGAGTGCTCATGTTTTTAGCTTGAAGCTTATTAAATATGTGCAGCGGTTCGCTGCGACAACTTGCAGCTGATAAGCTCAACTGCCGACAAAGGGAAGGGTACCAAGGGTATACCAACTTTTACACTGTGTGCAAAGTTAGCTAGTCTCATATCTTAGATTCCCAGAAAAAAAGCTGATTCTTTCTAAATTTACTTATTTTTTTGTAGAAAACTTTAAGAAAGGTCCTTGAACTCAGAGTTCTCAAATAATCAATTTATTCACTGAGTTTTATATTATTTTAAATTAAACTTAAAATATTTACCATGATTAGAATATGGCAAAAAGAATAAATTTTATATTGAAATTTAATGGAATTCACCATTGGTGTATTTTAAATTATTCAGAATATTAATTAAATATACTTAAATTAATAATTAATAAATAATACTTTAAGAATTACAATTTCATTAATCATTCTTATTGGCCTTTGCTTTTGTTGATTTAAATTTCGATACATGCGTTATTGTTATCGATAATATCGAAACCGACATCAACTTTTTACAGCTCAAATTGATTTACCATTATAATTATTTATTATTTCAATATTCTTGACCGTCTTTTTCCAAGTGTACTGCTGTTTACTCGTAGATTGTGATCGGACTCGGAATATGAATGGGCATCGAAATCGGCAATAGGATCAGATCAAGAGGGCTCAAGTAACGACAAAACAAAAGCTTTCCCATAACTCTTTACTGCTTTGGCTTTAAGCCACAATGCTGCCTGCCTAGCCTAATTGGATTAAATGAATCCGATGAAACCGAAAACAAAATCAAACTTGGAAGTATCTTTTCTTTTCTTTTATTTTGTCTTACGCGAATCACGTTTGTTATACTGTGAATGCTCCAGGTCTTTGAGTTTTTACTTAGAAGAAGTGCCTGGCGATTCATTCATTTGAGCTTATTTGCTCATTTGAGCGGATCGACGATGTCGAAATCTATGAGATTCACTTCGACTGCTCGTAATAATGATATCCATGGGAAAACTTATGCCCAAGCCTCGATTTTACTCTGACTTCGAATTGGGACCATATGGGGCCCAGTGAGTCATATTAAACGGAATCGTTTGGAGATGGGTTTGCTGGCCACAAATATATATGCATGTATATACGGGTATATATAATTATTAAGAGTCGCCATCAATATTTTAATTTAGCATTTTGTATAAATATCAGTTGCATTTAAGTGAATGTAATCATCAATGTAAATCCAAATGAAAACTATTTAATAATAAGTATGAATGTTTGGGCTCGAGGTAGTCGACTGGAAAATACTCTGTATTCAGAATGTTAAACATGAAATGGGATTCCAATCGTTGATTTCTTCCAATTCTAGAAGCAATTTCCCTTCGGCTCACTTTGTATTCATTGTACAAGTTTATCTTGACCCGGTTTCATCTTGGAAATAGAACTAAATGATTTACAGGAATGTTATAGAGGAACATATAGAGATAACAACCTGTAGCTCTCTGTCTCGAAGTGTTTGTTCAATGGGATCAAGAATATATATAGACATAACTCTTACCTGTTACATACGATTCACAGAAACTTGATATTCCTTTTTTAATCTTTTTATAAAAAAGACGCGGAATATGAAGGTTAGTGAGAGAGAGAGAAGAGAGAGTCAGGTTTGTCGACACTCGAAAAGGCAAAGGCAAAGCCACTTGAGTGTATCCCTCGTTTCCGATAACCCGCAATTTGAAGCCACATATCCACATCAATATAGGAATAAAGAATACATATGTAACTAAATAAGTATAGACGTAGCACAGCCGTATAATTTGTGTTATTTGCCTTGCCCAAAAAAAAAACGTACGATTTGTAGTTGTGTAGTAGCTTTACGTCAGAGGAGCCCAAAGAAAAAGCAAATAAGAATACGACTTCTAAAAGTGTCGACACTCGGACGTTACGTTCGGGGTCTGGTGCTGGTCTGATTCTCAAAAATGCAAATTATTGAATTCCAAATGCAAATAATACTTCAGTTTAAGTTGTGGTAAGCACTGTGGCTCTGTCAGTCTGCGGCAGAGCCAGCTACCATTAAGTCAAAGAAAATTGTCTCGTTTTGTGGTCAGAGTCAAATGATTCTGCTGCCTGAGTAGGTTTTTAGTTTGCATTTCGAATTTCCATTTCCATTCCCATTGGGTTCCACAATTATACGCTCGGACTGCGTTAAGGGGGAGGTTCACTCGAAATTCGGTCAGAACCTTCAGTCCATTAACCCTTTTTCGACATAGGCAACACCTCTCGAATTATCTTCCAGCATTTAATTGTAACTAAGAGAAGTCGTTTCGGTTCACTGGCCCACTGAATAATTATCCCAAATAGAGCCTCTCTTTTTTTTTTCTTTTTTCGACTGTGTCTCTTTCAAAGACCAGAAGCCACTCTGAGATGGACCCAAGCTGGAGGGCACCTGACACAGCTCGAAGCTGATTGCCGCAATTCTGCATAGCATTTGCCAAATTTATGAATAGTGAAATTCCACAATAAATAAATAACTGGCGCATGATTACACTTGCAGCGTCGGAGACGATGATGATTGCGGCTACTGCAGTAGCTTTAACAGTGCCAGTGGCAGCGGCAGTTCTAGTTGCCTACACTGAGAACAATTTTTAGAGTAAGCCTCGACTTTCGATATTGCTAGTCAGCGAAAGTCCAAACCCTGAAGGAGGGGATATGTTGGGCGTGCCGAATATACCCTTGAAGAGGGGGTTTTGACCTATTGCAGCTATACCAAGAAGTATCCAGGCTTATCCGTTTAGGAAATACTGATTTACAACTAAATTGTAAGTTTTATCAAAATATCGTGAGAACCAAACAGTTCTTCATAAAAGAAATTACCAATTGTATCTATCTTAGCTATATGATGACATATTATCCGATCTGGCCAATTCTAACTGCTGCGTAAAACATAGGTCCATATCAAATTTTATTCAGCTAGTTCATAAGCTAAAAGACTAGTATGCCTAGTAAACAACAGTCAGTAGGACTTATATACTTTATGGGGTTGGAGAGACCTCTTTTAATGCGTCACGAGGCCCTCTGAAATGTTATAAATTTTATAGAATATGAGAATAAAATATAAAAATTAAAGGACTTTATTACTTGTTCTAATTGTTTGCTTTTCTAGCAATGGAATATTTTTAAACTAAAAGACTTTTTTTAATATACAATTGATAACTACCTTCCTAAGATATCTTAAGAAACAAAAAAGTTTTGCATACATCAAGTATTCTCCGGCCTGATCCGGTCAGATTGAACCTATGTGCTTTGTGCAACGAAAAGAAGGTTATATTTTAAATTTCATTCGCCTAGCTCAAAATTTGATTTGCAAAGAAGGACCGACGGACAGGCAGAGAGACGAACAGATGGACATCTGTTCAATCAAGCCGTCTCATAGTCCATTTAGACTTATATTGGGGTCTTTTTCTTTCTTTCTGTGGAAAACAATGGCTATAGCCACGACTGTTCTTGCCAAAAAGAAGTATCACTTCAGCGTGTTTTACGATTTTAGCCAGGGAGTTCTTAATAATATATATTCGCACTTATTTGAAAGCCATTTCTTTCAGTGCATGGCTATGGCTGTAGCTATTGTGGCTAGTTGTGGCCGTAAGCTGTACTCGCACTCTTAAGTGCGCTGATCGCCATCGCGAGTGCTTCCTGTGCCGGCTATTAAAGCTGATAGAATGGCGGATTTGGAGTCAGGCCGAGGTCGGCTCTTAACTGAATCCGCATACGTGGGCACGAAGGCGTTTGTTGGTGTTTAGTGGTCGTAATCGTGGTTGCTTTTGGCCGTCGCAGAGGCAGTGGCAGTCGCAGCATATAATGACCACATTTACCATTTATCATTTACATTTACCAATGGGGCGCATGTATGTATATATATATGCTATATACCATATATGTTTGTATGTAGATAATTACGTGCAATTTTCACTCCTTTCCAAGCGTTGTGGCTACAGGCTGAGTTGGCCTGGCCGACGCCAGATGGCCAGCACAACGCCGTCTGGCTTGCCACTCCCCTGACGCATTGCACAACCTCCATTGTTTCCGTTTTCCGTACAATTATTACTTATACAATATGTATAAATTTTATAAAAAAATAATAGTAAATATGTAGGTGACAGAGACGTAGCCAAGTGCCGTTGCAAGTTGCCGTTTTTACGGCCACTTAACAAATAAATAAATGGGCTTCAAATTGCCCAGGCGCAAAAAAAGAGTATAAAAAGAGCTGCACAACTAACCACAAGTTTAACCCGGCCCCTACACTTTTGGCTAAGATTAATAGCTGTAATTGTTATTCATTGAGCGCCGCGCTCTGCCATTGTCTCAACACTTAGCCGGATCCGGACCCGGCTCTGAAAAACAGCTGCCTCTGACTGCGGGTTCCGCAACCTTTGGCTTATATCTTCAACCGCAAAGTCTGCCAAATTGGTGCATCTCCAAATTGAAATGTTCTTTAACCCAATTTCGACCATATTTACTAAATTTGTATTAATTTCTTTAAGCTTCCGCTGTGATCAGAGAGTTCGGATCGAACTGAATGAAGCTACTACAAGCAATAATAACAATAATATTAATAATTTTTGTTTAAATTCATAATTAGAATTAGAATCATTTTTTATTACAAGAGAAAATATATTTTAAAATATATATTTTAAATCAGAGTATTGACTTTTTACAGGGTATGACAAGCAAAAACTGAATCCTTAGGGATGCTTAAGATACTAAATTACCCATCGCATCGTTTCCGATATTGTAAGCAAGACTGCAACCGGAAAGAATTATTGTGTGCTTCAACCAAACTTCACTTTTAATTATGGTTCCAGTAAATACGGTTCGAATTAGGCCACTGGATTTGGTTCGAACCTTGGCTCATGCAGTTTCTCCATATGTTGCATTTGCATTTAATTTATTGAAAAAATATTCGTAGGATGTATATAAATGTTTAACCAAACCAGAAGTGTACGTTTCCCGATTTGGGCTCGAACCGGTTCGCTTTAAAACCGATTTACAGTCTTGATTGTAAATAATATTGACACAATTGTGTAAGCAACAAGAATTTTAAAATTGTTGAGTTTCACAAAAAAAAGCCTGTAATACTTTTACTATTAATATAAAATAAAACCAAATTTCGAATATATGTTTGAATATATTTATAAAAAAAATGCTGTATTGAAAAATTATTTTAAAAAGCACACACACTCTTTATATATATTTTATATATTATTATTAACTCTCTACATAAAACTCTTTGTGCAGACTAATGGATTGACTGACACAACGCCCTCAAAGGGGCAAAATGAGGAAAACCTGGTGTGAAGAAACTCTATTCGGGTTCAAATTAATTTTCAAATATCAATATAAAAATTTAATAAAGACAGCTTACGCAAGCAGGGCAAGAAACGCCACAACAGGATGAAGAAGGTTCGTGGTACTGTCGAGGCCAAGGCTGGTGGGAAGAGAAAGAGAATGAAAGTAAGCATGAAGATTGAAGATTGTGTGGAGGAGTTCACAAATAATTCTAAAAAAAATATATTACCATATATTTTGAGAATTCCATCAAGTCAGGAAGAGGAAGGGGAAAAGTGTATAGATTATCTTTTTCGTTTAAGCTAAGTAAATGTATTATTTATTATTATTATTTATTTGTATAAATGATACAGGGTAACCATTTGGATTTTTAATAGTTATTGGGCTCATGCTGTTATAAAATAAAGCGAAAGTACTTAGACCTTCCTAGCGAAGACTTGATCACAATTGGAAGCTACTATTGCTATGATTTACAAGAGCTCTGAGATAATCAGCAGTTCTATAGCAATGCTTTTTTTGGAAATGAGTCTATAAAAGAGGCTAGTTAGTTGAGAGTCTAGACTTTTCAAAAAACTACTCGTATTAAAATCGAAGAATCGAATCGACACAGAAAGAAAGGAATTAAGCTTTCTGGGCAAATGCGAGGCGTTACGGAGCGGAGCGGGATAGAACGGAATGGGCTCTGCTTTGGTTCTTGGTTTTGGTTCTGGCGGGGATTCGCGAACGTGCTCTGAGCCCTGAGCTTGGTGCTTGGTGCTTGGTGCTCGGTGCTCGGTGCTCGGTGCCCGGTGCAGAGCCAACGAACAATGTGCAAGTGAAGCCCCATAAATATTGTTTAATCGATGTTTGCTCTACGTTTTATTGCATTTATGGCGTTTTTAATGAGCGCGCCTCTTCGGAGGCGCTCAGAGGTCGCAGCGAGAGGCAAGAGGCAAGAGGCAAGAGGCAAGAATCAAGAAGCGAGGCGTGGCGAGGCGAGGGGCAGAGTGCCGTCATACGAGTAGTGCAACATTTTAATTTTATGCCCCGTATGCGGAATGGTTATGGCAACGAGGCAACGACGACTTGTAAGCCGCTAACAAAAGCGGTCACCAAAGGGTTGGCAGGGTATAACAAAAACACAGAGTATAGAAAAACGCCAATAAGCTTACAACATTTTTGCCAGTGACTTTGAACTGATGCGTTGACGTCGTCGCTCCAGTTGCCGCCTGGACAGTGCAGGCCACAGTGCTGCCCATCTACTACAAAAGAGTGCTCGACTAGCTGATACTCTGCCCAGCTGATATTCATACAGGCGGATAAACAGACATACAGATAGGCTGAAATGGTTATCTTGAAAAGTTAGATCTGAGATTAGTTTGTTTTTAAGTTATATAAGTTTAATGTGGGACAAGTAATATTTCTACACATTTAATCAATTTTTAAAGAATGATAATAAATGAAAAAATGCATTAATTATAATTTAAGCATATATGTTTGTTTAAATGAAATGAGAGCTAAAGAGTTATAAATTACTGGATGCTTAGCATTTCTTCCGGCTAAAATGAATAGCGAAAAAAAGCTAAGATGGCAGCACTGGCCGCCTGATCGGCAGTATTCTCTAGGCTCTTCCTGAGCGATTTAGGGAACGCCAAGATCCATTCGCGTCTGCGGAATTGACATTCATCAGCAATTAATTTTGTGCGCCTCTGCAACAATGTAATATTCCCGAAGGAGTCAGAGGAACAGAGAAGTCGAAGGAGTAGGAGGAGCTCGGAAAGGGTGTAGAGATTGTGTTGCCAATTGGCTCGTAAAAAACAGATTAAGCGCACTGTTGTTGTTGTTGTTTTTGTTGTTGTTGCTGTTTTTGTTATTATTCCATGGCCATAGATGCTGGCCAGCAAAGTATTGGCCATTTTAATCTTATCGCTTTAACGGTGATTTAGCACTCCACAGAGCGAACGCCTCCGCCTTCAGCTCAGTCTCCTCATCCGACTCGGCCATTAAAGTATCTCATCAAGTTTTATCGACCATTAAAATGAAATCCGTATTTAATTAACCAGCCCAAAATGTGAGCATGAATTGGCTTGTCCAGGCGCGCACAATTCCAATACCAATCCCAATCCCGATTCCAATCCCTATTCCTTACCAAGCCGTGCTCCTCCAGTTATTTTGTTGCTGATTATGGTTATGGCGAATGTAATGGCCAAAAATGCCAGTTTCTCCGATGGGGATGGTGATGGTAACGGCTCCTCCTTGGCCATGTTAGCCTCTTGTGCGCCTCAAGCAATTTCATTTGGGGCTCCTATGCAAAACAAAGTGTAAAAATATACACAGTTGAAAAACTTTTACTCTACAATTTTGGATCAAAACTCAATATTATCATTTATTTCCAGCTTTCAATCTATTCTGGCTGAAAATTTTAAATTTAGTTGTGTAAAAATATAATAATAGCTTTGGCTTAAGTGTGTTTATTCAAATACAAAAATAAAAACATAAATTGTATTTACATTAAATGTTTACTCGTTTTTTTATTATTCTTATTGATTACTCTAGCCTAAATAGAGGAGATGTCTAAATATCTTCACTGATAAAGAAGTTATTAACGTTATTTAGAAATTGTTTTCCAATGAATTAAAACGATTATATAAATACCAAATTGATATAAAGAAATGCATTATATTATTAAGCTTTTAATCTCAATTTCGGTTTATACTCTCAATTCTTGAAATTTAATTGTTAAATCAAATATTCGCAATCTTTTTTAGCTCTACTCGTCATTGCAACCAACTTTTAATGTCAAAATACCACAGAATCTGTATCAATTTCGGTAAAAAATAAATATTTTTCTGGTATCTAAAATAGAAATATTTAAAAAATATATTCCGATATTTAAAAGCCAAAATAGAGTTAACTTATAAACAGACATTATTAGAATAAATCAATATGAAAGTTTAACAAAAATATGCCAACTGACTGAATCCCTAACCCGACTGAACCGGTCCCATTTCAGTCTTTGAATCGGGCCTAGAACCGGATATCTCTTTAGAAAAAACGGTTCAAAAGAACTGATTAAACTTAGTCAAACTTTCTGTGCTAGTTTAAAAAATAGTAGTAATTAATAAACATGTAATTTTATGCACTAAATTTATGCTAATTATATAACCCCTCTTAAATGATCTATAAATCATAAGTATTACAAAAAAATTTAAAATATTTACTTAAAATAAAAGTGAACCAATGCTCGAACCCTGAAAAGAGATGCATCATCTCTGAGATTTGGAATAAAGAAATATGAAAATATTATTTTATAATAAAGTGGATATGAAAATACTAACATACTCGAGATATTTAAGTGTATTAAGATTTTGTCTTTCTTTTTTTTCGGTGTACATAAGTATCCACATATGTATGTAACCTCTGGCGCGGCGTGCCAAATTGCTTAACCTTAACAACGTACGTCCGTCCGTCTGGACGTCGGGACGTCTTGGACGATCTGACAGGGTGTTGAGTGGCAGATTACATGCATTAGGCTGCCACTACACACGCCCCGCGCCCCCTGCTCTCCGCCTTCCGCACCCAACTCCAGCGATGCAGTTGCAGTTGATGCACATTTATTGCGCCTTGACAAATTTACGGCTTGTAATTGCAGTCAGCTTGAAAATGAAACCGGGCGAAAAATCCACAACTTCATAAGCAAAAAACAACAAAGGCAAAGCCACAGACAAGGCTCCTATGTTACAGTGTTCCAAGGCGGACTGCAGGCTCCTGGTCGCTGGTTTCATGTCTTTTTGCGCCGCTTATCGCGCTAACCAGCAATTTGCGACTTTGGTTTCCTGCAAAAGATTCCAATTCTGATCCAGATCCCGATCGACTTTTGCCTTCACTCTTGTACTCTCGCACATGCTTCAATTTTTCAATTTTTCAGTAGTAGGCTTGATGCTTGATCACACGGCGCCTTTCACTGCGAATCCGAGTTCGAATCCCACTCCGACTCCGAGTCCGAATTTGAGAGCTGAATTGTTATGTCAGCGGAAGTATCTGCTTGCCACGCCCGCGACCCGCTGCCCGCTGCGTGTGCCATAATTTATTTGTCCTCGTAAAAGCCAGCTGGCCGAGCATAGCCGAGTCGAGTCAGTTACTCACTCCCAGTCCCTCCCCGCTGCGGACTGTCTGGCGACTGGCTAGTAGCCAACACTGCCGCCCACTCACCCTCATCTCTCATGAGGCTATTATGAGGGTATAAGGAAGACTATGTGGGAGTGCGGTTACCAGCCATTAGAATGCGTCAGCCATGTTTTTGTAGCAATTGCCTATTGGAATTTCAATTTGCCTTCTGTCACGGGTCCACCCTAAAAAAGGTTTGCCACCTCCTCAATTATCGTTTCAAAGTGAATTAAGTAAATTATAATTTCAATGCAATTATGTGGATGTATAGAGAAGTATGAACATAACAGGCCAGCAATAAAAACAGAATATATATATGTATATATATATATATATATATATATATATTATATATATACATATATATATATATTATATATATACATATATATATATATTATATATATACATATATATATATATTATATATATACATATATATATATATACACTTTCAATGAAAATGGCTTAAGACTAAGCAAGGAATCGCCTCTAGATAATTACCCAAAAAAAACTATTAAGGAAAAATTATAATCAGGACTTGAAAATTGTTGTTAAGTTTTGTATTTTAACTGATTCGATCGATGGCTGCTGTGTATATTCTACAGTGATCAGACTTTGATAAAAACACAACTTTACATCTATCTTTCTTCAAACAAAAAAGTTTTTCATAAAAAAATTTTTGGAGCGATTGTTCTTATGGCAGCTGTATAATATTGCAGTCCGATCTTGATAATTTTCATTCTATGTCCGCTATATAATCCGGTTTGTTCCAACACAAGTACAAATGTGCCAAGTTTCATACACCTAGTTCAAAAATATAGAGATTATTATGCATATAAACAGCCGGACAGACGTGCATGGCTATATCCACTCGTTTCATCGAAAGGATCAAAAATATTTATATACTTTATGGGTCCCTTCCTTTTATGAAAAAATCCTCTCCTTTCAAATTTCAATGAAACTTATTTATGTTAAATTGCTAGA
This sequence comes from Drosophila repletoides, assembly GCA_018150835.1. Taxonomy (NCBI): domain Eukaryota; kingdom Metazoa; phylum Arthropoda; class Insecta; order Diptera; family Drosophilidae; genus Drosophila; species Drosophila repletoides. The sequence goes on from JAECWQ010000231.1 coordinate 3,471,173, forward strand.
TACCTTTTACAGAAAGAGCAGCGAGTGCTAATTTATTTTATGGCTTACAGTGATTACAGCAAAAACTGGTTAAACAAATAAAATAAATAATAAAATGAATATTTTTCAAGTTTTAAGAAAACTGACAAATACATCTTTTAAATTGTATGTATAATTGCTGCTACTGTCTGGTAACTACGGGTTTTTTTTTACTTGAGTACTTTTGATACTTAACAATAATCAACAATTGTCTGAAAATAAATTTAAATTTTAAATTTAAAATTTAAATTTTTACTTATTTATGAATATGCAGTATATTCAGTGCTCAAGCAAATGAACACTTCTTCTTGTTCAAAAACTAGGCGAGGAAATGGAGAAAGAGATGATGGTACTCTACTCTACTCAGGATGTGATAATATCTCTAGCTGTGAGACTACGTATGTGTATGGTCTTGGATTGGCATAAAAAATGAAGACAACGTGATACACAAAAAACTGAAAATGAAATATGAATTGCAGTTTAAAAAGTGTTGTTTTTACATCGGGCGGCGCTATATAGAAGCCTTCAAGCTGATTGATGGTTGCGCACCTACGCAGCAAAGAGTCAAAGAGGTGAGCGGGGAAATTAAATGGTATTATTAAAAGGTAACAAGCTAAACGCCTTTTAAAATTCGTGGACACCGGACCAAAAAAAAAAAAAAACACAAAAAAGAGCTGCGAACCTGCAAGCCTGAACCTGAACCCGGTCCGAACCCGAACGCGTTATTTATGCATTAGCATCGAGCCACTGCACCTGCCAAAAACCGGAGCCGTTGAACCCCATTCTCCTACCTATCAAGCGAGTGTCTCACTGGCTGGCTGACTGACTGACTGGCAAGCTGAAGAAGCGACAGCAGCAGCAGCAGGAGAAGCAGAAGCAGAAACAGGAGCACCCTTTACTGTAGATTTAAATAAATTCCAAATTAAGAAAAACCGAACCGAAAAGGGTTCTTCCCAAAGCGTTTTCCACATGCTCAACATTCACGCTCTTACACGGCAACAGACCCCATCATCAATTCATCAAAATATGCGCGCGTCCTGGGGAAAAAAGTCCTGCTGATTAAAACTAAAACGAAGATAACCAGCGGAGAAAATTAGAGCAAAGTGTACGAGTATATGAGAGAGGTCAATATGGCATAAATTTTCGTTATGCACCTACAAAAACTAAACCAAGCCAGAGCGCTCTAGTCTAAAATGCTCGACTAGGATATACTCCTCATCTGGTTATCGAATCGTCATGAACTTTAAAGCAAACATTAAAAGCTAGCTAAGAAATGTAGTTGCCAAAGTCTATCTGAAATTAACTTTTATTCCGGGCGGACATAATCTTGAGTGAATATAAACTTGGTATACAGGCAGCTATTCAACAGATTCCACGTTTTTAGGTCTTATAATCTCAGAGATGGATGCCTTTATCCTGGCGTATTGAAAGACAGGTTGATGTTAAGCCCGAATATAATATACACCCGTTGGGCCCAGAGGTGCTTCTTCTGTCTATTACATATGGTCTCCTCAAACTTGGTATACTCAATTTGACCATTTTTAATGGGTATAAAGTATAAAAACGGGCAACTTGTATTTTTGATAATGACGCCAACATTTGAGGTTTTTTGTTTCAGTTTTTGTAGCCGACGGAAATGCCGCCACAGACAGGTGAGTTTCGAACGGGCTCACCAAAAAAAAAAAAGATGCGTATCCTGAATCCTGCGCGTGTTCAGCATGCGTCGCTCATCAAAATTATAGCCGTCCTCCAGCTTCCAGCGTGTGACATGATCTGACTCTCCAGTCAACTCGTGGATATCAGCTTTGAATTGAATATGTTGCTCTAATAACCTATCTACCATGGCCTTGGTCTGGTCTCGTCTTGGCTTGAGTTGGCTTGCATGACGGCTCATCACCTGCCTGTCGGATGAAGCAATCGACCTTTGTGGATTCCAGTTCGTAGTGTTCGTTTTATTCTCCTGCAGCTGTGGATTATTATTGAGTTTGCGTAGCGTGATTTAAGCATTTGTTTCCTGATACACTTTAATTACGGGTTGCCTTCGCCTGGCGCTTGCTACGACTAATATCAGCATCTCAAGAGAATTGAGAGGCGGACGAGCCGACTCTTGATTGAAATCGAATTCAATGAACTACAACTTTTTTACTTTTAATGAACCACTACTTACTACTGGGGCTATATGCTATGCTATACCCTGTAACTGTGCTGTTGTTAGAGCTATTAGTTTGATGTGCATATTAAAGTTGCCAGTCCACAAAAAAAAAACACAGTGGTATTTATGAGTATTCTTACATGTTTTTATATTTCTGCAGAGGGTTGTAAAACACTTTTTGCCGAAATGCGTCTGTTTAAATATTAATAAGCGAACTAGCTTACCACATTGCTCAAACCTGTTTTTTATTTTTAGTTTGCTGTTTTTGAGAAACATGAAATAAATCGCACAATTACAATAATAATTTTAACTAGCATATGTCAAAATCGGTTCAGAAGCTGCTTAACAATCCGCAAACTGAACAGATCGGATTAAACTTCAAAATTTTGTAGGCCTACCGCCTTTGATTACATTTCGGAGTGAGGTTATGGTATTTCTGAATTTCTTCAATTCAATTCTCCATAATTGTGTAATGAAATTAATTCCAGCTAGCTGTTATTTTCGCTGAGAAGCTAAGGTAAACTAATTCTTTAAAAAAAATCGTGTTTAATTAAAAATAAATTTATGAGAGTATTTTTTATTTTCTTCCTTACAAAACGTGTTAAGAACAGATTTGTAAATAGAAGTTTCCGAAGTTAAAAAAGAATTTCAGTAAATTTTAAAGGTGTATCAGATGGGTTGCCCATTATTAAAGCTGCGGTAGGTTTCAGATAGTTTTCCAAGCGCATTTTCAAATGCCGCAATTGGAATTCTTTAGTAGATTACAAGTAAAAATACCTGAGAAAATGTAAGCACCTAATATACCAAAACATATTGTTTGTTGCTTATTTATTTACCTAACATTTATTGGGCTGTTTATACGCGTAATGTTAATTCGTCACGTCTCCCCACCCGGAATAATGATATATGCCTGTCAATTTATGTGTTTGCCCGATCGGAGCCCTGTGAACCAGCCGGGATAGAGTCGGTAAAGGTTTTCCAGTAGTCAGAGTCGCGCGACTCATCTTTAATCAACGTCAATCGGGTTAGTTAACATACTCGTACGAGTATATGTATATATATATATATAAATATTCCTATCCCTATAGGCAGCATCCGAGTATGTGTGTGTCACGTAGCTCATAAGCAGAGGCATTATGAAGATTGATATGGAGCCTAATAATGCGGTAACATAAATGAATTGTCATTACTTTATACCATATCTTTATCTATACTTTATCTCTCTCTCCCTGTTCGCAGTTCTAGGCGACAAGTGTGGAAGATACTTTAAAGGGACTAATTCCATTTCCAGGCACCCAGCGGGCTATCCTTTATTCTCTTTTTATATGCGCTACCCTTTAAGAATGGGCTAAAAGGGGTATGCTAAGTTTGTGTAGTGTATTAAAGCATATTTAAACGTGTATATCTCGAAGACTGTAAGATCTGCCAGAAATGCAGCTTTGTATATGATTTGTGTAATATAATTTTAAAAGCTAAGAATAGAAGAGAGGAAGTATTAAAGTACTTTAGAACTCGCTACAGAGTATTTTGTAGTCGACCACTTTATTTGCTCTTCTCTGGCGGAAATCTGTGGTACACACACACACATATATATCTATATATGCATATATCTATGTGTAACTCGTCGGCCTGTTCTTTGTATACGCTGCTACCTCAATACAAAACATCGATCGATTTTTGATGACGATTTTTGATTAAGTGAATGCGATTTGTCAAAATATTTTACGCTTGCTAAACCTGAGCCGGAGTGAATGCCAGAAGGAGGGGGACGCACGTGAGCGAGGGTTGGTGGTTGCCTGCAATCAGTCCACAGTACTCGATACTCGGGTACTCCGTACTCAGTGTCATCGTTCCATCAGCGTTGGCGTTGTCAGCTTCACTTGTTTGCCTGTCTTCTGACTCGACAGGCAGCAACAGCACCAGCAGCAACAACAACATCAACAACAACAACAACAACGAGAGTGACAATCGCAGAGTACTTGGCTACCTGCAACTGTACGACTCTCAGCCACTGAGGCAGCGACTGCGAGTGCCGTTAGTGCACTGGTAGCAACTTGTACTCGTCCGCATACACTGAGCGAAAAAATTCTTTGTGCTAATAAAAGTAAGAGTTATTTTTTCTAGCTGCTTGTTCACATAGTTTTTGCTGAAGAAGTCTGCTCTTAAAGAAGGAATTCTGTTTCTGAAATTGAGAAATTGAGAATTCTCTTACACAACGAGAATGATGCATTTAAAGGTAAAGGCAATCCAACATTTATCTTATCTATTTTTTAAAAAAAGAATGATGGTTCGTAAATTCATAAGAAGAATGCATCCTTGAAATAAGAACTCATTAATTCTTTAAAAAAGAATTCTGATATTAAACTGAGAAGAGAGCAACGACTGCTTATATTTTGGTTATTTCTCATTTTTTAAAAGGGATTTCTAATATTAAAACGAAGAGACTACAAATGACTGTAAAAGCTCCTGGCTCCTTCAACAATAACTAATTTATAATTTATATTTTTGGAAAAAAAAGGTTTCTTAAAAGGTTCCTAAAACGGGAAATTTTTGATCCTCCTATCGAATCTCCTAACAGCGCTCTTCTCAGACTTTCACAAACGAATTGCCATAATTGTCGCTAATTTCGGAGTTATTTTTTTCTCTGAGTGTATTTGTACTATGGCTTCTGTCAGCATCGGAGTTGACATTTAAAAATACCCACAATGCGTTATGTTTCAATAAATGGCCGTCAAGACAATGTAGAAATAGTAAACAGTCTCCGGAGTCCAGAGTCCGGAGCCCTGAGCTCAAAGCCCGAAGACAGAGCTCTGATAAAGATAAAGATTTCGTGAGCAGCGTGTCAGAGTGACTAATTGACAGAGCGACAAACAGAACTGAACTGAATTATCAACGATTTGTACAAATACGTGTTATAGATGCAACTAGATGGGAATTGCTATACTCTAGGTATACACTGAATGATAGCTAATTGATGTACAACAATAAATCTGGCAACGTTTTTTTATTTTTGTTTTCAAAAGCAAATCAAACATAGCAATATTCTTGTATCAATAAGAACTTGTTTGGAGTTCCATTTGGTGCCAGAAGACAAGCCAATCCAATTACGAGCAAACGCGACAAGTCAACTCAGCTCAGCTCTGCCCAGGAACTGAACTAAGTGGAGCTAAACTAACTCGCTCTGTCCAGCTCTGCTCTGTTCAGCTTGGTTCAGCTCGGCTCATACCCTTTTTTTTGAGCGCGGAGCTGTGAAGGGAGTGTTAGTTGACACTTGCGTCTGGCCTCGCCCTGTTCCCGCGCTATCTGCGCTGCTATAAAAGCAGCAGTGTGGATAACAGCGGTTGCCTCCAAGCGCGAGCGAGAGAGAGAGAGAGAGAGAGAGAGAGAGAGAGAGAGATCGAGATGAGAATGGGGATGAGGATGAGGTTGAGGACGTGGACAAAAGCAGAAGTGATGACCGGACAACAAACTACATTCAACAGATAAATACTGAATTTATGACTTAATTTAACTGCGAGCCAACGACAATTTTGATGATACCGAGTCGAAGTAGAAGTGGAAGCGGGATCTGGAGACGAGGCAAACATGAGTGGGCAGTGGCAGTCACTGTGACTTTTCTGCTTTTCTGCCTTTTCTTTTTCTTTTTCTTGGGGACAGTCTCATGTCGGCATCGTACATTAGCCAATCCTGCTCGCACATAGCTTCATTCACAGTCTCCCGACAAACATAACTCAAGTTGTATACATATATATATATATATAAATATATATATATACATGTATAGAGGGATGTAGTCTGTAGTCTGGCCTGGTTTGCTTGATGTCTCTATTGGCGCATTGACTAAAATAAAAGAAGCTTCGCGCAATTTGCCTTGCCTTTTGCCTGGCCACCAGAATCAAACACGGGAGATGAGAAGGGAAATGGCGGCAAGTTCGCGCACTTCTACACGGAAAAAAAATAGTTATACTACACCCGATGATGCTTTAAATACGCAAAGATACAAAATGAAAAATAAATTAAAATATCGAATATCTACCTAAATAATGGAAAATAAATACATTTTTTAAACAGACTTTTCAACTTTAAGTTTTATTTTAGGTTCCTTCATCCAACATTTTTTTTAAATGAAAAGAAAGAAATAAAAACAAAATTTACCTATTTCTAATTCTATTTAAAAAATTGCTTCAAATATTTTTTTTATTTTAATGTAAAGCAGCATTGCTAGTTGTTTTTCGTTATCGACCATATTGATAAAGCTATCGATAGTTTTAGTCAATTAGAAATATGAAGAAAAATGTGTATTTAATACAAATAAGAAAAATAACTAATGGGGAAGGCTTACTTTCGCCGAAGACTACATACCTTTGCAGGCTAGAATATTAATTTGGTTCCTATGGCAGCCATATGATATGGTACGAACTAGTATAGCTGATATAGGAATAATTTCTCAAAACATTATTTATTTTTATTTATTATTTTTTTTTGATAATTAAAATATTATGAGTATTTTCATGGTAATTGATATTTGATCATTATTTTATTTTCTGTGTACTTGTGAGTTGGGCGAATGCAACGATGCAGCGTGATAGTTATCAGTGAGGCAGCTAACCAGAGAATCAACCAGAGAATATACCCTGTCTCCTCTGAAAGTCTATGAAGTCTGAATTAATTTATCGATGCGCTACGCGCACAAATTGTAGCCGAAGGACATAAGCGAATGCCCTTGCAACAGCAGCATGTGTTGTTGCATGGCTGTGAACACATGGCAGAAAATGATCTGAAAATCAGAGCAGCTCAATGCTCACTTCAACAGTCACACGGAATCCATGAAACCCATGAAATCCATCAGCATCTGAGCAAGTCTCAGACATCTGACTGAGGGCAGGTGGACAGGTGTATAGGCGGACAGACGGGCAGGAAGGAAGCGACACTCGCACACAAAATATGTTCTGCACCTCTGGCTGGGCTTGGTTTGCGTGTTTCGTCTTGGTTACGTTTTTTGAAATAGTATTACGCATAGTTGTACCCTACAAAAGATTTCCAGTTGCCAAGCATTCAACTCGACCTCAACTTTGTGACAGCAATTAGCTCCTAGTCTCTGCCTCAGTCAGTTATTCAGTCAGCCAGGTTCGCCTTTCTCCTTGGTTCGTCTTCTTTCACCCGAAAATACGAGCCAAACAAAAGCAAATAGCAACTCCTATGCGTGTGTAGATGAATAAATAAATATATGCATTAGTATATATTTATATATATTTATATACTGTTGCTTACACGAAGGTACACTGTAAGAAATAAAAGCCCGAATTCCTTACACAGCGCCGAACAAAGGCAGAATGAAATGTTAATGATAGAATGAAACGCATGCAGAACGAGTAATAGATATTGGCCCAGATACTTGCCATTAAATTTTATATCGCCTTTAAGTACGTATTGTAAAGAGTTATTCAAATGTATTTATAGACTAATCTTTTCTCTCCGTGTATATCTATATACACATATATCCATTGGTAGCTTTGGAATTCACACACAGACTCGAATCGGGGTGAAACGTAACGTAACGAAACGAATCGAAACGAGACGAGACGAGACGGGGCGAGAGCGTTTCGTGACCCAAACAAATTATTAATTATTAATTGGGGAAAATATGCTATAATTGTGGCGGTCGCTTCTTTTTAGCTGGCTGGTTGGCTGACAATACCCGAAAATTAAATGAAATTAGCCGGCCAGGTAATTTCACTTTGCATGTGACGAATTTTCTAGTCGAAAAGAGACTCTCTTGTCTTTGTCTTTTGTGTTTTTCAGACTATACTCGTGGTTCCACAGAGATGTGCGTGACCTGGAGCCAGGTAAGGTCAGATCGCTGTTTACTGTTTACTGGTGGGTGATCCATTTGATTGGTTCCTCGACAGCCGACAGCCGCCAGCCGACAGCCGACAGCAGACAGCCGACAGCAGACAGTCGATAGCCAACAGCTGAAATTTATTTATTTTTCAGCCGCTTTGCAAACCGCAAAGCGATAATTGCAGCGCTAAACGCAATGACCAAAAAAATAAGAAAAACAAGAACGAACAGATTTCCATATCGTAATATGTATGCATATACATATATGTCTGTATGTACGTATGTATGTATGTATGTGTAGATGGGCGGATGTGAGTCCAAATGGGCCAGGACATTCTGCAAAATGCTGAATGCAGTTCACACTTTCAGCTTTCAGTTAACAAGTTCAGGTCTAATTGAGCGAACAGAACGCGTCGCAACGCGTCGCGACTCCTCGATAATTTTGATTTATGTGGGTAAATCATGAAGGAAATGCAAAGATTTACGACAGATCAGCCGCAGATTTATTACTTTTTGATAGCGCGCGAGAACAGTCTGAAAAGGATTCGATCCAACGACTGATATTCATACTACTATATGCATACTGTATACTGTATTCTGGAGTAACTCCGGGTAAACTAAACCACAAAACCACCAAACCGGTGCGAAGTGGAGCCAAGGGGCAAATTTTGCTAATGCGTGCCGCCGCGTTTTTAAGTTGTTCTAATTTGCCAACGCCTGTCCTTTAGCCTTTTCCCAGGCCAAGTTGAGCATATGTTCAGACTTTTTAACTCTGCTTGTGCTTGTGTGCCTGTGCGCTTTGTCCAGGCAACATTGTATACACTGAAATTAAATTCTTCACATGGGATCTTTGAATGAGAAAAAGGTTTTATATAGTTACACAATCCTAATAAGAGGGCAATAAAAAAATAATTTACAAAATAGTAGGAAAATAATGAATTATTTTTCTGCAGTTCGATTTGAATGAAATATATATAAGGCAAGCTGAAATATAAGAGATATAGAAAACTAGCAGCTTTTCAGGTTTTACTTCGGGCCGACAATTTAATTGAGTTTTTCAATTGAACCTTTTCTTCGAAAAAGTGTTCCGGTTAGGTTTAGGTGCAAGTGTGGCGTTCGGTTAAAAAATCGCAAAATTAATAAACTCTGGCGGTTCATAGAGCTTTGGGTTCGAACCAGTTTGCTGTCTTGCTTAAATTAAAATTATTAGCTTTTTTCGAGAAAAATTCTTACGTTATAAATTAAATTTTATTTCAGGGAGGTTTTCTAGAAAATGGTTACAAAGTTATATGTATATACATTGATATGATCTGTGGATTCTGAACTTCTTTATTATTATAGTATATTATAATATACATATAAATAAATTGCCATAGTTGATTTTAAAGGCATTTTTTGTAGGTATTTATATTTTATATTAGCCTTGAATTGCAGTTACTTGCTCTGATATATATATATATATGTATGCATACATAGGTAAGTACATATACATAAATGTATACGAGATGATGTACAGCAACCTATTTCAATCTTAAGTACAAGTCTTCCGATAAAAATCAGTATACTTTACGCTCCGGAATCGCAATGGGAAAGTTGGAGTCGGTTGCCACCTTCTTCTGGCAGTTTGCACTTGTTTGCAGTTTCAATTTACCTGCCCCATTTTGTGGCAGCGGCCATAGAAAAACATAAAAAAATGGTAGGCTGGAGCCAGAGCTGCAATCGTGATTCGTAGCTGGGCTTCGAGCGCAATTATAACGGTGCAGCGTGGTAATTACCTGTGAATGGCATTTGCATAATAACAGCCAACAGAGCGGCCGTAAGAGTCAGAAGACCAATCCCCCAATCCCTTCGCCCCTACCATGCGTCTCAGAGGCGGGTGGCAGTGGCAAAGTTGAGTTCACTCGGACGACTGCAGCGGTCGCGTTTCTGTTGCACGGGGCAAAAAGCATTGCAATTACCTGGCATAGAAGTATAGGAGTATTTCAGCTAACACCAAAGCACCAATACCAAAACAACCAAGAGCTTTCTAGTGTAGACTGCTCGACGAGGAGATACTCCTGTTCGTGTTGGTTGGCTTTTCGTTTTAGTAAAATGTAAATTTAATCTAAATTTTAGCATTGAAAAAAATTAAACGATATGGAAAAGTTAAAGGAAATATATAAAACTTAATCAAAAGTAACTGACAGTTTTTAGGTTATTGTAATTGTTATGCTTTTAAGTATTTAAAACGAAATGAATTTCTCAAAATCTTTTTTTTTCGTAAATAACATAATTTAAAAATAATATTTAATGATAAATAATCTTAATTTAATACTTTTTTAAGGGTTGAATATTGAGAGCTAGCATTATTATTTTTCAAGGATAGAATAATTAGGTTAAAAGAAGAAGGTCAAAGCTGCTCGCTTCTTTTATAGATACAAAGAAATGCGAACATTCAACGTCTGATGGAGAAAAACTGACATTTCGAAGTGAATGCAGGCCATAGAAGAGAGCTGCTGTTATTTTAAATTTTTCTGCAGAGTACAAGCTCAACATACTCTTTTTATATAGCTTTAATGGGTAGATGGAGTGTAATAACAACACCAACACCAGCAGCAACACCAAACATCTCTCAGTAAGCTGCCCACCAACCTAACACGCTTGATGGCACCACCGCCGACTCAGTCACCTGGCGGTGTTGTTGCTGTTGTTGTTGTTGTCGTTGTTGCTGCCACGCTCTGACGGCTGTTGCCGCCATTTTGCTGCGTTTTCCCGTGGCCTCTGCTCAGTACTCTGCTTCAGTCGCTGTCGCTGTTGTCGTTGCTGTTGCTAACGCTGCCTCTGTTAGGGGCAATTGCGCTTCAGTACTCCCAGCTCGCAACTGGCAACTGGCAACTCTCGGTAGTCGTAACTCGCAGCTCGCAAGTCGTAACAATGTAACAAGTCGACGTTTTACCCACTACCCGCTAGCCGCTACCCGCTACCCGCTTACCCCCTTAACAGTTTCACCCGCAGCTGCCCTCCCACCGAACGGAGCTTGTCAGGGAGTCGACAACAATGTTAATCGGTCTTATGGTTTGCTCAAGATTCGGGTGACTAAAGACGTTTCTACGTCCATTTATATGCAAATTGCGCTATTTATCGCCATTTTGTTTTTCATGTTTCGCTTTGTTTTTCCACTTATTGCGCTTTTTGTGCAACTTCTAATTGCAGCCGCCGCATTGGAGAAACTCTACCGCTGGCTGCTGCCCGCAGTCGCTGCCTCTGCCTCTGCCGTGGAAATGAAAGCGTAGTTGTACTTACTTTTCGTGGAGTGTTTTGAGGTTAGGTAGAATGGAGCTGTGGGCTGTGGGAGAGTCGGTTCTGTGATGCATTTAATTAACCTTATAACGGTTCGCTAGCTAAAAGTGCCTTTCGATCGTTTGAATTTGAATTTGTGAATTATACGTTGCGGTCACTGGACAACGCCAACCCAGCCACGAAAGCCCCCTAAAGGCCCCAAAGGCCCCAAACGCCAGAAAGACCCATGAGCCCCGTAAGTCGGGCGCCAATTTGAATTTAAATACAAATGCGAATACACGGGAAAAAGTTGTTGGTGCTTTATTCCTTCTATCAATCAATATACACAAGCAGAATTCTCTCCATTTCCGTTTATAGAATCAGACTAATTATACAGATTTACACTAGTTATACTTAAGTGTTATTTATTAAGCACAATATCTTTTCTCTATTTTTCTCTCCTACACTCTAATTGTCCTTCTATACATCTCATAATTAAACAGATTTCCCTAAGCTATCTTGCAAAAGTTTAATATCCTCCGACCCCATCAAACTAGTCTCTCAGTTTTTGAGCTAGGTGGATGGAATTTGGTATGGAGTCTTTTTTTTACAGGTAGATTATATATCGGAACCGGCCGGGTTGCACAACTATATCATATTGCTCCTATAGGAACAATCGGTTCGCAAGTTGTATAGAAAACTTTTTTGTTTCTTAAAGTATCTATTAATTAAATTTATACTTTGTGTGGTAGGGGTATAAGGGGTATAAAAAAAGAAACAATTGTCGGAAAAAATTGTAGGGAATATTTTTTTGTTTCCCAAAGTATCTTCATGAAAAATACTTGTTAAATGGAAGAATGTGATTCTTAAAAGCATGCTTAAGTTTGTAAAGATCGGCCTACTATATCATATAGCGCCTATAGGAATAATCGGTTCCAAAGTTGTTGCAGGAAAACATTTTTGTTCGAGTCAGAGAATGTATTCTTAACATATGCATATTTATATTTATATATTGAATATTTATATATATATATATATATATATATATATATATATATATACATGTACATGAAGATGATTGGCCTACCCTTGCCTAGGGTATTATAACTTTGTCACGAAATGTGTAATGCAATTGGGAATTGTATGTAAGCTAATCTTTGTTTTTGAGCTGGATACAGATTCGTGAAATTTTGAATGATGGCTTCTTTTTAATGCATTGTCGGTGAAAATAAATAAATTTAACAACAATTTGTTAGATGTTTATCAAAGTCTACGAGGGTGAATAATCTGACTAGTTTTTTTAAGGGGTACCATTAAAAGGTCATTGGTAAGAAAATGCAAGTATAGACTTGCAATGGATTTATGAAAACATTAAAAAGGATGGTAGTGTATAGAATTGAAGCCACCTTTGGAATAGAGTATTTGCTTTTATTATTACTTAGCTTATTTTGCTAATTAAATCTAAAAAAAGAATTTATTATTTAACTTATACCAGGAAATTTTACATACGAATAAATAATACAAAAAAATATCATAGTTTAATTTTACCAATGGTTTTTTACTGCAAAATGTTGCTACATGTATTTTGTTGTTGCATATTTTACCGCAGTCACAGTAATTTGACCACAGAAATAGTATCTACTCTCAAGTCAAAGTACTGTGCTTATGTATTTTGCATATATTTATATTACGTTAGTATTATCGTAGTGAAGAACTGTTGCCGCAGAAGATTTACTTTTACAATTGAATATCAAACGTAAATCACTCTATATGAAATTGTAAAGTAACACAAAAACACAGTAAATCTACTTCAAGAATTGCCACAATGCACTGGGAGAAAGCACAAGATTCACAGGGTGTCGCCTCTTTCTCGAACCGAGTCGTGGTCTAGTCGGACAAGAGAAAAAGGATAAGTTTTAATATTTGTTAATTAATACTCTTTCATTATATCATATTAACTATTCCTTATGTTAAGGTTGGAGTAAACAAAATAAAAATGTTAGATTTGTAAATTGTGTTATTGTGTATTAATAATTACTGCAAGCGTTTGTTCGATTTTTGTGAGTGCTTGGAGCGATTCGAACCACGATTGTGGTTAGAATTTATTATAGCAAACAGTAACTTTTAGGTAATCCTTTTAGGAAAATATTAATCTAGAGATTTCATCACATTGATCAAATTTCTTTGTGTTTTTATATGCATTGTGTAAACATTAGTATAAACAAGAGACGAGTTTATTCATATATCTAGATTACAGGAAACCAATTCATCGATATTTGAGTTTTATTTTTGAACAATCGAAGCTGAGCAGCATTTTCGTGTCGTGCGGCGCTCCCGTGTGTCGCCGGTCAACCGTCTCATCCTCCGCCCGCTGCCTGCTGCCTGCTGCCTGCTGCCAGTCAACAGTTAACATGTTTTTGAGCTGTTGCAGTCCATCTCCAGCTCTATCTACGTCGTTGTCTCTGTCTCTCTCTCTCTCTTTTGCTCTGTCTGCATCTCAGTCGATCGTCTCCAATTCCAATTCCATTGCCATTTCCATTTGGGGCCGGTTGCAGGAGCGCCTTTTGTTATCGAATGCAAAACTATTTAGCCATTGCATGTTGTTAATAATTTTAAAATCAGATTTCCGCAAGTTTGACGCAAACACGAAGGTAGCCATAGCTGGAGGAGGTTTTAATGTTTTTGTTGTATTTTTGTTGTTTTTGTTAAGCTCATGACGTGTCCGTGCCTTGATTGCGGTTACTGCAATGCGCCCTTAAAAGCAGCGACGTCAACTGCGACTGCGACTGCGACGGCAACGGCAACGACGGCAACGACGGCAGCGACTGCGGCAGAGACAGAGACAGACTAGAGCCTGACAATTGTTGCGCAATTACACAGAAGACCTATGGGCACGCAACTTTTCGACGGTTTTGCGGCGACTTCGACTCCAACTCCATCTCCAACTCCAACTCCGACTCCGACTTCCAAGTCCCAGGTTCGACCTGAAAACCGACGCTTTAACTCGAATCACGCCTCAGAGAATTGTTGCTGCTGCTGCTGCTGCTGCTGCTGCTGCTGCTGCTGTCTTTAGCTGCGGCTTCGTCCTCAATCACGCCATGCACATGAACTACTTTTGTCCATCTCTCCGTTTCCATCTCCTACTGTCTTCGTCTGCAAAATCAATGTTGACGCAAATACGTGTATGTAGAATCATTTTACCGACAGTTCGGACTTATTTCTTTCGCTACCGAATTTAATTGGATTTTCTCCCTGACTTAAGGGCTTTAACTGCTGTGGTATGTGGAAATCATTTCTGTGCCCCAAACACGCAATGCCTTGCCGCAGCTCTTCGCCACTGCAACTCTGCAGCAGCAACAGAAACGGCAGCAAAAACAGAATTAGCTTGTCGCAGGAGTTAGCAGCATTAAGAGAATTTGCCCGCTTCTTGCTACCTCCGTTCTCCTCCACCGTCTCTCAATTCCTCGATAAGTAAAAACTCACTTAATTTAGCGACGGATCGAGAGGAGTTAATCATTGCATTTCGTCAGTCGCCGCCAGGCGGCTACTGAACCCTCCTCTCATTTGAGAAATGCGTGCTGTTTTCTTGGAGTTTAACATAAATCCGAATACACTCCCTGCTCCATTCCACCTTTTATCGATTAGGTTTACATCATAGAGCAATTCAAAGTCTTGTAGCTCCACTAATGTAACTATATTCAATACTTTTGACCAACAAATTATTCTCTCAATTTTTGGTATGAAATTTCGCAGGAACCAACCGGATCGGACTACTATATCAGATAGCTACCATAGGAACTTTTTTGTTCGTCAAGATATTTTGATAGAACTTTTAAGTTAATGCAAGAGTGTAAGATTGGGCTATTAAATGACATAATAATATTTTTAACAAATGTTAAGGTACTTGGATTATTTTGTTTTAATCTATTATAAGTTAGAGCTACAAGATAAACCGTATGGATCAGGCAAGTGATGGCATTTGCATATTTTTGAAATAATTCTTTTGTTAACTTAAATCCAAAGCAGATTATATATTTTCAGGGAAAGATATGGCTCAAAAGAAAACCATATAACAAATTTGTAGATCTGTAATTGTTGCGCATAATACAAATGAATTAACGATTAATAATATATATTCGAATGAGCACAGCTAATCTTCTAAGAGCTACCAAATTAATTTAAATTCAGAATTAATTAACGGCAAACTAAATAGAAATTTCAAGCGTAATATATAGGCAGAATTGAACTATAACCTAGGCTCAGAAATATAATAAAGGACGCTTACTAACCGTATCCAGAGTTGGAGAAATGGTTTGAACCGTGCACCGTAGTGCTAATAAATATTGGTAGGCTGGCAGACATTTTAGAATGAAACAAGAATATAAAAAGATAAACTTGTAATAGTAATAAAACTTAGCTCAAGCTAGGCCAATAAATATTAAGGAAGTATTCCAATAGAAGTAAAAAACGGAACTTTATAATTCTGAACAGGACCTAAGTACTTCCTCAGATGGGGCAGCCCTTGTCGTGCAGCTGAACAACAGAAGCCCGAACTCATTTCCGATGACTCCTTTTGTGTTTTTTCGAGCAAAAGAAAAATTAAAACCTTGTCATATTCATACTAGAAAGGAGTTCTTAATGGAGATGGTGATGTGTCACATTCCTTTCGCTTTTTCGTATCTTACAATTCAAGAAGCTTTAGGCTCGATTGAATTGCTGCTACTATTTTAACCTAACCCTAATTGCCCTTGGACATTTCTTTCAGTAGAATAAAAAATGTTTAAATTTTAATTTTTACGGTTCACAAAGTATGTATCCATTGTGTTATGGAGAAGCACTTATGAACAAAACTATGAATACGGGTTAAAATACGACTGACATGGGCATAGTCAAAGGGGAACTAAAAGGATAGGGAACAGAAAAATTGCACCCCTAAAACTGGGATAGAATATATTTTAATTTCTCTCAAATTTTCTTTTAGATATGGCCCGTAATTTTGCCTACAGCTTATTTTCCTAGATATAAGTATATTTTAATCAATTCTAAAAGAGCTGTATCTTTTAGTTCACCACTAGGCTAGATAAATGAGTTCAAAATAACAGAATATCAATGATTTACCTACGATTCTACGGAAAGTTTCTCTAATTTCAAAAATTCAATATTAATTAGGAGTTTCGTTTTCATTGAGGGTTTTTGAAATCCCATTATTTGGCAGAATGAAATGAAAGAAAGCCCCAGACATTAATAGGCACTACTAAAGAAAAGTTTCACATCGTTCTTTTATTTTTGTTCAAAACGATGGGAAATTATTTCAGCTAATATCATATTTATTTTGATTTTTTTCGTTTTTCTTTATCATGATTATCATATTCTGGATATTGATCATAATAAGAATAAGAATTAAATGTTGATTTAATGTGGAAAAACTTTTATTTTTAGATAGTATAATATTATCTCAGTCTTTGAGTCTTATATATTATATCTTATAACTGATGTAGATGTAGTCAGGGATCGATACTTCGATGTCTTGGCCCCCTTTGTTGTGATGCTGGCTACGCGCATGGGTCGCACAACACATACCTTTGTTTTGGCCCTTTTATTCATTGTGGCCCAATACCCTTTGGACAGAACACACACCCCCAATCGCAATCAACATATGCATATGGCTATGGCTATGACTATGGCTATGCCTACATATGGGTAAACATCACCGCGCCGCAAACCGTAGCCACAAAAAGCGCGCGATGGGCACTTCTTGTCTATGTTTTTGGAACATGAACAGAGAGTGAGAGAGAGTGAGAGAGAGAGAGACAGACGGAGAAGCGGAGGAGGACAGCGGAGGAGACGGACAGCCGGGCAGGGCAAACAAACAAAAACAGGAAGCGTGGCTACCACAAATATGCACGGTCTGCACAGGAGAGGGCTTTGACTTGGGTTCGGGCTTGAGTTTGGGATTGGCTGCATGTAGATACTAGATCGCTATCTGCCGCTGGAAATAATAGTGAAATAATGTTAAAATAATGGCGGCGGCTGGCTGTCAGGGCCATAATTAAATCCTCATACTCCGCGCCAAAAACAAAACGAAAAAAAGGCACACGAAACGTAATTAGGCGCAAGCATAATTTGTTAGCGTCGGCGTCGGCATCGGGGTTAGCGTTGGCGTTGGCGTTAGCAACAGAATTGGCATGCAAATGGTTCGTTGTGAGCCTATTTGGATACAGTGATAAATGCTTAATTAGGCGCGTAATTAATGTAATCAATCATACAAAATAAAAGAAAAAGTAAAACAGAATGAAAATCAATCATCAGCAAACTGAGCGCCATTAGCCAATCTGTGGCATTCAACTGTATTTGTAAGGTATCTCAAATTCGAGAACAATTATAATGTCAGCTGAGTATGCGTTCTTAACGCTGATTGGCTGTTGTGTGTGAGCAGGCAAAAAGTATGCAGTAGAAAGAGATGACTGCTGTGGTCGCTGAACAAGCTGTGTTAATATGGGCACGCCTCTCACTCAATTTGAGTTTAACTCAAACAAACTGAGTCGCTAATTATGACATCAAATCTGTCGATTATGTAAGCTGAGTTACTGTCTCTCTCTCTCTCTCTCTCACGATATCCCTCTCTACCTGTCAGGTTTGGCTCAATTTTTAATCTATAGAAATAATTTATCTATTAATATTAACACTAGTAGATTTGTTTGTTTTTGTCTCTCGTGCGCTGGCATTTTATAGCTAAAAATTTAGCCTTTTAATTTAAATTATTGTTGCTTTGCGCTCGCAAATTATAGACTATTAAAATTGATTATTTTTTATTATCGCGTGGAATAGGGCCCCAACGGCAATCACTTGTCCGACGAATCACACGCCCCCAGCTCACTTCCTGCAATGTAACATTGGAACATTGAGCAGGTCTCCCATCTTCTCTCTTTTAAGATTGACATGCACATGCATGCATATGTGATTTTCGAAAATTGCCATGTACCTTGATTACAGTGTGCGTTCCTTAATGCCCGCAGAGTGTATTCTGCGTGCGACACTTTGCTGCAACACCTCGGCTGACAGAAGATCAACTTTATAGAGCTGTCCCTGTCCATATCATCGCTGAAGAATAATTCTAATAAGTGCTTAAAGGTAATATACAAAAATTAGCAAAGTCTATTTTTATTTAAAAGAATTTAAAAGAATACATTTTAATAACCCCAACTGGGCCAATAGATATCAGACAGTATTATAAAAAAAAATAATGAATGAAAAAGTATTCTCTGCACCTTAAAACCATTTTTCATTTGTTTTTTTATTCTTTTAAAATATCGAGCAAACCTAAATATTAAGAGTTATCTTTACATATTTATTTTCTTTCATTATGTATGAATGTAAAACATACCTTTATCAATACTGGCACAAAAAACAATAAATCTATCGTTTAAAGTGTGTGTATATGTATATTTAGAAGCAATCCAAAACGGTAAACAAATAATAAATCGACGTAACTTAGGATTTTAAGCTTGCATATTAATCTATATTATATAATCATATTCAGAAAAAAGGCAACAATCGATAGCAGCATAAAAAGTAATAAAACTATCGATACTATCAAACTTTCAACTCATGTGTAACGCACATCATGGTAATAGTTGATTTCCACATAAAAAAAAACATCGA
The DNA here is from genome assembly GCA_018150835.1 of Drosophila repletoides. Lineage (NCBI taxonomy): Eukaryota > Metazoa > Arthropoda > Insecta > Diptera > Drosophilidae > Drosophila > Drosophila repletoides. Next base: position 3,490,104 of record JAECWQ010000231.1, read on the forward strand.
TACTATCGATTTTGAAGTAACAACATTTACAGTAATAAACAAACAATCGATACTATCGATAGTCGCATTGATTGTTTCCAGCTCTACACAATTAAGTATAAATATAGCGACTGCAGAGCTACACAGGCCTACACAGAGTCACGCACTCTCGGAGACAAGCTCCATTTGCCACAATCACAACGAGGAGAAAGAGAAGAGAAGCGAGGGACCCGTATGATAGCCATACTTAAAAAATACTCGTACTCGTATTCATACCCGCTTCCACCCGTCGACGAAAAGCAAATAAAGATGGGTAGCAACCATTTTATATATAGATATACATTGTATATATGTACATATCTAATTATGTATAGGCAAATATCAGAGCTTGAAATAAGAACGACAACAAGAGAAGGCAGAGGAAAGAGAACGGTAATGGTAATGGCAATGGAAACGGGAATCGGAATGGGAATGGGCAATTGGTAAATAAATCAATTAGGCGCGTCCCATCGCCCACTGTACGTGTGACCTCTCAGTCATTGCGTCTCGCTTGCTCCAATACTAAAAATAGGCCAGCAGCAGGGTGGAACGTGAACACGTTGCTTCATGATTTTTGCGCACTGCCTTTCTCTCGCTCTCTTCCTCTCCTTCTCACTCACTCTCTCTCTCTCTCTCTCTCTCGCGCTGCCTGTCTTGAGTGGTTTGGTTTAAGCCTAATCGGTTACGGTAACTGTGCTTTAGCCAGTCGCAAATTCTTTTGGTTTTTTATTTTTTTGTTGTTATCCGGTCTTCCTATGGCTGTCCGTCCTAATGCGTTTTTTACTAGAACTGCGCCCACGCGCTGCCGCTGTTGACGTCGAAGTCGCAACGACGCTGCGACGCAGCGACGCAACCCTCATATATCATAATCAAAGTGTGGCTGCTCGGGCTTCCGTTTGCTTGACAAGCTCCACTCTTCCTCTTTTCCTCTCTTCCCGTGTTCGTCTTCTGGTTGGCCATTTTTCTACTGGGTGTATTGGCATTTGAAAAAACTTTTACAAATGTCACACATACGCCTCGTATTACAAAACAAAATCACTCAGCAATTAGTTAGAAACTTTTGAGCTACGACTGCTTAGGCAGTCAATTAATTATTAAACTTTTACTACTGTTTAAAAAACAGAAGCACTCAATTGCACGACTCAAACAAAAAGTAAAAAAAACACACTGAGCTAAACAAGCTTGAACAATGCTCACTCAATGGCAAAACAGTAGAAGAAGAAGGAGAAGCCGATCAGCTGCGGCGCTGCGACGCTGAAACAGAGTCTCAGTTTCTGTCTCAGTCTCAGCTCAGTCTCAGTCGGCGTCAGCCAGCAGCGTGAGTGAGTGCGCGTCGAACGGGAACAATTCCCGTTCGCGTTCGTTTCAAATTGTTGCCTCTCGAGTGAAAGACGTGTTTTCAACAAAAAAGAGCCGACGGTTAAGGGAAATTCAAATTTCGAAATACTTTTTTTTTTTTTAAATTAAGCTCAAAATATACACTGCGCTTTATATTTAAATAAATAGTTGTATAATTAATATACTTGTTGTGCGGGGCATGGCTACAACAGCGGCAACTGCAGCCCCAACAAGGACCTCAGATTACACCTCTGCCACTTCAACTTCTACTTCACCTCCAACAACAGCTACAGATGCGGCTCTAGCTCCAGCTGCAGCTACAGTAATGCCCACAGTTAGCGTATCAGCGGGTTTGCCCGTGGGCATGCTGCCTCATCTGCCACTACTGGGTGGCACCTTGGAGAATGCTACAAAACATATCTCAACAGGCACCGCTATCGGCAGCGGCGGCGGCGGCGGTAGCGGTACACAGCCGTCGGCAACGTTAAGTCCAAGCTTGACTGTTGTTCCATCCACACCCACAGGTGAGTGAGGCCTGACCCAATCTTGCTATCTACGCGTAGTTGTTTCTTGGCTGAAACAAAGTACGTGTTAATTAAAATTACTATTGACAATTAGGAAATGGCTATCTTCTACATAACCTTACTGTTGGAAATTGTTGTTTAATTACTTATGTTGAGCTATATTATTCTATTCTATTCAGACATATGAGATATAGTATTTCGATCTAATCGCTAAGTTTCATTAAAATATGTTAGAAAACATAAAAGTTTTCCAAAGAACAGCTTTTGCTGTTCCTATAGTAGCTATATCATATATTAGTCCGATACCAACCACAAGAAAATAATTTTTCTTTTTGTCTGTAACTTTCGTCAAGATAACTGAGAAATTGCTAAAAAGGCTATATGATAAAATATATGATAATATGGTTAATTCTGCAAAGTCTGCAAAGGTTTTTTCTATTACATATTTTCTGTGACTTAGTTAAGATAGATCTTTAGTAGTATATCATACGTTGAAATCTTTGAGTAAGTACAAAGCTTTCTGCTTTCTATTTTTGAGCTTGAAGAAAGAAAACAGCTTATAAACTACATTGAGTGTAGTACTCTTCTCTTTAAAAGTCTTCTTAAGTAGTGCTTACACTCAGAGAAATAACAGAGAATTGTAACTTGCATCAAGTAATAACGATGCAATTTTATATATTCCAAATTCAAGTACAAAGTTCTCATTATCAAGAACAAGCCTTAATGACTAATTTAAAAAATTTCGAATGACGAATTCGCGTTCTTGTAACAAGATAATATATATAGAATGCAGTACAAATTGAAGTTCAAAATACAAGATTATTTCTCCCAGTGCAGAGTAGTGGAACTGCCTCATTTGCCATCTGCTAATTTCTAAGGACTTGTCTAATATACCCAATGAAGTTGTTCAGCTCAGCTCAGCACCTTGTGAGTCTAAACATTGTGAACAGACGAATTTTACTAATTCTGTGAACTGACAAGGATATAGGGTACCGAAAATTTGCATGCTAACCCAAAAGAAGACCATGAAATTAAGGTTCCATACACAAATTATTTGCGCTCGAACAGTCAGAAGTTGGCTACCTTCTTGCAGAAACACCAACAATTTTATTGGAAAGCAAGCATCACACTAACTATGGAAACACAAATTTCATATATACCATTTCACGTTTCTTTAAACAAGTACAATTTTTCGCAATTTGCACGCAAATATTTGCCTTTGGGTCCTTGTCTTTAAGTTGCTGGATTCACAATTTACCTTACAAATTTATGATTTTACACAAATATGTAATATTTTTGCTAATTAACTTACATAAGCTTTTTATATCAAGTATAGTTCCGATACGGAATTTTTAATGCAAATTTGATATTTCTTCACAAATAAGTAAAACTTTTACACATTTGTGCGCAAATAGTTTGATTGAAAAAAGTTAGCGATAAGCTGGCATTAGATTTTGGTACTAGGCAAACTAAAGACACACAACTTCCTAGAAAAAAATTGATGTTTCTTACAAATAAGCCAAATATTTTTCAGTTCATGCACAAATAATTTGTGAGCTAAAGCCCTTTAAAATGTAATATAGAAACAAAATTTGCTTTTTCTATACAGAAAAGGAATAGTTAGTAAGCAAATAATTTGCGCGTGGAACATCATGGAACATCCGAGTTAAAGAACAAATTTTTTACTATTTGTGAGCAAATATTTTGCACATGACATCTTAGCTATAATATATCCTAAACTATGGAAATTAAGCAAACTATTGTTAATGTTTCTGCAACTCAAACAAACACGCCAAATTTTGAACAATTCGTGCGCAAATAATTTGCGTGTGGGACCTTAGGTTAAGCAACTGCTGTGGCACAGGCACTGGCCGCCAAAAATGTTAGTCTCAAACTGAAACCGAATTTGCGAGCGAGCCTTTGGTCTCAGAGTCTGATCGGCAATTGGAAAAGCGCAATGATTTGGAAATTTCACAGCAGCAGCAGCCACAGCAGCCTCGGCAGCCACGGCAGCCACGGCAGCAGCAAAAACAAAGCTAAAAAATGACTGCAACGCAGAACTGCCAACTGTTTTGGTCTTTCGCACATCAGTGGCAATTTGTTTTGCACAAGTATGGGTTGTCAAATAAAATTAGTTCATGTCGGCGACCAAAGCGGCCATTGAGTGGCCCAAAGACGAGATGCGACTGCCTCTGCCTCTGCCTCTGTCGAAGTCGAAGTCGCAGTCACTGCCTCTGCCGCTAGCTCTGCCACTGCGGGTGCGGTTGTTGCAGCAGACCAAAGCTTTGACTTGTCTCTAAAAGGTGTTGGAAGTTGCACAATAAATAAATAATTATAAAAAACAGAGCGAAGAGGAAGCAAAACTGCCTGCACAACGGCACACACTCAACCGAACCTACACACACCTACATGGAACGGGTAGATGGCATACATTGAAGTTTAAGCACTGGCAGAAACCATACTTAAAGGTCTCGTCTCGGGTTTCGTGGTGCGTGTATTCGTATTCGAATTCGCTTTATTCTTAGAAAGCCGAGCGTATAAAACCTGTGTACAATGATTTTTAAGTGTACTCATAATACTCGTCCGTAGATACATATATGGCAATAGCCTCAGCTGTAGGGATGCTCACCTGATCACTCGATCACCTGGTTCCGTTTCTCTTAGTCAACCGACTTTGAATTTTAGCCATAGTCACACCAGAGTCACACCGTAGTTAACACCGGAAAATAGTCGACTCAGCGATTTCTACCCTACCCATATAAAGTATATAATACAAATTTCTATTTTCATTAAATTGCCTATGTAAAGTCAAGACTGGAAAATAAACCCGTCTGAAAGGGTACAGACCTATCCTTTTTTGAAGTACTTTTTCTTAACTTTCTATTTTAAGTAAGTCTGTATTCTTTGGTTGAATGTTCTGGACTCGGAATTACTCTCTATCATATTTTAATCCCAGATCTTCCATTTGTCATTCGACAAAGACCATTTAGGCCAGATCAAAAGATACTGGTCTTTCCCCTTTCTACACTACGCATAATAAAGTTTATTATTTAATCCAATTACATACTTTAAATTAAAAGCAGTAACAATGCTCCAGCTAAAAGTGCGCAAATATGCAATACTCTGTAATGTTTTTTGAGTAGCATTTATTTATTTTTTATTTCTCGTAAATAGTTAATAGTTACAACTGGGAAAAAGTTGACTGGCTCCTTCTTTACTTAGGGCTAACATATAATCAAAAAATAATTCCGTTTTCGGCGTTCTGAAAATAACGTACCCTTGCACCTGGAATATGTATTTGAAACTGTTATTAAATTTTGATAGTTCCTATAGCAGCCATATGATATAGTCTTTAATCTTGAGAATTCTCCGTATGTGTTTCGAAACCCCACTCTTACACGTAACTTATAAGATTTACCCAAATATCTTGAGAATCAACTGATTTTGAATTGATGGTGACTTGTTATTACGGCTATATTATATAGTTCTCTGATTTTGCCGGTTCCCACATACCTACTGTCTGCAACAAAAAGGGAGCATTCCAAGTTCTGTTCCCCGAGCTCAAAAGTGGAAAACTAGCTTTGCATAAGAACAGTGGACAGACGGAGGGACGCACATGGCTATATCAACTCTTTTCGTCGTCCTGATCAATAAATATATATTCGTATTGGAGATCAGATATGGCTCTTTCAGTGTATTACACATTTTGAAACAATGTTATTGAACCCTCTACAAGGACCTAAGACTCCTACTGTAAGCAATTTTTCAGGACGAGAGTACACAACTACCGAATGCTCTACCCATTTATTTCTTTTGACAGTCGACTTTTCATTGGTACCATAGTCAAAACCGCAAGATATGTAGGTAGCTCCCTCAGGCATTTAGCCAGGCAGCTGTAAATCAATTAATTATTGGCAAAATAGCTGAAATTGCAAGTCAATTTGGTTAGTGTTTAAGAGAATCAGAGAAATAATATATTATAAAAACAACTTAGTTACTTAAAGTTAATAATTAGGTTTTAGTAATTGATAAATAATTGAGACGATTGCATTTTTCTTGCAGAGAATCTGCGGCTTTTCTGCTATGCCTATGGTATAATTCATAGCTTAACCAAATTATATGGAGAAAGTGAAAGCTAAAGCAATTGAAAAGTCTACTATATCATTTATTTGCCTTGGGAATAATGGGCTTAAAAGTTCTGGAATATAATATTTTTTTATTTTCATTTTATATGAATGTTTATATGTAATTATCTTATTAAAGCTTTTTACTTGAACTTTGATTTAATTAAATTTGAATTGATAGTGTAAATTTATTGATTATTATTTCGTCTATATCCCTCTATACTTAGCTAACCCTTAACTAAAAATGAAGATCCTATAATCTTGCAGAATCGTTATATATATCTAAATATAGTTTGAAAATTATTTTCAATATTTCCTTTTCATATAACCATCTATTTTTCATCTATTATATCTGTCTGCTTTATAATAAGTGGTACGATCCTAATATAATTGTCTTGAATCCAGCAGTTTCTTCAAGTCATGTTTAGAAAGTAAAATCTTTTCTTTTTAAGTCTTCTTAAGGCATTCGTTCCTATGGCAGCTATAGTTTTCCGATCCTTAAAATTGTTAGCTACGAGTAAAAAAATAAACTTTTTCGAGTACATTCAACTTGTAAGCTTCATTTAAATATCTTGAGAAACAAGCAAGTTTTAACTACAACAACTTTTGGAACAATTGTTCTATAGTTGGGAGCTATGTGACATAGTTAACCGATCCGGTTGGTTCCGAGATATATACATATGAGCCGCGTTGAGCATAAAGAAGGGTACCTGCCAAGTTGCATTCATCTAGCTGAGTAAATTAGATACCTACCAGTTCGCACAGAACGAATCAAACAGATGCGCCTCATCGACCGGTTCAATAATATATATACATTTATAATCGGAGGTGCCCCTTCAAGGGTATTAGAAATATTTGATTCAATTGCATTCTCCGATAGCTGCTCGAAGTTCTTTGCTAATTTACAACTGGCAGCTAAGCGAATTATACTTTGTATGTGCATATTAGGCTATTTCTGGAGTAAAGGAATCCGCTTAGAAAACATCCTTTAATACATCCAGTTCACTATCAAATTCTGCAGCTCTCTAAGTCTCCAATTCTGCAAGCTGCTCATGTCTCTGGGCGAGTTAAACGTGCGAAGATCACAATATTACGCATTAAAAAAAAAATAAAAAAAAATAAAAATAAAAACCAGAAGCCCCTAGACAACGAGTAATGTGCTGCGCGCGACAAACAAGATCAGCGAACACTAACTGAGCACAAGAGGCGGAGAAGGAGCGGGAGAGGGAGCAAGAGCAGGAGGAGGTGGGACGACAGGGCGGTATTCCGACTGAGAAAGAGACTGAATGAGAGATCGAGAGAAAGAGTGAAAGAGGGAAAAAAGGAGGCAACTTTAATTTATATGCAGTGCTGGCTGGCTGGCTGGCTGGCAGCACCGGGCAAAAACTCACCGGTAGCAATAAATCAAACTATCAATTGAATTCCGAGGCGATCATCACTTGCTTGCTTCTGGCTCGATCTCGATCTTTGCAGCGACTGCGACTGCGCCAGCGACTGCGACTGCGACTGCGGCTGTGACTGAGGCTGCTGAGGCAGCGGCATCGCTTCTTGTTATAAGTCGAGACGATGATGTGCGAGTGCGTCGTCAAGCTGCGCCAAGTCGTGCGATTTTAAGCCGATTTTGCAATTGACTGAGGTGCGTCGAGGCAGCCGTAGCTGTCGCATTGCCGCTAAGATCGCTACTAAATCATCGCTGTATCCCAAGCCTCTCTGACTCTGACTCTGACTCTTGGAGTCTGACTTGGAGTCGACTATTGCCGCCGTTGACATCCATACTCTTTTTGTATTCCCTGTTCCATCTGCTGCTGCTGCTGGGCATAAATCAGGCATAACCATAACCATAACCATATAACCGCGACCACAACAATAGGCGCAACATGAGGCTGCAACAAATTGTTGTTGACTCTGGGAGCTACATGCGACTACGGGAGCAGGAGCTACTCTCCAGCATTCTGCATTTAGCAACTGCATCCGTGTTCGCATCGGCTTTAATTAGCCGAGGTCAAAGTAGCAGATGTACCGCCCTCTTCTAGAGCATACACTTGGAAAAAAAGATTAACTTTCTAAATTTTAGCTAGCGCGAGTCTGAATTCAGTTTACTATTTCAAATTATCAGTACACAAGCAAAAAACTGTATTAATTTGAATCTGAAATCAATTATTTATCATAAATAAAAAATATCTATTTAATATCCCACCATAAATATCAGAGTAGAAAGAAAATTATTGAAAAACTTATTGTAATCAGGGTCATAAACAACATTTTCTTAGAATTTCCTTCTAAAATTAAATGGAATCTTTCAAATAAGTTTAAATAATAAAATCACGATATTGTTCATACTGTGTATTGTATCAAATAATATTTTTCAAGTGTGATTCTAGCGTACTTCAGCTACTTTAAATTTCTTAAACATTTCTTAAGTTCATTAGAATTTTGTGCTCTGATTTTACAAATGTTGACACAATAATTGTCAATTATTTTTTAAAGTGCACTGTGCTTAAAACTGGGCGATTTCCAATGCCACACACCAAGATGAAAACGCAGAGGCATGCTTCTAAAATACGGAAGAAAGAAAGAAAAATAAAAAAAGAGGTGTTAAAATGTGTGCAGTTCTCGCGATCAGATAAAATGTCAAAATGAACATAAAAGCTTCTACATCTGAGGAATTGCTAATCGGTGGCAGTGGAAACGATACCTTTCCCATAGCAATCCATGGCATAACCCAACTCTGATGCCAAAACAAACGGCAACAAATTGCCAGAGACTGCAAGACGAAGATATCAGGAATTTCATAAATTCCAAACCAAATTAGCAGTTCACTCTGCAGTCTCTTGGCCGTCGATAGTCGGTAGTCGGTAGTCGGTAGTCGGTAGTCGGTAGTCGGTAGTCAGTTGCTGTCACTTGGCTGGGGATGGGAATGGGATTGGGATGGGAATTGTAATGGACCACACCAGGTCCACTTGACACGCCATTATGACCATAAACGTTGACACTTCCGCCAGCAACTGCAGCGCTCGTCACTTTGTCTTCTCTTTCAATGTCTTCGTCTGAGTTGGAGTCGTAGTAGTCGAAGTCGCAGTCGGAGTCTGCATCTGCTGTTCGATCAAAAACACACCGAAATTTGTCCAATCATCAGTAACCCGAAGACCCCCATTGCCCTGCCCCTCCTGCTTCCCCCGCTTCTCCAATCCGTACAAATTTCTTGGTGTTTGCGTGCCATGCGCGGAATGCTGGCAGCAGCTTCGTTTAAATTCCAATTGACATTTAATGATTTCACCATCTTCTCTTCGCTTTTCTTTCAGCCCACTGCCAAGCCACATCCAGCACCGGTCCACCACCACCCGCTCCCACGTTAGCTCTCTTCAACGCTGGAGCTAACCCAGCTCCGTTGGCAACTGCAGCGGCAGCTGGAGCAGCTACAAATCTCAGCGCATTGGCCTCTCAGCATCGTCTATTGGAACTGTCACGCTTTGGACTCAGAGGATATGACTTGGCCCAGCACATGCTCTCCCAGCAAGGCGCTGTCTCCAAGCTCCTAGGTAAGTCTTTGATTGGGAAGGGGGAGGAGGTAATAAGCGTTAAGGGGTAGTCCAGTCTGACCAATATAATCAGCTTCTAATTTTGTTGTTTGCATAACGCGGAACGAGCTACAAATGCAATTGCCATGTGTCCCGGTAAATTAGGGTCTCAAGCGTCCGTAATCGATTTCCGCGACTCCGAGGCCAGGGTTACGTATACCCGATATACCCGATACACACGGTACACGATACACGATACACGACAAATCGATTGCACTTTACCATGCCCAAAGTGGCTGACACCTGGGCAATAGCCATACAAATCAAGCATGCTCAATAGAGACTGCAGCAGCAGCCGCTGCACACCTGTTCCGATTTGGAACAACTTTTTCGCTCCAAATTGCAATTCTTCGCGTTAACAAATTCCGCGGGGACCTGAAATTCAGATTCATCATTCTACACACTTTTCGAATTTAATACTAATAGAGTCTGAGGTAAAAGGAAACTCTGTTAATGTCTTATAGCCTAGATCTCCTACAACATATTCGACCATTCGACTTAGATATATGAATGAGGATGGATAGTTGGAATGAGTGGTATTTCTCTTTTTTTTGGGGAAAATACCTTAGAAAAATTAACAATGCATTGCTTTTCCTATCAATTAATTTTAGAATCAATAAAATATGGAGTATCTTAGGTAAAAATACTAAAATGAGAAAGTTGACCCGATTTTTCATATGTGAAAGCACGCGTACAAAAATATCTATTCTGACGAATAGATAAACTTATTGCAGTGGATGTAAGATAGTAATTAAAATTATTTACAGCATTATAGATTGCTATAAGACTATACTCTCTTTCGGGCTCAAACAAAGAAAGCATTGAATGTACTATTTTAATAAACATTTAATTAACGGCTAATATCGTTAACTATGATCGATCTATAGACTATATGATTACTTTTAATTAAATGGAAAAAAATTTAATTTTATTTTTCATTGATTTAATTTTAATTAAGTTCTAAAAATCAAGAATCTAAGCGAGGTTTCGCTCAAATTTTCGAACCGAATAGAAAGCTTTCAGTTAGGTTCGCAGATTCTTTTAAGGAGACGCCTCACTCAAGGTTTGTCTTCGAGTCTGGGTTTAGTTGAATAAATAAAAAATATTAGTTTTAATATATTTGTAATATTTTATACTTCTTTCATCATTTATAAATTAGTTAGTTTACTTGTAAAAAAACAATTGGAGGAAAGTTAAATTTTTGTATAATAACTCTTTTTTATTTATAATAAGGGATAAGAGTTTGGAAGAGTTTATTTAGTCTTTTGAGCTGAAGGTTTTCAAACCAAAGATATATCTAGTTCAAGCTCATGCAGATGCGGTTCCAAACCGAAGTGGTTTAGGGGGACTTTTTCGAAATCTTTTCTTGTCTTTTGGGATAGTTTAGTTGTTAGTTTTGCAGCACTATTGACCCATTTATTCAATAGAAGTTTTAGCGAATTATTTTAATAGGTCCACAATTGTTAAGCTAAAAAAAGAGCTACAACGATGCATATTTCCTTAACTGCAATAGACTTCAGTACTCAAATAAATAAAACGCTGTCAGTTGCGGCCTTCGTCTAAATATCTAGGTACATATATTACGATACTAAAAAGCGAATATATAAAATTTAAATTTCTAAAAACGACCTAATGGGAGCAGTTCATTGTTGAACACGTCGTAATTCATTCACTATAACAATTCATTGACTTACTCGTATCTGTGAATTATATTCACAAAATTATCTGATCTGTGCGACAGACAACACTATTCATTCCCAAGCTCGTAGTACTCCTCTATGAGTACTATTCGCATTCGAACTTATCTCTGTACTGGTACTTGGACTAACATTGTCGCTAGTTAATTTAAACTGTGTAAATGTGTAAATAATTTCCGTTTTGCGTAAAAAGAAAATTTACATAAGTACACACAATATATGTATAAATAAATCTATGGAGATATGGAGAGATACCTGTATAAAATGTGAATGAATAAGCTGCACTGAAAGAAAAATAAATAATACTTCTATTTTTATTTATATTGTTCCGACTAAAGGGGATCTCCTTACTCGCACGCAATAACTAATTTCTATGAACCGTTCTCTAAAATTCAACACTACAATAATAATAATGTGGAAAAATATATTTTCTCTGGATATGCTTTGAAGGAGGCATCTCATCAGGACATGTCCCTCGGCTTGTTTTAATGTAAAGTAGTCTCTCAGCTCTTGAGCTAGGTGAATGAAATTTGATAAGTTGTTGAACCAACAACCAAATACAAGCCAAAGATTATGAAGATCGGATTACTATATTATATGTCTGCCATAGGAAAAATCGATGCCATTTTATAAACTTATCAATAATTTTCAATTGCTTATTCCAGTTTGCAGGGAAATGTAATCTTAGGCGCGCCGAAAAAGGGCATTCCATATTATTTATTAAATAAATATTGAATTCATTTCATATTGAATAACTTTCTCAATTTGTATAAAATCAGTTGAAATGAAAACCATTTAATATCTTGATTCATAAAAATGCTACGAGTATCATTCAACTTTACATAATCAAAAGGTTTTTCCCAGAGTGTGCTCCCAGCTCAACGACTAATTCACAAGATAAATGACAGTTGCTTCCGATGAATTATCATTCGCGAGCTGCGCTGGAGCAGAGGCAGAGGCAGAGGCAGAGGCAGAGACAGGGGCTGAACATTGTTGAGTTTTTCAATTGTTGTTGTCGTTGCCAAATATTCAAATTAGCATCCCATTGAATAGCGGAACGCGCCTTCAATTGTTTAGTTAGTCAGCAGAAGTTGGTAGCAGCAGATAATGCGGCCGGCGGGCTTTTGACCCGATCCAACAACGCCCACACGAGCTTGGTGCCTCGGTCGACGCTCTGCAGCAGCTCTGGCCGATTAATACGAATAATGCGAAAATTATGCGAATCGCCTAAGGCAGAGTCGGGTCAGGTCTCACTGGGGCAGAGGTTAATAATGTTATTTTGAAAGCTGAAAACCAGTTTGGAACTGAACACTACAGAAGCGGTTCGAGGTTCGAGGTTTTCTAAGTTCTCTGAAACTGGCCTAAATCCAGGAGCATTTTTAAAAGATTCAAGTTACGATTTAAAGTATAATTAAGGAGCTGTCACAAAGATGTTGCATGGACTTTTATTATATTTTAATTAAAATACTATATATTTTTATTCAGTAATTCCAATTGCATATGATTTGGATCCATAAACCTCTTAGAAATGGTTAAGAAAACAAATCTTTCTATTGTATGGAAACTACATGAATTTATGAACCATATTAAACAATATACAAAATTGTTTTTTTTTTTCAGGAACCCTTAGGCCACCTGGTCTTATTGGCGGCTCTAAGCCTAAGGTGGCAACTCCAACAGTTGTATCCAAGATCGAGCAGTACAAACGCGAAAACCCAACGATATTCGCGTGGGAAATACGCGAGAGACTGATTACCGAAGGTGAGTAAGGGTAAAATGGAACAATGAGAAGAATCAGAGATGCCGTGGGAGGGAGGGGAGGGGAGGGGAGGGGGAGAAGGGTTGCAAATATCAGCGACCAGCTGACAGTTGAGCTAATTAAAATGAACTGATGGGAACCCCCAAAAGCGAAATTGGAGAAACATTGACAGCGCAATCAATGGATCCAGTGCGTCTGGGCGGGCATAGGGTTACGCGCCTCCCTTTTGTATTACTCGCAGACATCTGCATCTTCGGCAACTTCTTGATGTGTTTATGGTACTGGTTCAGGTACTGGTACTGCTTCTGCTGCTGCTACTGCTACTCGTAACACAAATTAGCCAAGAAGAATTGGTCCAGAGCCAAAGAACTGGGTTCATTTAATGTTGTAAGGAATACACTGTGCAAGATTTATCGATTGGCTAATTTATGAACATCCGCTCCAGGCTAGTCAATTGATATGTAAATGTGCTCACATTTGTGTCACTCACTGTGAGATCCTGCATCCCGCACTCCCGCCTGCCTCTTTGAGACTCCTCTGAATACAGTGGCTGTGCGATGAATAGTCCGATTGCCATCGCTCACATGAGACATTCGAACACACACAAAGACCATGGTCGGATAACTGCAACTCCAACTCCAACATCGACTCTGTTTCCCACTCCAACTCCAACTCCAGCTCTGACTCTGACTCTGACTCTGACTGTGACTCTGACTGTGACTGTGAATGTGACTGTGCCTTGGGCGAATGTAGATTTAAATCGCAACTGGCCTGCTCATTACAGTCAATCTAATTTGTGTCAGCCTTGGACTTGGACTTGCTTGGGTTCATGATCAGGTCACGACGCATTGCATCCGGTCAGCCATTCAACAAAAATTGGCGGAAAAATAGCACAAAGACTGCAAAAAAATCTATAGGAAACTGTAAAAGATCAATTAATAAATGAATTTTAATTATTGCGTCTTCTTTACGCACAATATTTATTCAATCAATTTAATAATATAAAATTTTTTTTAAGCCAAAGAAACTTAGGTAATTACTTGAACTAAGAAAAATAGGTTAAAGATTTTTTGTTTATAACCTAAAAAATTCCAATCAGGCCAAGAAGTAATTAAAAAATAAAGAGAGACGAGTCAAGGACAAAAACGAATATTATATACACTTGCAATTGGAGTAACTATTCAAAAAGTTTTCTTTTCCACACAAAATATATATATATATATAATATATCAGTCCGATCTTGTATAACTTTTGTGTACATTTTGAAATTTTTTCATAACTAACTTGTAAATTTTATTAAGATAATTTGGGAAACTCTAAAGTTTTCCACTTTCCAAAAAGTTTCGATATATGTGCTGCCTGCAACATTAATAAAGATCCATACCAAACAAAGAAAGCTTCAGAAGTTTCCATATACACAGAGGGACAGATGATCGTCCTGATCAAAAAATAGAGACGCCTTCAAAACATTACGCTTTTCGTGCCATAGTTGTAATATATTCAAAGTGCAAGTGTAAAAAAACAGAAAAAAAAGTAAAATAATTTAAACCAACTCAAAAAACAAAAAACACTGGAAAATCTCATGGAAAAAAGTATTTGCAGAGAAGCAAACGCCTATCATCAATGATCAGGTTTTTCCCGAATACAGGTCGAAAGTTAAGCTTTCCAATTGAAGGAAGAGTTCTGTGGCAATTGATACAATTTTTATAATTTGGGTATAGTGCCCTGAACAGAGTATTCGTATATGTATTAATAGTATCTAAAAATGTCTATTTCTCGGGTAAGAAATATTAGATATTTATCTCTCTCTCTCTCTCTCTCTGTACCAATGGGTAAATGCTTAAAGAGAGAATATAAGGCTTATGTTTAGGCGATATCTATAAAACTATGATAAATATGAGCTTTAATCGGTAGGGATATAGATATATGGGTTCGTATATACCAAATAGGATTAATAGATTTTCCAACTCTTATAATTATAAGGACGGCCAGACATAGGTTAATGGAAAAAATCTGAATTTACTCGAAATTGTCCCTTTCTTACGGTGAAATAATTGTGTCGCTCTCTGGCTCAATCCGCAGGTGTTTGCACGAATGCCACAGCTCCATCTGTGAGCAGCATAAATCGCATACTGCGAAACCGCGCCGCCGAAAGAGCTGCAGCGGAATTTGCTCGAGCTGCTACCTATGGATATGCGCTGCATCCTACACATCCGCATCCTCATTCCTATACTAGTTTTCCATCGTGGCCAGCCAGTTTGCCTGGACATCATCCATTGTGGAGCGCTGTGCCGCTGCCCGGGAGTGGTGCACTCCCTGGGACCAGCTACAGCAGCGATGGGAACTCCAATGCGAATACCAATAATAATAGCGTCAGCATTTGTGGTGGCAGCAGCGCCGGCAGCGGTCATTTATCTTTGCCAGCTTTTTCGCCGAATTCGGGCAGCAGAGACAGCCGTTCGCCGGATGTGGATGCAAACCGGATGATTGGTGAGTTAATTGATATATATTATTGCTGGGTTTATCACAAATTGCGTGCCCTTGGCAGATATTGAGGGTGAAGACAGCGATTCGGAGGACAGTGATCAGCCCAAGTTTCGTCGCAATCGCACAACTTTCAGCCCAGAGCAGCTGGATGAGCTGGAAAAGGAGTTCGAGAAGTCACACTATCCCTGCGTAAGCACGCGTGAGAAACTAGCAGCACGCACTGCTCTCAGCGAGGCACGGGTTCAGGTGAGTTCAAAAAATAAAAAAAAAGAACAAAAAAAAAAGGACAAAGGACATTTACCACCCCTCCCCATTTACTCACCCTTTTATTGCCTACTAACCCGACCGAAGGACGAAGAGAGAGACACGCTCCACTCTATTTTTAATCAACTAACAAATTGTCTCTCCATCGATTGATCAATTAGGTTTGGTTTTCCAACAGACGAGCGAAATGGCGAAGACATCAACGGGTCAATCTGCTGAAACAGCGCGACTCCAACTCGGCCTCAACCTCGACATCCCCTACGCCAACCCAGCAGGCACAGGCCACAACATCTTCATTGGAACAGCAGAGCACAGCAGCAGCCAGTCTTCAATATGCTCCTCCACATCCCAGCGCTTACATGGCTCACATGGCGTTGCCGGCAGAGGGCACCACTCGGATAAGCCCTACGGCCCCAGGCCTCGAGGTTCCAGTGAGAGGAGCAACAGTGGTGCCACCTGCCTCACACATAGCATCAGTTCCATTATTAATGGGCGGTGAGCATAGCGCCTTCCGAGCTGCCATGCCCTCAGCCAGCAACGCCTCCGCTTCAGCATCGGCTGCTGCATTTGCGCTTAATTTCGCCCGGCAATATATTTGGCGGCATATGGCAACGCCGCAAAAGGATGCCAGATCGGAGCTGGATGAGGAAATCAATGTAGATGCTGAGACGGAAACGGAGGCTAATTAAAAAAACAAACAGTGCAATCAAAAAGCTAGAGAAATTTCTATGTGCTATTCCTGTAAACATGGCTCTTTCCTAATGCTTCAATTCGAGAATTTAGTGAAAATTTTTATTTTTTTTTGTTCTTTACTTAATTTATTCAGTTTTCAATCTAAACACGTGCTGAGTACAAATAAAGATCGAATTGATACATAGATATATATATATATATATATATATATATATATAATAAATATATATGAAACAACATACATAAATACAAAAGCAAGACAATATAAATGATCGAGAAATTCTCACGGGTTTTGTATAATTGGTCGGGAATTCAAGAGATTTGACACCCATTGACGTGCGTGGAGGAGAGGGAAGAGAGAAGCATGGACAGAGAGTGGAAGCTCGACGCGCATTCGAAAATAACTCAAGTGGACAAATCTGACAATTTTGTGGCTACCAAGACAGAGATCCAAAATAAAATAATAATAAAAAAAAAAAATAAACAAGAAAAAAAAGAGACACAGGCTCGACTGGGTCGGCAACTGGAAGAAGGTCTCTGGACCTGAGTCTCAGTCTGAATCAGAATCTGAATCTGACTCGGAGTCTGAGTGTGAGTCTGGGCTGGATGATTAATGTGGCTTTAATTACATGCGCTGAGAAGTCGTCGACGTCGTCGTCGTCAATGTGTATGCTCGGATGGATCACTATAATTATATAGATGGCCGAATTAAATTTTAATTTAACGCCTGTCAAATCAGAAAATCACTTGTATAATCGTTCGCTTAAGCGAGCCACAGCTCTGGCTCCCGTTCCCGTTCCCGTTGCTATTCCCATTCCCATTCCCGTTCTCTTCCAGCTTCATTCACTTTATTCATTTACTGTCCGACTGAGTACAAATTTAAAGAATCAATCGAACACTGCGCCAGCTGCTATTATTGATTGTAATGAGCCACCGAAGGCGTCAACTTCAACATCAACGCGAATCCATTGCTTCAAGTGGAGCTCACAGCTCCCCCTATAAAAGAA
Organism: Drosophila repletoides; assembly: GCA_018150835.1. Lineage (NCBI taxonomy): Eukaryota > Metazoa > Arthropoda > Insecta > Diptera > Drosophilidae > Drosophila > Drosophila repletoides. The sequence goes on from JAECWQ010000231.1 coordinate 3,507,593, forward strand.
AGAAAGAAAGAACCAAAGAAAGATCCCTCCACAGTGTACAAAAAACAATTAAACCCATGAAATTTACATACCTGCGGCTTTTGATGAGTCGCTGAAAACCATTGTACTTCCATCTAGGTATCTATCCATACATGTGCCCATAATGTTGTCCGAGTATTATAAAGGGCATGCATAAGAAGTGGGGTATGGGGAATGGTAACGGTTATCGGCTACTACAAAGTGTGCGACTACACTCGAAAAATAAAAGTGCTTGGATTCGCTCTGGAAACTAGAAGCTCTTCTTTAATCTATAATTTTCTTAAGGAGTACAAATGTTTTCTAAAAAAATAAAAAATATCCTCAATGAAAGGAAGAAAACTTTTTCAAGATATATTTAAGAAGGGAGAAAGAAAGATTGTACACAGAACAAAATATTGAATATTGCACCCCAAAAGGATAACATTTAAATGCTAAGTTCTAAATTTTATTTCATAATCAAGCTAATTTCAATAACTTTCTTAATAAACAGGACCTATTGCCCCAACAACAATTTTACTACATTTGAACATATAAATTCTCCGATTTTTTCTCAGTGTGGCTTAGTGCATGTGGCGCTCTGAGGGCTTCACTATCTGCTGCGTTTGGCAGCCATATGATTATATATATATACACATATTTCTATATATATGCGTATACATTATACATATATATATGTATGTGTGTGTATATGGGAATGGGCTCATCGGAATGCCTCGTGTTTGCATCCTTGTGCCATAGCTGTGGCTCTTAATTGCCAAAGGCGTTAGTATTAAGTGGTTTTCGTGCTTATTATAAATATCTCTTAATTTTTAGCGATCCCCACAGCTCGCTTCTATAGGGGAATGTATGTGTGAATCTCAATGTGAATGTGAATGTGAATGTGGATGTATGTAAAAAAGAAATATGTATGTATATGCAAAATCTTGAAATGACAATCACCGACTGCCCCAACAAAAGCTACAGCCAGAGAACCAGCTATCCAGCTAAACAGCGGACAAGTGGAGGACGGTGCGACGTTGTTGCTCCTGTCGTCGGCTTTGTTGTCATTATGTTGTGTTATTTGGCACGATTTGTTGAACTAAGGAGTAGAAGTTGTCTTTGACTCTTCGGAGATTGGGAAAAGAAAAGTAGGAGAAGGGGTTGGAGCTGAGGCAGAAAAAGAGACTGGGGCAGAAACGCGGACTTGGGCTGGAGAGAAGACTGGAAAAGAAACAGTGGCTAGAGAAGAGGCCCAAACTGAGGCTGAGGCGGTCTTGAATTGGAGCTGAAGTTGGAGCTGAAGCTGCGGCTGCGGCTGCGTCTGCGGCTGTGCGCGGTTGCATGATGCTTGAGATCGATCGAAAATCGATCAGCAACGATCGGGAAAAGCAGAAGGCAGCAGTAGCTGCAGTTGAAGCTGTAGCCGGAGCTGTGTAAGTGTAAATAGCAGCAATCCTTGAGTGAGCGGCAGCTTCAAATGCCTTCTCTACCGATTTAGTCATGGGATCGGGAGCCAAACTGGCGTCGCTCACTGCATATACGCGGAGTATCGGGTATAATTGTCGCATGCAACACATCGCGGCACAGACACATTTACACATTTACACATGCATACATGCATATGTATATAGTATGTATACTTACCACAGCACGGAATCGCCTGGGACAGGTAGACATGAAAGGTAACGCATTGCGCTGCCTTGTGCTGCTCCTGCAGCTTCTGCTGGAGACTCGAGAATAAGTAATTCACTTAACGCTTTAATATCTCTGATAAATGCGAAGCAATTCCCTCTGTGTGTGTCCCCCTTCCGCCCAATCCTTCCCTGGTCAGTCGGTATACATTGCCACTTAATTGGTGCAATTTTAAACGATTTTGTTTTATTTTTGCATGTGTTTTATTTTTTATTTATTTTATTTTGTTTCGGGAAGAGCCTGCGCAGACTTTCTGGCATCGGCGTGCGAACTGAACGCGTCTCATTTGCATACCTTCGTGTTACATATAACACTCGACTTTGTTCCTAGTACTAATATATATATATAATATATATATACTTTATAGAACTATTTGTAGATATACTGAGAAAAACATCGAATATTGCTTGCACAATGTTCTAGGTTCTAGAAGGAAATACTTCTTTCAAGTTCATCTCACATTTTTCAATTTAAGATTTCTTTCCTACTTATTTTAAGATAAATGCAGAAAGGCGGATAAATACAAAAAAACTTAAATTAATCTCAGTTTGCTTTTATGAAAATATGATGAATGTCATCTTAATATTATTTTTAAATACTTTCCTATATATATATCTCTTTCTGTTGACTGATATCATGTGAGGATGATATTTGAAACAAAAGTTTATACTTGATAAATATATTCAGAAAGAAGGGATTTAATCAAATTCGCGACCCAAGAGGGAAAAATTGGGAAAATAGTTGAATATTGTATAAGATCGAGTTTAAATTTTCTAGAGTTTTACTTACATCTAAAGGCAGTCTGAAGGTTACGTGCTTCTTTTTTTTTTTTTTTTTGAATATTCGACCGAAGGTAGGGTGGTAGGGTAACGAAAATGAAGACTGCGTGGGGAAAAGCCAAATTTTTACCAGATTCAATTTGAAAGCTGGGCAATGGGGGAAATTTCTAGGGTAAATTCTCTGTTTTTCAAAATACTTTACAACAAATAATAGCTAATTTTATTACACAACATTTCAAATAACATCAACGTGCATAAATTAACAAGAAAGATAAAAATGATAAGGACTTCAAATTAAATACTTTATAAACTGTAATTATATTTTATTTATTATTCATAAAGTTACATATAATTTATTTATAATTTATCTGAATTATGCAATATAAATAGTTTCCTTTTGAAATATTGAGAGAATTGGAGCATAATAGTTTCAAGTTTCTATTTTCTAAAACTTATCTAGTTATCTAATATAAGATTAAAATTAGGATTAAAGTTAAATAATATATTCATAAAAAATAAATTATATTCAGCTATTCCGTGATAAAAATGCATGTGAATTGCATTGAAATCTTAAATTTTTGTTCTGATTTTAGGCCAATTAAAGAAAAATCTTAGTTACTAATACAAATAATATAATTTGGCAATAAGCAGATGATGACTATAAGAGCTTTATATAAAAATATTTTTGTTAGCATACAAAGTATCTCAAAAAAATTTAAAATAAGTTAAATGTACATGGAAAATAAATATGATAAAATTCCTGTAAGTTTTTTTTTGTCAGTGTAGGAGTATGCGTGTTCTATAGAATTGTGATCGGGAGAGGCAGAGAGACAGCTGTTGATTAGGTGCGTTCCGTAATGAAGAACGAATGCCCGGCACTTGACCGGATGCCAGAGCAGAAGCGAAGCAGCTACAGCCGCACATGCTCACTCTGGGCAGTTAACGTCAAGGACATCCTTTTGGACCTGAAGTTTGAAGCTGGAGCTGAAGCTGGAGTCAAATGCAAAGACAAAGCCCACCAGCTACTACTGCGATTCGTATCCGACTTCTATGCGAGTTTAATGCAAAGGCAAGTCTATAATTTGATCATATCCATACTATAACTCAGCGGAGCTGGGTGCAAAATGGCCAGTGGCGCTGTAGCACAGTCAGAGAAAGGAGAGAGAGAGAGAGAAAGAGATTATCGGGGCGTATTCCGAGCAGACGCAGTGACAGAACACGGATAATGAATGCGCACCAATGCCATTTTTGGCAGCTTGGGGAGTGCACACCGGCTTCTGATAAGACCACCAACTCAGACGCAGACTCAGGCCCAGCCGGACCATGCCGGGCCAGGCCAGGTAAGGTAAGGCAGTTCAACAGTTCCATCTGCAGTAGTTATTGAAAGCGTCGAGTGCCCAGCGAATCCCGCCAAAAAGCCGACGAAGCCAAGCCAGCCCAGGCTCACTTAACGGGCATGCAATTCATAACTCAACGCTGGGGCAGCAGCACTCGATCTGATTACCCGCCAGGCATTTCAATTCAACACATCCTTTGCCGTCCTGCCCAATTATACTCTACTGGACTGACACTGGAGCTCACGTATATACCCGCTTGCCTGCTGCTGGAACGGAGAATAGGTATCATCTCGTCTCGCCCCGCCTCGCCTTCCATTGCCCTGCCTTGCTCTGCCACGCCCACCCACTGCCTTTTGTGCATGGGCGTGTGACAGTGTGACGCAAATTATAGCAATGCGCTGACTTAAATAAATGCGCGAGTTTGTAAAATTGAAAAGAAATTAACAGTGGGCAGACAGCGCTCCTTTTGGGCGTAGCTATGCGGTTACACTGCTCCTCACTCAGATTCCCATCATTCGCTCCCTCTCTCTCTCTCTCTCTCTCTTTCACTCTCTCTCTCGCTTTCTCTTCTTTCTTCCCTCTCCCATTTTAATCTCTCCCCCTGTCATCCTCTCTTCGAATTGCAAAAATATTATGCATAATTATATGGTAATGCTCAGATTGAATTATGTATTTATTGCACTCGTACATGAATTACATTCAAAAAAAAAAAAAATATAAAGAATCAAAGACAAAACTCTTGAAATGAGGAAGAAAGAAGTAGGCAAATTAAAAAAAAAAAGTCTATAAGTTAAAAAACTAACTTAATTGAAGAATGAATCACCCAACGAAATTTTTTACATATTTTCTTTATTTTCATTATAATTTTTATCCCTTTTTTATATGCAAAATGTTTCAATATTTGAATTGTAAAGTTTATTTTTTTTTTATAATTATACTAAGCAAATTTTAAAACATATTAATTAATAAATACCAATTTCAGTAGTCCAAAGCGATAGCAAATTCAAAAGTTTCGTTGAACTCTCCTGAAAATAGTTCGTACTTCGTTTAAGACTTGAATAATAATAATAAAATACATTATTTTTTAAATAAAATTGTAACGTTAAGTTCTTAAAGGTTCCAGATTAGATATAAAAACTTTTAACATTGAATTTTTGACTGTTAAATTACAAATTTATTTTCAAAGAGCATAAAACTAATTGCTAATGTAAAAAGAAATGATTAAGAAAGCTTTACACCCAAGTTAAGAATACCATTTTTTTTTTTTGCGTGTAGTCTGAGTAATTTAAGGTTAGCCCCGTCTAACTTCTAAGGAGGAAGTTGCTGCTCCCGGGGGCCATTCACTCGGATCATACAGAGTTGTTCGTAACTGCTGGAACTCTCTTTGGAGTCGGGCCACACGCGGACTGTTTGTATTGGAATCGCTCATGTAATTTTACTGTCTGAAATGGACCGACAGTAGGATTGATTACTCCAAAAGAGTGTGATAAATCTCTGTTTTTATTAACTTTCGGCATGACTTGGCTAAATTTGCGTGTGATCCCAGCGGCAACGGTGGCTCTGGTCGGAAGAACATGAATGAAATTAATATGAAAATCAGATCAGCATGATTAGTTATAATTTGTAAGACTCAAAGACGTCAGCGGCTAACACAACCTTTACACATGCCAACAGGCCAACAGCCAATAGGCCAACTTGCCAACATTCCAAAATCAAAAATTAATTAATTAAATTTGTTCAAGTGCCAAAAGAAAACGTATGCAAAAGTTTCATTCATTTAATACGAGTACATCTATTTCAAATAACTTCAAAATTTTATTCGTATAAGGGCTACAGAGTACTATAGTTACAATTACCAAGGATGCAAGCCCGTGATATTCCGATAGAAAGCTGACCGATTCAACAAATCCCTGAGCCTAAGGCTATGTTTCAAGCCTTTGCTTATTTACTTTTCAAGAAGTATTCATTTTCGATTCTGCTTGCGAAGAGTTGAAAATTAACTTTTTAAAACCAATGCGGATGATTGAACGAAATTTTTAATTTAACTTTTTTATATATCTTTTTTTGTACTTAAGATTTGACTAAGGAGATTCAGCTTTTTGAATTGAAGAATTAATTTTTATCTTTTGTATTTATACCTCAGCCATATAATGCTGTAGTCTATGATAAAGGACTCTTTCATATTTGCTTGCAATAGGAACCTAGAATTATTATAATCCAGAGAGCTCAATCGAAGATATTGAGAACTATCACAGGGCCACCATGGTATATACGGAATTAAAATATCCAGAAAGACTTAAATGTTGTTGTTTGTTAAAGCTGAACTTGCGAAGGAGAAAAGATTAAGATTTGATTACTTATTATTAGTCTCCAAAAGAGAAGAAGATACGATAAACAAAATACCGCTTAATATAAAAAATCTTTATTTTTTCAATTAAATTTTCTTATTTACAATCTGTCTTAGGACAATAAATAAATTTAGATAAGAATAGAAAGTTTTCAATGAAACGTCAAGCTCTCTTTTACTTTATGTACGTTAAATTTAATTCATTTACATTCGATTTATCTATCCGGGAGGCGAAAATATGAATTCTTTTAAGCCTTCTTACTGTTAAACAATTATCAATTGGATTTAGGGCTAGGTTACTTCCATGATCCTGCAGTTTTTATTTATTTATTTCATGGTTATCAAGATCTATGTATAGACTTACGTTGGAAACCCAACAAGGCTTATTTACTATGGATCTTAAAGTTTTAGATTAGTAGCGCTGAAGAATGTCAAAATTTGAATTGTTGGCAGTTCCCCATAGCTTTATAGCATATGTCCACACAGGTCGTATATAATTGGCCTTGTAGTCAGGAATCTATCCCAGTTAAATGTTTAGTATAGAAAAAGTTTTGAACCAATTGGATATGTGTATATGAGATAATAATCCAATCTGAATGATTTATGTGTATTTAGAAAATACAGACTTGCATCTAACTTCTAAGAAACGAACAAGTTTTCTAGTTTAAGACCAATATTTTATTGGAATATTTTCCATTTCTCTCCGGAAAAAAGAAGAACAAGGATCCCTTTCGGTCCCTGGTAAAGAAAAAGTATAACATGATAATATGATATGATGCAGTAGTCCAATGTAAATGATTCTGCTATAAACTCCGATTCAGTAAGGCTCGAAATTAGAAGATAATAAGCGAATAGTGTCACTTTTCGACGCAGAATGACAGACTGACAGTCTGAGCTGAAATTTGGTGGAAATTCGGAGCATAAGAACCTAATTATGCAATTAACAAGTAAGGAAAACCGTATAACTTGTAAATTTAATTAAGATACGTTGAAATCAAAAAAGTTTTGCTTATTATGGGAGCTATATGATATAGTTGTTCGATCATAATGATTTTTGGTACACGTTTACATTTTTACATATAACTTGTAAAGATACCTTGAGAAACAAAAAAGCTTTCCCATACAACAACTTTTAAGACGATTGTTCCTTTGGGAGCTATATGATATAGTTTTCCGATCCATCATATGTGCTGCCAGCAGCAAAATGAAGGCTCCTTACCAAATTTCATTCACCTAGCTCAAGAAATGTAGAGACTCGCTTGCATATGAACAGGCGGACAGACGGACAGAAGGATAGGCGGACATTCAGACGTGTCTCGTCGTCTTGATCAATAATATATATTCTTTATGGGGTCGGAGATGAGTCCCTTAATGCATTTCATGGCAAAATTATAATACACTTTGTAGTGTATTATTAGTATAAAATTTTGCAATATTTAAATTAACAAACGTGCTTTCAGTTGTTCAAATAAAATGAATAAATTATTGCAGAACAATTGTGATTAAATATTTTTAAAGGACATTGAATAAAAAAGTTAGAAATTGTTAAAAATTATAAATTGTTGTTATCTCTAAAGCACTACTTGAGCCCAATAAGAACAATTATATAGTTGTCAACAAATACAAGTAAATAATATTACCATTTGAATACATTTCACAAATTGTAGAAGTTCGCGCGCTTCTTCACAGCTGTTGTAAGCAAGATAACATAGCAAATTAATCGATTAGCACGTAATATGTTTCGATATGTGAACAAAACTTATCGGTTAAAGAACATCGCAACTAGTCAATGCAAGTACGAACTGAACATCGATTAAAAAAAAGCAACGACCGAAAAACTGATGCCTTATGCAATTTATCAATGTATCGACACATCGAATTTTCATATAAGTTTTACCTCGAAAATATTTTTTACTGTAATTTAAATATTAAAAGATTTTTTTTTTCGATGATTTCTGGTGGTTAACAAAATTGGAATAAACGTAAAATATAGCTTAAGAAAAGGCTATCTTCGAAGCTACAAATATTACATACACTTCCACATTGGTATAACTGTTTATATGATATTGTGGACTCATTTTTATAACTTGTTGTGTGCGTTTAGAAATCCTTAACTTGTTAATATAATTAAGATACCTTGAAAAACAAAAAACTATTTGCATACAACAACTTTTGATTCGATTATTCCTATGGGAGTTATGTGTTATAGTAGTTCGATCTTAATGACATATGTACATCGACTCTTGTCGTCGACCTGATCAATAATATACATATATATATATATATCTATAAGTTATGGAGTCGCAGATGCCCCTTTTGCAATTATCGATCGATTTCCATATATCGAAAAGAAATTAAGCTGACATCGAAAGAAATAGCTTGATAGAAATCGATACTGGACCTATGTTTACTTGACATCACTATCAGTTACCAAATTTGTAGCGAAGGTCGCTTAGCTGTTCGGCTCACAGACTTCCGAGCCGACTGAGAGGATTGCGCAGTGACGATTCTGCTACTTGCCCACCATAGTTAATACATTCATATATATGCATGAATGAGTGTGCGTCCATATATGTTATTTGGTTGGTGACTTCACTCAAATTTGCTCCACACGAAATTGCGAGCAGCCAAGAAAAAGCAGTGTGACCACATGTAGTAATGGTACCACTGTTGTACTTGTATTATTCGAAGATTAAATAATCTTGCCTATAAAAATATTAACTATAAATGTTAAGTAAACAGTAATGCAAATAAAAAGAAAAGTATTGGTAATTCTAATTTAATATTAAAAACAATTCCAAATTTAAAAGTTGCATATTTTTTGCTTTACAGAGTGCGGCCACACTGGCTAAAAGCATTCCAAGTTGAACATTTCAGTAATATTATTTAATTGTCAATTGATATTTAAGTCTCCAATTAATATTAATCCAACAACAAATGCACAATTTAATTAAATGTGTTAATTCGGAAGGAAGAAGTTAACACCAGCCCCTTCCTGCAGTTCGCATGGATTTTCTGCTGTTCTTTTGCTTAAAACATTGCGAGCAACGCCAACGTCAGCAAAAAAAAACTTAAAAACCAACTCAGTGTGAAAATCTGTTGCAAGATTAATCAAGAATTAATTATCAATCATTAATCAAGCATACAGTCAATCGTCAATTATTAGTCAGCTGTAGCCATGGCTAGTCCAAGAACACGACGCGTGCTGCAAGAACTCAAACCACAGGACGATAATTCGGTAAGCAGGAACGGATGATGAGACATTCTCTTTGTTTTCATTCTGAACAGATTCCAACTGGCATCCAACGAGATCTTTCATCACTTCTCTGAATCTCTAATGGGTTACTTTTTATACTCTTTCTGTTGCGGGCATCTCTGTCTATATAATGTCTAAATATATATATATATGAATTCTCGATCAGTAATATTAACATGCGTTACTTCTTATGCTCTATACCCTTTGAGGGGTTCGTAAATATTATATTATTTATTTTTATACCCTTGCAGAGGGTATTATAACTTTGTCCAGAAATTTGTAATGCAATGAAGGAGCTATCTCCGAACCCATAAAGCATATATATTCTTGATCAGGACGACGAGACGAGTTGATAGAGCCATGTCTGTCTGTTTATATGCAATCTGCTCTCAGTTTTTGAGCTAGCTGAATGAAATTTCGTATGTTGCCTTCTTTTTCCTGCAGCCAGCACATATGTCGGAACCGGCTGGATCGGACAACTACATCATATAGCTCCCATAGGAAAAATCGGCTCAAAAGTGGTTGTTTGGAAAACTTTTTTGATTTTTAAAGTATCTTGATAAAATTTACAAATATATGTAAAAATGTAATTTCCAAACGTGTATAAAAAATCATTAAGATCGAATTACTATATCATATAGCGCCCATGGGAACAGTGGGTTCAAAATTTGTTGGGAAGAAAACTTTTTTGATTTTCAACGTATCTCGATTAAACTTTCAAGTTATTTGGAAAAATGTGATTTCTAAACGCACACCTTAGAACAGATTACTATATCATTTAGGTCTGCAAGGCTATGTAATCTTCGGCGCGCCGAAACTAGCATTTCCTTAATAGTTTTCATTTATATTTATTGAATAAATAATACCTAAAAGTTGGTGGAGCCCTGATGAAGTACGCCCCCTCACATAATTCAAACAGATTACAGAGTATCTATGAGTCGCGTACTCCCAGCTGGGGGCTTTTTATGAGTTCGATTTAGAGTTGACGCGATATCTCCATTTCGATTTTATAAGAAGCATCGTTCTCTTTTGTTTATTTATTTGGACCCGTTCAAATTCAATTCCCTTATAATAAATTTGATATTCATTTTATATTTGGAGTATACTTTGATAGTATTTAATGAATCGTAGTAATCGTACCGAGCTTCTAAAATGCATTTTATTTATAGATATCCTACTATATAAAATTACATTTAATGAAGTTATGATGTGGAAGTTATAATATTTGCTGCAAGGATTGAAAGGAAAGAAAAACAGAAAGAGAATACAATTAGAATCGAATAAAGAGAAAATGCTATAAATGTGGTTCAAGTATTCAGAGAGAAAAAGGAGAGAAAAGTTTAGTTCAACTATTCAGAGTTTTTTTAGTCTTTCCGACCCTTTAACTAACCCATTCATATGTTTTTCTATTTTTTAATTGAAATGTAGAAATGCTTTGAGTGTGGCACCCACAATCCCCAGTGGGTGTCAGTTACCTATGGCATTTGGATATGTTTGGAATGCTCTGGCAAGCATCGCAGCTTGGGCGTGCATTTGTCCTTTGTACGCTCCGTAACGATGGATAAATGGAAGGACATTGAGCTGGAGAAGATGAAGGCAGGTGGCAATCGGAATGCACGTGAATTTCTAGAGGACCAGGAGGATTGGAATGAGCGTGCACCCATTACGCAACGATATAATAGCAAGGCAGCTGCGTTGTACAGGGATAAGATAGCAACGCTGGCACAAGGCAAAAGCTGGACTCAAAAGGATGCGGAAATCCGCTTAAATAGTGCCAACAGCAGCTATGGCAGCAGCTCCATAGCAGGAGCAGGCGGCAGCAATGGTTCACAGAGCCGCTCAAATGCAACAGGTTATGGTGCTAGCGGTGGAGGCTATCAGAATGGCGGTGGCGCCTACAATGATGCAGCGGGGGGATATCAACAGTTTCAAACGCAAGAGTTTAAGGATCAAAAGGAAGAATTTTTTAGCCGACGTCAATTGGAAAACTCTTCGCGTCCAGAGTGAGTATTTTCTTTCCACAATTTATGCGCAATTTAACTAAATAAATTTGGAATTTTTATAGAAACTTGCCTCCAAATCAGGGCGGTAAATATGCAGGATTTGGTTTTACACGCGAGCCACCACCAAAAACACAATCTCAGGAGCTTATAGACTCAACGCTGACCACATTGGCTTCCGGCTGGAACCTCTTCTCTTCAAATGCTTCCAAGTTGGCCAGTACTGCTAAGGAAAAGGCCGTAACTACGGTAAATTTGGCTTCAACTAAGGTACATCGTCAGCTATGATCTTATCATTTATTTGATTTCCTTTTTTTATTATTAGTTTATATTATGTTCATTATATTTAGTTGTTAGTATTTAGTTCAGAAGCCTCTTTGTTGAGGTGCCTTATACTTATATATTTATTATGATAATTATTATAAATAGTGTATAGTTAAATGCTGAGACAAGTTATACTTAAATGTAGAAGCTTATGGCTAAGATATTACCAATAGTATCGTCTTTGTTCTGTTGTCTTAATCGATTACTTGCACAACTCCTTATCTTCTTTTATTACTCTTTGTTTATTTTTATAATTTGTTTGCATTTTCTTTGCTTTTTTCATTTGTTTGTAGATTAAAGACGGCACATTGCTAGAAAGCGTTCAAAGTGGGGTAACTGATGTGGCCTTTAAGGTCTGTAATTGCTTGAATTTCTCCATCTTTTGCTGTCATTTTCTTTTATACTTTTTTAGGTGTCCGACATTGGCAAGCGAGGCTGGAACAACTTAGCTGGCAGCAACACCTCTAGTTCTCAGAGCGGTTACAACGATCCCAGCCTCGAGGAGAATGCCTATCAGCGTTCCCATTCGGTAGGCGGTAATCTGGCCGGTGGTTTGGGCCAGCAGAGTGGAATTAGTGATAGCGATTGGGGTGGCTGGCAGGAGAATGCCAATAATAAAACCCATCTCACAAGCTCCACTTCATATCAGAATCAACTAAGTAGCAACAATGCTAGTGGCACAGCCAGCACCGGTCTTACCCAGGATGATGATTGGTCTGGTTTTGGCTCGACGAACTATCAAAATGCAGAGACTTCGTACCAGAATACGCCGTCGGGTGGTCAGGCTGCTCGACGCAATATGAAAATGCAGGAGACGTCGCATAAATTGACCGAAGGTTTCGATAATTTGGATATAAAAAATGTTAAATCTAATCCAGCTCCGGCTAGTGGCAAAGCAACCGCCGAAGATGATGCCTGGAACTTATTAATGAACTAAGCTACAGACTTGAACCGAACCACATAATAAAAAAAATATATATATACATGTATAATTATCCGTTAACTTGATTGTTTAGTATAATTCTTTTGTTGTCTTGTTTTTGTTAGCGAAAAAGTTCCCGATTTATTTGTACGCGCATTTAATGTATTTAACGGATATATTTAAATTGATATATATATATATAAATATGCTATAACTACTACTACTACTAATTTCCAACGGAGGAGAGAGGATGTAATTATTTTTACAGGTTAGACCAATTTTAAATAAAAATACTACAAAGTGAATTAATTAGCCAAAATATATGTGTGGATGAAAAATTAATGAGCTATTTTATTTCAATTCCTTGCTTTAAAGGGAATCTGGTTTTTTTCTAAACAATTAAGATATATTTAGTTTTAAATGATTTTTAAGTCATATGGTTAGAGATAAAAACATTTGGAAATTGGGGAAATTTATATTATCTTCCTAAAACCCGTAGAAAAGATTACCGATATTATAAAATAGATATAAAAAGACACTATATCTATATAGACTTCAATAACTCAGTTTTTCTCTTGTGGTTCTCTGACTCACTGAAAATACTATACCAATTTGTGTCGAGAACTTCTGAAACGGGAGAACGACCACGATTGAAAGAAGAGTAGCGCAGCGAAAGAGCGAGAAGGAATAACTTCAGCGTGAAAGGCGGAAGGAATCCTCGATTAAAAGAAGAAAAGCAAGCAGTATAAGTAGCTTTTCGTCATCTGCTGTCAGTCAGTGTCTGCAGATCGGATCGGCGGACTAGCAACAAGCAAGAGCAACAACTAAATCAGGCAGCGGGCGATTTGGACATTCAGGAAAGTATAAGCTACACAATAACATATAATAATAAATATGTTTCCTGTCAAAATTTGTTTAAAATCGAAGAAGTTTCATCTATACATTCCCATTTTCTTTATTTTTTTTTATATTAAAATTAATTTAATTTCATAATTAATTTAGTTTGGCGCTACACTCAAAAAGCAGTTTCATGTAAACCGGTTGCGATTGTGAGTACGCAGCATTGTTGCACGCAACTTTTATCGAAAATATTTTGATATATCGATGTATTGATATATATCGGTATTTAATGTTTTCTCTTTTTTTTTCTTTCATTCCATTTCGTTTGAACAAACAGTGCGGACGCGATTTTATCGTTTTATCGTTTTAACACACATACGAGTTGGCAGTGCACGGTTAATTCGTATTCCAAGCTACATTTTAAGGTTAATATTAATAAGTATACCGATTAAAGAGCAAACTAATCAGTCATAAAAGGTAAAAACTCGCTGCCCGCTTCGTTTCACTTATATCTTTTGAGTATCCATTTGCATGTGTGCGTGTGTGATTCCATGTGTGTGTGCATGAAAAAATGTTCGCAGAGAATTAATTTTGCCAATTTGGCAAAAAAAAAGCAAAATTAACTTAAGCGAAATTTGAGTCATTGCAAAGAAAAATGTATTCATTGTTTTACGATAAATCACAATAAAATATGCGTAGAAGAAAAACAATTACAAATCGAGTAAACGAGTCGAACGAAAGTTCCAGCATCGTAACTGCCCCGCCTCGCCCTGCCCACACCCCGTCCCGTTCCATACTCCTTAACCTTAGTTCCTGCATGGGTATTAAGGGGCTTGAGGAGCGTGGGTTGTCAATTTTCAAGGCTTCAGCCTCTCAGCTGCTTCCGGGAAATTGGAAAACCTTCAAAACACACGAAATCAATGCTTTTTCACGCATTCGCGACTGTCCAGCTGGCAGTTAGCTCTGTTCAAAGATTAACACGAAAAAAAAAGAGAAAGTGGCAAATGACTTCATTTTCATTTTGAATGTTTTATCGACCTGGTTTCAGCTCTCAGCTGATTCGTCTCTGTGAACCTGGGAAAAACATACTAAAAAAAATGAATGAATTTTTATACCTTGTAACCTTTGAAGAGGAGTATATTCATTCTATGCAAAGTATATATATATATATATATAACCAGAGCGAAGACTATCTAACCAAGAGTGCTACCAATGGTGTCTGTCTGTCTTTATACTCTGAAACCCTTTTTATAATCGATCGACCAGAATTGGAATTATCGATCTTTTTATGTCCAACGTTGCCAAATCGCGCTATAATTTGAATGAAGCAAAACCCACATAAAAATCACTAGCAGATTAGTACAAAGCATAAGATTGCTGGCAGAATCTTCGAAGGAGTTTGATAGAAATATTTAAATTCGAAAACACGGTAACTTGGCAGCTCTATTCAATTTACTTTTGATTTATGTAACTTCGGTTCTGGTAACAGGGCAACTTTCAGTCGAGCACTTTCACCTAGAGCCGTCTTTATTTTATTTTGTGTTTACTTTAGACGCACCGACAATTTTAAAACAATGCCATTTTATATATGTATATATATATACATTCATAAATACTATACTATATAACTATCTATAATGTGTATATTTGTATGTGAATAAGCAGCTAAACAAAAAATATTTCAATTCTTTATTTATAGACCTTTTAGATACGAGAGAGAAAGAGAGTAAGACGCGACGCCACACCTCGCCTCGTTCAGTTCAGCTAGAAATCTGCAAGCGAGCTCCGATATCAAAATGTACCAGCCATAGGACAGACGCCAGCTGAAGTGTGTACCGAATATAGCGAACCTTAAACTATTGCGGGGTATTCCAAGCGGAACTCCATTTGACGATAATACAGAGCATTTGTTAACAGGAAGAACGAAGGGTAACAGCGAGTAATACTTGAAAGAACGTAAAGACGAGTCTGGAGAATGGTTAAAAAGCAAGTCGGTTTAGAAAACAACGCGTCGTTAGTAGTAAGTCAGCAACCTGAGCAGCAGCAGCAGCAGCAGCAGAACGCGCAGCAGCATCGGGAGCAACCTCATCCCGAGCAAACGGAACGCATTGATATTGATTTGACGCCGGAGCAACAAAACGGTTTTAACTACGCCCAGCAGGCAAATGCTATATACACGCCACTGAAACCAGCCAAGCCCAGTTATGAGCAAGTCCTGCCACACAGGCTTCATCTGCAACATGCTTTACTTGCCACAACAACGCCCTACAATCTCAACACTATGCCACCACAGAGCAACAATTGCTCGATGGCCGTCGCTGTCTCGAGCGTACCGCTCTCCATTATGCCGACAGAGATACCAGCCGAGGATGAGGAACGGCTCGAGAAAATCTTTAATCAATTGGACCGCGACGGTGACGGAAAAATTGACATACACGATTTATCGGCAGCGCTGCACGAGTTTGGTCTCTCCAGTGTCTACGCAGTGGTGAGTCGCATGCCGGGGAATATATGTATTTGAATATCATTCATTGACTGCGGTAGGGCTATAATTAAAAATGATGCTGAATTATTCATTATATAGTACAAAGTTCATAAGAATTCAGCGCGAGAGAGGTGAATTTTTCTGCTTTTACCAGAACCGGGAATTAATGGCTTAATACTGTAGTAAGCAAATAAGTAATAGGTAAATAATATGAAAGCTGCCCAAGATTCATGATATGTCAGTTTAAAAGATGGTTAGTTTCTTAACACAATATACATAGAACATTTCCTCGTTAAATTATATCAATGTTGATCAATTGAAGTTGGTGAAACTGCACTTCATAAGGGAGCAAGCTTCCCTTTAGAGCAGTGTCCTTCCAATTTGTCGAATAGATATTGGACATTGGCTTTGCCAGTGCTTGCGTCAGCAAAATCCGAAACACAATTTGCATAAAATTATCTCTTATATCTATAGTGGCTGCCATACAATGAATCTCCCAAATTTGCAAATATCTTTTTTGTTGGGGCTACAAAAAATGTGATCTTTTGCCTCGTGCACACCTCGTTGTTTGCTTCGGATTCAGTGAAAGATATCTGATGTGCATTATTTTATTTAAATATTTCTATTATGTGCGACGTTCGAGCTACACAACAATAAGCATAACGACTCGACCTTTGTAATTTTTATCATTCTCATTTTAATTTTATTGATTTTTGGCAAATGGGTTGCGGTTATTTTTGGGTATTTCGGAGCCAAGGTTAGGCAATGCAGGGGACCGATTATCTGTCTGGGTCAGCTGTTGTCTAGACTCACGACTCACATACGAATAAAAATGGTAATAATTATGTTTTATTGTTGTTATATGAAATATTTAGAAATTCCTTCAGCAGTCGGACAAGGATCAAAGCGGAAACGTGGGCTTCGCCGAGTTCTTGCATTATGTACGCGAACATGAGAAGAATTTATGCCTGCAGTTTTCGCATTTGGACAAAAATCGGGATGGTGAGTTAAGATACATTTGTAAATATCAGTAATATAATAAGCTTTATATACATTTATATTTTTTATGCCTTATGACATTATGACTTACAGGGAAAGTGGACCTGGAGGAGCTAATATCGGCATTCAAGGACTTGGGACTGGACGTGGACCTGGACGAGGCTAGAAAACTGCTCAGCAGGTTGTTTCAAAATTTGTAGAATTCATTTCAAACGATTTTAATTGAACTGTCTTTGCATTGTATCTGGACACCCTAACAGAATGGATAAGGATGGCAGCCTGAATATAAGCTTTAATGAGTGGCGGGACTTTATGCTGTTGGCGCCCTCAACGGACATTCATGATCTAATTAAATTTTGGCGGCACTCTACTGTAAGTCTAATCGAAAACAGCTTCTTTTTAGTTTAAATGTAATGGCTAGTAATTAAATAGTAATAAGCTGAAGCATTTAAATATGTAAACGTATATATACCGCTTTAAATGGCTTTGTTTTTGGCTTGAACAGAAGTTTGCTTAGGCAGCTGCTGCCTTTGTTTGTATTGTAAGCGGAGCCTGAGCAAATAAATTTCTGCTTCAGTTACGGCCAGTTCCAATTTATACTCGGTTGCGCTCCTTTGTCTAGACTTATATACATTTTTAGCTGTTTATTTATTAGTAATCGTAATCGTATCGCATTTAAAAACTAATTGTTAAACCTTTCTACCCTCCCCCGTTTCGTAAACAAACATTCTATCCACTATATAATTGACATACTCGTGTACTACTCCTATATAATGCTTGAATGTAGTACTTGCATACACACCACTCCTGACTAACTGAGGAAGATTTGAAGGTACATATAATATCGTCCAAGTTAACTTTTATAAAAATTACCATAAATATATTAGTAGAGTTAGTTATACAGGGCACATACATATCATAACACCTACCCACCCATCACATAAGCTTCATTACTTCTTGGTCTTCTTTCTCTAAAAACTGCTGAATCACTTGCATACATATCTTATCAGCCAGCAATTGTTGACATTCACAATCAAATCATGGCTTTCACGAAACACCCGAATGAATGACCCACTAAGCAGCTAAACTTTTGAATTTAAGAGAGAAAGAGCTTTGCTCTGAAAGCTCCACACTCTCTTACTTCTAAACTGGCTGACGTAATCGAGCGGGTTTATTTCAATGCTTTTATTTGTGTCTAGGCTAGGCTGATCTTGTGCTCTTATCAGACTCTCTAATGATGCGTTGGCAGGGCTTTAATTTTTAGCTTGTTCATACTCGTAGTCGCTCGCACACGTAAATTGGGGGACTGACACTTTCATTTTATCGGCTTTGTTGTCTGCATAATCATTTTGTTTACATATTTTTTGTATTTTTCTCAGAAGTTCAATGAAATATTTAATTCAATTGGTTATTATTTTGTTTTTGCAATTATGGTATTTTGTATTACATCATTTACTTGTATATTTTATATATATATATATGTATGTATGTATTTAAGGCAGTCCACTGCAGAATAATGATTATTCTTAAGGTCAACCGGTTTGAATTGGCTCCACAGGCCGGTTTCCCGTTGCTATGCAGTATTTTTTGGCTTGTTTCCCATTGGCCCATTGGACTAATGAAATGTCAAACAGTTCTCTGCCTTATCTCCATAAAAACCCGCTAAGCGTGACATAATTTAGGCATTTTCCTAATTAGATTGATAATTTTTTGTGGATTTTGGCGGCATTGCGAACGCATGTCAATTGGGGGCGAAATAAATATTTGATTATAGTATTTGTTTGCAATATATTTATTTATTATTATAGAGAATCGCGGAAAAGCAGTGCACTTGTCTCACTGCTCATATTCCAGTCTAGCTAGCAATCGGTAAGCGTCTGGCAGTTTCGGAATTTATAATACTCTTTTATTTGTTGTTCTCGAATTCAAAACTTTCCTTTAGTATGTTGTTAATATAAACAAAATTCTGCTGCAGACAGTACTTTGTAATTTATGTCTCCACTGGACTGTATCCATTTTCAAGATAAACAAATATGTTTATACATGTTTGTTGTTGTTTATGTTATTCCTTTTTCAATACTAAGAAAACTATTTCGGAAGAAGAAGCTTATTAGTTAAACAACGGCGCGTGACAAAACCTTTCGACGCAAAATGGCTCAAATTGCAAATTTCCATGACATTTTAGATAATAAGGAATGAATTTACATAGGAGGAGACAACCATGCCCATTTCTGGGGTCGTAGCTTTTATTAGCACGGGTTGAAGTAAAGTACCTTGAACATGGCAAATGAAGCTAATGTATATTTTGTAGGTTGTTAAGGTTCTAATTGCAGTTTATCTACTACAGACTGAATTGTTATTTATTCATTTCTTTGAAACCTATATATATATATATAAGTACCTATATATTTATATACATATGCCTTGTATACGTTAATTAATACATAAAAATACCAATTGTATTCCGATAAAAGCCATTTATTAGTACCATAAATTAATTGAAACCTCCTGAGTTGTGGCAACCCGTCGTGAAGTTGACTAAACGATGTCGGGCACAATAAATGGGTGTGTCACTGTTCATTTTTTCTATTTTCCTGGAACTCTCGCTGCTATCAATACGAGTAATACAATACAATAATTTTTGTTCTTTTTTATTTTAAATATTTACAAACTGTATTAAATACGAGCTTATTTGTGACATTCTAGCTATTTATTTGATAAGATTAGTAAGAAATATATGTAGAGATTAAAGGGTATAAACACGAGCTTTCTTCCAAATAAGCGTTGATTTCACAAATTTTCAAAACACCTTTGCTTTATTAGAAGCAAGTGACGTTTAAAAAACAATCTGTAAAATTTCCACGGCGGTAGATAAAATGCCAGCTCTCGGAATTTAGCTGTAAACATTAGATCCGCTACGACGTAGTAGCCGGGGGCGACACTCCAAGCCATACGCCCGTCATGTGGCTATCAACATTGCTCTCTCTCCCGGTCTCCCATCTCATCCCACCTCCCGACGAACTAAGGCGGGTGCCCTTGATTAAGTGCGAAATCAGTGTGAACCGGTTAAAAATGCAAAGAAAACAAAGTCTGATAATAAGAAAAGAAACCAGAAAATCAGCCAGTCTTATGGCCAGACTGTCTAGCTCAGTTAATTAATACGAATATGTCATAAATTCGATATTTGGTTTTGTTTTACACTCCATACCCTATTAAAATACGTTGAAAGTTAAGTGTGGTATAATGTGCGTAGAAGGCAAAATTAATTATACACATATATATATACACACATGTTCTTGATCCGCGTCGAGAGATTAATCAATCTCGGGCACTATAAGAGATAGAGGCATGAATTTAGGTATATAGTTTCGGTATGCTTTGCGCAAATCAATTTTAATTCGAATTCGAAATCTAAAATTGAATCAAATTGTACTTTACCATAAGCAGATCATGTTTTTTTTTGTTTTTTAGTTTTCGTTAAAGATCTCAGCTTTTTCTCTAAATCACATATCAAAACTTATAAATCATATTTGTTATATGTTTTGTTGTTCGCTGCGAGTTAACGATCGAAGCACTTTAGTCCGGAGTACAGAGTAGCAGTTAGTCGAGCAAAGTTAATTGTTTTAAATTTGCGTGTTTTTTTTACATTTCCATACGCTTGTATAGAGCGACGCATGCAAGAGGCTAATTGACGATAGTCGTGGTGCTTAGTTGAATGGGGGGAAATTGAGGTAGGGGATTTGCCAGTGAAGCGCGGAGGCCATTTGAGCTCAGCCAGAAGAGAGACGTAAGCAAAGTGGCAGAGAGAGAGAGAGAGCCACGCGCCAGCTGTTTTGATAAGAGCAACTGCGAGCGAACTGTTAAACGATGTGTACTTTGCGCCCAACGCAGTTCGCGATGTTGACGGGTGTTTACACGATGTTGATGCGACGACGACGACGACGACGAAGACGAAAGCGACATCGACGATCGTTGTTGCTCTACAGCTCAGTCTCAGTCTTGTGGCAGCTGGCTCACGCGTAGGTTGTGCACGCGTTAAAAAATTATTCAATTTGCTCTGTGCAGCATATTATATAATCAAACTGAAGCAAAGACTACTTTGCGTTATTTCGTTGCAACTGCAAAACGCGATTTTTTTTTTACCAAGTGCCGCGTTCTGTGAGCTCTCAACGAATCAAGCTAAAGTCTGCCTCTGCTATACTCAATAAATATATATATATATATAAGAGACTGATTTGTCGTCTAATTTACAAGTGAAAGTTAACAATTAAAAGAAATACTCGTAGTGAAAGCCACATTAATTTGGCTAATACTACCACCATAAGCCGTCAATTGCAAAGCGGAAGTTGAATTTCAGAAACGTTGCGAAGCAGCTAAACTGTGACTTAACCAGTGAAGTGACTGATCCATAGCTGAACGAAATGTTGCGAAATAGCACTTACCAATACAACCTGCCAGTCGATTACCATAATATACAGCAGATGGCAATCGCAGGTGATATGATGGAGGATTTCGTAGTCATATTTCGTGACATGATGGGAAGGGTAGGTGTCTATAAATGTCTATTAATGTCTGCGAATATTGCGAACTCATTTGCGCAATCAGCGATCGTTGATAACAGAACAAATCTTCATTTAATCAGAAAATATAAATAGCTTATTTACTTAAGGACTCACGCGCTTTTGATGTTAATTATGCAGAATCATTCGTGATATCATGCTTTATACTGCACACAAATTTCTTATTAATACCTTAATTATTTTTCGCGTGAGAATACCTGGGTTTTTCTTAAATAGAGTTTTTTAAATGTGCTCATATATTTGAGCAGCTATCAAGCAGCAATTATTCACTATATCAGTCATTATATATTGTGTGCAAATTTTATATTGATATTATAATTAGCTTACATCTGAGAGGCCTGAATTCAAGGCTGGGATTAATAGTGAATTCTCTGTAAATTAGTTATAAATATTTGTTTCTCCCTGTAAAGTGATTTTGATTTGTAATATGAAATTACTGGAAATTTTCCTGTAGCGGATGTTGACTCATATATAAAGACTGTTGCTAATTAATCTTATCGTTTCCAATACAATAAATATTTCTGTGTGCCCGAGGTGAGAACCAACGCTTTACCATGAGTATTCTAAAAATATACGAGTACAAGTCCGAGAACAACTAGAAATTGCTATAATTGCGTACAGCTGGTACTCGAACTCTCCGTAGTATCTGCTTCTGGTATCGTTGCAGCTGTTGCAAATATGAGTACTTGCTGCATTTTTACTCGTACCGCCACGTTGCGACTAGATTTCAAAATTAAATTTATTCAACTTGAATTTGATTCGCATTTATTCGTAGTAGTTACCGTAGTAGTATCGAGTATATTTGGGGTCGCATAGCAACAGCGCAAAGCCCGCGAACAAAATGCTGATATGGAACCGGTCGATCCCCCAAACCATAGTCCCCAAAACAGTTGCCATGGCTTCGTCTTTGCCTACGTCTTCGTCTTCGTCTTCGTCTTCGTTGATCGTCAAAACATTTCGTCGTCGGCACACACATGCACACTTAAATAGAAACGCATGCACGCGTGCGTCTCCACTCTCTTTATCGATGCTCGATGCTCTCTTTCCTGCCAAGCAAGCAGACGCCTTGCGGGGTTTCGTCTAAAGTCTGTTGCTAAGCGCTCTCAGCTACGTCATTATAACTTGCTCTTGGCCAACTTTATGGCTACTGACTCATGTGCTTGGGGGAGTCATAACCCCCCAACCTCAACGTACAAGCGCCCCTAGCACCATAGCAAATTTCTGATGACGTTAAGTACATCGAGAAAAACAAAAACGCAATATGAAAAAGAGTTAAATGTAATGTTTATAAATATGAAAACTATTGGAGTATTTTTGTCAGTATCAGTATTTTTTCATATTCAAAATAGTATAAGTTTTGGCATGAACATTTGAATGTAACCTTTATGGTATTATCAGCTGTGTCCCAACGATGTTTTCTTCTGTGTATTTACTCGTATTTATTTGTAAACTCGTTAATCCGGTGCTGACGCGCAGACCTCGCCTCGTCGCATCTCATTTGTTTTTTTGCTTGCGTCATTGGACGGATTCGTTGAATTACCCAAACAAAACCGTGATCGCATTCCGCGAGCCACTCAAGTGACTCAACGTGATGGAGTGATCAAGTGATTTGTGAGTTGCCCGGTTTAAGCTGCTCCGCGTCGCGCCGCTTGCCTTTTCCAAGGCGTTGCAGTAGTGGTGAACACGACGGTCACTTCACCCGGTTCACCTTGATGTCTTGCATTAGTTCAAGCATTAAACTTAAACGCTGACTTGGCCTTCGTTTCGGGTTTCCAAAACGTTTGCTTTATTTGCTCTGTGTTCTTATTTTTAATTGGTTTTGGGTTATTTCTGAGAATTGCGAATACATTTTTCATTCATACGCTTCACTGAGTCTTTCGCACATTTCGACAGCGATAAAAAATGTGGAAAGTATATAAATAGACCAAATTATAGATATTTTTTTTTTCACTGTCATGTGCTCTTGCTGTTAGCCAAAAAAAAAAATAATAAAACAAATAACGGAAACGTATATACGATACGTACGAGTATACGTATAATTTAACGTAAGCGGCGTATCTATAAGTCAAGTCAATGTCCACTCAAATGGAAATTCAATGCAATTATTACAGAAAATCCAAAATATTTATTTGATTATCGTTTCTCCAAGCAAAAATTACCATTGCAAACAATTCATAAATAGTTTTCAAATAGATGCTAGGTATTCGTATAAAGCGGGGTGTGAATAAGTTTAACATGACAAATAATAAATGAAAGGTTTTTTTTTTTTTGCATTTTTGCACAAATCGCTTTTGTTTGTCACTCTTTCGCATATATATTATAACTCAAAGTACATAACATATATACAATAATAATATGGAAATATAATTGAAATAAAGTACAGCCATATATTCATAGTTAGATACAGATGAACATGTGAATACATTCGTTTTATTTGCCCAAAATGAACCTAGAAGGAAAAGATTTTCGGACTTCAATGACAGCTTTCTGCGCATCAAAGGCAATGAACCTTAAAAATATAAATTTCTCGCAGTGGTTGCACCTTGAATAAGCTCAGTTCGTATATATGTTTTTTTTGGCTTAAATATTCAAATATTATTTGCGCTTTTCCTATTGAAATGGTCCAGAGCAACTGAGGAAGCCGTTCAAGTTCCAAGTTCAAACCCGAGTAAAGTGCTCTTATTTTTTTGATTGTCTCCAGGCATTTCCTTGCTTTCTAAAAACAAAAATCACAAGACTCGCCTCTATCTATATACATATACATATATATATATATATATATATATAATTATTATGGCTATAAAGCTATATAGCTGTATTTATCGCCCACAGACAGTTTTTCTGACATTTCACATTGACGCATTGGCCTCTTATCAGCTCAACTGTGTGTGTTCTGTGCTATCAAAACAACTGCAAAAGCTTTACAGAATATTCCAAAAAATAATATAATAATTTGCTGAAAGTGCCCTGCTGAATTACATAACATATTCGTGCTCGTAACAGAAGGGGGCACGTCTGAGAAAAATAGGAAAACACGCAAATTAAATAGTACTATTGCAGCACACACAATATATAATAGTATATGAACTTATATATGATATAAGCAGAATTAAACGCATGGGAGAGAATCGCCTGGTGCAGTGCACACACATGCATACAGACATATACATATGTACAAATATATATACTCATGATTTTCTTAATTTAGAACCACAGACTGACAGTATGTAGTTATATACACGTATTTTGCATTGGTCTTCCGCATTTCTGCTTTGGCTCTGATGAAGAATGTAGAAAGGCTTTCAGCTTATTTCGATTGATTTGTAAGCCTTGTTGTGCAAGCAGCTGCGACGTTGCATTAGTTGAGACAATTCGAAATTCAAATTCGAAGTCGAATCGAAAAGTTCAAAGCAAACTAACGCAATACTTTCAGGCGGGCGTTCAAGGATGGCTGATGTCGATGTCCTTGCTCTTAAATTCATATGCAGAAAAGAAGAATATGGTCTGATCACTGTTATTTTCTTGTTTATTTTCTATGCTTTCTTCTATCGTATATCATATCGTAAATCATGTTCAATTTTTTTTTTAATAGTTGATATTCGAGTTAAGCGCTAGTTTTTTAAGCGGAGAATTGAATTTCTTACTCCTTTTCATTCATTTATTGTTGATTTTACACTAATTACAGTACCTCGACATTGGCGAGGATATGAATGTACCTGATGACTTCACGCAGAAGGAAATGCAGACGGGTCTCTGGTGGCGGCACTTGGTGGCCGGTGGCATCGCTGGTGGAGTATCGCGCACTTGCACAGCTCCGCTGGACAGAGTTAAAGTATTCCTGCAGGTAAATACACCCACTCGTTGCATAGAGCTCAATTGTGCAATTATAACTCATATAATATTCTCTTCTCCTCGTCCTGGTCCGAACAGGTACAAACATGCAGAATGGGAATCTCAGAGTGCATGAAGATATTGCTGAAGGAGGGCGGCTCACGCAGCATGTGGCGCGGCAATGGCATAAATGTATTGAAAATTGCACCTGAAACAGCGCTTAAATTCGCCGCCTACGAGCAAATGAAGCGTTTGATACGCGGCAATGACTCGACACGCCAGATGACTATAGTGGAGCGTTTCTATGCGGGCGCTGCAGCAGGCGGCATTTCACAGACCATCATATATCCCATGGAAGTATTAAAGACGCGGCTAGCGTTACGCAAAACCGGTCAATACGCGGGGATAGCCGATGCGGCAGCCAAAATCTATAAGCAGGAAGGCGCGCGTAGCTTCTATCGTGGCTATGTGCCCAATATTTTGGGTATTTTGCCCTATGCAGGCATCGATTTGGCCGTCTACGAAACGCTCAAGCGTCGCTATATAGCCAGTCACGACAACAACGAGCAGCCCAGTTTTCTGGTCTTACTGGCCTGCGGCAGCACATCGAGTGCGCTGGGACAACTGTGTTCCTATCCGTTAGCTCTAGTGCGAACGCGGCTTCAGGCACAAGGTAAGTTTTTTTTTAATGCAACAATTGTTAAATTAATTTTTGCTAACTGAAATTTTCTTTTCATTATTATTTGTAGCCGCCGAATCAATTGCGAACCCAACACGCAAAACGCAAATACCACTAAAGAGCAGCGACGCGCATAGCGGAGAGGAGACAATGACGGGACTGTTCCGTAAGATTGTGCGCCAGGAGGGTTTAACTGGACTGTATCGTGGCATAACGCCCAACTTCCTGAAGGTGCTGCCAGCCGTTTCCATCAGCTACGTTGTCTACGAATATTCGAGTCGAGCACTGGGCATCAAAATGTCGTGATTTGTTTACACTGTCCATCGTCATCGCCGTCTGCAGTGCGGATGGTGCTGTGTTGTGCTTTGGCGGGTATATTGCATAGTAATAACGGTAGATATAAGTTGCGGCATGCCCGCCAATACGCTCTCTGCCGTCAAAAAGACAGACATACATACATACAGACAGACAACAGACGAACAGACAGGCATACAGATAGACGGACAGACTCTTCTCTTTATTATAATATATAAAATGACTAGCTGTTTTCCTTAAGTATAGAACAAAAGTATCTTCCATGCTCTTGACGTATAATTCTTTATAATTTATAGTTGAATTAGTTTTGGTTACTTTTTAAAAATACAAAATAAGTGATACTACGGCTAATTTATTTATAATTATATGAAAAATGTTATAATTAGGCGTGAAGGTGTCCCAAGTTTCATAACTTATCCTACAATTGCAGTAGGCTCGAGCCGTTGTAACTTTAAGTGCTAACTAATTTATTTACAAACAAAGAAAACAAAAAAGAAAAGAAACAAAAAAAAAAAAACAAACAAACGTATATAGAGAAATAAGAGATATCGTGGTCGCAGAGCTATAAAATACCAAAATTATGAATCAAACAAAGCTGCAGCCAGCAAAAGAAAACGAAAAATGGGAAAAAAAGAAAGTCGCTGACGAACCTAACCGAATCCCAATATAAAAAATAAATATATATATACATATATGGGTTAAGTTTGACTATAAGCATTGTGTTTTTTTATTTTTGTTGCCTTAGAAGAAAATGGAATATTATCAGGAAGGCAATGTAAGAATTCTAGGGAAAAAAGAAAGAGAAACGAATAAATACTTAGGAGCGTTTTAAGCTTGTACACAAAAGACATAAACTACTCGTACTCGTATTTGTTTAGCATAAAATTACAGAATTAAAATAGCCGTAACACTTAAAGTTTGAAATGTGATGATAATAGTTTATAATATACATTATACATGCATATACATACATATACCTACATTACATACATACATAAAGAACAAGCGACCTTTGGGTTCGATGGGGCGACGTGGCAAGGCGAGGCGAGGCGAAGCTGAACTTTTGCAGCATTTTTTTTTTTTATCATTATTTAGAATTTGTTAAGCTTAGTGACTTTTTTTCTTAGATTGTATGACACGTGATGCCAACGAGATTAATTGTGACTACAGCTAAACAAAAGGAAAGGAAAAGAAAAGAAAACAAAATTAATAATATTTATTTTATATACATAGAAAAAGAAAAAAAAAGAAAGAAAGAAACGAAACGAGACAAACACATTCAATCATGTACTATATCAACTGAAAGCAAGAATTAGTAAAATGTTCTGATCTATTGGCGCTTCAAATTTTAAAACTTATTTTGTACTTTACTTTAATTAGTCAATTGAACTTTTTGTACATTTTTAGTGAAAATACTGTACTACACACAGATTGTGAATTCTCTTTTTTACTATACATACATACATACACTTACGCATTTTTATAACCGAAACTCTCATCCCCCCACTCCACTCTCTTTGAAAACAAAGACAAAAACATCATATACATTATTATTTAATACATACAAATAAATTCAAACTTGAAACTACAACGGCTATATTTCATTTTATATGAATCGATTTATTGTTGATTGGCATTCCTTCAGAAAAATGCTTAATTCTAGTCAAAAGTAAAAAGAAAAGAATTTCGAGAGTAAATTATATTAGAACCGAACCACAAATAAACTGTGAGTTCCGCTCAATTTCGGTTTATTTCGATAGATAGCAAATGTGTGTTAAAAATATTCAAAATAATTGAAAAAAAAAAACAAACAAATATTTACTTATTACTATACTTTATTAAACTTACATACATAAAGTCTTTTCCAAGTAGTAATATACAATGAATAAATGTTTAAATAAATTACAGTAGTTACAGTATACAAAATATTCCAATAATTTAATACCGAATAACAATTGTTTCATGCTGATAATACATTCAATATATAAACTATAACTGCATATATACATATATACATACATATATATATATATATATATATTTATATATTGTTATATTTTTGTACGTTTAGCTAATTTTTAAATAAATTATTTAATGTGATTTATATGCCCTACTCAAGTTAAACATATAAACAACATGCATAATAATAATAATAAAAAATAAAAGAAATGCAAAGCATACTCCTCTCTGTTGTCTATTCATATTTTGCTAGCGTTCTCTGTCGACGAACTGGGAAAACACAGAAAGAGATTCGAAATAAATACCCGAGTATTTAAAAACAGACGGACTGAAAATGAACGAAGACCCAGTTCACCATACTATAATCTGGTGTAATTATTTTTAACGCCGCGAACCAAATGATCGGTGCTATTTTTGGAGGGTAACCGCCCGCCAGCTGTTTCCAATACTCAGCGGAGAACGGAAAACTGAAAACGAGACGTCTACTATAATTTTCAGCAGAGAAAATTCAATTTTTTATCGAGTATTTTATATAATTAACCGAGCAAAGTTGTCAAAAATATGGAATACGATACCAACTATCAGCATATATGCTCCACACGCACGGTGCAGTCGGATAAGAAGGGGTTCTTCAACGAGTTCTATGTTGATGTGAAGGATGCATGTGGCGATAAATGGCTTCTCAACTATTTTGGCAAACTTAAATCAAATGCTGCTCGAGTCTTGTCCATATTCAGTGATCGCGAGGTCTGTGATCCAGTTCTGGGTGTGCTCGAACATGTCCAGCCGGTATATAAACAGAAAGATGTGCTTGTCTCCTCGCAGCGGCGAGCGCAGGCCGATAAATTTTATCTCTTGAGCGGCAGTGCGGAGAATGAAGAGGACCGCAAAGAGTTACTCCAACAGGCACTGGGGCATGCCAATCTGGCCATAATGCGTGCACCTGCTCCCCATTTGGATACAGCCATTGATAATGGTCTTACTCTAGCCTTGGCCTACCGAACCCGTGCCTCCATTCTTATTGGCCTGGGCGAGGGTGAGGCTGCATTAAGTGACCTCAAGTTGGCCACCAATTTTGGGCTGGAGACCAAGGAGAGCTTTGACTATTACTGCAAGCTCGCCAAGGCTTATGCTGGTAAAATTTTTGGAGAGGGAAAATACCCCTTAGTGCATTAGTATTATCCGATTACAACTCAGGCGTAACCAACAATTAATATTATAAAGTTGTAGTTCCTTTTGGAGGGTATATTGATTTCGTGACGAAATGTCTAAACCCCTCTTTTTTCTGAATCTTTGTGAAACTTCCAATCGAAATTGCTGTCATAGAAGCCATCGTTCGAAAATGAAACTTTTTCTGGAATAATTCTTTGATTTTCTAAGCCAAACTCACTTCTCTGTAAATTTAAATTGTTTTCAAAATATATTGGAAAATTGGATGACCTCCTTTCCTCATGCAACTCATATGTATGTATGTTGGAACTAGAGGCAGGTTTGGGCGACTATATCATATAGATACCATAGAAAGGAACAGTCGGTCAAAATAAAATAAGTTTAGCAACAATTTTCAAGTGATTATTCTAGTGTGCAAGGGATTTATTATATACTACAGAATTATCAAATAGTGCAAAATGTACCTCAGTATTTGTTTCTCATAATTGCGATTCCCTCTATAATAATAACAATAATAATAATAATAATAATAATAATAATAATAATAATAGTAATAATAATAATAATAATAAAAATAATAATAATAATAATAATAATAATAATAATAATAATAATAATAATAATAATAATAATAATAATAATAATAATAATAATAATAATAATAATAATAATAATAATAATAATAATAATAATAATAATAATAATAATAATAATAATAATAGTAATAATATTTCCATAGCCATGGCTGAGGGTGCACGTGCTGAGATCTCTTTAAAGATCGCCGAGAAGCTGGCAGGCGCTTCAACCGCTCTGATCGCAGCTTCCCGCAAGGAGATTGCTACAGTGAAACCAGTTAAGAAGGAACAATCCAAGGAGGTAGTGCCACTATTAACGCATGGCGAAAATCCTGCGCTGAGTGGCGCTTCCAATGTGGTCAAGCTCGTGGAGACAAAGGAGAAGGGCCGATTTGTTGTGGCCAACGAAGGACTAAAGACTGGAGATGTGGTGCTTTGCGAAAACCCCGTGGCTGCATGCCTGCTCCCTACTTTTTTTGGTACCAATTGTCATCATTGTTTCAAGAGGTATTTATATAACGATAATATAAAAAATATAATAATAATATATAATTATTTTATTAAGGTTACGCACTCCTGTGGCTTGTCTGCATTGCTCGGGCATTGCCTTCTGCTCCGCTCAATGCATGGGCGAGGCTTGCGAAACCTACCATCGTTTCGAGTGCCAGTTTATGGATTTATTTATTGGCTCCGGCATGTCCATACTCTGTTTCATAGCACTGCGCATTTTTACACAGGCGTCCAGCCTGGAGGATGGTTTGGCCACAGCCAATTTACTCTTCGAACACTTGTGCTCGCATCAGGATGTACGCCAGGCCGATGACTATCTACAACGCTCGCTAATGGCTGGCTTTCTTATGCGCGTCCTGCAGAAGGCTCAGTACTTTGGACGACGCAAGACCGAAGGCGTTAATCCCACTGCTGTGGAATTGCAAGTGGCTACAGCCTTATTGGGATTACTACAAGTCCTGCAGTTTAATGCACACGAAATATATCATACTATGGTTACCGATGAGCATTGCTTCGAGGGCAACAAGGTTGTGTACCTGGGTGCAGGCCTCTATGGAACGGGTTCTTACTTTAATCACGAGTGCTGGCCCACTGTAGCTGGCTATTATGTGGGTAAAAAGTTGGTCCTCACAGCAACAAAGCCGCATCGACCCAATGAAGTAGTCGCTGTGAATTATGGTCCCATATTCACTAAGACGAATCTGAAGGAGCGTCAGAGATCCTTGCGAGGTCGCTACTCTTTCAGCTGCAACTGTATGACCTGCCAGGAGAACTGGCCTTTGCTGCAGAAGATTGATAAGCTAGTCCGATTCTGGTATGTATTTCATACATTCTTTTTAATCAAAACTTATATAGTCTCAATAAGATATCATTTTTAATAATAATTAATAGGTAAAAGTTTTTTAAACCGAAAAGTATAGGATTTTTTAACATTCGTATAGAAATGGATGCTGCTTATGATATTCACATCATAATTAATATGTATACATAAATTACATAGACCATTCCCTAATTTATGGCTGTTGCTTTCATTTCAGGTGCACCTCTGCCAATTGTGTGTATTTACTGAAATTCCCAAAGGATTTGGCAAAAGATGTGAGATGTCCTCGCTGTCGCAAGAATATTTCGTTAAAGGAAAGTGTTGCAAAGCTCATCAAAATAGAAGAATTATACCGAGAGGCTGCTGAGGCGATGCAAGCCCAAAAGACGAACGAGGCCATTGATCTTTTTAAGGAAGGAATTGACTTATTTTTCCAAATAGCGGCGCTTCCCCACAAGGATACTCTAATAGCACAACAGTCTCTGCTCAAATGTTTGGCCGATACGGGTACTACATTCAAAAAGTAATATCAACAGATTATTCGGATAGATAAATATATTCTTTTTCATGAATTTTTGAAGTTTGAAATTTATTTGGAGGGCTCTAATGTCGGACAATTAAAGTTCTGTGAGAAAAATTAAATAAATTACCACATACCATGTAACGGAAAGTGAAAGATATCAAGTTAACTTTACATTGGTAATTGCTAGAAAAGATTATATCGATATATTTTCGATAGTTGTTCAGGGGTACTTTGGTTAAGTTTGATTATAATTTGCTTCCAATTTTTTAATGTTTGAGGCAAACTATAGAAAATAAGTTTTAATTTTTACACTTTTTGAAAATATTAAATTACTGTTCTTATTTAAATTAAATTTTCGAACAGTTTATTGCGACTGTTAAATTACTGCAACAGTTGCTCGTACCACGTTATTTCTGTGTGACTCGATTGTTAATCGATACTCTCTCAGTTCCAGCAGCACGGCTATCGCTCATCTCTAACAAGCCAGCTGTTTTTGCCATGGTGAAGTGGCTTTAATTTGTTTGCCTTCGGCAGCAACAGGCGCAAAATGTTTAAAAAACTTAAACCCGGAGAAAGTGAAGAAGATGTTCTGCGTATGGCCGCAGAATTTAACGCAGAGCGTCAGAAAAATCCTAATTTTCAGCCAGCGGCAACCGTTGTGCGTGTGGCAAAGCGTGAGTCTCTCCAAAACTATATTAATACTATTTAAAATATGGAAGTAATACGAATATTTCAACAAACAGCATCGGGAAAATCGTTTTTTGCACAAAAGCGAGAATTAGCCAAAGGCGTCACAAGGATCCAAGAAAAGAGCCCGTTACCCTCAACAAATGATAATAACGACATTGCTACTGCTCCTATTGGAGATCTTCAGAATCACAGTGTCGGTGATGTCGGGAATGACCGTGCTAGGAGCAGTGTGACGAACAAATTACTGCTGGCCGAAATACATGAAAATATTTTGGGTGATGTTCATAGCAGCGAAATAAATCACAGTTTACTAAATAATGTGCTAGGGGAAATTGTGGAAAGACGAGAAGGCGTGCTGCGACCTTTTATCGAAGACCATCAGATAAATCAGGTAAGACTTATTTATACGAGGCAACAAAACGTGGATTTTGTATGCCCTCGCAGAGTTTGATAATTTTTGAAGGGGCATCTCTGACCCCGCATCCCTTACCCCGTAAAACTGAATATAAAAATATCTGAACTGCCTGACTCGCTGATTCACTTACCAACCAACACAACTAATTAGTGATTTTTGGGATATTTGGAAAATTGTGGAAATAAGGCAAAACTATGAGTGGGTTTAAACTAATTTCCAAACATAAATAAAGAAGCGAAAGCTAAATTTTTAGTCGATTGACTTTAAAATCCGTTAGCCTTAAATTAAAATCTATAATATCTGTGCTTGAACTTTTTTTCAAAATCAGGTCTCAATGTCAAAAATGGTAGTGCATTGTAAAAATTTGCCTCAAAAACCTTTTGCCTTATGCCTTAAACCTAAGTTTATTTTGATGACATGTGGGAAATAGGCTAAAATAATACTAAGTATCTCTTTCGTTTTTGTGTCTTTTTTTTTTTTGTGACCGATTCTTGAAAGGCCAAAGGCAAAGGAAACCAACCTATTAAAATATTTTTTTTAGTGAAATATATTATATCATTAAAATGTATTTTGTTTCTCGAAATATCTTGCTAAGACTTACATGTAAGAGTATATTTTTGACATGTACGCTAAATAATATATTGTATTGTATATTATATATTTAGTTATATTGTAATTAATTATAGCGTTACAACAATCAGAACAATCGGACAACATTAATAAATTTAACACCAATATTCAAATGCTTATTTGGAGATAAGCCGAAGATAGCTTTTCTAGTTTCTTTTTATTTTTGTTGATTTGTTTATATTTTTTAAATTTTACACGATTTTTGATGAAAAATGTAATTGTCAAAATAAAACGCATTAATCATTATGGCAAGGATTATAATTTTATTGAAAAATCTTGTTTTTTTTTCTATAGGTGTAGAGAATTTTTAAATTTAATAATAAATAGTTTTACTCATTCTATTCATTTAAAAAATTGTAATATTCATCCAAAATCCACATAAAAATTGTTATGTTTTTAAAAATAGTGATAATTAATTATATTTTTCTTTAAAGCCAAGCATTAAGGTGAAAAGCCTTTTTGCTCAAAAATTCGCAGGAAATTTGAACAGCAATCAAAAGGATTTAGAAAATATTGCAAATAAAAATGCGCATACTGACTGCAGCTCTATTATTCAAGATCCAAAGCTCACCAAAGAAATTCATGAAGAAAACCTGAGTATATTGAATCAAATGCGCGAGGAGGACATTTTAGCAGAACGCCAAAAGTTGCTAAGTTCTTTGGGTAAATTGAATTATTAAAAAATATATTTGATAAGATTAAGTTTATTTACTGCTATACAGATCCAGCGCTGATTAAACTACTGACCAAAAAGAGGAACACGCAAAAAAGCCAGCCATCGGCAAAAGAGCTAGATCAAAACGAATCTCATGGATTTCCACCAGAAATTGTATTACCCGACTCAAACCCAGCACACGAGTTGCTTCAGCAAGGTGATGAGGGCAACTGGGTGAATTTCAACTTGGTTGAAGAACACAAATTGGCTTGGATGCGTGACATACCTGCTAGGATCGCAGAGGTCAAACCTGGACATCAGTTTAATGCTCGCTTTGATTGGAAGGGTGTTTTATTGCCTCACACACTAGAGGATTTACCACAAAACATTGATGAGCGCGAACTGTATTTACACGGCGAGGAGCCCGATCGACCGGGATATACACTACAGGAGCTATTTCGTTTAGCGCGGTAAGTTTAAATATGACGTATTTAACTATAAATAACACAGATTAAATCCTAGTAATATATACACTCATGGACAGAATAATAGGTGTGTTTTTTTTTTTTTTTTAACTTGGTATTTCTAATTCTTATCTTCTCTAATCTCAACAAATCCAACTTTTTTTAAGACATATATTAATTGTCTTTAAACAAAAAGTAAAAAAAGTTTCATAAAACCTTTAATATACAAATAAATTAAATATTTCCTTAAATCCGCAAATTTTGGCTGGACACAATAATAGGTGTAAGAAGCAAAACATTAACATGTAGTTTATAAATACAATTATTTGGTTGCAGAAAGTAAGGTATTAGGTAAATATACCTAAATGGGTACTTAATTACCATTAAAATTGTATTAGATGGGCCGTGGGCGTCACTGCAGTGCGGAGGAGGGAAGGCTCATTCGACGACTCCGAGATGAAGGAAAAACGTATAAATCCATTGTCATGTTAATGAAACGTTCTCAAAACTTCGTAACCAATGCCTTAAAACCGGAAAAAATAGGTCAAACTCGGGGAGCACCTAGAAAATCATCATATAAGACCGACGATCGCATTTTTCAGTAGGCTGAACGCGTCTTCCAGGACGATTCCCAATGAAATTGGGAATATTGTGTCATCACGGACCTTTCAAGGACGATTGGCAATAGCAAACCTACTAGGTAAAATTGCCCGCAGGGTTCCTTTGCTTCGATTGGCAAATTTACAGATGGGCCAAAAATTTGCATTAGATCGTAGAACCTGGTGGGGACCAGAGGGTGAGAAAAAATGGCGTAATATTTTCTGGAGTGACGAAACCAAAAGAAATTTATTTGGACTTGATGCTAAAAGGAATGTTTGTCGTCGGAAAGGCAAAGAATTTGATCCTAAGTACACACAAAAACTGTGACACATGGAGGTGGTAGCCTAATGGTATGGGGCTGCTTTTCATGGTATGGTGTTGGTCGGGTCCTTAGTATTGTCGGAATAATGGGCAGATTCGAATACAAAGATCTATTGGAGACGGTGAGGCTACCATATGCCGAGGATAATATGCCACTTTTATGGAAGTTCCAGCAGGATAATGACCCGAAACACGCCTCTCGAGTAGTAAAGGATCGGTTCCGAGAGGAAAATGTGGGTGTTTTTGGGTGGCCAAGTCAATCCCCGGACCTCAATCCCATTGAGACTCTCTGCGGTGAACTCAAAAGAGAGGTCGGAAGGACTTTTTGTCAAAATAAAATAATCCTTAAGGATATTTTCCAAAGAACATGGTATAACATTCCAATGGGACCTATCGCAAGTTTATATCCTCCATGCCAAGGCGAATGGAGAAAGTTTTGCATAATAATGGCGGATATACCGCCAGATACTTAGTTTAATATAAAACAAGACCAAACATAGTGAAATATTGATTTAATTTAAACATTTATCCTCGCACACCTATTATTGTGACCAGCTAAAATTGGTGGATTTAAGGAAATATTTAATTTATTTGTATATTAAAGGTTTTGTGAAACAGTTTTTACTTTTTGTTTAAAGACAATTAATATATGTCTTAAAAAAAGTTGGATTTGTTGAGATTAGAGAAGATAGGAATTAGAAATACCAAGTTAAAAAAAAAAAAAACACACCTATTATTCTGTCCATGAGTGTATGTATGTTTAAGGTCGGAGCTCGTTTTGGCTAATTTTCAGAAGCATTAACAAAATCATTTATTTCAAAGAAATAAGAATGATAACTTTGGAATATCCGTAATAAATTGAAGATTAATATCCTCATTATTTTTTATTGTGAAAATTTAAGTTAGATTTACCAGAAACCAAAAATTTAATTCGTAATCGAAATATTTAAGTAATTTAATTTTATATAAATTATATTTTCACAGTTCAACGGTGTTGCAGCAACGGATTTCAGCTTTTGGAGCAATTGCAGGGATTTTGAGTATTTACAATCAAGGATTCTACGACCAAGTGCTTACATTGCCTATTTCAAAAATATTTTTTCTGTTACGCTTCGGCCTAGATGATAATACGCCAGCGCAACTTGAAGTGGTTAGCAGAGCTTTAGCCCGTCTATTTTATATTGAAACAGACGAGGTGTTGCTTGATCATATCTATGAGAATGCCTACTGCCATTGGCAGCCAAGGCTGCAGGTGCTGCTTAATAGCAATGAGTCCAATGACCCCACATCGGTTGCCTTTCTACAAAGTTACATGAGATTATTGCGCACCAATTCGAAAGCTGTAATCGCGGATGTGGATGAGGATCAGTCGGAGAGCGATAGTCGCATGTCAATGGATGACTTTCAGCTAGCAGAAACAGACCTGATTGATTGTTTGCTGCGCACAAATATATTACAACGCATCAGGTATGCATTAAATATATATATTTGCATTGAGTCATTTATTTAAAATCACTCTTTTCCTTTTACAGCTTTATATTTTGTTCTGTGCGCCCGGAAAATAGCACCGTCGATTCATGTCTCAAGTTGCTCATACGCATCGCACGTACAAATATACCCTCGGCGCGTCAATTAGTTCAGGAAAGCCAACTTTTAAACGTAATATTGGTTATGTTTATGCCCAAAATATCGCAAACTGGTAAGTGTAATAAATTCTTCAATTTAAGGTTCAATTTTATATATTTTTTTATCTATATTGTAAGTAGCACCTGGTGGCAGTACCTCATTCTATGGACAGCCCCAATATCTCTGCCTAAAGTTGCTGAGAGTGCTGATCTGTCAGCACTTGGACATAGCAAAACAACTGGCGAATGAAACACTTATCGACACATTAAAAGATTTTTTGTTCTACCGTAGTGATATCAAGGTATTGATAAACAAATCTTTTTATTCCAAATTTATATTTGTCTATGCTTCCATTTGGATTTCAGGGTAAATTAATACGGGTTCAGATAGAGGCTCTGCGCATACTACGATGCCTGCTCTTGCTTGGAATTGTGGATCGTGAGCTGTTTAAGTGAGTTTCGATTAACCCAGTAATTCATCTATAGCGCTTCTAATAAATGGCCCGTCCGTATCGATATAACATTTGACAGATAGAAATGCGCTTTCGCAGCCATCAACGTCCCCTGCAATTGGCCAAAAATTAGACTTCCAAATAGTCTAAAGTAATTTTGATAAGACACATGCACTTACTTTTCTTGTCACACGCCTCCGCTAATCTGGTAATCTGGGGATGTATTTCCTCTGGCAAGACTTCTGTTAGGGCTTCCAAGTGCATAAGATGCTCACTATCAATCTGTGTTTATAGCATGGGATTTCAGAAACAGTCAGGGAAAAATTATAGAAAGCATATATTAATGAAACCAACTATGTATGGAAAGTCGATATCGATTAGTATGTTTCGGCCGGTTCCGGCAATAATTTCAGCCACGTTTTTTGCAAGTTCCTACAAGTTTTTGAGCTCGTTTTCATAAAAAAAACTTCCACTTCGACATTATTTCCTTGAAATACGATAGATAGACTGTTAACGATATTTACCTTGTCTGGGGCACATATTTTGGCTTATATTTAAAACATTACAACAACTCTTGATTCGTCCAAAATATTGTTGTTGCATTATACTACCTTAGAAAGTTCCTTTTGAGCCTTTTCGATCAGATCCAAACATATTTATTACTCCTTTTCTTTTATTTTCTGTGGATATACGTGTCTCTTCGCAAAACTGGCTCAGTTCTTCATATTTTTTGTATGCTTATATTGCTAAGACAGGGAACTTTCCATACCGAATATGCTTTAATACCAATGAGCCTACTGCCTATGGCTAGTAGCTGAAGCTTTCAAGTTATTTTGAAGGCCTTCTGAAGGTATGAGTTTTTTCCTAACTGAATTTTTTAATCTTGATCGTTTTCTGCGTCGGAATCAATTGCAGAAAACACCCCTTTTTTCGAGTATTACAGCTATTCTACAAATTCAGCTATTGTTTTCCTTTGATTCTAATAATAATTTGACGTTCCACACATGTGCAATGCACTCGCACATGGCATTGTGCATCTAATAACAGAATTATAAGTCGAATTTCTCACAAATTTATATTTTCTAATTAAAAGTTGCATTGTTGAGGTCTTAATAAGAAGTAATTGAAATTCTCAGCGGACTTTGGCAGAGTAATTTAAGCCATAATATGCGGTCACTTAATAACTCAGTTCGCACAGCTAAAACTATTGCCGAACTATGCTCAAAAAGGATAATATGGATAGCCCTAATATAATACATACCAAACCAAACATTTCGAACATGCAATGCAGAAAGCATTTAAAGTTCGGGTCGTCCGGAAGATTTCCTTTATGAGCCGCAGTCATCACCTCTGGAAGGGCAAACAGAAATATTTTTAATGGCATATTAATTAAGCTCGATTGCTTACCTTCTGTGGTGCCAGTTTGATTCATGCAACGAATATGCAGCTTTTTCACCTGTTTTTTAACCACTGCAGGTATCTGCAACTGCAAGACGAGCTTGTAATAAAGATAAATAAATGTTTAAAAGGAACTTACGCCCATCTGCGGCTCTATAATGTCGCATATGACGAAAGCTACCAGTAAAAAGCCTAAAAACTTAGGACACATTGCTGATTATTAAAAAAATATTAATTTGTGAATTGTAAACCGATAGAAGGCACGCGCAACTCCAACTAACCTCTGCCCAGGCAGAAACCCACTTTTATAGCTGATTACTAAGGCGTTGCTAGGCCTCAATTCTAATGTATATTATTGTGTACTCCCAGACAATTTCTACCTGCATTGCGGCAGATGCTTGACTGGCATTATAATCATTGCGTTTTCGATGTGGGCGGTCCAGCGCTTATTCGCCAACACGCAGCTGCCCTGCTGGTTGCCATAGTGGCCAGCGGAGAGTGCGGCGCCTGCGATATTGAAGCACAGAAGTTGCTACTGGAGCCGTTGCATAACTGCTGCTGCAGCTGGCTGAATAAGGCGATTCGTGCCAATAGCTTAAAGGATGTAAGTAAATATAGGTAAAGCCTTCACTGAAAATAAATTCAGAGAAATCCAAATATTTTGTACTTTACAGTGGACAATTTTTTCCACCTAGCAATAAAACACATTTTTAGTAAATTAAGTATTTATACGGTTCTACCTTTAAAAAATGTTTACTATTTTTAATAATCGCGTTTGGTGAAATATGGAGATGTCACAGCCACGCCATATAATAGACATTTAAATATACACATTATTTAAGATTGCATATTTTGTGCTCGATTAAATTTTACATCTTTAACATCTATGTAACCAGATATTTAACTATTTCACAGTACACTCAGTTGACGCTTTTGAGTGCGGCGCTCTACGCCGTAGGCTGGTTTGCCCGTCATGTCCATATGGGAACAATGTCTTTTAGCCAGTTCCTGTGCAACATTTTGCCAGAATTTGTGCGTTCGGCGAGTTTTATTGGCTGCGTGCAGCAGTTGACGTGAGTACAAAAAGACAGACAGCTTTTGACAGACAGCAGTCACTGGCTGCCAATTAAGTTTAATTAATGCCTCTCAATGTGCCACAGCCGTAACTCTATAATTTTACGTACCTTTGTGGACCGTCGTAATGTGCATGCTCCGTTGCCAAATGTGGGTGCCGTCTTAATGCATGACTGTGGGCCGCAGTTGCTGATAAGTGATACGTATCCGGTTCAGTTATTGAGCAATCTATGGTCTTTGCTTGAGTCGCCACTGGAGGGTAATCAAAAGCCTTTACTCGATGCTTTAATGCAGCCAGCGGTATTGGAACCCTTAGCTGACTACCTGAAACAATTGACGTTGCATCTTAATCGCTTTCTGGCCAGCAACTTTTTTGCGCGCAGCGAACTGAAACTTGTGCATCAGCTACTCACCACCGTTGGCATAGAGACGTACTTAACTCGGCCAGGCCTTCTGCAGCTTGTCTATAATTATTTGTGCTGCTTAACCAGCGCTCAAGCCAGGCAAATGAAGACCATATTCAAAAAGTATTTATTCAGTGGAAAGTATCTGCAGTTGGATAGCAATTCTTCACAGCTGCTACAGGAAACTTGCATGGAAATTGTCTACACAAATTTTATAGCAGTAAGTTTTATTTTCATCGTATAATTCGAATACATTCAACACTCCTGTTTTATTTCGCACAGGAAAACAAAGAACCCACATTGACTCTATGCTACACTCAAGCGCCAGTTCTACCGCCAGACTGGCCATACTTTCAGCTACGTCTAATACTTAACAATTATTTAAGAAATGTTCAACAACTGCCTGCAGTAATATATTCAGGTAAGTTAAAGTACAAAACTGTGAGAGCGCCATTAAATGTGTAATGCATTCCACAGAGAATCAAGTGGTGCGTATGACCTTGACGTTTGTGCAACAGCTGGAGCAGCAGGGGCTGCAAATTGTTACACCACTCGAGAAACTGATGTATCTAATGATCGCTTTTATGGGTCCTGACACGCAGTTTTTGGAGCCAGAACTACATAACTTGCTACGCACTCAACTGCTTGATTTCTACAAGCAGAATGCACTGCACAATTTTGATTTTGATGCTACATTTGAGGATAAGGCAAACTTTGAGCCGCTTTACTATCTATTTGTTAATCATTTTGAGGCCGCCAGCTACGGTGATGAGTTGTTTAGTTCGCTGCTGCTGATTCCACTGGCTCAGAAATACGATAACAAGTGGCGGCGACGCATCTGGTCCGAGCACGTTCAGGCATTGCGCTTTTTGAACTGTGATGAAAGTCTGGTATGTTCAGATCAGAATTAAATGTTTTTAAAGGGCTTCTTAAGCTCGTCTGTATTTTTGTAGCTGATTGGAGGACTGGCTGCTTACTTGAAACCCCTGGAAGAGGAACCCTCACTTATTAAACTTTATGGCGATGCACTGCAGCGGGAACTGGTGCGACCAGGCAGCATAGCTTACACAATTGCCAGAAATCATTTCAACAACTCACCAATTGTGCAAAAAACGAAAACATTTTGATTACTTGAAAATAAATATGTATGTTAATTCTGCCACCAAGTGATTTTAGGTCAAGGCAGCAATATTCGAGTAGATTACGTGAAAAACAATTAGTTTCTGGAATTTTCAATTTAGTCAATTACATGATTCAGTGGAATTAATGCACAATTATGTAACATTGTTCATGTGTACATATACATATGAGCAGCAACGTAGATATTTTATTCTTAATTGCATATGCGTTAACTGTTTCTAGCAGGTTGCCTGCCTGCTGCAGAGCACTTCACTATCACCCTCAATTAATTAACATCACTTGACTTATTGACAACCGCCAACCGCCAACCGTCGTTGCCGCCGGCGTCTTTGGCTCTGACTGCTGATAAAAATATATGTAATTATAATGAACGCAATTGAAAGGCCAGTGCTAATTAAATTATATGCCATATACATACATACACATATACAGATATACTACATATCCAGATATACTACATATATACATACATACATACA
Organism: Drosophila repletoides; assembly: GCA_018150835.1. NCBI lineage: Eukaryota > Metazoa > Arthropoda > Insecta > Diptera > Drosophilidae > Drosophila > Drosophila repletoides. The sequence continues at coordinate 3,549,880 of JAECWQ010000231.1, forward strand.
TAGATACATACATACATGAATAAACTCGCGCCTACAAACCTACAGTCAAATGTCAAGTCATAAGGTCTTTCGTGTGGCATGTGGCGTATGAGTAATGAGTAATGTGGCACCAACAAATTCTCTATAGCTAAAAACAATAATGCGCGACTATTAAACGAGCCGCAATGATTATAATCAACTTAAAAAACTAAATCACGGTGCAGCAGAAATACTCATAGTGGGCTTTGGGGTATCTTAAAGTTCTCATGCATTTAATTAGTTCGAATGATAAATGTATTTTATTATCTTAAATTAAAGTGTGCAAATTTATTTTTGTACAAGATAAAAGCGTTTTCCGCCTTGTTTTCCCGCAGTGGCATATTCAAAATTGCCTATTTCATATGTAAATACATGATTCTCATGAAATACGTCTGCGTATGTCAAATCTTATTATTTCCCCGAAGTTTTTTTCTCCTGCAGATTGTTTGAACTCTTACTCGTACGCATTCTCATTCTCACACGCATGATAGATGTTTTCAAATACATCTCCTAGATATTACATGCAAGGGTACCAGTTGGCTCCTGGGCTCAGTGCAATTTACAAATTTTGCTTTGGGTAAACAATTTCATTAAATTTTTTGTTCGAAAAATATTAAAGCCTTAAATCCATCAAATGGCTTGTACACATTTTTCCATTAGCAATTAAAGTCAATTGGATTTCAATTATATTTTTTGTGGGAGTCCCATAATTTATTGTGTTTTCTAAACTTGTGTAATTATGCTTGATTTATTAATACTTGCAATTAGCTTCAAACGTAATAAATTGTTTATGATAATTTCTAAGCAAAATATTTTCTTTCAATTTGACTACAGGGTATTTTTTAGTCGAGCACTCTCGACAAGCTCTAGAAATCTCTATATATGAAACAATTTTTCCCAACTCGCTGACTAATCATTATCAAGGCTTAGCCATTATGGCACACAAACGAAGTTCAACTTTGAAGAAACGATTTATGGAAATAGGGGTAAAGCTTTAAAGCTCTAAACATGACCGATTTTGAAAAATCCATAGCCGGAAAATTGGAAGGAGAAATGTAGTTCAACATATTTAAATAGGCTACAGTATTAAAGAAATGGTGAAATTAAGCAATACTGAAAGATTAATTATTAGCCGAGTGCCACAATGTGTAGAAAGTTGTTTTCATTTTTAAAAAATCAATAGATGAGAGAGAGAGAGGAACCTCACTTAGGTAGTTGGATTCTTTAGAGAGACAGAGAGAGGAATAATTAGTCGATGAGCACTAAAAAGTAACTGTATTTTGACGAATCTGCAAATTAAGGACAAAAGGAGAAGACAAAGAGACCAAAAATTTACCGTACGTTGTTTGTGTTCAGTTATAACCTTTTCGCTGGATTTGAATTTTTTTTATCCTGGCACACTTAATTGCTCCTGTTAATTTGTTGTGATCTTCGTTCTGACTAAACGATCTGACTATGTTTCTTCTAACTAATATACATACATAAATATATACTGGGTGACGCCAGGTAGAACTAGCTGGTAACATTATATTCAAGGATTACCCACTGTTACCCGGCGTTGTCTGGTGAAGGTATTTGATATATTGGATTACATTTATCTGCCTGTGTAACTATACTAAATTATACACATACTTTTAGAGGAATAGTCTTAAAAAAGAGATCGGGCCAATTCGCGATAACGATACATTCTACTGATTTTCGTCTATTTCCCGCCCGTGACCAAATTAACTTTTGGGTTTTATTCCCTGCACAAAAGGGAATCCTACAATTGTCCGACCTTTTTTCGGTCTTGGAAGCCAGTTTGTGTTTGTAAGCATCTCTGAAAGTAGCTTTGACATCAAAATTCTTAGAAGCCTAAAGTAAAGATATTTATGTAGAGCTCTCAATCTTAGTTTGATGTCAATGGGGTTGCAATTGGACGAACCCTCGTTTAACATTGACACCCCATTTTCAGATTTTAATATAGAGCTCTGAAATTGAGTTAAAAGTCAATCAGGTAGTCGTTAGGTTGGTCAGCTACACTCTTTTCCATAAATGTTTTGTAAAAGTCTTTTCCCCCTTTGGATTCCGAACTTTCCAAAATCCCTTTTTAGTGAAAATTTTTATCATAATACAAACTTGTGTCCACATTTCAAATTTCTGAGTATTACCGCTTGGCCTGTGCGTTGATATATCAGTTAGTCAGGACAAAGAGTTTTATATTTAGAGATACATATTTGAAATACAAAGGTCTTGAGATTATCACTGATATGTGTTAACACCGAAACCACATTTAAATTAATTCATTTTAAGTTTAGTACAATACCTCATATTCTATTACTAACAGTTTACCGAATATTTGAAAGTAACAATCTAATCTTAAGATTGTATCTGTAGTGTGTCATTTATATACATTTAAATAGACGCTGACATAAATCATGATTTCAGGTTCAAATAATAAATATCATTGTAGATTTAGGCTTGCATTACGTTAAAGTGATCCACGTCCTCGTCTATGGCCCAAAAGATTTGGTATATGATCCAAACTTAGACAATAAAAGGTCTGAAGCTGAGGTGCCGCAAACCGGTTTGATGCCTCTATAGAAGGGGTACCAAAAGTATGCCATTAGTCGACACTCAATTATGTCCGTAGTTCTAATGCGGATAAGTTTACATGGATCCTCTTATTTATTTAGTACTCGTATTTATCGAATTGGCCCAATTTTTAGTCAGTGACGTCTCCCTGCGGAAGTAATTATTATAAACAAAAAGTCATGCGCTCTTGGTAAGAGTATGGGCTTTTCTGCACGAGCTACCTGGCTCTCAAATATTTACTTTTTCTCCAACCTTTCCCGAAATTACCCAGCGGCAAACCTCTAAATTTGCTCTGTTCGTACTCGGAATATGAAATGCTTTGTTGAAAGCGACAAAGTATGTAATTGATTACACTTGCTACATTTTGTATGCACATAAGTGAGTTGACTTTATATTATATAAGTACATTTATATACTACATATGTATATTTTAATCTTATACTGTGGAAAATTAAATTAAAATTAAATATTTATTATTTCTACTCAGACCTGAACTTCAGGCGAATAACCAACCAATTCAAATATTTCTTTTATGCATAATAAGGATGATGCAGTTATTTGGTGCTGCATTTTACAGCTCTAAGGACAATGCGAAAATTTTAAAGACACTAAAAATGGAATTAAAAAATCTTTCAACCTTACTCTACTACTACTCTATTCAATTTTTTGTTGCACCCAGAAACGCAACGCTGAGGAGAAATCCCCTGCAAGAGAACAAAAACGAACCACCCTAAAGCCAAAAGTGGTGGACTGGCGGCCAGGCAAGGGCCAGACAGAACGGCCGGCAACAGGAAGGATGAGAGACGTCTGTTAAAAAGGGCAGAACACAACACACACACACATACACACCCTTTATAGTTAAGTATATATGTACGTATAAGTAAATATATATAAATGTGTATATAGTAGTCCGTATAGACTTTTAATACCCGCTCATAACTCCATGTGCGAGTGAGTGGAATTTTTCGAACAATTCTTGCACGTTATAGCATTTTGTCATCGATCACGTCATAGCTTTGGCTTTGACCGAGTGACTGAGGAAATGGCAGTTATTACAGAGTATTATGGGTTCGGCGCCTTTTGCGGGTTCGTTGAGACGCGACACGACGCTGGGCAACGCGTCGCTGCTTTTTCAGTATTTTTCTGCTGATCGCGCCGTCCGTTCAATTCAGTTTCTCTTTGGCTCTCTGCACGTGCGGTAACGTTGGACTCGATTCCATTCCAATTCCTATTCCGATTCCGATTCAGATTCAGATTTCGATTCCAAGTCCCAACGCTACACTCTAATATTTTGGCCGCGCCGCAGGGTGTAGTAGTAGCTCTTTAAGTACATTTTAATTTTCTCAAGTGGCAAAGAGATAATATAAATATTCAGTTTATTTTTGGTGCTGCACAGCAAATAGATAAAACTCATTTGCTTCTTTTTTTTTTAGAACTGAGACAAGTTCTTCGTTCAAAAAGGTTGTGTGCATAGTAAAAGCCCAAGTCATAAAAACAAAAACAAAAACGCTCATAATTATTTTAAATGCATTTCCGAAAGTGCTCTAAAGAACTAAAGAACCCTACCTACACATGACTAAAATATAAAGTGAAGTACGACTCCGAAAAAAAGTTTACCGGATTTCTTTGCGATTGTTTCGAATTTCAAAGATACACGTGCACATAGGAATATACATACATAATTATATATATGTATGTATATGTATGTACATAGATTGTATGAATAAATTAACATATGTTCGTACTTTTATATATTTACATACAGTGACTGGCACTTTATTTGTTGTTGGCCAAAAAAAAAAAAAAGAGAAAAGAAAAAATGATGTGATGAGTCGAATAACTCTTAAAAGAAACTAGATATCGCAGCAACTTAACTTTATTTTAAGAGCATAATTTGAATTGTTTTATTAATATTTAATCTATACATTTTGCATACGATATTTCTCTTCAAACAACCCTATGAAATGTATCTAAAGCAGTCAAATAAAATACAGAAAATATTCAAAATTTATGGCATTCAGGGGGCTTATTCTTTCCATATCTTGGTCAATTTCAAAAGTTATTTATTTAAATTCAGAATGTTTTTTTCCACTGTAAATATGTATATTTATATACTATGAATATGTATGTATGCACGAGTATTTTGTTCAGACTTTGCTGATAATACAATTTTTTGTTGGTATTGAATTGAATTGTGTTTCGTTTACAATTTTTTTTTTTTTTTTTTTCGTTGTGCAGATAAAAAAAACTGTTAGCATAATTGTTTGCCTAACTTTATCTGGATGGAAAAACGTGTTTGTTTATCGTATCGTATCAATTGATACTCGAGTCTATATCAAGTCTATATTATAAGAACAAGACACAAACTAGAAGAAACTAGTATCAACAAAATATATCCGTCCACGATTAGAAACCAATCTACAAGTAGAGTTAAATAGGCGCTCAACAATTGCGGTAAGATATTCTAAAGAAAAATTTTAAAAAATATCGTAGAGGAATACCTCACTTTAATATAAGCTATAACCTTCGGAATTTGCATAAGACTCGGAGTAATATTTTATATATTTTTGAAATAACTTTTTCCGTACGGTGTTTTCCATGTGACCCCGACCTGAAAAAGTTCTCCTAACTCAGCGTTATCAAAAATACGTAAAATACGCCGAGTGCACCATATAAAAAGTCAACAAAAATTATCTCATATTCAATATATCGTTCCCATTTATGAAAGAGTTATACAAGTAGAGAGAGATATAGTAGCCCCATATTAATAAACTTTGGTCAGAAGGTATAAAACAAAAGATCGTAAAAATACATTTTTGAATAACCGTTTCAATTGCAGATATACAAAGCTATTTCGCATTTGCCCGTTTCACAAATTTGGATCTTCTTTGATAATGTCATTTTCCTATTTCTCTACTACTAAAACAAAGTAAAAGTACATAGAAATATGTGTACCCTGTACATTTGTATATGTATGTTTATTCGCATATACGAGTATGTATGCGGATTTGTCTATTTTATTCAGCTTCAAGTGTCTCTTAGTTAAAATGCACTTGAACTTGAAAGCTGTAATTGTTATCTTGTGGATCGGGGCTCTGAGCTATACACATATGTATATGTATATATATGAGTCTTTACGAGAGTAGATACATACACACTCTCACATAGTGCATTTGTGTGTATGTAAGTACATCTGCCTGGATAGATGTAACCCCAAGCGTTTAAGTTTTCTATTGTCTTGCACTCTTAGTCTTTTAGTCTTCCCATTGGTGTAAGAGTATTCACATGTCGGTGTGGGGGGAAGAGTGATAAGTGCTTGTAATAGAATACCTTGGGCTTTCGGGCACAGTTTACAGTCACTTGACGAAACTGCAGTTTACAATTTACAAGTTTATTCTAGTATCTACTTTCTTCTACTCGTTTGTGCTTATACACTCGTAGTCGAAAAACAACATATCTGACAGGCCATCGCATACTCGTATCTAGTTACATTTGGATATGAGCCGAAAAGAATATCATATACTTACTCGTCATTTTCTACATAAGACTATTATAGTATTGCTAAGTATTGCTCCAGTTATAAAAATCATTTGACTCTTTTTGTGTGACTCAGGCGCTTAGCCTGAAATCAGATAATCAGATCAAAGCAGCTGATACAAATACATATTTTCTCCATTCTTTCATGTGAAAAGTGTCCAATAACTTTTTTAATTGGCAGCCTTGTTTTGTATTAACCTGATTGCTTGCTGTTGTAACAGATTACAACAGCATTACATGGTGTTTATTGCACATTACATTTAAACCCATTGGCAATTGTGTAAATGCATAAAAGAAAATCGAATTAAATTCATATCCCTGTTATTATTGGTTAAATAAATACATAAATCAAGCTATGAAGAAGAAGCTTTTCATTATGTCAGAATTTTCATTTATATGTTCCGGGAATGTAGTACTCGTAGCTGACGACTGTAAATAGACAGACTGTCAAAAGTTTTGATCTAAAATATAAGTTATTTACGGCCAAAACTGTCCTCTTCCACCCAGAGATAATTTTAATTAAAGTGAAGATAAAGTGTAGTAAACTGCGAATAACATCTATTAAAACTACAAGTAGGCTAGATACTTAAAAAAAAAAAATGTAAACGCTACCGGTTCTGAGTTTATCTATTATATCGGGCATATTGGATGTATAGAGTTATCCAAATTCTCTCTTTAAATTAAATAAACATAAATTTTGATTTTCAATAATCGATTAGTTTCGTGATTGACTAAAAGCTGCCAAATGGTAGGATACAGATCGCAGCCATAAGACAGTCTTCTCCAATTGTATACTTACAGTTGTATAATACGATATATATATATATATATATATATTCAATATAACACTTGTACGTTCCTTCAGGCTGTTATGCACACCTGTTTTGCTATACTGGAATATTCTTAGAAAGTATTGAGTTCTCTGAAATGACAGCATATGCTAGTAGTGAGAAATCACCCCAGAAAACATTAAATACTCGTAATATAGGGGAAATGTGAGACATTCTTTCATAAGGGGTTGTTGCTTTAACGATCGGGAACAGCTGGGGGTATACAGCTGATATATGTATAGTGTATATTTACTTGTCTTGTCAGAAAATATATTTTATTGTGCATTCAATGGCTAATCGAGAAATGCAACTATATATAGGACTAATAGCTTCTGACTGGAGATAAATAATAGAGAGATGGAGATGGAGTGGGAGAGTGAAACGGAGATGGAGCGGGAGCGGGAGCGGAAGATGGAGAGAAGGCGAAGAGTGTTCTGGGAATTGTCGAGGAAACAAGTGGCGCTTGTGCTGGACGCACCAATTATTGAATGGCTTTTCATGTCAGAAACAGACAATAAATAAAAAAAAAGAAAACATTGTGACACTGTGCGACGTGCGACAAGCGACAAGCGACAACAGGCAAAGCATACAAAGAAAAGTCATAGAAATGTGAAATCTTGGGGACAATGCAAAGCCGACAACTAAACTATTAAATCATTGACCTTGCGAACCTTGACAAAGAGAATTCACGACAGTCTAAAACAGCAACAGCAACAGCAACAGCAACAGCTACAGCAACAGCTACAGCAATAGAAACAGAGACTGCAAATTCGAAGGTGAACCAGGGATGGGTGAGCATATGGGGGGTGGGTGTGTCTCCTCTCACAACGGAAATGTGTTCAGATACTCGTCGTAGCTTGCAAACTTTGCAAAATTATGCAAAGTCGTCAAGCAACGAAAATAGCAATCGTCGTTCACTGAAAATCGCGAACAATTTTCACCTTTTCGCCACATTTTCCGGTTTTAATCAAAATTTATGGCAATTGACGGAATGACAGACCAGACCAGACCAGACCAGAAAAAGCGTAGGCTAGGCATGGTGCCGCTGCTGTACTGCAAATAAATACTTACATAGCTTAAAACCTTAAGAATACTCGCGTTTCTTTAAGCAAAGCGTTCTTGTTCGTCTTGTTCTCGGGGATCCGTAAACCAAAATTTGTGGTAGCGGCTATTAATTGAATACGCCTTTAATTAAAATACGCTTGCTTAACCCGCACTCCTGAACCCGATGCTGAACCAGAACCAGAACCAGATCCAGAACCAGACCACTTGAAGATTAGAATTTTGCTGCTTTGATGTGTGTTGCGTCTGTTCGGGTTCAATTTGCTTTTGGCTGAGGGTCAAGTTATTTTTTTTGAAGAAGGCCACCATAAAAAGCATCTTCTCATCGCTAAAAAATGACTTTTGGAAAACAAAACATAAATAAATAAAACATAAAAGAAAGAAGGAGTGTATCGAAGCACCAAAAATTCAGTTACCCTTGCGGCTAATTTATATAAATCATAATAAAACCGAAAATTTGTGTGCTTAGTCAAGATACCTGCAAAAAGCAAATAATTTTGCATACCTTTGGCAGCTATTCGATAGACATTAATTGAAATTTGGTGAGTCTAAAGAAGATATTTGAGAAGATATTTGAGAAGATAGTGCAATAGAATGATCCGATTGCGATATATGGCTAAGCTGCTTATCAGGGATTATTTCGAGATTTTCGAACGAAAAATATTCTAAAGTGATCGACTTTGAGTTATACGTAAAATATTGAAACTGCTCAGCGATGCTTTAAACGATAATTTCGACTTATTTTCGAAGCGTAAACCTTAAAATCATATTTATGTTATGATCCTGGCAACTAAGCCATTTACAAGTAGTCCTTGCAGTTCTATTTATGAGAGTATTTCAAATGTATGATGAACTCTGCTTACGTAAGAAATAATTTTAGGCAACTGTGCGTCGACCTGTGAAATGATGGAAAATATTTTCATACAAACTCAAACAATAAACAGGGTTCTAGCTTAATTATCATGAGAGCAGGGAAAAAGGGCCTATTGAATGTGATTATGTGCTTTAACTGATAAGCTAAATTTAGATAATATTACGAGTACAATTCCCTAAGGCGCTTATTTCTTCGAATTTATTTTGTCTTTATTGTGCCTCTGGCTTTGCTTTGCTTGGAAAGCTGAACTTTATTTTTTTCCTTCTGTTGAGCCTGTCTGTAAGCCCTCTTATAATTTATTTGAAATTGTGTTCTTATGTTCTCAATATATAATTAATTGTTTATTGAGTGGCAGACGCTGTCGTTAAATCGTCATGTGGGATACTTAAAAAAGCTCTTTCCACAATTCATTCGGCGGCATAAATTCTACATCGTTTACAAAACTTGTTGATTGGATGGCTTCATGAGCTTTGAATTCAGTAATTTCGCCTTCCTCTTTTCGCTTAATAAGTTTTGGGATTCATGTAGCCAAGGGCGCGTGCAAATGACCTAAAGTTCAATATATATTCATGAATATGAATAAATTCGCTAGTATTGAATATACGCCTTGCGTGTTCCTCTAATATTCTCCTTTTTTTTTTCTTTTTTTGTTTTTGGAAAACTTTCGGCTTTGCCCTTGTCAATTAACAACTAATCAACATAAAATGGTTAATTATAATTAAGAGATGAAAGCAATCGCTGAAATCATCGCAAAAATGAACTGGTATTTAACCATAATATTGATTCTAATACCAGAATATCGTAAAATTTCAGAAGCAAAGTACAAGCAAGCATATTGCTGGCCGTCCGTCTGCTTAAGTATTTATTTTTTCGATAATATCAGAGCTAATAGCGTCCCCCCTCAGCGGCCCAATTTATTTTGTGGGTTCCAGAACACCGTACACATTTTATAATAAAAAAAACTAGTAAGGAAAGGCTATCTCTGGCACGCCGCAGATTGCATACACTTGCAGGGCAGCCCGATCCGGGTGGTTTCACATAGATTCATGCTGGATGCAACAAAAAGAATGCTGCAGATTACTTTGCATAGAAACCAATAGAATGATAGGCGTCTCTATCAATTTATAGGGTCTAATATGCCTCCTTCAACGCATAACATGCCCCTGCACGGGTATAAAAATTAATTACGAACAGCACTTTTAAGGTGGAACCTTATCGTTGTTTTGGCCCAGTTCTTTCGTCACATGACCAAGTACGAGTATCGTACATGGAACAATGCATTTATCGATGCAATACGTGAGTTCATAGTATATATGTAGAGACAGATGTACGAGTATAAACCTCTTTGAAATTGAAAAAAGTAGCTTTAGGCTAAACAGTTTTTAAAGTCATTTGAAACTGCTTTAAACTACTTTTTAAGCGCCCAGTAGTACGATATGATTCACTTTCTTGTTAGTAGTAAATTAAAAAGTCATTGTAAAAAATGCAGCTGCCGAATATAGAAATATTTAGTCAATCGGCACGAATCTTAAATGCCCAACTGGTATGAAAAAATATTCAGATTGAAACTGTTGGCGTATACGTAAGTTTTTGTTAGTTTTTAGCAACGAGCTTAGTTTCTTAAATCAGGAAAAGCTTAAACACTTTTTTTCATTTTATGATTTTCGTTAGAATTATTTAAGCACAGCAACTTTTTTAATCTTTTGGCATTGCTGAGCTGCGAGTTTTCTCACTGTTTTACAGTCACACGGAGACGTTGAACATTAGTGCTAGAAACTGCAATTGTGGTATGTAGATTCCTGTCAAAATTTGTTTAAAATATATTCTCCATTTCAGATTGTAGAGATATATTTAATTTAGTTCAAGTTTGCTGTTGTATAGACTAAAGCTTTACTTTTAATTATATCTCATAGCTGGCATAGAAAGAAGCTACTTGCTGAAAAAGTTGTTATATGGAAGACTTTATAGATTCTCAAGACATCGTAAGGAAACATATTCAATATCGATGTATGAATGGGTTAACCAAAGACTCAATACTATCTTATATACAGAGTATCTTTTCGTCGAACAGTCTTGACCAACGCTCTTCTATTTGATTTTATTGCGAAGCGTGGAAAGTTAAAATAAAAGAAGCTGCCCAAATGGCATTGATTTTCGTCAAAACAATTTTCCTTTTGGTCGTAACACATTTTTATTGAGCTTTTAATGCTGGCAGCATTGTTTCGTATGCCTCGTATGACGAGTATGTGAACTCTGTAGATTTTTGCACTTAATTTATGTTGCCGCAAATGAAGCAAATAAAAGCTGCTGCTACAAAACATCCGCCCACCACACATCGTACACATAGCACTCGTCCAAACATACAGAAACCCGTATCCGGGGACAGCCAAAACTGGATACTCTGTTACTCTGCGAACTCTGCGTACTCTGCGTACTTACGGAATGGCATTCCATTTCTGAGTCGTAAATTTATGCTGCCACATATTTATGACTTTAAATCATAAAAAAAACATCGCTTATTGGAATTCTGGGTAGCCCAAAAGGCCGAAAAGGCCTGCCCACAGCCTAAGTAAGAGTAGAATGTGGGATGTAGAATGTACTTAGAAAAAAATCCAAACGATGGCGGCTTATTGCTGCCCCTCAGTTGAGCTCTTCACAGGTTTCCTGCTTGCGACATAAAAACTCGCAAAATAATATTTATGACACTTTTCAATGTAAATTTACAGCCAGAAAATAATATGAAATATGTACTCGTACTTACTCCTATGTAGAATACATAAACACATAAAGAAACCGTCCACTTGCATCATGCCACAAGCCACTTGCCACTTGGCAACTGCTGCTGCTGCTGCTGGGTTTTTTTTTTTTTAGTTTTATTAGAGGTTAAATTTATGATTTGTAGTATTAGACATCAGTCACTGTCTCGCCGTATTGAAATTTAATTGCAAAGTTTTTATTAAACCCATTTTTCAAAACTAAATTCTCATATCATTTAACTAATTTCTGTTCTAATATTATTAAAAAGTTTGAGACTTTGTTGCTAAGGCATAGTTCTGGCTCGAGGCTTAGGCAAAAAAAAAAAAACCAGTTAATTTAATACCAGTTTTTACTATCTGTATATTTTATAAAGTTGTAAAAGACAGACGAATTAAATGACAGAATTAATCAGAAACTGTAATAAAACTAGCATAAACTATATTTGCTTGGTTCCAATTCGATGAACACTTGAAAAAGACCATAAAATGCGGAATACTGGATAAGTAAAGGGCGACAGTAGAAAATATGTCTTTGTCGACAACAACAAAAATTGATAATAATTTTGTTACTTTCTATACCCTTGAAAAGGGTATTACAATGTTCTCTCAATATGTGAGTCCTACCCCAAAAACTATATATATTCTCGATAAGACGAGACTAGTTGTCCTTCTGTCCGTCTGTTTGTTTCTATGCAAACAAGTCTGTCATACATATTTATGATTGGATTGGATAGCTATAACTTATAATTGTTAAGGTCTGTTTCTATTTCAGATAGAGAACAGATAGAATAACTGTGTTGTGCAAAAACTTTCAGGATCTGAGTACTATATCATATAGCTGCCGTACGAAAAATCAGTCAAAATAAATAAATTTAACAATTTTCAAATGTTTTTTCCTGTCCGCAGGGGTATTCCATCTTCGCCGCGCCGCTTATCATTTTATTTACTAGCCTAGACTGAATTTGCCATTTCTGCAAATGCTCTAAATATTTCATAAAATATCTCTACGCGTTTACGAAGGAAATATAAAAAAATTCTGCAGAAGCTTTTATCAACTTGAAGATAAGACTGCCATTAAAAAACGTACTTGTTACTGGGTATTTTATGGAAAAATTAATCTTCTTTTTGGGTGTTTTTTGCTGTGTACCTCAATTAAGCAGTTTGCAAGGGCGTCAATTAATATGCGTTGCTGTTCCGCTAATTAGGAAAAAGACTCAAGGAATTAATTTCTTGAAGATAGAAATTAGCTTGAGCCAACAGTAGCATAATTTGTATAAATCAAAATTAATGTATAAAGCAGCCTACACCCAAAAACCCAAATCAACAAATCAACAGCTTCATGGCTTTGGCCACTGAATCAAAGTACCGAAATACCGAAACTCCGAAATTCAGAAATTCCACTGAAATACCCTAGCCAAGGGGTTAAGATAGGTATGCTTTGTGAGCTCCTAGTGAGCATTTTAGCCTGGTCTATTTAGTATTGCAGCCTGTTTCTGTTAGAGTTTTATGCTTTAAGCATTAAATCGAGTCGAGTCTGCTTAGGCTATTGCGGTGCTACTGTGGATAAAAACACGCTTGACTTGTTTAACTTTTGTTGTATGTTTTTGACACTTTTTTGCCCGGCCTGTCATTTCCCGTGTTGCTTCTTAGGTCCGGCCTGTTAATCAGCTTTGATGCGCGTGTTTATTCCTGGACGTATTTATATATATATATATATATATATAGTCGAACACTTCCACACTTTTTTTCATTTATAGTCGTCCGTTATAGCTTGGCTCACCGCCTGCTGACATGTGTTCGAAACACCCTGTAGAAGCAGCCTACTCGTCCAAAAAGTTTGGTTTTTGTGCGTGCCATTTTAGTGATTACTGATTACTCTTAAGACCATGTATCGTTTCTCATCTGATATACGAATACGATATAAAAACGATTGATATCAATATTGGGGCATAAACTTCGGCCATCAGTCACACAGTCTCACTGTCTCAGAGGCTCACAGTCTCACGTGAAGCACGTCCAAGAGGTCATCGCAATACATGTTCCATGTTCTGTCATTCTGATGATGTTTTGTCATTAAGATTTGCTGCATCAGCGATATTGGCTTTCTTTATTTTAACACCAACATATTTTATTGTTGCTTTTTTGTTTGTTTTTCTTTCCTTTTCTTTTTTTCGTTTGCATCGTCTTGTAATTGAGGTCATGTAATAATATATATAATATATAGGAGGCCAGGGTCACAATATAAGTATATACGAGTACTTTTAATTTGATGGCTTCTTTTTTCTTTTTAATGGTGTGAATTTTACGCTCAATGTAAAAATACACTCAGAAAAAGTTTCAAATTTTTTCAGATGTTTATTTTAAAATTTTTTATTTTTAAAATGTTTATACATTCTTTTTAAAATATTTGAAATTTTCTATTTTACTGCGGTATTTTCTTGTTTTTTTCGTTTCTACACAATTTTTATTACACAACAAAACTTAAATAACGAAACAAGTTTTTTACTATATTTTTTCTATATAATATTGATTTTATTCCTCCTTTTTTCTATTGTCCTGTAGAACTAATATTTAATTCTGTTTACTTTTTATAAAAGAGTGGATTAGTGGTTTATTTTATTTAATAAAAATACATTTTTACCTAAGGAAAATTAGTAGTCTTAAAGAAAAAAATTAATAAATAAAATGAGACCTGCTTTATTTTATGAAAATAGGGAATTCATTGCTTAACATCAACATTAATTCACAGTATACGAGTGTGATTTTGGGGGTTCAGAAATGAAACATAGGGTGATCCTTTGATTGTCCTCTCGGGAATAGATATTCTAATTTCTTGCTCTTGCAAAAATCTCAACTCTTTACGAGTTAAATTTATCTCTCTGGCTATTAAGAAGGCAGCTGACAGCTGAGGGCAAACATTTAATTCGGTAATATGGGAAAGGGCGTCGAATAGGCTTTATATGGAGGCAGCCCTCCGGTAGCAATTGTAGCTCAAAGACCACCAAAGTAGTAAAAATCTTATTTTATTGTGGCAATTGAAATGCGAATGGGCGTTGAATTGGGCAATGAAAAGAAAGCGCAACGACGCTTAAATACGCATACTGATACTGATACCGAGTATATAGACATACATAGTCAAATCAGCGGAATGAGCTCAAAATGTTAAAAGCTTGAGGAAAATACTCGTAGCCGAACAACTGAAGCAATTGGGCCATTAAACTGAACCTATCCGCCCGCATGGAAGGGCCGGGACGAGGGGAAGCGGCCTCTCAAGGGCCACAGCCGGCTTCAATGTTCGGACAATGGCAACAATTATTCAGATAAGTTTTTTATAACTTTTTCTCGTTGCTTATGTTATGCCTTTTAGCAGCTGTCAAACGATTTCATTGAGCCGAACAGAAAGGGAAAGCAAATGATTTACTAGGCTATACTTGAGAAAAAATAATAGAAGCGAAAGGTCTTTTTTCCAGATACCAAATATTAAAATACCCTGACAATTGTATACATTTTTGAACACAGTCTGTATAAAGGATTAAAAATACTGACATTAGTAATTTTTGAGAAAAATAAATATATTTGATCTATTGTTTCTCCAGCACCTATATGATATATAATATGATATATATGATATTATTTTTAACTATAGTAGCCTTAGGATCTGTTATACTTAAGGTCACCTTTTTCCCTAAGATTTCCCTAACAATCTTTTTATAGGAGTAACCATTATGCTTTAGTCTAATATTGATATTTTTGGACAGCATAATGTAGACTTGCGATATCCTACATTTCTAGCAGCCATATTATATAACATAAGATGAACCTACACCAACTTTCTTCTACTTAGCTCAAAAATTGATAGTAACAATCGATATGCTTTTTTTATAATACCCTCGACAAGGGTAGAAAATATAAATAAAAATCAATGGAGCTACCCATGCTTTTTGCCCACCTGAGATGCGGTGCGGTGACAGACTGGAATGGGAATGAATTTGTTTATGACACAATTAATCAAATCTAAGGCTGAGGCATCATAAATCAGTCATCTCTTTTTAATGCCATCATTACGAAAATGGTTTCATTTGGAAGAGGGGCGGACGCCCATGACTAAGTTGCTATAAAGCCTTTAACCCTACTACAGCTGGCTGCTTATCAGACCTGTGTCACTCTCAACTTGCCTCACCTGCTCTCCGCTAAGGGTCATAGGTCAATGAATATCTTTGTATAACGTGTCTTTGCCAGTGGACGATAAGCGAAAAGAGTAAGCAAAGTTTTTGTCTTTAGGGAAAACCCTTGAGGGCTTTTCAGATCTGCTTGTTTGCTTTTGTTTTTTGCCAGCTGTCGTTGTTGTTATGTTTCCCTCATTGAATTAAGCGCTTAATTGCTCCAATAAATTTGTGCAAATTCTACAAAGTTCCCACATATTCAGTAGTAGAAATTGCATAATTGGCATAATTATCTCGCGTCTCTTTGTGCCTCTCATCCATCCACTTGTGCTTCTGTTTCTGTTTCTGTTTCTGCTCCCATTCTATCTGTCGCTTTTTATCTCTTTATACTCGTACTAATTGCTGTTGTTACTCGTATTTTTCTATATACTCGCACAGCGCTTGCTTCACTTGACCCATAAATGCCATCTGCAGCTCAAGAGCTTCAGAGCTTCAGAGCTTCAGGACTGACTGACAAATTGCCGCAGCTTTACAATCAAATTTTGTAATTCTTTAGGGGTTACGTTAGCGAACCTGCCACTTCATATCCTGCAACAAAATACAAAATTCATAATGTACACGCCAGCCAGGTGTGCCAGGGTTGGGCTGTGTTGAGTTCGGCTTGGTTCGGATCGGTTCGGTTCGGTTGGGAGGAGAACGCATACTTGACACACATGGCAACCATTTCCCATTTCCCATTTCCCTTGGGATCCCTTGCTAATCATGATTAATTTGCATCAATTTTCCTATGCTATTTTTAGCATCGGATTTGTGCAAGAATTTCTACCGAAATTTAAATTGTTGATTAAATACAATGCGCAATCGTTTTTAGTTTTATGCGGGCTTTTTTTATATTTTTCTTCTTTTTTATGCAAAATAAAAAGTTTAAATTTTAGTATATTTAAAAGTCCAACCAATAAATAAATAATAATAAAAAATAAATCATAAATAAAAACAATTGTTGAAATAGCATTGAAAGGGACGTACTACTTTCAAAGGACCAAAAAATATTTCAAGCATTTCACGGAAGGAACTATTTAAGGAAGTGCACAAATAAATAAATTTGATTTTTACTACAGTATAAATTAAATCAAAATTGTTTATTACATACTTAATTCACTAAAAAAAAAGTATTATAAATATGTATATATAAATAACTAATATCTTTGGCAATATCTTTGTCGAAAGAAGGTCAATCCTTGGGAAACTATTATTTCTGAGTAAGGTATTTGCTGTGAGAATGTAAAAAATACCTTTTATTCTTAAATGTTATTTTATAATTTTTGCTGTATATTCATATTAATAATAATATATAATAATTATCTAAATGTTGAGTACTTTAGCCAAAAATGTTAAAATATATTAAGGAAATATGGAGCTGGCAGAGCTATATACACTAACTCGATGAAAAATATTAGACAGGAGCACTTTGTATTCATTTATGTCTAATTATACTATATTTTTAGATACATTTTTGTGGAGCATCAAAAAATCAAGGGGAAAAATAGACAACGAAAAAAAAGGAATGCTTTGTTTTCTCTAAAGAAATAGAAAAACGAAATACAACAGCTCAAAAAGAAAGGACATTCAAAACATTTATTAGCATTAGGCACAGAAACCCAAAAAGTTTTCTGAAAACTAAAGCGGACCCGAGGCGGATACACATACAAAAAAAAAGGAAAACATGTCGGATACAACTTCTTTTGAATTGGGCTCGGTCGATAGACCCAACCGCTTCCAAGTGAATCGTGTTAACCATCAAAAGAACAATAACGACAACGACAACAACCGCAAGTCACACGCCTCGCCGGAGCCCGGACTCGAAGCAGACGCGGATAGCAATGGACCTCACGAAGTCTACCGCCGGCTGACCAACATCGATGGAGACCTCCTCGAGGACGACGCCTTCGATGCGACACAATTACTGAACAAACAACAACCCAGGCAGCAGAGGTGAGCTCACACTCCATTTTAATACCCTTTATTATGTAATGAAATTGTAGACTTTAAGAATAATTCGCATTTTTCTTCATTCCAAATTAGTTTTGCTTTCTCTTTTAATTTTCAGTATAAATTTGTTTTTATTTGATTACTTATACAAATTTTCAAAACGAAAAGTTTTGAGAAAACTTCAATTTGGATAAAGCAAATTGGAAATTTAATAAATTTTAATAAGATTACAAAGAAAGCTCTGTTATAGTCGAAACTACTCGTTGCTAAGCAAACTTTTCCGAAACCTTCGCTTTGTTAGAATACGTCTGGCTTGCACTTGGAAGTAAATTCCGCAGAATTACTTATTGCATAGTTTTTGGAACAGAATTAAGATGAAAAGGTATACTACTAATACCAAAATTCATTTCATCTAATTATAGAGTCACTCAACGCTATTCGTTGCTGTGGAAACATTTGCATTTTACTAGTAATCCAAACCCATCTTCGGTGCACCGAAAATTACATACCCTAACAGACTAGAACTACTATTTGTTTGATTATTTGAATGTTTCTATGGTATATTGTAGCCCGATCTTGGAATCATACTGCCTTACTTGTAATTTACTTATAAATATACCTTGGAAAACGACAATGTTTTCAATACTACAACTTTTGAACCGATTTCTCATATGGTACGAGAGACAAGTTTGCATATAAAAAGACGGAAATGGTTATATCGACTATAGGGGTCCAAGATGCCTTCTTGAATGCATTACACAATTCTTGACAATGTCAGAATACCCTCTGCAAGGATAGAATGAAGAAGCAATGAGTTTTTCCGAATTCCATTTTGCGAGTAGAACGAATTCACCAGAATTATTTATATTATTTTTTAATAGCATTTAATGAAAAACCTTCACATTTTGTGGCACAGTAAATAATTCAATGGAAGTCAGTATTAAAGACATTTCAAATACTTGGTACTGCAATATTAATAAATAGAGATATTTCGTACGCAAAACTAGATTAGGTTTCTGAATATTTTCTGGCTTTTAGCCACATTTTAATGTGAATAGAGCATTGCTCAAAGAGCTCTTATTTCTGGTACTAATAAATACTAATACTCGCAGTCTAGTCGCTCGAAGAACTCATAAAAATAATTATTTTCGCATTTGCGTAGCCTAGTTACTCGTTCTACTCGTCGTAGTATTAATTTTAACAAGAATTTAAAATTGGCTTCTTGGCCATTGACTCGCAATTTTGATTCAGATGCATCTATCAAATTACTCAGAGTTTGTCGACCTGTTCGTTCGGCTTGCAAGTTCAAGTAACACGCCTTGACTTATCGCGCCGCATTGGCGTGCGGCAACCTTTTGGGGTTAGGCGGCTAGGGGAGGGTCCGAAAGGGACGCATTGCAACAATACCAATACTTCCAATCATGGCAAAAGAAATAACAATAATTTGTATTCGTATACGTATTCGATGAGTGCAGTCAGAGCAGAGTCGGTTAGCAACAAATCTGAGCCCATTTGCATAGCCCAAATGGCTGGAAGGTCTAGACTACAGGAAGGTAAATTAAAACGAAAAAAAGAAACTACTTCAGTTTTTCGATTTGATATTCAACGGAATTTCGAATTTTCAAAATTTTCGTATTGACACTCAAGCAGACCCTAATTGGCTTTTAGCAATTCCATTTCGAGAATTTATTAGCTTCGATTCGATTCGTATATTCGCCGTAAATATTTAATGTTGCGGTAGTAAAATTTTAATATTCAAACAGTTTCGAGCGTTTAACATTATTATTAGCAATCTCTTGACTGAGCTCAGAGTTCACTCAAACGTCCTAAATAGGCCACAAATTATATCAAACCCATAATTGCCACTCAATAATGTAAATATATATATTTATGAGGGTATCTATGGCTCGCTTGCGGCTTTTCAGCCATTCAGTCATCCAGACATACAAAATACCCATACAACACACACATATTTATTCACAGACATCCATATATGTATATATTTGTATATGTATATGTATACTCCTTCTTGGATTTGCTGCGGACCGTTGGTTAAAGTCAATTGTTCAAGTCAACTAAAGAAAATAAAATTCAACTCAACTCAACTCAGTAGGGATTCCGTCAGGCAGTCACCCAGTCATCCAGTCATGCATCGCATCATCAACTACTACCAGTTCCAAGGCAAGGCAAAAACAACAATACTCGTAACAATAATAAGTAAAATCATCTAAGCTTCTGACCGGATTCAACTCCTGTCTACGCGTGTGGTCGAGTCCTGAGGCTCTGTGCAGGACAACAGCCGCTAGACCCACAGACTCACAGTAGAACACCTCTGCACATTGAAAGAAAATGAAAGAAATGAGTATCATTCCACCAGCAGTTACTTAGCCTGTATTCTAGCTTCCTACCTAAATATATTTTTCACCTTGCTCATCCTTCAAGTCATCTTCTGCTCAAATAATTATTTATATATATATATATAATAAATAATTATTTGAGCAGAAGATGACTTGAATGATGATATATATATATATATATATATATAAACGAAATATTTCCCTAATTTAGTATTATTTACTGATCAAACACATCCGGATTAAAAACATCCTTTTATTCTATCATACTTTCTATGTACATCAATCTTATTCATTTATTTATGTTTTTCCTTTATTATATTTAATTTCAAATCAACTTTATAGTTGGATTACGTTTTTAATTGTAGCTAATTTATTTACTCTTTTTCTGGCTTTACAGGATGTCCATTAAGAGCAGTTTCCGCGATAAGGACAAGCCTTCTAGGTTTAAGGACCTGCAGACAACAACGCGTTTTCAAGTGGAGCCACAGAATGAGGAATCGGACAATTCAAATGATTCACAGGATGAGCGCGAGTTACTGGACAACGAGTACGATACAAAATATGGTAAAAGCTTTAGGTAAGTTCATTATTAATTGGTATACTCGTAATTTTTGAGTTAATGTATATTGATCTGCCTTGAAGGCATTTTACACGTGAGGCGCTGCCACGCCTCGATAATTATCGTAATATGATGTCCATACAGGCTGCCTATCGGCCAACGCTTGACGAGCTGCATAACGCAACGCTGACGGGCAAAGTGAGTATTTTTAATTCCTTAATCATAATTAATAAAAGAGAAAAAAAAGAAAAAAAGTAATAAACATCCGTACAGTAATTTCTTGAAAATAATATTTAAATTATAAGAGACTGCGGAAAGAAAATAAAAATAAACTAAAGTTGAGCAAACCTAATATAGAACGATTTGGTAGTTTTAAAGGCAGCCCTCACATAATTTAAAATATAGCTTCTAGGAGCCAGGAATGTCCTGGCATTCAGCGCTCGGGACACTTGACAGCATTTCACATGCACTTCGATTGCTTGGACTGTAAAATTGGACAGCTTGGAGATGTGTCAAGTGGCTTGTAGCACAGTGTTGTATATACATATGTACATTTATATATATATATACCCTCTTTTTCGTGAACTTTGAGCAGTCAGCAATTTCCAGCGGCGTTGAAGCGTTAGCGAAGTCGAGACTGCAAGCAGTCAACAGTCAACAGTCAACAGTTGGGGTCATTAGCATAACAGTGGAGAGTTCGTGAACGCTAAGCCCTTGTGCGTGCCTCAGAAACAGCGGAAAATGCCCTTTAATAAGTAAACACCACTTCTACACACCCTTTCCCCACTTAGGTGCAGCTGTGGTGACTTTAATTAAGTGCAAGTCAAATGTCGCCTTATCACCGCAGCCTAGAAACGTGCAACAAACAAGCAATTTCCCCCAAAGTTCGACGGCGATTTTCCGACCTTCCCACGCGACACAAGCGACCCACGCGACTCGTTGACTTTTCTATTTTCTATTGACTTTTAAGTTGTGCTCATGACTTTTCCTTTGTGTCGCAAATACAATTTCAAAAGCAATCAATTGTTACTAATTGATTTTCGACTTTCCAAAATTGTCGTGGGTGTAAATTGAATTATACGAGTAAAAAACCGTCAATAAACCTCAAAGATTCTATAATTGTTTAGGCTGTTATTGTTGTAACTAAGTAGCTTTCCTACACTGAAAAAATATAGAAAATACTTCATTCAAATAAGCATTAAAAATTGAATTATGTATAAGAGACCTAACTTCAAATATTCATATTAAATAAACTTCTTTAGATTGTTTTTTATGTTGAAATAATTAATGTTTGATATCCCCGAATATCGTCAATCATATCTGTAAACAAGCAAAAAAGTTTTTTTGTTTTTATCCTACTCAATACTGTATCAAAATCAATTACATTGCTTATGTATTTAATATTATTTTAATTTAAAAAAATGTAATATTTATATGCTTGAAAATAGGGAAGTATGCGAACATTTTTGGTTAAAAAATAATGTTTTTCAAAGAGTATTTGGATTGAAAACATTTAACTTATATATGCTTAAATATAATCAAAATATCATCATCATATATCCCTATTATATCAGGGTATTTCGATATTTTATTAGATTTATAAGTTAATTTTGTTGTTCTCGAATATCCTTGAATTATCAGACTGGGCAAATAACACTGTGTAAATTCATTGAAAACCATAAAACATTGCTGGCATACTTATATAAGCAATATTTTAATAATACTGCGGTCAGTTTTTAGCTTTAATTAAATGCACAATTGCGCACTTTGGGATGAAAGCTGAGTTTATCCTTTCAGCCGCTGCGGTTGCGGTGGCGTATGATTAATTTAATGAGAAAATACCAAAGCAGCTGACCCGCCTATTCAGCTGACTATTCATTAAATTAGGCATTTTTTAAGAAGGCTTTAAAGACAGAACTCATAGGTGGTAGGTAGGAAGCTAGAGCTAGACCCAGGCCGTTGGGACATCATTTATCATACTAGACAGCTTTATTGAAAATCGCAAAGCACTCAGCTTGAATTATCTGACTTTCTTGGATACTTTTTGCTCACAGAACACGCATAGCCTGCAACGTAATCAGGATTTGGAGTCAGGCAACATGAATGGCATGTTAAAATTCGGATGGATCAAAGGTGTTCTCATACGTTGTCTGCTTAATATATGGGGTGTAATGCTTTTCCTTCGGCTCAGCTGGGTGGTGGGACAAGCGGGCATCATCGAGGGGTTTATATTAATACTGACAACGACCGCTGTCACGACCATAACGGCGTTGTCAATGTCAGCGATAAGCACTAACGGCGTCATCAAAGGAGGTGAGTTGCGACTCCTCCCCGAGTCCTGAGACCTGAGCTCTGAGTCCTGCGTCTCAGCTTGTTTACTTAATGTTTTAAATTGTTTTTAATACGCTTGTCTAGGTGGCACCTATTACATGATATCTCGCTCCTTGGGGCCAGAGTTTGGTGGCTCCATTGGCCTGATTTTTTCTCTGGCAAATGTTGTTGCCTGCGCCATGTATGTGGTAGGCTTCTGTGAGTCCATGCAGGCCATGATGGCAAGCATGGGTCTGCAAATTATTGATGGAGATATCAAGGATGTGCGTATCGTAGGCAGTATCACCATACTCGTACTCCTGATTATTGTAGTTGTCGGCATGGAGTGGGAGGCCAAGGTACGTATGATTAATTTCCATTGTCGCCTATTCCTTAATCTCTCCTTTGACAGGCACAAATAGGTCTCCTAATCATACTGTTGGCTGCTATTGGGGACTTCTTAATTGGCAGCTTCATTGGCCCAAAGAGCGATGAGGAGGAGGCCAAGGGCTTTCTTGGCTACAATGGTAAGTGTCAGTCGATTTGTATCTAATTTACAGGCATTTTTAATCAATTTCTTTTTATAGCCACGCTGTTTCATACAAATCTATTTGCGGATTATCGTAAGGAAAATAATATACAACACGATTTCTTCTCTGTGTTTGCCATTTTTTTTCCGGCCGCTACGGGCATTTTAGCGGGTGCCAATATTTCGGGTGATTTAAAGGTATAAATCTCTTTCTCTCTCTCTGTCTGCCTCTCTTGTTTTGAAGTGCTGTTCCAAGTCATTTACAACTCTTGTACTTTAAAGGACCCTCAAAAATCCATACCCAAAGGTACCATCCTGGCTATAGTTATCACAACTGGCACTTATTTGCTCATGGTCCTGGTCTGTGGAAGCACTGTGGCCCGTGACGCCACCGGCAATTTAACCGATATCCTGAATGGCTCCTACGCCTTCCTGAACTGCACAGGCAGTAAGGATACATGCCAGCTATTTTTGAAAAAAAATCTCTAATCAAATTTCCCTTACAGGCGACTGCGAATATGGGCTGCAGAACTCGTTCCAGGTAATTGAATTGGTGTCTGGTTTTGGGCCGCTCATCTATGCTGGCTGTTTCGCCGCAACGCTATCATCGGCGTTGGCTAGCTTGGTTTCTGCACCGAAAGTATTTCAGGTAAGAGAAACACACAATTAAGTTGTTCATATTACAGCGCTTGACTAAGAGATACTCTGTAGCTTTTTTATATACTGTATTCATTTATCAAAATCTATTAAAGCTGTCGATATTAGTATCAATAATATCTATTAAATAAATAAATAAATCCGAATAAGTCGATAAAATGTAATTTTCTTCTATCAATAAGTATATTCTGTCAAACAGTCTACTCACATAATCTTAAAAGATATTTAGAATTTCTCGACAAATAATACAATAGTCTGAAATCTCTTAATTTATCGAGCAGCTGAAATTTAGCCTAGATCGATTTCGATTGCCTAATCTTCTAATTAAAGATCCCTTTCTTCTGTTTCAGGCTCTATGTAAGGATGAGCTGTATCCAAAAATTGTATGGTTTGCCAAAGGATATGGCAAAAACAATGAGCCAGTTCGAGGATATGTGTTGACTTTTGTAATTGCGACGGCGTAAGTTCTATAAACGAGTGTAATAATTACTAATTTTTAATGTTATAAATTCTTTTTTTTTTTTAGTTTTATTCTTATAGGAAAACTCAACCTGATTGCACCGCTCATCTCTAACTTCTTCCTTGCCGCATATATGCTGATTAACTTTAGTACATTTCATGCTAGCCTGGCGAAGCCCGTGGGTTGGCGACCAACTTTTAAGGTATCAAAAATATAGTTTCATCATGGAATCAGATTTTAAAGCATTATCCTTTTGTCAGTATTACAATATGTGGCTGAGTCTCTTGGGCTCTGTTCTGTGCGTGGCGGTTATGTTTTTAATTTCCTGGGCCACTGCATTGATCACCTTTTGTGCAGTGTTGGCGCTGTACTTAATTGTTGCTTACCGCAAGCCAGACGTCAACTGGGGATCCACTACCCAAGCCCAGACATATAAAAATGCTCTGATGTCCGTGCAGCAGTTGAACAACGTGGAGGATCACGTCAAGAACTATCGCCCCCAGATACTCGTATTATCGGGACTGCCCAATGCACGCCCTGTTCTCGTCGATTTTGCCTATATGCTGACAAAGAACCTCTCCCTGCTGGTTTGTGGCCATGTTCTGCGGGGATCTGGCTCGCAGAAGTACCGCAATTATCTCAAGGATCGTGCCTCCAATTGGTTCCAAAAGCATCGTGTCAAGGGTTTTTATGCCTTGGTCGATGGCGAGGACTTTGAGTCTGGAACCCGTGCTCTGATGCAGGCCACTGGCATTGGCAAACTGAAGCCAAACATCATCTTAATGGGCTATAAAACGGACTGGCAAACCTGTGAGCGCCAGGAACTGGTTCAATACTTCAATGTCATGCACAAGGTACGTTCAACTACTTTTTTTAAACCTCTTAAATATAATCAATCAATTCCAAGAAAACTGATTTCATATAAAAGGGACAACGTTGTTTTCTTTTGAAATTTAACCCCACGTTTGCATCAAAAAATTAAATATTTTTGTTGTGAAAAGTATTTCTACACAAGCAGAAAGATATTATACAATTAAATTAATAAGTTTAATAATTTATAACTTATTAAATGAAAAGAATGAAATGAATTTAGGTAATAATTTGTATTGGCTTTTAGATTTTTTTAATTTACCAAAAGTGCTAAACAGTAATAGTAAACATTTTAAAGATTTTTTTTAAATAGATTTTAGACAGAAAATATTAAAAATTTTTAAAATTTTCATACTTTTTCTCAAACCAAATAGAATAGAATTCTCAAATGAAAAACATGAAGAATTCTTGTGTTATTTTACAATTTTTTGTTTTTTAATTATTTCTAAATCAAAAATACTTAAATGCAGAGAATGAGACTGCTCAATGAGTCTGTTTTTTTTCTGTTTTCTTGAATTGCGTCGAACAGGCTCTGGATATGTATCTTTCCGTGGCTATATTGCGGATGCCTCAGGGACTGGACTGCTCCCAGCTGCTGGGTTCGCCGGATGGTGGCTGGACAACTGCGAATTGCAGCTTGGATGTGCCGCGTACTCTGCAGCCAAATGAGAGCTCTGGTGATTTGCAGGCAACTGAGAATAGTGCGAGGAATGCTCTCAGTGGCAGCGTTGACTCCCTCAGTCGCAATGTATCGCAAGGTATGCGTCAGGGTCGAAGGGTGGTGGCACATAGTGTTCACGTATTAATCGGGAAAAATCTTTGATTATTTTTGCATGTCACGAATTAAATTGCGCACTCACAATTTAACCCAAAAATTAAACACTGCACAACAAAATTCACAACCAAAAATATGCAACTGCAAAAAACTTGTATAGAAGCTGGCACCGACTTGGCACGCTCTGGCAACGGTCTGAAGATAGCCAAATGTAAGTAGATGATTATTTTGGGTAAAGGATTCGTAACGGATTCAGTTAAAACTTTCTCCTTTTCCTTTTTTTTACTTTGATTCTCGGTTTGCGTTTCGGTTTCGTTTGCTTTTGTTTTATCTTTCTTATAGTGTATATCAAGCAAATCGTACATAGAATACGCTCTTGGGCAGGTGAAGTTGAGTGTAAGATCTATTTTACGTGTCTTAAGGTACTTGATTGGAATGTGATGTTAATTTAGGGTCACTGCCAGTAGGTAAATATGTATGAACAACCTGCAGCGTCTACCCAAAGTCCTTTCTCCGTACTCCGAACTCCGTACTCCAGCACTTTGCATGCGAAAATTCATGTGAATGCCTAGTCCTGATTAGGTCAACAAATTAATTGCTATAGAGGCACGAAACTAATTTCAAACTAACTGGAAACTACTCGCACGTATGTAAAGATACAGGAACTAAACTGAAGTGAACTGAACTGACTTTAAGTGCGACAGATGTGACAAAACCCTTGCCAATTTGTGCGCTCAAATTAATAAATGCTCGTAAATTTGAATATAAATTTATACAGTCTCCCACACTCGTAAAAACAAGGACCAACGCACAAAACGAATCCTTTGCCTTCTCCTGGGCGGCGCACAGCACAGCACGTGCATGTTTTAGCCTTAGTATTTTGCATACAAGGAGTACAAATAAATTAGGATTAAATTGCGTGTTATTTATAGTATTTAAAACGCATGGTTTTGTTTTGAAACAGTTTAATTATGCCTTAAATTTTGACCCATTACGACTGCTAACTTATCTTTGTTGTTTCTTTGTTTTTTTTGTTGTTTTTTTTCCCTGTTGCACACATCAACAGCTTCCAGCACGAGTGACTTATCATTTATGGCAAGCAACCAAACAAAGGATATCTCTGGTATACCCGATCCCCTGGAGGCCAAAACGAGTATTGAACAGGTAAACAGCCTCTTGATCAACCTCTAATAAATTGAGCCTAATTTAGTCGCGGTTCGCACACAGCCAAATTCAATAAGGAAATCGAAACAGAAAAACGACGATCCCCTCTCACTCTACAGGGGTCCGGGCGGCATAGAATTACCCAAGGACGTGCTGGCTGACTTGACTCAATTTACCCGTAAACGGGGGCATGCCATCATCGACGTCTGGTGGTTATACGATGACGGGGGACTTACATTGTTGCTCCCCTATATCATAAGTACGCGACGCACCTGGCAATCATGTAAATTGAGGTAAGAAACAGGAGCCAGCAGCCAGCTTCGAGTCCGTATCGGTATATAGTATATATACACCCCATTATTTTCTCTGTCTCTCTCTGTCTCTCTTTCTCTCTGTTCTCTCTGTCTTTCTGTTTAAATACGGTGTATAAAAGCGGAATGTTTTACTTGCCAAGAGGGTTCCGACTTTATTTATTTAGAATTGAATTGGAATTAAATACGATACGAGTATTTCAGCGAGTTTGAGTGCAGTTCGACCAGCTGTTTCACCAAGATACTCGCACTTCAGAGCTCAGGACAATCCAACTAGTCTCAGAAAACAGACTGATGGATTGATTTTAACAGATGCTCATGCCACACATCAGCCTCCAGTGGGAAGGGTGCTCTTATTTTAGTTTAAAGTACTCAAAGAACACATATAGAGAGATACTACTTGGTGAACCCATTGATACGCAGAAGCCAGTGAGGCGTTAAGTATAACATTTGGCATGCCAAGTGAAGCGAGTGATTCAAATATTTTTATTTTATTGGCATTGCTGTTCATGCCCGGAAATGTGCTTCCTCAGATAGTAAATTCTCTTTATATATATGTATACACGAGCACATCGTACATCTACTCGTACATATTTAATGCCAAAGAACTATCAATATATTGCGGCACTTATTTGTTTTCTATATCTAAATCAGTGAAGGATGCTATTAATTCGCGGAATGGAAGAGATTCTGGAGTGCTTTGTTTGTGAATAAATTCATAATTATTAAACATGTCCCTCCCAGCAGTAGAGTTAATAAGCTGCATAGTAAACTAGAGAGATTACAGGGAAAGAAAGCTTCGCTTGACCCTATTATAAATTATCGATATTATCAATAGGTTCTCTACTGTTATTCCAGTTTAGATAGGTTGGATAGAAAATGATTATTCCGTATATTCCATAGAGTGTATGCACTGGCCAACAAAAAAGCGGAGTTGGAGTTTGAGCAGCGGTCAATGGCCAGTTTGCTCTCGAAGTTTCGCATTGATTATTCGGATCTAACTTTAATACCGGACATCACCAAGAAGCCGCAGGAAACATCTACACAGTTCTTCAATGAGTTAATTAAAGATTTTGTTGTTGTCGATAAGGAGAACGGCCACAGCAGCAAGGCAACTCTCAATGAGGATGAAGGTGAGTGAGGGTGTCTAAAAAAGGATTAAAGTCATATATACACTATATTGATACATTTCCTTTGTCGACCAGCTTTGATTAGCGACGATGACCTGTTGGCCGTGGTGGATAAAACGAATAGATATCTACGTCTGCGGGAATATCTACATGAGCAATCAACCAAGTCGGATCTCGTGGTGATGACGTTACCGATGCCCCGCAAGAATATCGTCTCGGCACCCCTCTATATGGCCTGGCTGGAGAGTCTCAGTCGGGATATGCCACCTTTCCTCTTCGTAAGGGGCAACCAAACGAGTGTTTTGACATTCTATTCATAGGAGAAAATGATTCGACAATGAAAAAACTCACTCTTGTTGGCTAGTTAAACGAGCACAAGATTTTTACGTTATTCTAGTTGTACCATAAATGTATTTATATTTATATTTATATTTTTATTTATATCTGTATAGGCTGACCCACAGACACAACCAAACACACACAATCCCAGACTCCGAACCCTAAACCCTAACCCCGACCCGAACCCCAACCCAAATCCAACTAAGACACAAGCAAGGCTATTAAATTTTATGCAGAGTTTTAACCCTTTTGTATTACCTTTTTTCAAGAATTTAACCAAAAGTATTTGAGCTTCCTTGCATGTCCTTCACTGTGGTCTTGTCACATTCAACTCAAGGACTTTGGGGACTTTCAGGCAGCTCACGTTTGACTTTCAATTGCATTGGCGTGTAATTGAAATAATTTCGACCTGAGCTAAATTCTGAGTCATACTTAAGATTTGCAAGGCTGCTTACCGCTTACCGCCTGCCGCCTACCGCCTACCGCCTGTGGCCTGCCGCCTGCTGTCTGCTGTTCAGCATATTAATTTCTTCATTTTGGGTTTTAACTTTTATGGCCATTCCGATGTCATTTATAGAGCATTCTTTAGTCTTACTTTCGATTCGATGAGCGTGACAGTCTCCCCGCAGGACGCCCCCAAAGGACTCATAAAGACGCAATTCAATTTATTATACAGTAATTTAGTTTTACTTTTTAATTGCTACTCTGTTTCCGGACCGGTTCACTTTAGTTGTTTGAATTAAAGGTTGCTTGACAGACGTTGATTTAATGTCTATATAAATACAAGTACATATTTTCTTTATTATTATTCATTTAATGAGTCATCAAGGTACGATACGCATACGTGACGTATAAGTTATATAATCCAATTTATAACCAATATTCTCTCTCCTCTTCGAAGTATTGTCCTTCTAGACTAGATGACATGTTGATATTGCTTATTTATTTATCTATTTTGGCATTGTTTGTGAAGCCTTGAAGTACTCATTGAGCTGTAAAGGATTATCATTAATATATATCATTAGAGATGGTATTTATATTTGTGGCTAATATTTTAGCACTTACAGCCTGTCATGGATTCAAGTGTGTGTGTGTTTGTGTTTGTGTTTGTATTTGTGTGTGTGTGTGTCCGTGTGTCCTATAACAAATTTAATTTACAGTGGTTTAAGTAGCTTAATTAGTAAAGATAATAAACTAAAACTCTAAAACCATTAAACAAATGCAACGCCTGCAAGCAAATCCACAAATTGATGGCAAAATTTGAATATCATTTTAAATAAGCTGCAGAATTTAACTTCACAGTAAGTATATTTCAATTATTAATAATATATATATACTAGCCAGGATTACTCGTCGTTGCCCGGCAACTTTCTTTCATCTAGAAAGTAATGAGCTCTACAATGGAAAATCAGAAATGTACATTTTAGTGGGACACGCCCCATTTAGGGGCGATCACAGACTCATCGTATGGATGAGTTCGACAAACTTTTAAATATGATCCGATTTTGGCATTTTTAAAGTCTTCTTTAAGTGAAATCGGCCGCTTATTCGGAATAAAAAGTTCGTCTTTGGAGATATAACGTGTTTAAAGACTTACATTTCGACTTTTTCCCATAGAACCTTTTACCTTACATTTTCTGACCTTTGGGGCCGATTTTGCAAAAAATGAAAAGCTTTTTTGCCTTAAATTTTGAAATAGGTTTCTTAAAATAAATGTAGCTTTTCAAACTTGGGGTTGAATCTTTCAAAATCTCTAATTAGTGGAGCGTCTCATTATACCATTATACCCTGTGAGCCGTTCAATCATGATTGAATCAGTCAGTCAGCCGGGAATAAGAATTATATGTACATTTTGTTTTGACCTTCTCAAATTGCATTTAAATTAAGAGGTATAAAATTTCATTAAGAATACTCGTAATAAAAAATGTTAAGAGCACGTAATATCTTTCGGGGCATAAATATAAGTTTTGGCAAGACCTTTGAGTATAGGAGTGAGCTCTATGAGCAGTTTTCCTAATATAAAACATGTATAAACATAAATAAATATTTTATGTGGAAGCTACAGATCTGAAGAGAACATGTATTGCTTTTTCTACTGTCTTTTTTTTTTGTTTGTTTCTTTGAGGTCAATACTCGTCTCGGCTTGGCTATCTTGCTGTTCGTTGCACCTAGCAACAATCACATCTTAAAAGATACTGTTTATACCCTGTACTAATTGGAAATGTCTTTAGAGTGTATTAGTGACTTTGGCAGAAGTAAGTATTTACTAACCCAAAAATATGAAATATATGTATTATAAATGTGATCATACTTGGTTAAAGTCCAGAGATATTTCGAAAATAATTTCATTTAAAGGAAATATGTAAATCAAATCAAATATATTTAATGTATTGCCTGTTTGGGTACCCCAAGGTTGACTACAGAGTATCTCCGAGTTGAGTATCTCCTATCTTTTTTGTGCTTGCTACGTGTGTGTGTGAGTAGGACCTTTATTGCTTATCAATTTTCCATTTGGTTGGCAGCAGCCGCAGTTCTGTTCTTAGATACTTTGGCATTTTCAACATACTCATATCACAGATACGAGTACATATGTATATAATACATCATATCATATCATATCGAGCTCATTGCAACTGACACTGAATAATTGGTGCCACTGTGTAGCACCTCAAGAGGTAATTAACTGACGCTGTGTCAAATCCTTATCAACACCCACTTAAATACATAAATATATATACCACACACTAACATTTACACAAAACTAGTGCTTAATAGCTCAGCTACACTTCGCAAAAATCAAATCGGTTGTTTCAGAAACACATGAAAGTATTGGCTTTTCTTTTTGAACATATTTTGAGTTAAAAACTAAACCAACAAATAACTTGATATATACGACTATAATTCTGGCTACAGTTGCCTTTACCTAAAAAAATACAAATTGTGAAATGCTCCATTTTAAGGAAACAGCTTTTTTCTTTCAAGAATCAACTTGTTCGCACATTTTCTCTCAGTGTCTGAGGTTGTAGTAATAAATTTTGGATACACCTCTGTGCAAAAGCTATATGTGTGTGTGTGTGTGTGTGTATGTGTGGGAGTGTTTTGGCGTATAATAGCCTAAGTTTCTCTTGGGAGCTGGCGTCACTTAAATCAATTAAGTTTTGTTGAGACCAGACAAACGCAATGTGAACTCGTGCGTAACAAAGTGTATGTGCGTGTGTGAAGGATACTCACACATACGTACACAGCAGGCATCACAGGATCATTATCAACATCAAGTTCGGCAGGACAAATGATTGCCAGCCCTTTAAGCAACACATATAGACGTATACGTGATGTATTTGTCGCATGCTGCTAAAGCTTGTTCCCACAAAACGCAAAACAAGATAGCAAGTTTGTTATTTGATTGCCAAAAGCCTGTCAGAGAGAACTGTGACTACTTGACAAAGATAAGCCCTTGGCTGAGCCTATGAAATAGCAAAAGAAAACTCAAATTTTCTTGTTTCCTCCAGTTAAATTTCATTGAGAAATTCAAATTGGTTTTATACTGTGCAGCTGAGAGCAAGTGAGAAATTGAAGAGTTTGTTACACGGAAGAACCTGCTGACGAATCCTTTTATTTACATGTAATTTTTCTTGAGTTATTGTACAGTGTCTTCATACTGGTTAAAGCCTCTTTCCATACATTCATATATCTACAGCTATGTGTGTATACACAGAGAGAAATAATCACGAAGTTGGTATTAATACTGAGCGTTGAATCAAATAGAGAATCGAAAAGGATAAACGAAGTGAGAAAGGACGTCAAGAATCGAGAACAAATTAAGGAGAACTGAGTGACGTAAGACAGAATAAGACGGATATTTATTTCTATTTATTAAAAAACTATAGTTATATATATATATTTATTATTTCAGCTTTATTTTGGACTTTAATTATAGGTATAAATTGGTTTAAAATG
Source organism: Drosophila repletoides (assembly GCA_018150835.1). Taxonomy (NCBI): domain Eukaryota; kingdom Metazoa; phylum Arthropoda; class Insecta; order Diptera; family Drosophilidae; genus Drosophila; species Drosophila repletoides. The sequence continues at coordinate 3,583,101 of JAECWQ010000231.1, forward strand.
TTTTTGTTTTTGTTTTATTTTTTAATTGAAGTATGTTTAATGAGATTTATGAATTGAGACCAAATTTTTCTCTCTGTATAGCTGCACATATATAAAACCTCGTCTCTGCTATTAAGGCACTTATTTTACGCCCGAGCAATGAATACTCGTACTTGTATCCTTCGTAAATCTCATTGAATTGTTACTCCTTCTTAATTTAAGCGTGTAGAACACATGTCTATGGCTGAAAGAGTGTGTTGTGTTGTGCTGTGCTTTGCTGTGTTGTGTTGTGTTTTACCAACAGGTTTGACTTTATATGTGTGTGTTTTTTACGAACTAAACAGATGTGCTCGTAACAAAGGGGATTTCATTAAAATTATATGCGAAAAGTTGTCGAGCGGGAATAAGGAATTACTTGAGTTGAAACGGCTGCCAAGGGTTGGCTAATTGTTCTCAGTAAATGATTTTGGCGATGCAAAATACCAGTATATACATACTTATATACATACATATTTAGCTATGAAAGCCTCTTAGCTTGAACTTTACATAAGCATCCTTGATTTTAATCTTTTTATTGTCGCAAATTTACTTGGTAAGCTTCTTTGAAACACTTGTTAATGCCAAGAGGAACGAAACAAAAAGCAACGACAATTCTGCCATACGTCGTAACTTTCGATACTATTTCTGCTGAATTCTGGGGCAATTTTGATTGGGTATTTTAATTTGAAGAGGTAAAATCGATTTAAAATTTAATCCAATTAGCAATTTTCGGCTGTTGGAGAACTTTGCGAAACATAACAAAGCTATGCAAACACTTGACTACTTAAAGGCTTATGAAATTTCTGAATTGCTTGCACAAATCTATTTCCATGCAGAACACACTCCCAAAAGACTGAAATCAATGAATTTTTTCATTTTCTCTTCCTTCTAGTCGTATTTTCCTTATCTTGGATCACGTAAGTAGTTTCAACCGCTTTCAATTAAACTTTGAGCTGGTTCCGCACGACTGCCTGATACTAGCAAGTTTGATAAATGCTCCAAGAAGTAAAGTTGAATCGTTTCTGATACAAGTATAATATATTCCCTAGGGTAGCTTGTCAGTGACCCACCCTGCACCTAGTATCTGACCTATATCAATAATTCAGTTTTGTGTTCGACACGGTAATTAAAAATTAAAGGCGCGTATACATAGCAGGCAGACGCAGACAGGAAGTGAAAGTGCTTTATACTTTTAGGCATAAATCACAAGGATTCGCCAAACACGTGCGAGTCGTAAAGGCTACAGGCTACAGGCACAGGCATAGGCAGAGGCACAGCCACTGGCACATTACGCTGTCAGCAGGAAGCAGGACGCGGGCATAATTACAAATTCCAGGCCACACATTCGAGTCCTAAATCAAACGCAATACGGAAACGTTAATGTGCCCGCAATTGCATGAAATTATCACGCAGAACGCCTCATTCGAACCCGGCCCTCCAAGGACCTACAATTGCGTGTCATTTGCTGGCGATGAACTAACGTTAACAGGATAACACGGCGTATACGCAACGCCCCAACAGTCTGCAAAGTTTCCGTCTAAGCTCAAATTTTTTGGGCAATGATTTTGGCAAAAAATAAAAACAGAAAACGAAACAGAAACTTTTAAATACTTTGAGCCGCAATTAATTGAGCATCGCTGACTTTGCGTATTTCGATTTCAGTGATTTGCCAAAACTTTCCACACCGAATTAAAGTACTTGGGCCGGAATCTACGACACGAAATACCGTCAAATGCAGATAGACGAGAGTATTTTAAAAATAGCTCCAGAGCCACCGGCAAATAAACATTCCTTTTTTTTTTTTTTTTTTTTTTTTGAGGGAGGGCGGGCATTTGTGTAAAGGATGCCCCACTTAAAATCCCAGGGATGCTAATAGATTTCCAACATTGGAGTTTTCTTTACTTTACATAGCAGTCGACCCTCAAGTAGCATTTCATACTCCTACTTGTACTCATCCTCATCCTCTTTCTCGTCCACTTTCTCGTACTGGCGGCATTATATTTCTAAAATTATATTTGACACGCGTTTATCGCATAAATACAGCCCGTGTATCTGGCCTGTAAACTCGACACTATATACGGCTGAGTGAAATAAGTACGAGTATATGCGGCTACACGAAGAAAAAAATTGTTGAAAGGGCAATCAGTGAGTCGGGTATCGAGTTTAAATTTAGCATGCTCATAAAAAAGGAACATTATTTTTTTGATTTCACTAAAACATAGCAGGGCCTTTTGTAAAAGCCTCTTCCTGTTTTCACTTTAGCATGAATTTCATTAAAAAGTACTAGTATAGACCGATTTTTCCTCTGGGAGCTATATATATATATAAGATCGATATCGTAAGCTAAGCTTAATGATTTTCTAACTCCACCTTGCTATATAACACTTTTTAGACCACACTAGAAGATATAGTGGTCTGATCCGGCAGGTTGCAACTTGAGTGCTGCGTGGAAGAAAGATCATTCCAAATTTTATTCACCTATCTCAGAAAATGAGTGAGTAGTTTACATAGAAACAGACAGACGAGTAGACGGATGTGGATTATACCGACGCCTGTCGTCTTCCTGTGGAATAATATAACACTTTGTGGGGTGGAATATGCATGCTTCAATGCATTACAGATTTCATGACAAAATTATAGTACTCTTTACAACTGTATAATAGAGCTGTGTTATAATTTTCACAAAGTTATTTAATAAAAGTAACCTTGTTTATTCACAATGTTTTGCTGAGTTGAATAAACATAGATGTAAATATGAGTATAATTCATATGATAGATGAATTTGCCCGAATATATCAATATATCCTTTTTCTTGTATTAAATGAAATAAAAACCAAGTTATAATACCCTCTACAAGGGTATAATAAATGCTCACGTTCAAACATGGATGAGCCACTGTGCGATTCAGAGCAATTAACCTCTGAGCTTGAACTGAGTTCTGTATTAGTATTTTCAATTTGCAACCAGGATAATATTTTCTTTGATTGATAGTTGAGCCATAGTTTTTTAGAACAAGAAAATTTGCGTGTATTGTGCAATAATTATTTGCCACACAATTTATAATTTTGTTCGCTTTTTTTCTCACTCTGTATATATGTATATACATATATATATCCAGACGCGTAGGTATATGTATATGTGAGCTCGTATGTACGTAGTACAAGTCGAAACATGAACGCTGTTCCCTTGCAGCTCAGTCTGTCCACTCAAGTGGATGTCCATAAACGCGCCCATATTTACTGCCGCCATCATCGAAGCTCCTCCGAAAGCGAGCTGCTCTCTAACCTTTTTGTCCGTGAGTGAATATACAAGGGATACAAGGGCCACAGGGGAGTAAGAACAAGGACGAGCCTATGTCCTGAGAGCGAGCATCATCATTTGTTGGCTCATAAAGAGCAGCGTAGTTTGTTTGCTAAGCTTTAATTTAAGTATTGCCGCAACGAGTAGTCCTAAATTATTTACTAAGCATTTATAGCGCGGTATTCTGAGCTGGAACTTCACTCCCATCCTTCGTTTCTTCGTTTCCCCTCCGTTCGCATATGCTACAGAAATAAAGCACTAAACATTTTTAATGAAGCGCGAAATCGAAAGTTTAAGTATATACGCGAAATCCTTGGAGAGGCTGAACAGTGCCAGGTGACAATTGCAATATTGTGTGTGTGTCACGTGTTTACAATAAAATGCTTTCTTCTCCTTCCCCCGTCTCCAGAAAGAAGGGGCTGCAAATTGTCGAATTTACTGTTCAAAGCTTTAATTTTCCTAGCTCTTCTCGCATGGGACTAGAAATGAAAAAGTTATAGCTGCTATGTTGATGCTAGAACTGGAACTGGAACTGAAACTGGGACTGGAATTGGGGCTGGGACTGGGACCGGCATTAGCCCAAAGTTACGACAAATTAGCAAGACGAAAACACAATTCTTGCCATACGGCTTCTTATACATATTTACAAGCATACACACACACACACATACATATATCTATATATACCATATATGTACCTCCTTATATACATATATATATAAGGATACATCTTAGTGACTTTAGCATGTTCCTTGTTATACTTGTACATATTTGCTGCTCGGCATTTACGTCTATTTTCACTTTTTATTTTCACTTATTCCGCTCTCTCTCTCTCTCCCTCTCGCTCTCTCTCTCTCTCTCTCTTTCAGCTCTTTCCTCTCTTTCTTTTGGCATTCTTAGCTTAAAGATACTCGTACTTCCGCCAGTGTTGTGCTTTCAACCTAAAAACTCAGTAATTAATGTTAGAATAAAATGTCAAAATAAAATGGAAACACTTTTTTAACTTGCTCTACTTAATATAATTTGCAATTGTAAGCTTTAAATAAAACAATTAAATGCTTTAATTTCGGTTGTTTTTTGAGTTATACATTTTTTAATTTGTCATAAAAATGTGAAAGCTTAAGAATTCTTTAAAAATATTTCTCATCTTGAACAGGAAAACCTCTAGCTACGAGTATAAGTAACTCAAAAAATATATATTTTTTCCAAATTTCTCTACAAATTCTACTTTTTTTATTAAAGAATTATTTAGTTTTGTATAACAAAACAGGTTTAAAATTTATTGCGAATAAATATTAAACTAAGAAAGTTTTACTTGAGTTTGCTTGATATAATTTGGAATTATACTCAACAGACAGATTTTTGTATTATTCATGTGCTGCTCTTTCACTTCCTCAACTATATTATGTAACTATATTTCTTCTAATTAATTAGAAATTTTCAAGATGTTTTCTGTTTGGTTTTGTGCTGTATCCTTCAGAGCTTTCATAAGAGCCACATTTTGTGGTTGATGATGTGTTAATAAGCTGAGGGGGATACAAAAGAAAGTGTTTGGTTGCCAAACAATCAGTAAAACAAAACAACTCAGACCAACAAATTAGGGCAAGAAAAGGAAAAGGATTTTGGGTAGAAGAACAGAAGACATAAATTAAAGCTCAGTCCTAATATACAAAGCCCTAGGGTAAAAATATACTCGTATTTGCATGGCATATTTAGGGTTAAGTTTTTGGACTAAGCTCAAATGCCACCTAATTACCAGTTGACACGTAGGAGTATTTTTAGTAATAGAAATCCTACAGAAAGGACAACCGCAGTAACAGTAACAACAACAGCAACGGTAACAGCAATGGCAACGGCTACAATAACAACAACAACCTTAACATTAACATTAACAGTACCATTAACATCAACATGAACGTGAACAACATCAATAAACAAATGGCGTGTGTTTGTTTCATTTCATTTAATTTAATTTAATCGTCTGCCGTAAATGAAGACGCTTCCGAGTGGCACTTAAGGCGTGTCCAAAACCACGTTTCTCGATTTCGCCTCCCGCTGCAAGTAATATAAATATTGTTCATACGCCGTGTGTGTCCAGGCAGTGCTACGTTCAGCCTATTGCCTAGGACAACGGTCGAGTGTTTCGAGTGTTCTCTAGTGCAATTTGTTATAAAAATAATGTAAATTAATTGCTGTTAGCAGACTTAAACTACATACAATTCCTCTTGTTTATACCCCTCGCATGAGCCGGATCCTGCGCCTGAGCCTCAGCCTGAGGACAGGGCCATTGTCTGTCTGGTATTTAATGCTCTGGGTTTGGTACCAGTATACGAGTATTAATTTCCCCAAGCCATCCAGGTGTAAATTATGTCTGTTCTAATTATGCTTGCTGTTGTTTAATAGGCAAATCCCTACATGACTGCGGACTTTTCGGGGGGATACTTTAATATTTGATGTAAAGCTTTACTTGGGACACGAGTATTTGAATAATTTTCATTAAAATATGAAAATACTGCATGCCCGCCTGACGGTTCAAAAGTCGCGTGCTGATGCTGATGCGGATGCGGAGAAATATTTGGCAAACAGGTCACGTGGCTGCAAAGTTGCTTTATGGCATTTGTCGTATTTTATTTGCTTTTTAATTTCTCATTCAAAGCGTTCGCAAAAAATCACAAACAAGAAAAAAAATCCCGAAAAGAAAAGAAAGTTTGCACTGTCTGACTGGAAGACACATAATGTTGTACAAGTATTCGGCTGGGCCTGGATCTGGGTCTGGGGCTGGATCAGGGCTTGGGGCTGGGGCCTGGGACTTGATTAGCAGCTGCTACCATAACTACACACATACAAATATACATATTTAAGAGTATTTTTTTTGACGTATTTAATTACCAATTAGGATTGTCTTTGACATTAAACGACTGCAGCAGGCATAAATCACGCCCACACACTGTGCGGACAGCCGCAATATATTTATTAGCTTTTTAACTAAATGCCACTAATTACCACAAGTGGCTTAACCGGCCGGTTGGCTGACTGGCCAAGTTGGCCAGCGCATTGCCTACATTTTTATAACACATAAAATAAAATATTTATGACCAACAAAGGCTAATAAAAAAGCCTCCGAAATACTCGTACTCTCTCGCTCAACTCGTAAAACCAAACCTCTAACCCAATGTGCCTGAACTGGGCGGAGTCCTTGGTCCTTGGGGGTGTGGTCAATGTGGTGACTTCTGGCTGGATTTCGCCTTTTGTTTGTTACTTTGTATGCGTCACGTTGTCGCTGCTTTGTTAGCAATAAATGTTTAAATTCAGCATAACTTCTTAATAATTAAGCAATGGCTATAAATCACGGACACATGGACTCACGGACTCATGGACTCACGGACCACCAACAGTGCTTTCTAGAGCTCTCGCATTCCATTAATTAAATCACAGCATTAAATATATTATTATTATCGTGTTCTGTCCTTACGACTGTTCCTGTTATATTTCTGTCATTTTACACAATTTCTCTACATTTTGTTGGCTTTATTTATGCGTGTGCCTAATTGGCTTTGAGGTGCTAATCAAAATGGTTTGTGGTTAGCGAATATGATTCACAATTTATATGTCCCTCACAGATACAAACATATGCAAAGTGTACACTAAGCAAAAAACAATGAGATACAATCAAAAGGATTGGCTGATAAGTATCAGTGCACGGGTCTTTTTTTTCCTTTTTTATTTTTTATTCTTTTGTTTATTTCAGAAACAAATCTTCCATTTCAAGATTAAAATATGAGGAAAGGAAAAGGATTCCTTTTTTTATGTTCATGATAATGAATAGAAATTTATTTCATCTATTACTATAATATGAACAGGAGTTCGGATCACATTTTAAGAATATCAAACGAAGAACATCTGCCTAATTTAATAACTAAATTTTTTCCTCAGTGTATTTATAGGTCTATTGTTACCCTGCCAACAGCTGTCTAATTCAATGCCTTGAAGGAATGTTGCAGAGACTCCTTTTTGTTGCTTCCACCACAATTTATGTTTGAATACTGTGATCCGCATGTGTAAGCGGGGTATCCATCCACAAAGCAACGGCGACCCTTTGATAAACCACCAACAGAGAAGGGGAGCTGTTTGTCTAACTCTCTGCTTCTTATTGTAAAAGGAGCAGAAACAAGGAATGCAAACAACAAATTGTTAAAGTAAAGCCTCAAGTTCAACAGCAACAACAGCAGCAACAACTCGCCAGCAAAGAACATAAACAACACAGCAAGAAAACAACATGAACAGCGTATTTTACTTGGCCCTGTTGCTGGCACCTGTAGACGTTAAAGTCCCAGCCAAGTCAGCGGGAAAAACGCTTGTGGCTTGTTGTTTTGTCAGGTGATGAATGGGTTTCTTAGCCCTTTCAGTTTCACTTGCTATTTTTCTGTGGCATGCAAAAGGACGTTACGGTCTGCTAGCATGTAGCATACTTTTCAGCGCATGCTTCTCTACGAGAACATAGATTCATCTAGCTGCATACAATTAATTCAGTCTACTAAGTAAATTTAAATTAGAATGCTTTTTAGAATTTTTAATTTTATATCCCCACACTTGACTAAGCTTCATTAATTTTATTTTTATTTTATTCCCAGCTCTTGCAGTTTCACGGACTCGTAGGAGCGAGCAGTGCTCTGAGAAGTATGCTACATGAACTGGTAGATGTCCATAGACTTATCTGTCTGTCTGCTTACCTATCAATTAATTCGGTCCATTAAATTAATTTGTATATTATATAATTGAGTAATTTCAAAACAAAACAAAGACTTCTTCAGCAGAGCTATTAAAATGATGAATAAATACATAGGACTTTCCAATGTTTCGAATTGCTTAAATGTAGGTATATAAAAATCCGACTCATTTAATGCACTTAACTTAATTAATTTATTTAAATTATTTCGTTCTCAATGCAACGCATCTTCTTTTCTTTTTATACAATAGCAAAGGGTATTATAACTTAGTCACGCAATGTGTAATGCCTTGACGGAGGCATCGCCGACATACAAAGAATATGTATATTATTACTCAGATGATAACAGTTGATATAGCCATATCCGTCTATTTATATGCAACTTCTCAGTTGATGTATTAAAAACTATTTTGGTTTTCACTTTATCTTAAAACAAAGTTGCAAGTTAGATGTAGGAGTGTTTTTGACACTCATACCAAAAATCATTCGGATCGGACAACTATATCATATAGATCCAATTCCAATTCCATGGAAAATTTATTTGTTTCTTAAGACACTCTTTTGTGTCTCTTAGTATCTTAACAAAGTTTGCTAGTTAAATGAGAGATGGGCATTCCTAAACGATTATCATATAGCTGACAGATCAAAAGGAATATATTTAACAAAAATTTTCAAATGTTTAACTGAGTCTGCAAGTGTATTTAATCTTCGACTTGAAATTCAATGCGCTCTTGAACTCAAGTCCCTTGAACCGCTGCTGGTTGGATCAAGGCACAGTCAAATTGCAAAGAAAAAATAAGAAAATCTCAGGCAAACCTTTTCACACATACTCACACAACCTTAGGAATTAGACATTTTCTGGCTAAGCACACAAAATTGATTTTTACATGCGAGTATATAAATATGGCTTTATTTATTTGTTACCTACAAGTATTCTTATGCCAGACAATTTGTATAGCTTGGAGCTCCCTTTTCTAAATGTGCGTTGTCTAGGGAGTTTTTCCGGATGCTCAAACAGTTTACCTTGTCAGTTCTTATACACATACCTAAGGATAACGACTACTACTTGTATATGTATGGATGCATACACATTCGCGTATATATAAACACATACAAATTAAATGGGCGCCGTCAATCACCGGCTTTAATGGTTGTCCTGGGCCAAGGAACATTCCTCTCTGCTGACCGGAATGTATTTTATTAGTATATTTATTTTGTGTTCTGGCTTTCCAGTGCATTTTGATTTAACACCTCCTCAGGTGATTCAACCATTTGCAATCAAAACATTGCCATATCTATCCACATAAATTGTGTTGATTTAGCGGGCTTTTCTCGATTATCCTGATATTTTATTCACTTCAATAATAATCGTAGAGCTGCTTGTTAAATAATTGTATATATATTTTGAAAGCCTAATTTAATTGTATTATTATTAATATTTATCTAATTTGGGTATCAGTATTGCTTTCAGTTTTGGTTTGGCCTTAAATAAATGAATATTAAGAAATGTATTTTTAAAATGTGCTTGCTCGGTTTAGCTTTAATTTGGCCGCGTGTTGAGAAAAAAGAAAATGTTGGCGGGAATTTCGTACTCAGTGAAAATACTCGTATATATGTACAGAGCTGCAATTGACATGGCAAAGCTGCGAATGTGTCTGAATCATCTGAATCATTTGTTGGGTGTGGAATTAATTCGAAAGGGCACTTGAGTTTACTTTGCTGTTCGTTTCGTTTTGCTGTTGTTTTTGTTGTTGTTGTTGTTGTTGTTGTTGTTGTTGTTGTTGTTGTTGTTGTTGTTGTTGTTAGAGAAGGCCATTAATTTATTTTCTTTTAGCAGCCAGTTTCTTTGATAACAATTTAAGTGGTTTTCAATTGATTTATTTGCTGTTTTGCCGCACTCTGTTGGCTGTTTGGCACTTTGGCTGCAGTTGGCTTTTTCTTAAAATTGGTTTAAAGTTAGGATGCTGTGTGAATGATTCTACTCCATACGAGTATGTAGTAATTTTTTAGTCTCAATTGATCACTTGTCAATTTGCTCACAGTTTTCAAATTTACAAATAATTTCCCTTCTCGATTGGGATTAAAACAATGCTAGGCTTAACATAAGCTCAGTCCCAAAGAAAAGTGTATTGTGAAAATTGGCTTACAGCTAGTCCTCGTCTTCCATGCCCAAAGCTTATTGAAAAGCCAAAGAGGGTCCTTTTCCTTTTGTTCAAACAAAATGTACCCAATGTCTTACTCACAAAATCCTCTTAAGAGTGTAGATTCATTTAATATACGGTCAATGAGTTAACACATGACCGTGTATCATTTTTGACCACCTGGCAGGGATTCTTTGTTTTTTTACCTGTACGAGCGTAAAAATAGAGTCAAAATTGCTGGCGATTACTTTTTATTTTTGTTAGTTTTGTATCTTGAACCCAACCTTTTGATGGGGTCTCGTCAGTTGTAAGCCTATTACAAGCAGCTTCCGATTTTATTAAGAGGTTAACAGAAGAAGGGTGTTCAGTAAAATATTTAGATAAATTTCCATCTTTCTTTAATAGATAATAATCACTAAAATTATACTCAAATAAATATTTATTGGCGAAAATATCAAGCAGATTCTTGAATCTAAGTTCCAAAATCATCAGCGGAATAAGCATCATCTTTTTGTGCTTAGAGAAAACAGCTAATGATTAAATATATATATCTGTATATATATATATATATATATATATACCTTAAATACATCTACCTTAAATCAAATACCAATCTTATTTATTACAATCAGGTCTGTAATTTCCAGGCTTACGTGGAATTTTTTTAGTAATACAAATGTCTTGAGATATTCTGAGCTTGGCTACAGGGTATTTCATAGTCGGGCAGTCTTTTGAATGTCCCATCGTGTACTTGATATTAGTGCTGGCTTGAGAACCGATAAATTTTTATATGCACTTTGGGCTTGGCTGTCGTTTTAGGCTTCCCCCGCTGCTTATTGAAACAGCTAACTGTTTTTGGGATCTAGTTTCATGGAAACTTTTTAGCCGTCAGCTGTCATTTTCATTTGTGTTGTTATTGTTGTTTGTTGCTTTTGTCTTTTGTTGGTTTCGGTTCATTTTGCGCCCAATTCCCGCTGTCCGCTTTTCGCCACATTTGGCAGCACGTGATGCGTGCTATACCACAGCCACGCCCCAACGCCCTAAGCCAAATCAACAAAGAGACAAAGGAAAAGCGCGATTGCGGGTAAACGGGTAGCGGGAAAGGAACAGAAAAAGGAAAAGGGAATATGAAGGGAGACAGAGCCATATGCACGTTTGCCAACTAATGCCGCGTAAGTCGACCAAAATTGTTGCGTTAGTTGGCCAAAATGACAAAAGGAATAGTACGAGTAATACAAAAAAATACGGCAAAGAAAAGGCTCCATTGGCCAGAAAATCAATACGTAGCCAGCCTGCGTTCAACCAAAAAAAGTATGTGTTATCTCTGCACAGATACCTATTCAATAATTGATTGTTGGAGCAGAACTGCAAAGGCAGTAGCAGCCGCAGTGGCAACCGCAACAGCAACAGCACCTAGTTCCTTCCTTCTAGAATGTTAGGCTCTTAGACTGTTGCTGTCACAGCTAATTCTTTATTCATTTGGCCTTTCATTGAATTTGTCCTTTGAGAGTGAGTGGCCATTTTTTCGGGGGTTGCTTATTCAGCTCCAGTTTCGCTTTCTTACTAAGTTGTATGCAGGTCTGTTTCGAATTCAGGATTGTATATTATAAGCGTGGTTTTGATATGAAATCGTAAAAGATCTATATCGAAAATCGATAAAAATAAGTTGCATTGAGACGCTAATGCTTTTTATGAAAGAGTTGGATATTATTAGAATCAAAGATGCCTTTACTTTCATTAAACAAGACCATGAACCGAACCGAGCAGACCCATTTTTTTATACAATAGATTCGTCTAAAAAAAACTGAAGCTATGTCGCCCACTGTTTGATCCCTAAATAAAAATAAATATTTTGAAAAAAATTGAAATTTCGTCCGATTTATACTTCCCCGCTAAACTAGTTTACTTATTTTTGATCGCTTTTCAATGCTACAAACTCGAACTTGAGCTTTTATCGGTCAGCGAACCAAACCCAAATTTTCCCGAACCAAAACTCTTTCTATATTTTTGGGGTTTGATTCTATTTTAAAATATTCATATCATAATTTGAAACGTTTTTTTTTTTATTTTTAAGATAGCATTTGAGTTTCTAACAATTTCTGCAAGTTTCTGTTTTTGGGAACACACCTATATGCATGTATGTATGTGTTGTGCTGCCTCTCAGATTTGGGAAACTATGGCACGCATTCAATTATGCATGACCCCATGCCAGCTCCCTTTTGCTCCACCTGAGTCAGACAATAGATAGATAGTAGGGACAGGGAAAGGGAAGGGGAAAGAGAAAGTATAAAAGTAATGTCACATGCCACAGCAACATATGGCAAAAGACCTCTCTTTTCCCTGTCTCTCTCTCTCCCTCTCCCTCTCTCTCTCTCTGTCTCTCTCTCTGCCTATCTCCCTTTGTCCTCTCTAGAAGGGAACAGAAAGTGACAGGCATTCACGTTTTGTGTTAATTAATACACATGGCTAAGGGGCGGTCTCTTAATGAGGCGTAATTGACAAAATTCTTGTCCACAGAAAGCTTCCAAGCTCAGCGGTTTTCCATGGTCAAAAGAAAAGGCCATTTATTGAGCGCGTTAAATAATTGTTATTTATTATTGAGCCATAAACTGGGAAAGTTCGTGCCGCCGTTAAGTGTCAAATATTATATCTATTTGACTGACAAGTGACCTGTAATTACCAAAAGGTAATCTCTGTCTGTATCTGTGCCTGTGCCTGTGCCTGGGCCTGGGTCTGGTCTCTAACACTTGACCCCACATTCCACATTCAAGGTGTTGCCCCAAACACATTCCCTTTTCACTAGCTACATTTATTAAATTGGTAGGTAGTTCCAATTGCCCACAAAACGTAAAGAAACTTGCTGCTAAATGCTTCCTTACCTGTGCATATTGACCTTAAGTACTATATAGTATATATATGTATATATATAGACGCTTGTTTGTCTGAAACATCTAGGAAAATCTTGGCTGTTTGTTCGCAGTTTGCGTGACTTTTGGCGCGTGTTCAAGTGTTCTTTTTTTTTTTGTTTTTAGCGTGCAGGAAATATGTATACACCAGAGAGAGAGCTGGTGCCTTCAGACAAAAACCAACTGAAAACTCTGAAAAACTCTGAGAAAAAGCGAGAAACGAGGAAGAGAAGAAAAAAACATGACACAAAAGAAAACCAAATACAAAATACATATCCTGGCTGCTGCTCATTTATTGGCATCCTTAGGCATCATCATCGTCGCTGCTTCCTTTGGCGCTACTTTGCTGCTGCTGCTGCTTTTGGCAGGTGAATGTGAATGCGAATGTGAATAGGACAATATTTCACAGCAGACAGACAGACAGACAGAGAGACAGACAGAGAGACAGCTAAGGCAAATGTCCTGAGCTGCTTTTTGCTGGTATTTCTTTGTTTTTGTGAAGTGCTTCGTTTGATTCAATATCAGTGTCTAAGCGTATAAGCGCATAAGCGCTTGATCACAATTTAAACACAGTGCGGCGTTTGATTAATGTGTATTTTCATACAGTGGAATTGTAGTAGTACAATGGTGGGTGGTAGGTGGCTGATTACCAAGTAAACAGCGGCTTCATTGTTATTGCCACTGTCAGGGAAATGTGATAATTTGGAACTATATATGCAAAGTATCCTGAATTAATTTTCCAGACGGATTTCAGATATTACAAGTCATCTGCCGCATGCAAAATTGACAGCTTTCTCAACATCCTCTTCAATTTCCTTTCACAATGGGCAATTTGACACATTTTCTAAACAAATTTCACCTCTCTTTCGAAGTGCGTAGTGCATCGAAGGGGACATCTCCGAACCCGAACCCATGTTTCTATGGAAACCATACATACATAGAAAATCATTAAGATCAGACATCTATATCATATAGCTGCCATAGGAACAATCGGTTATAACAACAATTTTAAAATTGTTAGAACACTCTGCACTCTATACATATAATCGTCGGCGCACCAAAGATAGCCTCTTGTTAAGCATATAAAACGATTTTCCAGTTAATATATTTTATCCTCAAAAATATGAGAATTTACCCACGGTGCTTTTATAATCAATTTTGACATTTCTGAACGAATTACATTGAATTTGGTGTCAACTGCGCAAAGGATTGGAAGAAATAGACTTTGTGATTTGTTTTCTTTTCTTGGCTGTAAAGTGCCGTTCCGAGAACCCTTTTGTTTCGGTTTACGAGTATTTTTGAAGGTCAACGTGACCCTAAATAAGGCACAGACAAAAATTATGAATGCAAAATTGTCAAATTGCGTCGGCGTCACATATAATTTGCAGGGTATTGACTGATGTGGGTTAGTTTGACGCATTTATGGAGTTGATTGACCGACTGGTCGAGTGGTCGAGTGGTCGACTAGCCGACTGTTCAGCCACCGTAGAAGGAAGCAGCGCTCAATCTGGCTAAAATAAAAACAAAAACAAAAGAACTCAGTGCCGACTTTAAACACAAAAACACAAAATACTTTCATAGCACTTGCAATCTGGGCACGCACTCGAAATTCTCTGTGAACGACATTAAAATTGTTTATATACGTATATATAAGTAGGAGCGTTTATGAGGCTTTTATTTGACGGTCATTAAAAACGTTTAATTAGCGTTTCGCAAGTAATTCTACCAAATATTCTACGGTCATGCATAGCAATTGCCTGGAGCACTCCTTAACAGGGGGCTGCCACCAGAAAGGGTAGCACATTTTCATATTACGGCTATATGCCCAAATTATAGCCTGGATAATAAAGGAATTCTAGAAAACACTATTAAATGAGTATTTTGACACACACTCAAAACGTTCTATAATTTGTCATCAAATGCAAAACATTTTCTATGTAGCCAGATATGGTTGAGTATTAAATTATATTTTTCCTTCTCTAGAAGCATTAATTATTGATTTCTGGATCGCTAAGGTTGTTATTAACACTTTGATTTCACTTGAAACGCGTTCAAACGGAATTGATTTTGGCTTATAAAACTGAACAAATTTCTCAGGTAAAAGAGAATTTGGCTGAAGCTTTAGCAATTTGTTGAATACAATTTCTATCACGAATTAAGTGCACTGTCAAACAATGGATAAAATATTTTCAAATAAATTTCGGCAGCTTGATGAAACCTGTTCAGTATCAATCGAATCAAGTCGAATGAAATGCTCTTAATATTTCCTTATAAGAAACAGGACTTTTAAGAAAATCAAAATTCTATAAAATGCATTCGAAATTTGGTATTGGGTTTTCGTTCTCCAGTTATATATAGATATTTTCTAATCGCACATCTGAAATCACTGAGATCGGACTACTATATAAAGGTCCTGGAACATAGACTTTTCGTAATAGATTTTTTTATTAAGAGCATACGTAGCTACGTAACTTAGAACAATTGTATAATTCACGACAAAGCTAAGTTATTTATTTAATTGCGAGTAACTAGAATCTTTTACTATGCAACATAAAGCAACTTGTCGTCATTGCGTGGGTCTCAAAAATGCGCCTGCAATTCAGAGTCCTTTTACTGGCTGCTAAGCGGCTCAACGTTGCCTGGAGAATGCTTAAGTTTCATTAAATTCCCAGAGAAATAGCTTCACCACTTACACATAATATAATATGCATGGCAACATAACTACTACAGTGAATTTGGGGGATTTCTGTTTGTTAATGTTTTCCGCCGAAGCGGGAATATTTTTATACTCCTGCAAAGAAACTTGTAAGAATTCTTATAAAATGCCAGGACAAAAGGCAATTGATTTATTTAGAATCGTTGAGGGAAAAGACTGATAAGCTATCGGTAACAAAATAGTACCGATTGATTCACTATTTTATTGCTTTAAATAGTACAATAAACTTGCGTAATCCGGCCATTCGATTGCCAGTTTATGGTTGATCAGCTATAACAGTGGTACACCTACAGTAAGATTATATTTCATATTTTTTATAAGGCTTACGGAATTCAAATACTTTGATAGACATGCAGAGAGTAGCCTTTAATTTTAGCATTCCACCTTCAAGCCAAAAACACTGCTAAAAACAGTAAATGAGCAGCGGTAAAAAAACTGTATTTATATCCTGTAATCATTGAAAAGGGATGAATAAGGTCTATAAAACATAAAATAACATAATAACATATTTTCTTGTTCAAAAAGTTTATATTCTTGGTCAGTTTATATAATATAATTTTTACCAATAGGGGGATTTTGGAAAACAATCCCAAGAAGACTTAGTGAGGAAAACCATGATATGTTTGCTTTTCTTTTCTGCTCGAGATGTTAATAAAATTAAACATAGAAAATTTTCCTGAAATAAGTGGAACATTTTGGGGTCAATTGTTGTCTTGGGCAAGGTCAAATATTAACCAGATTGAGTTCCAAATGAATTCCAGAGCTAAATATTTTATTCTAAAACATACATATACAGATTTTAGCAAATCCGACCCCAAAAAAAAATTATTTTGTCACGGGCGGAAAACATTTAAAAATCGAGTGAGGTTTTTTTGGGAGATTGGACTCAATTTGTTTTCCAAAACATTTATAAAAAATAAAAGCTTACTGATTTTAAAATATCTAAAGGCGGAATACTTTACCACCAGGATATCAAAAAATGCTTTTAAAATTGACTTCTCCTGAGCACCGCAAATATCCCAAAAATCAAAATCTTTGGATTTACTTAATGTTAAGAACACAGCTCAAATGTACAGACATTGGATTTTAGGTG